>OU342746.1:162777571-163977571 GCA_910589775.1 Avena eriantha | reverse complement strand
GTTGTCTATAAGTGTTTGTTACTTCCATCCATTATAACAGTTCTCTCACAGGGGCGGGTATTAGATGCTACATGATTCAATCCGTGCTTCATGCGCATATACAGAATTCATCGGATACATGCTTGCCCACGAGTATCGTTATTTCATGTACCATGTCCGTGAGTAGGATGTGAAGAACCAGTCACTACATGTGCCCAACGGTAGACCGTTAGCAACGCATGCTTATCAGCGTGGTTGACGGATGGAACGGCTCCGTTAAATAGCCATCACAGCCATGACCAGCGCATGCGCAGAAAATCATCATGCTCTCATTATCTAACGGTGGATAGAGGGTACAACACGGTCGGGCAGCAAATCTGCGTCGATGTATCTATATCTATATTGGTGCCATGACCTGCACTTGTTTGGATAAGTTTCAGTGAATCTTGATATGAAAGACAAAATAAATATGTGGCAATTTTTTAAGTTCTCAACTTCGGAGGCTGAAATAAAAAAAGCCGAGCTTCCAAAATAACATTATGTATATGTATCTATATTTATATTGGTGCCACGACCTGCACTTGTTTGGATAAGTTTCAGTGAATCTTGACATGAAAGAAAAATAAATATGTGACAATTTTTAAGTTCTCAACTTTAGAGGCTGTAACCAAAAGCTAAGCTTCCAAAGTAACATCAGAAACGAGAAGTGGAATGCTTTCTGCAATCACTTCATGATGATATGCATGTGTGCCTATTTCATGATTGGAAATGAGTAGCATGTTCATCTTAATCGTCACAAATCCCCACAAACGGTAAAAAATAAGAATAGTTATTTTACCCCAACTATCGGATGCGCGGGTGAAGTCAAGATGACCCCTTCCAGTCTGGCTCTAAGAGTGCGTGCAGCGTGTGTGAAATGTTAAGCCTAAGAAGTCTCTAGACATATGTCTAGGTGGTGGAGTAAGTTTAAGGAAAAGTTTCTCTGTGTTGAAATACAGTATTGTTTTCATCGGTTGAGTCTCGAGTCTCGCGAAAGAAGGTGAGATGGGGTCAGAAAAGCCATGCATGCTCTGCTTTTTTTTAACGGTACAGGGGTCAGGAAAGACCCCGACGCTGCATTAAACCGTCGGTGGAGTACAAATTACAGAAAAGGCCACAAAGATTAAAGAAAATACATCCAAGCCTGAAGAATTTGCATCGAAGCCCCTAAACAGAAAACTTGAAAAGCAATCGGGTCCGGGGCATCTTGTTGCTCCAACTCCACATCGCCGACGAAGCAACCAAGAACGGCCGACAACGCCACCGCTGGGGACTACGCCACTTGGGGTGGAGCCACGGGAGCTCGCCATCTTGGAGCCAAAGAACCTCCATATCGGCATCAAGCCTGGAGGAGAATCACCTTGCGCCGGGAATACGACGACCAGGATGGGAGAGGCTACCTTACAACCATGGATTTCGGCAGCTGGACGGAGTCTTGTTGCCGACAAGAAGCTGACGAAGTAAATCTCCCAAAGAAGAGGAGCGACTTCCCTTTAGCTAAAATAGCCGCCGGCAAACGGCGTGATGTCACTCCAAAAGACGCAGCATCAGCGTCACATGCCCACCAACCTCTAGATCTGCAGGAAAAGAAGCCTCCCCTAATACTCCCCTCGCCTCCACGGCCGACCGGAGAAGAAGAAAAAGCTTCGAATCGAAGAAACCAGAGGTCACCACACCAAGAACTAGGAGCAGAGCTGGGCGCAGCAACCCAACTCCTCCCGTCACCACCTCGGCCGGCCAGAGGATGCCCGACATCGCCTTCACTCAGCTCCAGTTCCTGGCTCCACACCGCAAATTTATGTAAGGGAGCGTCGCCTCTCCACAGCTCCTCCCGCTCCGACCACAGAAGCAAGGAGGCAAGAGGGAGAAGACCAAGAACGCACTAGATCAAACCGCGTCGATCCAGCTTCTCACTCTAAACTACGGGCATACAACCCAACCTACTGCTAAAACTATGCCTAGCAACTACTCCGGCTCCTTCCCTTCGCCATCTCTGGCCGGCGCCGCCGCCGGAGAGGGCTCGGGGTCGGCCCGGTTCTATCTGGTCAACGCATAGTCGAGGAGCTGCCTCTGGATTCGACAGGCGAGATGGCAGACACTAGAGTGTCCACATGCTCTGCTTTAACGGTCCTCACGAGATTGTATCTAAACGGTGGAACATTTTGATTTAATTAGACTCGAGTCTAGCTTTAGCTTTTTCCTTAACTCATAATATCCGTTGTACACGCCCTAATATGAGCATACAATGATGCCTGCAAAAGTGACAGCTAGTGATTAGCTCATGGAAGTGAGGAAAATTAAGCTCGTTACATGAGCATCCTCAGCCAAACAATGTCAACCAGGCTAGTATTTATTTTGTTAATGCTTTGCACCATTCTCCGCTTGTCAGGGTATCCATTGTTCACAGGGCCCGGTCAGTGTCTAATTGATTGAAGAGAGAAACAATTTAATTTGTATATACCGACTGGACGACCCAGTACGTCGTATGTACGAAGAACGACGGACGAAAGGATACGAAAACCACCGCTAGAACCCTGGGCAGAATCCTACCGTATCGAGCGAGCTAGGGTTCCACCCATCGCGCCGCCCCTCCCGTACGCGGGTCGCCACCTCAACTCCTGCCGGCGACCGGCGGTCGTCGTCCCCGCCACCGATTTTCCGTCTCCCGCCATCCTCACACGAACCCCGCCATCACATATCGACGGGGACACCCGATTTGCGCCGCCGACCGGCCGCCCGAGCCCGTCCCCGCCAGCTCACCTCCTCCTTGGCCTACCTTGTCCCCGGCTGACCTCTTCCCAGGCAAAGGTGAGGTCCCCGTCCCTCTGTCTCTTACTCTGGTAGTGCGATTTTTATTTTTTTTGTAGCTTGACTATTTTCGGATTGCTGATTCTGCTCCATGCCTGTTGAATCTCGTGGTTTGCAGTTGTTGTCGAAGCGCACCAAGGCATGGGACAAGGCGATTGGATAGAGGGTAGCTTTCCTGCACAAAGAGGAAGTAAGGATATGGGCCAGAAGCCCAGAAAGAAAAGGAAAAATGGTGAGGATGGGAGCAGTGGGAAAGGGCGTACGAAGGGCCGCCATTCCGATAGTTCGATCAAGATGAATCCCAGGGGTACGAAGAATGAGAATGCATCACAATCCGCCAATGCTTCAACTGCAGTACCGAATATTATTAGGTATGACTCTACACTCTCTCTGAATTTACATTCCTGTTGTATGTTATGATGAGATGACCTAGTTATGTTTATGAGGATGTGAAGTGTAAAGGTTTCTTTCTCGTGCTCAACAATATTTAGGAAAAAGGTTGAACCTGAAACTGCAAAGTACTTTCTGGAGATATCGAATCTCTTTGACAATAAGGAGATCGATTTGGAAGACCGTTCGACTATATGCGCTAATGCTTTGGAGGAAACTAAAGGGAAAGAGCTTGAACTCGTCACTGATGGTGTAATAAGCCACACCTTGCAGATTCTTGTTGAAGGTTGTGAGTTGGAGCCGCTATGCATGTTCCTCCGCAACTGTATTCAGTCTTTTCCTATTATTGCCATGGACAAATTTGGATCTCATGTGGCTGAAGCAGCTATCAGGTCACTAGCAACACATCTTGAAGACGAGACCTCCAGGGTCATTGTAGAAGAGATATTGAATAAGATATGCAAGGTATTCTCTTTTCAGTGGTGGTTTGTGCCCTGGTTGCAGTGTATGCAATGGAACTCATATTTGAATTGTTGCTGCAGGTTATAGCTGCAGACTCTACTAATGTGATGTGCAGCTGCTATGGTTCTCATGTTCTAAGGACGCTTCTCTGCCTTTGTAAGGGCATCCCGTTAGATTCATTGAAAGATTTCCACACGACAAAGAGATCTGCTGTTCTGGCTGAACGATTGAGCTGTGGTTCAAGTAGATCAGGCGACCAGAATCCGACAAACTGCGAACATGGTTTCTCAGACATGTTCAAAACTTTTGTCAGGCAAATGCTACAAAATGCAAAAAATGGCATTTCTGCGTTACTAACTGAGAAGAACAGTAGCCTTGTTTTGCAGGTTAGTGTTTCTTGTCACCATTTGTTGCAATGCATATAGCTGTTTTTCTTTGCTTAATAACAATCTCGACATGTCCTTCTGCAGACTGTGTTGAAATTATCAGCTGGTGATGATCACGAGTTGAATCACATTATATCGATTCTTCTTGGCTATGATGAGGATGACGCTTCTGAGAAGAAAGATACCAATGAACAAAAGAACAAAATCGTTGCTTTACTTGAAGATACTGCTTATAGTCATCTCTTGGAGGTGTTGTTTTGTGTTTACTTGTTTTTCATTGGCATTCATTTCATATCTTTCATACTCATAAGAATCAGTCACCATGGGGATCTCCTGGTCCTTACTCTTCTCTTCGCAGTTTGGTATGTGTAAGAATATTCACTGGATGAAAATGGCTTGCAGGTCATTATAGATGTTGCTCCTGAGGAACTGCGCAGCAATATGCTTATAAACACTCTTAAGGGTGCATTATTTGCAATCTCGTCTCACCACTGTGGTAATTATGTCGTACAAGCTTTAATCTCATCAGCCAAAACTGCAGATCAGGTATACCATAAATTACATTCAGAATTCTTGTTACCAGTGTTCTAAAACCGTCCGAGTACTTGCAATAGGTGCCCTCCCTAAGTAGTATGCAAAAAAGAGTACTTAACTGGTATAATCAGTATAACCTGATAACCACTCGGTGTAATCTGGTATAACCAGATGATCCCCCGGATAACTGGTAAAACAGTTGCACATTGCCGCTGGAGGTACTGCTGCTACATCTCCTTTCTGTGGAGGTAGTGGCTGCTGTTGCTCCATGTTTACTCTGCTCCATCTACTCTTATTGGCAGCAGCAGCTGCTGGTCCTTTTCTCTCTGATGCCAGGCACTTTGCTGTTCCATCTCTGTTTACGGGAGGTGTCTGCTGCTGCTACTCTACTCTAACCATCCATTCTGATTCCATATAAATGTACATATATAAAACCATTATTCAGTTAGAATAACCAAGTTCAAGTTTGATTACTGTGTAATCTCTACAAAGTTAGGTGACTGACCGAGTAAGCCATTACTGAGCTCTAGAACCTTAGAGAATCTATTTTACTGAAATAAATGCCCATTACACAGTTTGTATTCCACTGAGTAAGTTAACAGACTGAAACATTGCTGAACTCTGAAAACCTAGAGGAGGTGGCTGCTGCTGCTGCTCTACTTTAACTATCCATTCTGATTACATATAAACGTCCATATATAAAACCATTATTCAGATAGAATAACCAAGTTCAAGTTTGATTACTGTATAATCACTACAAAGTTAGGTGACTGACCGAGTAGCGATTACCGAGCTCTAGAATCTTAATGAATCTATTTTACTGAAATAAATGCCCACTGCACAGTTGTATTCCACTAAGTTAACAGAGTGAAACATTGCTGAACTCTGATAACCTAGAGGAGAGGACTTTTATTAGCATAATTGCTTTCTTTATTGCACTAAAATAGTTACTGTAGGTCTTGACATTGAACTAATAGCATGCATCCTTTTTAGGAGATAGTTTAAAGTTTCAACATTCATTAAGTGGTATTTGGATAATTTTGTGGCCAGTCGACTATTTTTTGTGCATTTGTTAGAAAAAGACCATCTCTTGTGCATATGTCATTGTTTTAATCTCTTGTGCAGTAAGACACTAGACAGTTCTACCATTTCTCAGTTATTAGTACTGTATACTTATTACTTCCTCTGTTCACTAATATAAGACATTGTGGCAGTTTGCCACGACGTCTTATATTAGGAAAAGGAGGGAGTAATTGTTATGTTTGAGGCAGTATTTACTTGTGTGCACCTTCATGTATCCAAACCTATTACTTCCATTCTCCATATATATGACAAGGTAGTATACAACATATATTCCATCCTTGTCAAATTTCTGCTTACTATCCTGTCAGCCCGATTTTTCTCTGGTTCGCACCTGATGTGTTGGAACTCTGTATCAATAGAATTCTTTTGTTTCTTGACAGATGAAGCAAATTTGGGAGGAGCTTGGTCCTAAAATCAAGGAGTTGCTTGAGCTAGGTAAAACAGGAGTGGTGGCTTCCATTTTAGCTGCATGCCAGCGGCTTGAAACAAATCGTCTTGAGGTCTTCTTTCAACTTGACATCTCTGCTTCGTTATTTGATAATATCGGTTACTTAAATATATGTGATCTGTCCGAACTGCAGAGCTCTGAAGCTCTTTCTGCAGCAATAACATCAGATTCCGAGTCTCTTGGTAGCGTCGTTGCACATATACTTTTTCTTGAGAATTTCCTACGGGAGAAATCACATTGGAAATGGCCGCTTGGTGTAAAGATGAGTGTTCTTGGTTGCCTGATGCTGCAATCAATTTTTCAATACCCACATGTATGTATTACTCATGTGTTTATTGAATTTGTTGTCGTGTTGTTAAAATTTCTTTTGCGTGACTGTACTGTTCCAGGTTTACAAATATCCAGTTTACTAGTTTTATTCTGATAGCATTCATCAACGCTCTCTTCTACCTCTATTCACTAATAGAAGATGTTTTGGCAAACTAGCCAAAACTTCTGAATGAAGGAAGTATGTTGTAAGCTGTTTTGTGATCCACAACAAGCTCATTTCGTTAACTATGTAAAGCATATTGTGCTGCTTGATCTTTACTGTGCATCTGTGTTTACTTTTCCTCTTACGCTGTCACACTAAGTTATATAATTGATTATCTTGAGCAACAATGTAGCAACAGTCAGTACATTACTAGTCAACTGCTCGTATCCCTCTTGAGTCTTGACATATTCACTTAAGTTGCTACTCTTGTTTCCTGAATAATTGCTAAGGCCTTACTTCCATTTTGCCCACAGCAATATATTCGGCAATATGTTGCAAGCTTGCTGGCTTTGGACGATGATCAGATCCTCCAGATTGCCAAGGACTCTGGAGGCAGCCGTGTTCTTGAGGCATTTCTATGTTCAAGTGCAACAGCAAAGAGAAAATTCAAAGTCTTTGCAAAGTAAGCCTTTCCTTAATAGCTCAATTCTTTCAAGATTGCTTCTCTCGTGTTTCAACACCTATGTTTTCACTTTCAAGTTTTATATTGCAAAGGATGTGCTTAATGCTGTTGTAAGAAAAGATTGACACTGAAGAAAACTTCATCTTGGTTGCATTGTAATTTTGTATAATGAAGCCATGCTTGATGGATCTATTGGTGATACAGTATCTTCTTTACTACGCGGCAGAGATACTGACACCTGGCATTTTGAGAAAGCGTCGATGCGTGTATGCATTTTAATATTTTTTCGAAATCAGAAAACATGGAACTGTTTGATGTCCTGATAGTTTCAACGAGTAGCTAGAAGTTGCCCCTGCCCTCTGATTTCTCAAAAATAGTAACATGACTCCACAGTTGAGCCTTAAGATTTGCAGCTTGCTCTGCCATTATTAGATATATTAATCTACAAAATGGAGAGAGAAGGGTGGGTGGGTGCCTCCTGTTTGGTCATTACTACATCGCGGTAAAATATTGTTTAAGACTTGAAGGTTGCTGTAGTACTGAATATTGGTAACATTGGCAAGCCACACTAGGGGGTGTTTGGCTCTGATATGCTAGGGTCAGGTAATGATGTATAACTAAAAAACCCAAAATATTTCTAAAAAATTGGTTTTCAATGTGGTGCCAAGAACCCTTCCTAAATTGTATTGTCATGCTATAATCATACAAATACATAGCAATATCTTCCACCATCTGTTTACTCTCTACTTGGTAGTTGTATGACGCATTTTGATGTCGTGCTATTCCAGTATTGCTCAACATAACATCAGCTTGCTATGCTAATTCTCTTGTAATTGTCGAGCTGATGTCGCCTGCTATTTTTGCTACATTGAATTATCTTAATACTGCACTTGTCATTTTACTGCTTTGAAAATGCTATTTTGGCATGCTACTGCATGGTGAAAACAGTCTGGCTTATATTATGTGTGATGTGACAGATTGCTAGGTCATTATGGGGAGATTGCTATGAATCCTTCTGGCTCATTCTTGGTAGAGAAATGCTTTGCGGCCAGTAATTTCTCCCATAAAGAGGCCATCGTGTCGGAGCTGTTGGCTATGCAAAATGAACTATCTAAGACGAGACATGCCATATACTTATTAAAGAAGCTGGATGTTGATAGGTTAGTCATTTTTCTATTTCCTCTGCGTTTTTATGTGGTCCCAAGTTTTTTTAGCATTGTTTATAGACTTGATATCTATTTCGTTGTAGATACTCAAGACGACCCGAGCAGTGGAGAGCTGCACAAACTTCAAAAGAAACAACTCAGCGAGAATTTCAAGCTGAATTTGGGCTAAACAATAAACATATTGGTCAGAGTATTGAGGAACTGCTTTCTCAAAGTCCCACAAAGAAGCGTAAACAGAAAGAGAAGAATGACAAAAATACTGTGGATGCCAGCACCAACAAGGCAGATTTATTTCATAAAAATACTAAGAGGCAAAAATCTGCTGAGGCAATGTTTGTGGGAGAATCGAGCAGCAAAAAACTCGCGAGTGAAACCACCAGCACGCCATTCTTGAATAATAGTGGCAAGAAGAAATCACCTGGTTTCCTCTCGGACAAACCAAGTTCCAAGAAACAAAAACATCAGAGACCCAATTCTGGCCAATCAGATGGCAGGCAGTTTGTTCGTGATAGCGTTAACACACCGTTTGTCAGGAACAATGTCAAGCAGAAACAGTCTATCGCCGAGCTTGCTGCTATGGCTGGTAAGGATAAACTGACTGCAGGGGAAGTCAGGAAACTGCTAAAGCCCGAAATTTCAGCTAAGAACTGATCTCAGATCACGTGACCAGTTGTAAAAAAAAACAGGACATAGACATGCTATGTTTTGCTCCTATTTCCTGCAAGGCACATGGGCCGAAGCATCAATTTTGTTCGTTTGTTTTTAACTCATCTGTTGCAAGTCATGAGCTGTAAGTTGCACGAAAGGGTTAATTTACTTGCAACACTTAAGTTTAGTTTTGCTTCATGAGAGTTTCCGAAAATCCAGTTAATACTCTTCTCATGTGCTGTTTCGGATAGTCTTGGTTATCGCCATCCTGCTCTTTAACCCTATATCTTGTCTGGGGCACAGCGCACCTGAATGCCCTGAGCCCTTGCATCTGAATGCCCTGAGCCCTTGTTTTGTACGGGTGGATTAACGAGTACTGCAGAGTATGACCCAACGTATTTTGGGTGAAAATACTACACCCAAACCCCTTCCACGACAATCCCCTCCAACCCCTCTCTTCAAAAATGTTGTTTAGAAAGCAGGGGTTGCTGCATTGACAAAAAACCAAGTGCTAAAAAGTGCATGTTGGCTAGTTTGCTCTAACATGCCATCGGTTCGTGACCATCGGATCGAACCTCGCTGATTCTGACAACGAGTGGAAAAAACCAGCCGAACCTCGGCTGCGTGAATCGCCACTCGCTGATTCTGACAGCGAGTGGAAAAAACCAGCATGTCCTTCACGTCACAATTCCCTCACCCGACGCGCATCCTCCCTCGCTCTGCTCCACTGGCAAGAGTCGCTGCACTGATCATGTTTCTCTGCTCTGCCGACAAGCGCCGCCCTGTCCCTCCACTTCACTTGCTCCACCAGCGAGCACCGCCGTGCCCCTCAACCCCCCCCCCCCTCCCCCCGCTCGGCGGCGAGGGCCGCCCGCCCCCCTATCAGATCCTGCAAGGATTCAGTCAAATAAATCTCCCTATGTGGAGAACCCTCTATGAATTGGGGATTTTCTACTTAAACTAACCCTAGAACATAAAAGGGGCAAGAGATAAATTTAGGTTTTGATTCTTCAATGCTTTCCTTCCCAGCTCCTTGGCTAATATATTCGGTTACAACTGGGAGTTACAGAGCACTGAGCTCAGATAAGATAACAGTAAATAAAATAGAGGTAATAACTAATGGGGAGAAGACCACCGCTCCACTGTTGATCACCATCCTCGCATCTGGACCGTTCCCTCTATGGTGGGAGTTGCTTTGGTTCCTCAAATATACCAGGGAATTCAGACAGAAGCTTTTGCACGTCTGGATCAGGTACTTGAGCTTTGTTGTCAGTTGCTGTCAGTGGAAACAAGCAATATCCTTGAGCTCCTTGCTGTAACTCCTTATGCATTTCTGCCATAGACAGCAGCTGCACGCCTTCTGTGAATGAGTTGTCCTTGAGGATTAATTTGTCTTTACCAAGAACCTTGAGTTTCAGTTCCCTTGTTTTATAGTCAAATTTGACTAAGCTGTGGGCATTCAACCAGTCACCTCCAAGAACAATGTCATATTCTTTTAGTGGCAGAACCTTGAAAGAATTGTTGAATTATTGTCCTTGGATTGTATATGTCATGCTCTTGACTGTTGCTCCAGTTTGGAGTGTTTCTCCACCAGCCACCAACACTTTCTCCATGTTAGTGTTGATAGTGGTGCATTGTATTCGGGTGGAGAATGTCATATCCATAAAGGTATGAGTACTCCCTGTGTCCACCAATGCCAGCCCTGTTTTTCCACCAATCTTGATTGGCAAGGTGAAAGTATTGTTGGACGATTTTCCACTAATAGCTTGAACTGAGATTTGCATCATTATATGTTCTTCAGTAGTGGGGCTTGTTGCTGGTTGTTGTACAGTGTCATTGTCTTGTTCTCGCGGCTGTTGGTCATCTGCTTCTTGTTGCTCATCTTCTTCTGTAGCCATAAGATTGAGCTTTTTGTACTGTTGACAATGATGGACAAAGAACCATTTTTGTCCACAATATTTGCACAACCCAGGAGCAATGAGTTTGGTTTCTGGTTTTGCGATAGTCTTGTCGAGTTCTTTCTTTGCAGCTATGTTGTCACTGTATTGGCTTGGTTTGTTCTATTGGTAAGAACTGTTATTGCTCTTAGAGAAATTGCTAGAAAACTGGTATTTTTTGTTGCTAAGCTGGACCGTGGCATTAGCTACTTTTTCCATGTCTCTAGCATACTCAACAGCTTCATATAAGGAAGTAGGCTTCAGTAGTTTCATGTAGTGTTTTATCTCCCCCCGAGCCCATTGATGACATTTAATATAATATGCTTCCTTTACTTCTAGTTTCTCCTTGTAATTGGCCATCTTGTCTTCAAATCTATCAGTGTACACATTCGCTGATTCTAGCCCCTGTTTGATGGTGTTGAAACCCTCCAGGACATCATAAGCATTATCACTAGTAAATCTTTGTAGCAAGACCTCACAAAACTGTTTCCAGGTGAGATTTTGATCAAGCACTCCAGAGTTCCCGAGCCACGTGTCTGCTCTGCCTGTGATGTACATCTGAGCATAGTCAAATTTAGCATTCTCAGGTACATACACCATAGCATAGTATTTTCAGTCGTGCGTAGCTATTCCTGTGGATTAGATCCATCAAACTTGGGGAAATCCATCTTTGGGGACTTTGCAATTGATTTGTAAAATTTCTCATCTCTATCAAATCCTTGCTGTCTGTCATTTCTATTGAATTGTTCTATGGCAGACTATCCATTGTCCTGTCTGTGCCCTTCCTGCTGTTGATGTATGTTAGGAGCAGGTTGGGGATTTGGGTTGTGGTTTTGGTTTTGGGTTGGGTGTGGGTAGGGTTGCTGCCAGTTGGTCTGGTTGTTGTAGTTGTAATTTGGGTTGTAGTTTTGGTTGTGGTATTGGGTGGGGTGTGCATAGGATGGGAATTGTTGGGTGTAATTTGGTTGAGAAGGGTGATAAGGGTAAGGCTGCGGAATGTAATGTGGTGGCTGGTTCATGTATGTGTGGTTATTGGGGTATGGTTGAGGTGGGAATAGCTGTTGTTGGTACTGGGTGTCATGTCCTTGGTATTGGTTATCAGGATATAGGAATTGGTTCTCTTGCTCCCTGGTATGCACCTCATAGTACACTTGCTGGTATTCTTCCGGAGGATGCTCGTTATCGATGTACTGCTGGTTGTGAAACTCATACCTTGGTTGTTCAGTAGCCTCACCGCGTCTGCGCCAATGTGGTGGCTGGGAATGGCCAAGCGATTCAGATGCCTCCGATGCTGGCTGCTGGCTTGCGCTGGCCGTGTTCCGCTCTTTCTCAGCAGCTCGACTACGGTCTTCCATGATCATGGATGCCAGCTTGGACATCTGGTCAGATAGTGCCTGTATCTGTTCTTGGACGCTGTCCATCTTGCCCACAATTTCTTCCGTCCTCGTGTTGACGTACTCCATGTCAAGTTTGAGGACTGCGATTTCCGCTGCTTCCACATTGTCCATGTTCTTGGACCGCGACATCTTGGTGCGCCGTCAAGGGTTCTCCTTTCTACCGTCGCCTCCTAGTCCCGCCGCCCTAGTGCACACGAACTGAGTTCTTTAGAGGAATTTTACTCCCAGTGAAATGTTCTCTGGTAACCCCGACGGAGATCTAGTTTGTGCTCGAATGGTGCTGGCGCCACCAAGCCGCCATCGTCGATCCACGTCAAAGAGGACGTCGCCGCAACCTTCGCCGCCATCGACAATCACCCCGCCACCACGACACGGGAGAGGAGGGTGGGATTTTACGAGAGATCCCAACCACCCTTCTCGTCCCGGATCGAATCACCGCCACGAACTGGAGTCGATCTCTCAGGTCGCGATTTGATTGGAGAATTTCTAGCCGGAGGTCGTTTAGCTCTAATACCAATTTGTTAGATCTTGCAAGGATTCAGACAAATAAATCTCCCTATGTGGAGAACCCTCTATGAATTGGGGATTTTCTACTTAAACTAACCCTAGAACATAAAAGGGGCAAGAGATAAATTTAGGTTTTGATTCTTCGATGCTTTCCTTCCCAGCTCCTGGGCTAATATATTCGGTTACAGTTGGAGTTACAGAGCACTGAGCTTAGATAAGATAGTAGTAAATAAAACAGAGGTAATAACTAATGGGGAGAAGACCACCGCTCCACCGTTGATCATCATCCTCGCATCTGGACCGTTCCCTCTTCATAATCGTGGCGTTACTTGCTACTCTCTCCGGCCCGAATTAGTGTTCGCACGCGCTATCTATCTATCTATCTATCTATCTATCTATCTATCTATCTATCTATCTATAATAAAGCTTACGGTAGGTTAGTCGTACCCAGATTTCCGTCCGTTTTTTTTCGGACCGTTCTACCCCTAGTTATAATAAGGCTTGCGGTAAGTTTCGAGCAAAGTTAATGGAATGGCTGCGTTCCACGTAAAAAAAGTTGTTCGTACCCAGATTTCGTCCTTTTTTTAACCGTTCTGCCCCTGGTTATCTGAGGATATTACAGGGAAGCCACCGCCAACCACCGCCAATTGATACCTGATCGGTTAAAGAAAATACTATCCTCCGCATCCCTCACGACCGGTCAACCTCCCTACCGAGCGGGAGCTCTGCCCTACCTCCTTCCCGATCCTCAAAATTCTCCGCCGCTGTGGCCAAATCGACGAGCCCAAATCAACGAGAGTTGCCCCCGTGCTCCTATTGGAGAGGCCACCCCCGCCGCCCCCTTCTGGTGAGATACCATCCCCATCCGTCAGTCCACGCGCGCCGCCCCGGCTTGCCGCCCCCTTCTGGTGAGATCCCATCCCCATCCGTCAGTCCACTCTCGTCCCCGCCGAGGTGCTACACCACCGTCAATCCCTGGGGTTCTCAGGAAAATATGCAGTTTCACTTTTAAATTTACCCCTATTGTTAGCTAAAGCGCGTCAGCTCTCATCGAGGTAGGTTATGAGGTACGTACAGGGTGAGGTTTCAAAATGATTTGCTGAGTTACGATTTGTGTATCTCGCTAAAGCCCATCCCCAACACCCCCAGGTGAGTTTGTAGCCCCGCTCGCAGCTCAGGTTGTCCTCCCCCCGTTCATAATTCTTTCTGAAAGTCTTCTATCCCAAGTATACTCAGCTGGTCAGGAAAGTACAGACTATGTTGGATTGCTGAACTCACAACTCACAACGATGGAGATTACTCAAAGTTCCATTTTTCAGTGGACCGATATAATAATACTTTGATTACAATCATCCATTCTTGGATTCAATATTGTCTACCTCTTATGGATCAATTAGTGTGTGTTCACTGTACGATAGGTCCCATTTATGATTTTATATCTATGTGGAGAACAGGAATGTTATATTGGCATGGTGGGCCTCCTAAGGATCATAGGTAAGAATTTGGTTCTTTCTGGGTAATACTTTCCTGTTCCTTTCATTCATTCTATGTTTTGTATTTCTCTCTGTTTGAAAATATAAGATGTTTTAGCTTTTTGAAACAAATATATCTAGAGGGAGTATAGGTTTGGCCAACAATAAATAAATTGCTTCCAAATGCTTCATTTATTTAGGCTTGGTACCGGTAGACAAAGTCGAGCGCTGCATCAAATAAATTGTACGAATAGATGCTAATTGCAAAATACTTTCAATAAGTGGTTCGATCTATCATGTGACATTAACACACTGATTATCTGATGCATAAGTCATGGCTTACCTTTACCTTTTCTTCCAAGAGTCTGTCATGCAACCGCAATGGAAGCTATGTTAAAAGAAAACTAAAGATGCTTCTATGACATAAAGCAAAAATCTAAGTGGAACCTAATTTAAGATTTTTCTAAAGGTAAAAATTACATACATTTTAGTTAATCGACGTCCTAATTCCCCTAGGTTATTGGCTCGGTTGGAGGTGCTTCGTGGAGGAGAGTTGCTTGTGCGAGGGCGACCGCCTTGATCAGTAGAAGATGCAACATGAATTAGTGAAAATCTCAGGTATAACACGAAAGCCTGAAGATATTAATGGAGCAATGTTATGGAAAATCTTATTATTTGGTGCACACACAAGCTGGAAGTAGGGTCCCATTAATTTCTCATCACTCCAGCCCCACGAGAAAAGGTGGTCGACCCCATGAGTCAAGTCCATGGCGGGGCAGGGCAGGTGGTACGTACATGCAATGACATTGGTTGATCCATGCGTTTTATGAAAAGAACATACATGTAATGTCTGGTGGATCCATATCTGGTTTGTAAAAAGAATACACATGTAATGACATTGGTTGATCCATGTGTTTTATGAAAAGAACATACATGCAATGATTCTGGTGGATCTATACGTGGTTTGTGAAAAGAACACACATGCAATGACTCTAGTGCTGGTTTAGGATAAGAACACACATGCAATGACTAGTGGATCCATATGTGATTTATGAAAAAAAAACACATGTAATGATTCCAAAGATCCATATATGGTTTGTGAAAAAAACACATGCAATGACTCTAGTGCTAGTTTTATGAAAAGAATAGACATGCAATGAATCTAGCCGTGGTTCATGAAAAGAATACACATGCAATGACTCTAGTGCTGGTTTAGTGATAATAACACACATGCAATAACTCTAGTGGATCCATATGTGGTTCATTAAAAGAACACACATGCAATGCCTATAGCTTTAGTTAATAGAAAAGAACATACATTCAATGACTCTAGTGGATCCATATGTGGTTTGTGGAAAAAACACACATGCAATGACATTGGTTGATCCATGTGTTTTATGAAAAGAACATACATGCAATAACTCTGGTGGATCCATATGTGTTTATGAATACACATCCAATGACTCTAGTGTTGGTTTAGGATAAGAACACACATATAGTGGATCCATATGTGGTTCATGAAAAGAACACACATTGAATGACTATGTTGGATCCATATGTGTTTTGTGAAAAGAATACACATGCAATGACTCTAGTGCTAGTTTAATGAAAAGAACACACATGCAATGACTTTAGCCGTGGTTCATGAAAATAACACACATGCAATGACTCTAGTGCTGGTTTAGTGATAAGAACACACATGCAACGACTATAGTTGTGGTTAATGAAAAGAACAAACGTGCAATGACTCTAGTGGATCCATATGTGGTTCATGAAAAGAACACACATGCGATGACGCTAGTGCTAGTTTTATGAAAAGAACACACATATAATGACTCTACTGCTGGTTTAGTGATAAGAACACACATGCAATGACTCTAGTGGATTCATATGTGGTTAATGAAAAGAACACACATGTAATGACATTTGTGGATCCATGTGTTTTATAAAAAGAACAGACAAACAATGACTCTAGTTGATCCATATGTGGTTCATGAAAAGAACACACATGCGATGACGCTAGTGCTAGTTTTATGAAAAGAACACACATATAATGACTCTACTGCTGGTTTAGTGATAAGAACACACATGCAATGACTCTAGTGGATCCATATGTGGTTAATGAAAAGAACACACATGTAATGACATTTGTGGATCCATGTGTTTTATAAAAAGAACAGACAAACAATGACTCTAGTTGATCCATATGTGGTTTGTGAAAAGAACACACATGTAATGACATTGGTAAATTCATATGTGGTTTGTGGAAAAGAACATACATGCAATGACTTTAGCGGATCCATATGTGGTTTGTGAAAAGAACACACATGCAATGACATTGGTGGATCCATATGTGGTTTGTGGAAAAGAACATACATGCAATGACTCTAGTGGATTTATATGTGGTTTATGAAAAGAACACACATGCAATGACTCTAGTGCTGGTTTAGGATAAGAACACACGTGCAATGACTGTAGTGCTGGTTTTGTGAAAAGAACACACATGCAATGACTCTGGTGGATCCATATCTGGTTTGTGAAAAGAACACACATGCAATAACATCACTACAAGGAAAGTTTCCTTCCGCAACAAATTGGCCCAACGGTCGTCGTAGAAGGCGCGTCTTCCGCGACGAAATTCTCGGCTTGGCTGTGGCTGATGGAAAACTTTTTTCTGGTTTTGCGGCCCTCTACTACGATGGATCTTCTAAAAATATGGAGGAAGCTCGGCCAACGCGTGGCAGAAGCAAGATTTTCGTTTCCTCGCGCGATGTTGACCTGCCGAAATCTTTTGAGGCGTGTGGGTCCCGGATGTCAGTGTCTCTAGCAGACCATACTTTTTGGTCGTGCCTCCCTGATTTGAACCTGATAACGTAGCTCGAGGCATCTGCCGTTTAGTCAAGCTGTTAGGTCCCACATGTCAGCCTCTCATTAGAAGGATCGTGTATCGCTCGCGCTACCCTGTTCCGAAGTTGATAGCGCTGCTCGATGCATCTACCATCTAATCAACCTCCTGGGATCCACATATCATCCTCTTATTAGAAGAAATGTGTGTATGATGGAGTTTTTTCCTTCGCTAGCGCTACCCTGTTCCGAGTTGATAGCGCTGCTCGACGCATCTACCATTTAACCAACCTCCTGAGCCCCACATGTCATCCTCTCATTAGAAGAAACGTGTGTATGATGGATTTACCTTCGCTCGCGCTACCCTATTCCGAACTTGATAGCGCTGTTCGATGCATCTACCATTTAATCATAACGTTGGGCCCTACATGTCATCCTCTCATTAGAATAAACGTGTGTATGATAGATTTTTTACCCTCTGTCGTGCCTTCGTGTTCCAAACTTGATAGCGTTGCTCGCTGCTTCAGCCGTTTATATAGGCTGGTGGGCCCGACATGTCAGCCTCATATTAGAAGAATCGTGGGTAAGATGTTTTTTTTCTTCTCTAGCGCTATCCTGTTCTGAACTAGATAGTGTTGCTCGACGAATCTGCCCTTTTGCTCACGCTGCTGGGTCCCCCATTTCAGCCTCTCATTAAAAGAAACGTTTACATGCTGAACTTTTTTCTCGCTCGCGCCTCCCTGTTTCGAACTAGCTATGTTGCTCGATGCAGCATCTGTATAAGGCCACGTTGCTGGGTCCCACATATCAGCCTCTTTGTAAATGAAACGTGCGTATGATGGACTTTTTTTTGGCCATGTCCGCTGTTTTGACCTTGGGAACTTGCTGGATCCAGATGTCAACCACCTCTATGCATGAAACGTGTCTATGTTGGGTCCCAGCTGATAGCCTCTATTGGAAAGAAACATGTGTATGCTGGACTGTTTTTTCAGGTCCCATATATCAGCCTCAGAGTACAAAAAATGCTCATAAGGCCGAATTAAAAAGATTCTGGGCTAAACTCGGGGCGGATGCCCTATTCTTCATGGCTTATTGGGCCATGCTTGGGGATGATAGGCTAATTTCATGGGCTATGCTTGGGCCTGCTGGGTCCGATATGTCAGCTTCTCTTTAAGTGTAACGTGTGTATGATGGACTTTTTTTCCGTCCGCGTCCGCTGTTTTCACCGTGGCAACCGTGTATGGTCTTATTGCTGGGCCCTTATATCAGCCTCTCTAGCATGTTCTGACTTTTGGGTCCCCGATGCAGCCTTGTATGTTCTGTCTGGTGGGTCCCTGATGCGAACCTTTCTGTACAAGTATTTGAACTTTTGTTTCGAACCCACCCTCAAACAAACTCTAGGGACGCTGCATGCTGGTGGGTCCGTGATGTCAGCCTCTCCGTAATGCGATATTGCTAGAAGAAAAAAATTGTAAATCCAAGATATGATTTGAACAAAAGACCTTCAAATCAAATAAACGTAAACTAAGCGTGTTGCCACTACAACAAAAATATTTATAGAATAAATATCATTAAACTTTTATTAGTACTACAATTTATGTATTAGTTTTCTTAAAAATATTTTGGGTGTCTATGTTTATCTCTTTTAAAATATAAAAGGGCAGTGCTCCTGGCATCTCAATTTATAAAATGCCACATAATGGAGTATTTTCTTAAAAACATGGGTAGGCAGAGTTTTTTTGAGAGGTGGGGTGCAATGCCCAAAATGCCGAATTAAAAAGAGTTTGGCTATTCTACATAGGCTGCTCTACGTGGGTTATACTCCGTAGGGTAGGCTCCATGGGCTTCATTCTCAAATTTTAGTGGGATGTGCTCAGCAGTCCCTTGACCCCTAAAAGGCCGAATTAATATGTTCTCGGCTATGCACCATGGGCTCCATTCTTAAATTTCACTAGGTTGTGGTCAGCAGTCCCCTGACCCCAAAAAGACCGAATAAAAATGTTCTGGGCTAAAGAGGGGCCGAATGAGCTACGGAGTACTAGATGTCTTCTCTTGGTTAATAAAAATTGCATTGTGATGTGCTCGGCCAGATTCGAAACAAATACCTCAGAGAGGGAGGGGGAAAAGCGATAATTCTTTTTGGCAGCTATTCATGTCAAAATTCGGCAGTACAGAATAAGGTAGAAAAATTATCAATAGATTCGAAGTTCATATTCAGGAGCACTTGACCAATTCAGCAGCATTTCAAAAGTGACCAATTCAGCAATACAGATAATGAAATACAAATAGCAGTACAGAGAGAACCAGTTTTTGTTTCAGCTCTAAAAACCTTGTTGCGCGGTCAGTTTGTCGTTTTCACCAATAAGCAAGCAAAACTAACGATCAAGTCTGCTTTGAGTACCTTAATTCTCACATCAATACCTGTGTGACCCCCATATGCAACCCAAAATGCCCAAGTCTCATCTAGATTGTGACACGGCCATGTACAAGGGCGACGAGCACTCGTCTGTTTCACATTCAGCAGCACATGACAAATTCAGCAACAATTTAAAGTGACCGATTCAACGGTGGCAGAAAATGTCCAAAAGAACTGATAGATTCAACAATGCCGACATTGAAATTCAATGGATGTACAGTAATGTGGCAAAGCCAAGTTTCAAAAGGAAAGCGTGACCATGTATTTTCTCCACTTGATCTGAATAAGTCCAAGTACATAGGTATTACTACAAAATAGATTAGCAGTAGCTAAACTCCATACAAAATACTTAGTAGAAGTGTAGAACTACAAGCTTACACTAAGCTAGGAACCACTACATGTCCCATCATACGTACTCGAAGAAATGAGAATGCTTCAGCGTGTCAAAGTGCTGGTCGGGCTGTACCCTTGATTTCCTGCCTGGGACGCGTCTCTCGTTTCATTGTCACCTATCAGCCTCTAGGTCAGCAACATACATGTAAAATTCATACGACAAACCAGGAAGTTCGGGATCCTTAATTTTAGCAATTCCAATTACGAAGGGAATCCGCCACCAACATAAACTAGCTAATTAGTACAACATTACATACACTCACAGTAGGATCATCACAAGAGGATTAAGATGTGATATCTCAGCGGTGAATCTTGTCTGACTACAGGTTCAGTAGTATGCTAGTAAAGACGCGGCTTGGACAGAAAAGACATGAGCACTTCCTACGCAGCGTTGGCTGGCGACAGCCTAATCGTTGTCTCGGGTGACCTCTTTACTACAACCTGATTGAAACTAGCGAACAAGACCAATGATCAAACCTCACCTCGTACCGTGATGATTCGCACGCCGCCGACCTGACCGGCCTGATAGATAAGAGCAAGTCTGTGCTATGCCGTCAATTTGAGCGACGAACAGCTTGCCCTCCTTCCTTATGCCGATAACCTCAGCTCTGAGCGAGCTCGGTGCACGAACCTGCACAGACGGGTCCCATTTTTTGGGGCTGTATCTAGGCACTGTCATCAAGTGGGCAGATATGAGGTGCTCGACGAACACTTTCTTGACGCCGGTGAACTCGCATCCTGGCTCCATGCAGACACACCGGCGGTAGTTGCACGCGATCTTGTGGTCGTAGACGTCCTTGTAGGATACCAAAGTCTAGCATATGTCGTTGGGGCATCTACTACCTTTTCTGCCAGCGACTTGGCAGTACAGCTCCTTGGAGCATGCGGCCAGCCGGACGACGCCGGTAGTGTCTAGACGGTTAGCTATTTCGTTGAAGACATCGTCCCCGACATTCGTCTAGATGTTGTTCAGCCGGTTGTGCCTCGAATCGAAAGCCATCACGTCCGAATGATTGGGGGCAAGGGCGGATCTATGTATGACTGTTGGGCTTATTTGGAGGAGAGGGGTGGCGGTCTGGAAGGATCGATATAGAGGGTGAGATGGCGAGAAAAATGTGTGAGTGCGTGCTAGAGAAGATCCAAATGCGGCCTCTCGGAGTTGGGAATGGATCTTAAGGAGGGGGTTTTGCCGTGCTCCTATGGCTGTCTTCTGCCAGTCGTACTGCATCGAGAACGCCGACTAGAGTTATGGAGTAGGGAGTACTACTATAGGTACTCTAGACTGGCACGCTGCCATGGAGTGTTCTCTCATCACATCTCAGTTATCAGAACCGAGAGATGACTTATTTACTACTTCCATTTTATACTACTCCCTCCAGTTCGTATTCTAATGGCCTCAACTTTGTCTAGATTTACATCAGTTAGACAGAGTAGTTGTAAGTTGAGTCACTTACATTTTTCGGTACTTCATAGTACGTACCAAAATACCAAGATGCTGAACCTCATATGAACTTTCTAGAAAGGTATCCCTTTGCAAAGATTGGCCAGCCTGCTAAAATTGATGAAACTTCTAGAAATGCAAGAACCCATGGCCTAAATTGCATCATGCTTGGTGAAATAACGATAGGTTCTTAGGTCATATTCAGCAGCATTTCAAAGTGACCGATTCAGCAATACAGACTCTGAAATTCAATAGCAGGACAACGAGAATCAATTCTTGTTTCAGCACTAAAAACCTTGGTGCGGGATCAGTCACTTTTCTCTGAACACACTCGATCATCGGAGCAAGCAAAACTGACCATCAAGCCTGCTTTTCTATGCATACTTTCTACTCACATCAATGACTGTGTGACCCACATATGCAAACCAAAATACCCCAAGCCTCATCTAGATTGTGACATGGCCATGTTTCAAAAGAACAGTAAGACCATCTACTGCCCTTGATCTAAAAAAGTATCCGTACGTCGGTATTAGTTCTACAAGATACTTTAGTACTGTAATAAAAACGATAGAACATTTGACATATTCACTACCATTTGAAAGATTAAGCAGCACTAAATAAAACAAAAAATATCAATAGATTCCAAACACATAATCAACGGCACTTGACATATTCAACAACATTTCAAAGTGACCGATTTAGTAGTACAGATAATGACCAAAAGTATTGACAGATTTAACAATGCAGACACTGAAATCCAATAGATGTAGCAAGGCCATAATTCAAAAGGATAGAGAGAACATATTATGGCCATGTTCCAAAAGAAGAGCAAGACCATCTACTGGGCTTGATCTAAACAAGTACCAATACATCACTATTAGTTCTAAAAAATATTTTAGTAATAGGAACAACAGAATGTTCGACAGATTCAATGGCACTTGAAAGATTCAGCAATACTGAATAAGACAGAAAATATCATCAGATTCCCAGTTCATAATAAGCGGCGCTTGACAGATTTAGCACCATTTCAAAGTGACTGATTTAGCAGTACAAATAATGACCAAAGGAATTGACAGATTCATCAATGCAGACATTGAAATTTGATAGATGTAGCAAGGCCATGATTAAAAAAGGAAAGAGAGACCTTATTCTGCACTAGATCCGTCGGTCTGAACAAGTACCAGTACATAGGTATTACTCCTACTACAAAATAGATTAGCAGTAACAGAACTCCATACAAAATACTCAGAACTACCTTAAGCTAGGAACCACATGTCCCAAAATGGTAAGAAAAATCCGGTTGAGGAGTACATGTGTTCAAGTTAGGATCATCACAAGAAGATAAAGATGGGTTAATCGCTAAGAAATAGGGATGCAGAAGTGGGACAAATGGGACAGGTGGGATCCTTAATTTTAGACCCCTGACTAACTCTAAACTAAGTAGGAGAAGTGGGACAAGCAGGATTTAACAAATCTCACTTACCCTGCTTATCCCACTTAGTTTAGAGTTAGTTTAGAAGTCTCCCACATATCCCACCTATGCATCTATGGTAATAATCTTGTCGATAATAAGCTTGTATTCCACGGTGAACTCCGATGGTCGATTCCGACGACGAGCGACCAGATTAGACTGACAAACCGACAAAGAGTAATTGGCTTTAGAATTCACATAGAATACCTTCTCACACAAGCCATTTGGATGTGCACAGCTCAACTTCACCATGAACTGCGGCAACACGTGCGCCGCCGGCCTGACGCACACGACAGATATCAAGATGACATCGTCGCGCCCGTCGAATAGCACGCAGAACACCATGTCATCGAACCTGATTAGCTCGATATCTACATTTTGCGAGCCCGGTGTCAGCACCGGCTTAGAGATGTACCTGCATTTCCTACCATAGTGTAAAATGTGCTACCTCATGGCGTGGGCTTCTCTGAGGTGGGAGTGGAGCACAAACGAAATTGCGGCGAGCTTGCAGCTAGGCACCACGCAGTTCCATTGGACAGCATCAGCGAGCATTGAACATGAATACATATTTGGCTAGACAACCCATACCAATTGGGTTTGTCACGAACATAAAGTAATAATTAGTATGACATTACATATATTCATATTAGGATCATCACAAGAAGATTTATATGTGTTAACTCACTCTTGGTTGATATTCTTGTAATCTAGGGGGAATTCCGACAACATCTTGAGAAGCTCGCATGTAACGCCTCGGTTTCGACAGGTATGACATGAGCCCTTTCAGCGCGACTTCAGCCAACAAAGGCCTGCTCATCTGCTCAGATGCCGCTGCCATTTCGACCGAATGGAGCTTATTCCATGACGGTAGCGACCATAACATCACCTTGTACCATGGCGATTCGCATGCCGTCGACCTGATGTACCTGACGGATAGGAAGATATCCGTGGTGTACCCTCCAATTAGGGCGGCAAACTCCGTGCCCTGTTTCCCGATGCCGATGATCTTTGGTGCGTGCACCTGGTTAGTCGGGTACCAGTACTTGTTGGAGTAGGTCACTTGGGGCAAAATAGTACATCTTGTGGGCAAGTTTCAAGTGGTAAAAGAGCTCATGCAAAGTCAATGGCCGGTTGACGAACTCGCATCCTCGCTCCATGCAGGCTGCGCACGGGGCGTAGCAGCACTGGATATTGTGCTCGTAGATGTCATTGTAGGAGACCAATGAACAACAACGGTCATTGGGGCACCTTCTACCTTTTCCGCTGGCGACTTGGCGGTACATGTCCTTGGAGCATGCGGCCAGCCTAACAACGCTGATAGTGTCCAGATGCATAGTGATTTTGTTGAAGACGTTGTCGTCGACCTTGCTCCAGCCGCAGTGTCGCGGGTTGCACCTCGAATCCGCCATCCTGTCCGGATGGATTGGGGGCGAGGGTGGATCTATGTAGATTTGTTGGTGGTTTTTGGAGGAGGGGGCTAGTGGCCTGGAGGGAGTGATGCAGCGTGCAAGATGGGGAGTAAAATGTGTGAAGCACATGCCTGAGATGCGGCCAGGTGGTGTCGGTGAGTGGGGATAAACTAAATGGAGATGGGGAAGATAGGATGACTCTTTGAAAGAGGTTTTTTCTTTTCTTTTGCTGTAAGAAGCTGCTGCATCGAGGACGCCGGCTAAGCGTGAATGCGTGTAAAACGCGCCCCTGTGCAATAAATTAAACATGTCACTTCCTAGCGCAGTACTTTCTCGTCACGTCAGCTTCTAGTTTCATACTAGTATTAGGGCATCACCTATGGTGGTAGAATTTTTCTATAAGCTAGGAGGTTTTAAGAAAAAGCTTTCGATGTACTACTGAGTTCCTGGTTAGCCTAAAAAGTATTTGGAAAATTTTAAGAGCAATCTATCTATCGTGCTTACTTGTAGTTAAAATTTGACACGGTCGGTGGGAGTACAATTTACATTGAAGACCTCAAAAAGAGAAAATTACATAGAGGTCCATAAACTTAGCATAAAGGGCCCTAAAGTTAAGCAAGGAAAAGCACTCGGGTCCTTCTCGAGCGAGAAACTGAGCCATACCCTTCGTACTACTGTATTTGCTACACACAAACACACAAAACGCTCCTCACACTTTCGAACCAGCGTGCTGGGGGTGTGCTTGGTGCTTCCTCTTCGCAGGGTGTGAAATGGAACAACAATGCAGGTCGACACACGTGGGCAGCGCCATGCTGTAGACGAGAGATTAGCGGGCTAGCAGGGTGTGTGTGGATGGTGATGAGGCAGGAAAGGAGAGATAAAATACAATTTGTTTTGCGTGCATATATATAGTAAAGGTCCCGAAATTTTGACAATAAGTTCAACTTCTTGCTAAGATTCTACATCTTGACAACTTAACAAAATTATATTAGGTCAAACTAGAGATAGAAGTAAGCGTGTGATAGATAGATCTTGGATTAGTTGTCTTGTCGAAGGTAGATGGGTGCATCTTCTTTTAGTAAACGATGTTCTAGGTGTGAGTTTCCAACTATCAGGAAAGAACATTCTCAATTTTCCCATGTTTTGCGAATTTTAAAACTTTCTAGCTAACTATGCCGACTTGAATGAGACTCCATGCCAATTTATCGAAATTAGGTCAAATTTGAACTACAAGTAAATTATAGATTGCTTTGGAAGTTTTACGAAAAAGCTTTCGGTGGTTTTCGATGTACTGAATTCCTGGTTCGAGTTTCAAAAGTTTGTTGGGACATTTTAAGAGGAATCTATCTATCACGCTTACTATTAGTTAAAATTTGATATGGACAGTGGGAGAAAGTACGATTTGCATCGAAGACCTAAAAAAATTACATAGAGGTCCATAAATTTAGCATAAAGGGCTCTAAAGTTAAGCAAGGAAAAGTAGTCTGGTCCTTCTCGAGAGAGCAACTTAGCCATATACCCTTCGTACTAGTGTGTACTTGCTTCACACACACAAAAAAACGCTCCACACACTTTCGAACGAGCGTGCTTGGTGCTTTCTCTTTGCAGGGTGTGAAATGTAACGACAAAGCAGGTCGACGCACGTGGGCAGTACCACGTTGTGGACGATGGAGAGGTCAGCCGATCGGGGTGTGTGTGGATGGTGATGAGGCAGTGTGAAGGAGAGAGGAAACACAACTTGTTTTGCATGCATATCTTATCTTACCAATATATAGTGTACGAATAACTTTGAATGTTGACCGTTGGATCAAGACTCGCGAATCCCAGCGTTTTTAGCCGTTGGATCTTTTTTCCTTTATAGTTTCTAGAAGAATCTATTGATAGTCTTCGACATAATCAATGCTATGCACAAATCTCAAAACACACTTCCATCATACTAGAAGCTTCTCCCTTGTTTCTCTAGACCATGTTATCAAAAATTTCATGTGTTAGGTAGCTAAATAATCTTTGGTTTCTACATGATGATACAAAGTACAAGGACCAAATATACACCCATACTTTATAGATGTTGATCAAATTTATATTTTTTTGTGCTTTACCGATTATAATTGTATATAGTGATGATGATATGTCATACGTCTACTATCCGAGTCTCATATGCAACTTACTAGTAGCTAATAATCGTTGACTTCTACATGATCTTACAACTATACAGTGTACAAACAACTTTGAATATTGACCGTTGGATCAAGACTCGCGACCCAACATTTTCGGCCATTGGATCTTATTTTCCATTCTAGCACCTTGAAGATTCTATTGATAGTCTTCATTACAAACCACTATATAGTGTATGAATAACTTTGAATATTGACCGTTGGATCAAGACTCGCGAATCCCAGCTTTTTGAGCCGTTGGATCTTCTTTTCCATCCTTCATCTAGAAGATTCTATTGATAGTCTTCAACATAATGCATGCTATGCACAACCTCAAAACACACTTCTCCATCATACTAGAATCTTCTCCCTTGTTTCTCTAGACCATGTTATCAAAAATTTCATGTGTTAGGTAGCTAATAATCTTTTACTTCTACATGATGATACAAAGTACAAGGACCAAATATATACACCCATACTTTATAGATGTTGATCAAATTTATATTTTTTTTGTGCTTTACCAATTTATAGATGTTGATCAAATCCCTGGTTAACTCCTTTCTAATTAAGATTTTGCATCTTGACAATTTAACGAAAAATTAGCTCAAACTTGAGCTACAAGTAAGCGCGATTGATTTTTCTTTAATTAAATGTATCTTTGGAGGTAGATGGATGCATCTTCTTGTAGTAATCAGTACCGCTGGTGTGAGTTTCCAACTATCAGGAAAGAACATTGTCAATTTTCTGAGTACTGATGAGATTAGTGTACAAATAACTTTGAATGTTGACCGTTGCATCAAGAGTCATGAATCCTAGCATTTCTAGCCATTTGATCTTCTTTTCCAGTCTAGCATCTAGAAGATTCTATTGATAGTCTTGAACACAATGAATGCACTATGCATAAACCTCTCCAAACACACTTCTCGATCATACTAGAATCTTGTCCCTCGTTTCTCTAGACCATGTTACTAAAAATTTCAAGTGTTAGGTAGCTAATAATCTTTGACTTCTACACATGATGATACAAAGTACAAGGACCAAATATACACCCATACTTTATACAGTAGATGTTGATCAAATTTATAATTTTTTGTGCTTTACCAATTATAATTTTATATAGTGATGATATGTCATATGATTTACTATCTGAGCCTTATTAAGGTGTGCTTTTTTACACAATGCGAGAGTAGTATATTTCTTTGCTTAGACATATGGTCACCTCTATCCACGCGTTATACATGTTGAGAGAATAAAACATTGGTAGGGGAAGAGGGCAGCAACGAAGAGAAGTTGAAGGCGGTTCCATGTTAGAGCAAAGTTATGGTGGGTTTCTGACACGAGGTACTCCTACAGCCTTAAAGTGTACACTCTACTAGTAGTAAATTTCAGGATCTATGCACGCAAAACAAATCGTGTGTTTTCTCTCTCCTTCCCTACGCTCCATATCTCCTTCGCTTTCCCCTCGCGCACCGGTCCGGCTGATCTCTCCCCCCTCGTCCACAGCGTGGCGCTGCGCACGTGTGCCTTGGCACGGTGGCTCTGTGTCTCTGGCGTGTTTGGCAGCCGCGTGTTGGTGTGGAGTAGGGACGAGGAGGAGTACAAATGAAGGAAACCACTTTGGTCCTTGGTGGCACAAAAATTCAAACATTTCTGGTTTTCGAAAATTTCACTTGCTTCCCAAACATCAGGAGGGAAGGTTATCCAAATGATCGGCCAAACATCGGGAGGGAAGGCAATTTTGAACCAGTTTTGAACATTGATCACATTGGATAAACGAAAAACAAAAAACAAAAGTATTACTCATGATGTCCTATCATGTCTTGTGCACCACGTGCCATGAAAACTGTAATCATGGGATTAGACAAGTTTTGGAAAATAGCTTCACAATATTGTCCTACCATGTGTATGGATACTATCGGGTTTATTTCAACCTGAATGACCAAGGTCATCTACATGTAAATTGTAGGTCGATTTGAAAGTTTTACGAAAAAGCTCTTGGAGGTACCCATCGGGGGGAAGGGTCAATTAATATATATCAGAAACCACCGAGAGTTTTGACAACAGGTTCATCTTCTTGCTAAGATTTTGCATCCTAACTACTTAATGAAATTAGGTCAAACTTTGCTCACTATTTCATGAAATTAGGTCAAACTTTGCTAACTGATTAACTTTGAACACTGACCATTGGATATATACTAGCAAATCAAAACATTGCCAACCTCTTGATCTTCTTTTCCATTCTTAGCATCCAGAAAGATTCTACTGATAGTCTTTAGCATGATGAACACTAGTATGCGCAAATCTCAAAACACACAGTACTTCATTATTAGTCAGTCTTGTGCCAAATGCACGGACTTGGATGGAATTTTCATATTTTTATGAGGTTCTTGATGTAACTTGTACTTCCACCGACCACTCGAGCAGCTCGCTCTTACGAGACCTACCATTAGATTGGCCATTCGCTGTACTTCTTATCTTTATCTTGTCTCTTATCTCTTACAATACCATATATACCACCACTACATAGTGTAGGGATTAACTTATTTTGAACATTGACCGTTGGATCTCAAGACTGGCAAATCCAAACATTGCTAACCATTGGATCTTCTTTTCCATTCTTAGCATCTATAAAGATTCTATTGATAGTCTTTAGCATGATGAACACTAGTATGCGCAAACCTCAAAACATAGTACTTCATTACTCGGTTTTAGGGTCCTTGTGATAAATGCATGGACTTGGATGCAATTTTCATTTTATGAGGTCCTTGATGTAAATTGTAATTCTACCCACCGTGTTAACTCTCAAGCACCTAGCTCTTACGAGACCTACCATAAGATCGGCCATTCGCAGTACTTCTTATCTTATCTTTTATCTTGTCTCATATCTCTTACAATACCATACCACTACATAGTGTAGGGATTAACTTTGAACATATTAACCATTGGATCAAGACTAGCAAATCCAAACATTGCTAACCGTTGGATCTTTTTTCCATTCTTAGCATCGATAAATATTCGATCTATTGATAGTCTTCAACATGATGAACGCTACTATGCGCAAACCTAAAAACACAAACTCCATTGCTCAATTTTCAGGGTCCCTGTGCTAATAAATGCATGGACTTGGATGCAATTTTCATTTTTACGAGGTTCTTGATGTAACTTGTACTTCCACCAACCGTGTTAACTCTCAACCACCTCGCTCCTATGATACCTACCATTAGATCGTCCATTCGCAGTACTTCTTATCTTACCTTTATCTTGTCTCTTATCTCTTAAAATACCACGCATACCACCACTAAATAGTGTAGGGATTAACTTATTTGAACATTGACCGTTGGATCAACACTGGCAAATCCAAACATTGCTAACCGTTGGATCTTCTTTTCCATTCTAGCATCTGTGTCTGTACTCCCTCGCACCATCCCAAAATATAAGGCGCCTAAGGATTGGTCAAAAGTCAAACCTTACTAACTTTCACCAAATATTTAGAAAAAAATATCTACATCTACAATATTGTATGGACATATCAAGAAAATATACTTTATGGTGAATCTATTGATATTAATTTAGTACTCTAAATTTTTATATTTTTGTGTATAATCATGGTCAAACTTAAAAAATATTGACTTTTGACTAATCCTTAGGCGCCTTATATTTTGGCGGAGGGAGTACTATTCAACACAAATCCAGTTGCTCTGAACCATTGGATCTAATAGCCCAACTGTCGTTAGATTGAGGACAAGTACGCCATGAGGGGGTCCTCGAGGCGTGCGGAAGAGAGGGGTGTGAGACGTACGGTGTTCCGGGACGGTGAGCACACAAGTTTACCCAAGTTCGAATCCGCCGGCTTTGGACGGATCCTACTCCTGCTAGCAATGCAGTAATACGGCAGAGTCGGAATATGGGTTACAAGGGTTTCGCCTGTGCGAGTTGAGATTGTAGACTATTGAGGTGTTGCCCGAAAGGCTCTCCCTAGGAAGGCTTATATAAATATCCGGCCTAGGGTTTACAGGAGAGATCTATCCGGCTACGACTAAGAGTCGGTTACAGAGTACATCTTGAACTACAAGTAACATTATGGGCCTAAGTCGGTAAGTCTTCTGGGCCTTCCCGTAGTCGGATTGGACTCCGTCTTTCTCCCTGACTGGGCCGCCCGTGAAGCAAAGCTCTAACCCGAAGTGGGCCACCCTGGTCAGTGAGGAACTATGAGGATACCCGGAAAGTATATCCCCAACAGCAGCCCCCGAAGGCCTCCAAGATCCAAAGTCGGATTCATCATCGTCTAGCTTGACCTTCGGCTTGCAGAATCTTGAAGGGTTCCTGAAACTTCACAACAAAATACGATCCGGGTCTTAAAAAATAAGTCGGACCTATCAACAGGTTACTCGGATTTTCCAGCTCGATTTCAAACTAAGTCGGAACTTGGTTTCTAACGCCACCTGACACAAGTCATGGTCAAGTCACGTCATCACATAGGCATTCCGTCAGCACGACCGTTGGTGGGTCCGCGATTCGTGGAACCGAGGCGCCGTTTCAATGCGTGCGTGGAGATCGAGGTGACACAATCATCGCGTGGGTCCTTCCCAGTTCCTTCCATGACACGTGGCGGTTACACTGTAGCATTTGCACAAATCTTGGCGCAGTTAGGTGGATATAAGGGGTTAGGATTTTCTCCTTCTCCTTCCACCAGTCCTTTGCCTTTTCCTCTCCTCCCAATCTCCCTGCGCGCATAGAGCTCCCCCGTTCCTCCCCACAGAACTCCCAGCACCGCCCCTTTTTGGTCAACTGCTTCGCCGGAGAAATGGCTTCATCTTCTTCCTCCGGCTTGGCGGCAGCGGCGGCGGTGGCAATGGCGGAAGCGGTGGCGGAGAAAGAGAGCTTTCGCGGGCTCTGGATTCCCTGCGCGCTCAACGACGAGGGTCTCAAGAATGTGGAGAAGGAAGGGCTCCTTGCCGCCGGCGACTGGCGGAGCGGTTTTGAGGAAACCATCCCCAACCCGCGCGACGGCGAGCGGGTCCACTTCGGCACCCACCTCGACAGAGGTTTGTCATTTCCTCCCTCGGAGTTCTTCTCCGAGGTGATTGATCATTACGGAGTTCAACTCCATCATCTTCCTCCCAACTCTCTCTTAGAGATGAGCGCGTACGCTTCGTTATGTGAGGGCTTTCTCGGCATTAGGCCGAGTTTGACTCTTTTTGGGTACTATTTTCATGTCTGGAGAAACTCCATTACCGCTGGTGTTCCTTATATCACCGGCACTATTAGTTTTTCGCTTAGACGCGAGCGCGCGTATCCCAAAATTCTAGCTAGTGACTCGGTAAAACAATGGCCATCCATGTTTTTCTATCATAGGGATATTCCGGCTTCCGGCAAAGCCACTACTTTGCCGACTTTTGTTGACGGAGCTGCCACGACCCAACCTTCTTGGGACGAGGCTGCTCCGGCTCTCACCGATGATCTGATCCTCGCTAAGAGGCGGATCGAATACTTGATCAAACACAAGGGACTGAAGGGATCCGATTTGGTCCAATGCTAGGTCTCATGCCGGATCCAGCCCCTTCAGTACCATGGGGATCGACTGATGCACTCCATCATGTCATCCAAGAAAGACTCCCTCCGCATCAGCCCCAAATCCTACACCTCTCAAGGCTACATAAGCCAGATCAAGTGGCTGATTCAGGAGCGGATCGAGAGGAGAATCCCGGAGGTTTCTCTGGATATGCATACGACGGAAAACCCCGTAGTGCTGGTAAGCTTCCATCAGTACACTTTTTATGTGTTTCAATCTTTGAGTTATACTGCAATACTGATATGTTTTCTTATTTTTAGCTTGCCGACCTCCCCGAGTCGGAACTTGCTCCGCTCGAAGGATATCCTCCCGAGTTTTCTCAGGAGACAGAGGTGGTCCCATTGTCAGACCTTGCGCTCAAGAAGCGCAAAGCTCCGACAGTGGCTGTTGGCACAAAGAAGGTGCCTGTCGTGAAGAGGTAACTTTCAGTCACAACTTCCGCCTTTGTACTTTACTCAAATTTCTTTTCGAGATGTAACGTTTCCGACTTTACTACATTCTCAGAGCAAAACCGCTCATCAAGGGCAAGGGGAAGGGAATTTCTTCGAAGCCCCTGCGACAGAAGAAGCTCACCATAGCTTCCCCTGCCGTAGCTCCTCCGACTCCTGCCCCTCAACCTTCTGCAACGCCGGCGACCATTCCTTCCCCGGTCGTCGCAGAAGATCTGGCTCTTTCAACAGAGCCCGCGATCCTTGAATCGAACACTGACATCACCATGGGTTAGTCAGACCTAGATAAGGGTGAACCCTCTTTGGGTAATGATCCCTCGGCAGAAACCTTCGCCGAAAACCTTATCAGCAATCCGGGACTGCCAAGTTTGGCCTGTCTCAGAAATCTGCTGAAGAAATCCAGCGGCTCGCCAGGCAATGCCTGGAGAAAAGTACTTTATCTGGCGAAGAAGAAGCGCAAGAAGCAGAGGACGTCAAGTTCTCCGACCTTCTCGCCTAGGTGCACCTTCACGACGAGAGGATTAGGACTGGTGAGCTCCCAACAGTCCTAGTGATTCCTCTGACTCTCGCCGAAAAGGTGGCCGCTGAAGTGAACGCGAGTTTGGATAAACTCACCCATGAACAATATGTAAGTCGGAATTCCAACTCCTGTTTTTTCCATTCTTTTATATCATATCCTCTAGCCCCCAAGCATGAAGTAGGATATATAATCCAGGTTTATGCTTCATTAGGATGCCAAAGAACGAACTAGTGTATCCCCCAAGGCTCGTGCTGATATTAGCAAAAATATTAGCCCGAGTCTTAAGTAGCTTTCTGACTTTGGGTATTCTGACTTACAGAAAGTATGTTCCTATAACCAGGATTTACTGAAGAATGTCTGCGATAAGCGGAGAGAGATCAAAGCTCTCCGGCTTAAAAATGTTGAACTTAAAGTTGCCAAGGATGAGGCCGAAGGTAAACATTCCGAGACTCAAACCTTGTCTTTGTTATTTTCAATGTCGATTTTTCTGAACTGTTGTTCTTTTTGACTTATAGCGCTGGTGAAACAATCCTGCGCCATGACCGAAGAGGCCGAGAACCTCAAAACCATGGTGGTGGAGAATAAGGAGCTTTGTCAAGAGCTGGATAAGCTCAAGGCAGATCATGAAAAGAGCATTGCTCAAATCCTTGAATCCTCCTCCATGGCCACTGATGAGCGTGATCGCAAGATCGCTGCTCAAGATAAAACAATCTCGGACCTCAAGGATGAGCTTAACAGAGAGAGGGACCTTTCCCAGGTGCTCCGGGCTGAACTCCAGAGTCTCCGGGAGGAGAAGACCAAAATTGACGACGTCATTTTCGGTACGTTCCATCTGTCTGACTTATCTTTTTCTTCGACTTTCTTCAATGTCAGATATTTCTTAACTTGTTTTGTATATAGGTCCTCTAAACTTGACGGACTCTTCTTCCACTGAGCCCCGCACCCACCAGCTTACCCAAGTCGGTGACCTGTTTCATGACTTCCGCCAATCCCTTGAGGACATCGGCGAAGCTCTCAAGATTCCAGACATGCACAACATGTCGGATTTTCAAGTGCGGGACAAGGCAAAGGAGATGCCGCAGCTCGTCCAGGATTGGAACATGTCCTACGCGCGATCAGCAGTGCAGAACGCTCTCACCATGGTCATGAGCCACCATGGAAACATGGAGATATGGCAAGTGACTAGAGGGTACTCTACAGTGGATGAAGATGGCCAGGAGAAGGACATCAAGGCCATTATGGACTCCTGTGCCGGATATGGGTGTCATGTAGCTGACTTGACCAACTACGATACTCCATTATTCAACCGCGTGGACACTCCGCCTCTGCCTCCAGAAGAAACAACAGAAATTTTCGACGATGAACGCACCACCTCGGATGTGGACATCTCGGAACGATATCAAGGCGACGTATCCAGCGGGCCGGCAGCTCCTTCAGCTCCTCCTGCATCATAGATCAGAAATTTTTGTATTATTCCGGAAAAACATGATGCGTCTGTAAATATGCAGTATTTTAACTTTGCTAGTGCTAAGCTTTTGATCTATTCAGCACTTTTTGGCTTTGAGTTTTTTTTGTGTGCCTAAAATATTTACATAAGCACTTGTATTTTTTCCATCTATACTTATCGTTTATTTGGCTTTCCGCCTCGTCCCTTTCGTGAGCCGGCTAAACCTTCCGCCGGAAACTTTGCCGAGCAACGAAGCTCAATTGTTAAACCAGTTTAAACTCGAAAACAAAGCCGGCTTCCAGTACCAACAATTCACTACTCGGAAAATGCCCGCATCCAGCAATCAGACAAATAACCAAAGTAAAGACTAGAAATTTTAGAGTTATACCCGAAGGTAGCAATTTTAGAATCGGAAATCTAAACCAGAACGAACATGAGCATAAAGTACTTTCAAGCATTGTGGGATTTTCGACTATGACATGATCATTCGGAAATAAGATGGTAAAAACTTCTCAAAAAAATCTTGAGGCAACCAAAACTTTTATTTCTCACAAAACATGTACATATATATGATTACAAAGAAGGATAAATTAAGAATAAAAGGGACGTAGCTGAGCAATATTCCACGGTCTGTCTAACTCATCCGGATTTGTACTGCCTCCAGCTCTCTTTCTCTTCTTAGTAGCAGGTCTTTCTTTGACTGGCCTCATATCAGTTAAGTAGTACGATCCATTGTGCAATACTCGACTAACTAAAAAGGGCCCTTCCCATACTGCGGAAAGTTTGTGCTTTCTTTGTTGCACAAGCCAGAGAACCAAATCACCTTTATTGAAAGATCTTTTTCAAACTCTCTGGCTATGATACTTGCGTAACTTATGCTGATAGGCTGTAGATCTCATTTTAGCAACGACGCGAATTTCTTCGACCAAGTCGAGATCGTTTTGTCGAGAAACCTCGGCATCCTCTTCAATATACGCGGCCACTCTAGGAGAGGTATGAATCAAATCACTAGGAAGAACTGCTTCTGCGCCATAGACCAAGAAGAAAGGCGTGTATCCTATTGACCTGTTTGGAGTTTTTCGTAAACTCCAAATTACAGAGGGTAATTCCTCTGCCCAAGCCCCCGCAGCACATCGTAGTGGTGCTTCGAGTCTCGGTTTTAGGCCTTGTAGGATTAAACCATTTGCTCTTTCGACTTGTCCGTTAGCCTGTGGATGTGTGACTGACGCAATGTCAAGCCGGACATTTTGCTCGTTGCAGAATTCAGCCAATTCTCCCATAGAGAAGTAACTCCCGTTGTTCGTGATAATGCTATGCAGATAACCATACCGGATTATAACATCCTCGACAAATCTTTTGGCTGTTGCTCCATCACAACTAGTGACAAGTTTAGCCTCAATCCATTTGGTGAATTTATCCACCATCACTAAGAGGTGAGTAAATCCACTTGGAGCTTGTTTAAATGGTCCTACCATATCAAGCCCCTAGACCGCAAAGGGCCATGTTATAGGTATTGTTCGCAGCTGATCAGTCGGAACATGAGCTTGCTTGGCGTACTTTTGGCAGCCTTTGCACGTCTTGACTAATCGTTCGGCATCTGCCTGAGCTGTAAGCCAGAAATATCCGTGTCTAAAAGCTTTTGCCACTAAAGATTTGGCTGCAACGTGGTGACCACACTCGCCTTTGTGGATTTCTCTTAAGATTTTCACTCCTTCTTCCGGAGATACACAGCGCTGAAAGACCCTAGAAACACTCTGTTTATGGAGCTCACCTTTAACAATAGTATAGGATTTTGCTCGTCGGATAATCTGCCGGCTCAGCACCTCGTCTTCGGGTAATTTGCCATCTACCAAATAATAGAGGTAGGGTTGAGTCCAGCTGGGAATTACAACCAGAACTGCTATCAAAGGTGAGTCGGATTTGGTCGGATATTCCTCATCTACTCCTTTTATTGAGGGAACTTTGAGGTGCTCTAAAAAAGCGCCATCCGGGACCTCTTTCCTCGTAGAACTTATCCGAGATAGTGCGTCTGCTTCCTCATTTTCTGCTCGAGGGATGTGTTGAACTTCGAACCCTTCGAACGATTTAGATAGATCATCCACCACAGCTTTATATGCTGCCATGTGTTTATTTGCATTACAAATATCCGACACTTGTTGAGAAACAAGATCCGAATCTCCGTAACACATCAAACGTTGGATGCCAAAATCCTTAGCAATCCGGATTCCATGTAGAAGTGCTTCATACTCGGCAATATTGTTTGTCGCTGTGAAGTGGATCTGCAACACATATAAAAGTTTATCTCCTTGGGGTGATTTGAGCACCACGCCAGCCCCCGAGCCCCCTCGAGCCTTAGACCCATCGAAAAAGAGGGTCCAATATTCCGGCTCAGGAAGGATCATGTTCTCCTTCGTCTCTGTCTAATCAGCGACAAAGTCAGTAAGGATCTGGGATTTGATTGTTGTCCGAGGTTTATACTCAATATCGAAATCTGAAAGCTCTATGCCCCATTTGGTGACGCGTCCTGTGGCGTCACTGTTGTTGATTATATCTCTCATGGGAGCTGTGCTCACCACGGTAATTGGATGCTCCTGCAAGTAGTGTCGTAACTTACGAGATGCTAGAAAAACCCCGTAAGCCAACTTTTGATAGTGCGGATACCGCTGTTTTGATTCTGTCAGGACCTCGCTGACAAAGTAAGTCGGACGTTGCACCAGGTGTTCCTGATTTTCCTTTGGTCTCTCCACCACCATGACGATACTAACGACTTTATTTGTCGCAGCAAGATAGAGCAACATCGGTTCCTGAGGTTCTGGTGCTGCAAGGATATGAGCAGATGAGAGTACTTTATTCAGGTCTTGTAGTTCAGCTTCGTCAGTCCAAACAAAATCCTTGGTCTTTTTTAGGAGTTTGTATAATGGTGCGGCTCTTTCACCGAGCCGGCTTACAAATCGGCTGACCGCAGCGATGCAACCAGTTAACCTTTGTACGTCCTTCAGGCGAGTTGGCCTGGAAATGTTGAGTATAGCCTTGATTTTGTCTCGGTTCACCTCTATGCCTCTTTGAGACATGATGAAACCTAACAATTTTCCGGCTGGTATTCCAAAGAAGCATTTTTTCGGGTTAAGCATGATGTTGTATTTTCATAGATTGGCAAATGTTTCCTCCAAGTCGGAAATCAATGTTTCCTTCTTTTTGGACATTACCGCGATATCATCCACATATGCATGTACATTGCGTCCGAGTTGGTCATGGAGGCAACGCTGCATCGTGCGCTGGTATGTAGCTCCTGCGTTCTTTAGCCCGAAGGGCATCATAACAAAACAGAAGGTTCCGAAGGGGGTTATGAATGAAGTTTTGACTTTGTCAGATTCCTTCATCCGAATTTGGTGATAACCGGAATATGCGTCGAGAAAACAGAGGAGTTCCGAGCCTGCCGTAGAATCGATAACTTGATCAATTCTAGGCAGAGCGAACGGATCTTTTGGACAAGCCTTGTTCAAGGCAGTATAATCAACACACATCCTTAAATCAGTGGTGTCCTTTTTAGGGACCGTTACAGGATTGGCCAACCACTTAGTGTGGATGACCTCTTCTATGAATCCGGCTAACTAAGTCTCGTCTAGTTATGGATGACCTCTTCTATGAATCCGGCTAACTAAGTCTCGTTCCGAAATAACGCACGTTGCATGTCATACCAGTTATGGATGGTGTTCTCAGGAAGTTCATTGAGCCATGATCGCTGTTGGGGGGATACCCCCGGGTAGGGTCACGCCGGGGTATAAAGGCCGAGTTAGCCGAGGTTCGGCAAGGCCAAAGCGGATGCTGGCCGGGTCACCTCAAGGCAGGCCGAATCACGGGGTAACCCGGACCAGGGGGCGTCCGCCTAACTAAGTCTCGTCCGACTTAAGCCGTAAGTTGGAAATGCCTATTTAACTTGTATGCAGGAACGGGTGTGGCCGGATCAACTATGATCCGGGTCACATCTAGCTTCTAGGAGAAGGAAGGAATCTCGTTGGTCAAAAGGAGCCCCGGTACACATTGCATGAGCGAAGTGGACAAGGGCAGGACCACTGAGGCGTGGCCGACAAGGGTGACGACGCCCATGTCGGCTGACGCAGGTGCCGCAGAGGCTCACGTAGCCTCTGCATGTGTGACGCGGGGGAAAAGCAACCCGGTCGGCTCACTACTTTGGGAGAAGGCATATTCTCAGGAATATGCCTCCACGTATGCCCTAAGTGGAGACCTAGCGACCCCTATATAAGGAGGGCTAGGGCCTCTGTAGAAGTGGTTCCGCTATTCTGATTTGGTTGAGGGTTTTAGGGGTGAACTGTGTGTGAGAGTAAGAGAGCTTCTTCTTCCTCCTCTCGCCAATACAGCTCTAGGAGCACTTGTAATCTTGGAAGCGAAGAAAATATAAAATTCTGTGTGAGGAATCACCTCACTATCCCTCCCTGGATTCCCCTAGCGTGTATTAGTCCCCACCTTTAGCCTATCCATGGCATCTGCCGTGACACCACCACGATAATCGGCACCCACCGTGGGGCTAGCGGCGCTAGCAGGGGTCAAGATCCAGACGGGAAACTTCATCGGCACCGGCGAACGCATCGTCTCCGGGCTCGTTCAGCGCTTTAGAGCGCTGGACTTTGTTAGCGACAACGCTGGATGCTTCGGCACGCGCCCACTTCCGCGCAATGGCCTCTTCGTCAAGCTCGGCGCGCACAAGGTCTACGTTGTTGTTGACATGTCGTGTGTTCATCCGCGGCACGTCGTCGAGGCAGGGGAGCCACCCCTTACCGTGGTTCGCGAGGCGCATATCGCTCGCTCCCCAGACTATGCAGAGGTGATGATGACTGCGCCTGGTGCGGGCGCAAGCAAGGATCCAGCGCCAGATCCGGAGGTAACGCCTAAGGCACCGAGGAAAGGAAGAGGTCCTCCACTAGAGAGGCCGGATAATGTGTTGAGGGAAGCGATGTATAGCTTGGCAAACCCTATAGTAGCAGCAGTAGATCCGGCTCGGGCACAAGCCGAGCTAGAGGAAACTAGACAAAAAATACTAGAGGGTGCAAAAAAGATTGTCGCGGCTCAGCAGTCGTTGAACATGACGCTGCGTGTGTATGCAAAGGAAAACAAAGTTGATGCTGTAAAAGTGAAGGGGAGAAATCTCATGAGTGAAATGAACAGAGAAGGTGATACTGGAATTGAGGGATCAGAGAACTGTTTGTCCGTGGGATAGAAAGAGCTTGCATCACCGACATATGGAGGTGAATGCGGCAATGCCTGCAGTGACGAGGTATATGCCTTGGTCTGACCAAGAAATCACCTGGAGCATTAAGGATCATCCCAAGCTTATGCCAAGCCCTGGTTCGTATGCGTTGGTGCTAGATCCGACATTCATTGGGCCTAGCATTAATGTAAGATTGTCAAAGGTACTGATCGACAATGGCAGTAGCATTAACATCATGTATGCGGACACAATGCGCAAGTTGTGTATCTCGGAGAACATGCTACAGGCCACGAGTACAACTTTCCATGGCATTGTGCCCGGCATTTCTTGCGAGTGCATATGCAAGGTCCGGGTTGACGTATTGTTCGGCACGAGAGATAACTGCCGAACCGAAAATTTGGAGTTCGAGGTGGTGAACTTGGAAAGTGCGTACCCCACGTTACTCGGAAGGCCAGCGCTGAACAAGTTCATGGCAAGCTGTCACATTAGTTACTTGAAGATGAAGTTGCCCGGGCCAAACGGAGTGATTACCATTGCTGGGGATTTCCGACGTTCAATGGAGTGTGCATCGGCCGGGTCTAACTTAGCCGAGTCACTTGTGATTGCGCAGGAGAAAAGGAAAATTCAAGAGGTGGCGGCATTGGCTCAGTCCGCGCAGCAGTATATGCCGGCGCTGAGTAACCCGCATGGAAGTGTCTCCTTCCAAGCCATGAAAGATACCAAGAAGGTTCCCGTTGATGATATGTTCCCAGAGCGCACCGTAACAATTGGTGCCGGGTTAAGTGATAAATAGGAAAGCGAGCTCGTCAGCTTCCTCCGTGAGAATCAGGACATTTTTGCTTGGTCCACACAGGACTTGCAAGGTGTTCCGAGGGAGTTGGCCGAGCACTCTTTGAATGTGAGACCCGAAACAAAGCCGGTGAAGTAGCCTCTCCGCCGCTTCGCCGAAGATAGGTGGAAAGTCATCGGAGATGAGATAGCTCGGTTACTAGCTGCAGGATTTATCATGGAGGTTCTTTACCTAGATTGGTTATCTAATCCGGTGCTGGTGGAGAAGAAGAAGGACCATCCGAATGTGGCGGTGGTTTGGCGAATGTGTATCGATTACATGAACCTGAACAAGGCGTGTCTAAAAGATCCATTTCCACTGCCAAGGATAGATCATAGACTCAACTGCTGGATGTGAATTGTTGTCATTCATTGATGCATATTCTGGTTTCCACCAGTTACCTCTGAATCCGGTTGATCAAATAAAGACTATGTTTATTACCCCGTATGGGGCTTATTGCTATCCCACCATGCCGTTTGGTTTACGTAATGCAGGGGCAACGTACCAAAGATGTATGAAAAAATGTTTGCATGACCAAATCGGTCAAAATGTACAAGTGTACGTGGATGATGTGGTTATCAAGACCAAGGAAAGAAAAACGCTCCTTGACGATATCAGGCAAACGTTTGCGAACCTAAGAAGGTTCCAGATGAAACTTAACCCGGAAAAATGTACCTTCGGTGTCCTGGCTGGGAAATTACTCGATTTTCTTGTCTCCAGCCGAGGTATCGAGGTTAATCCAACTAAAATCTGGGCCATCGAACGAATGGAACTACCGAAGTGTCTCAACGATGTCCAAAAGTTCACGGGTTGCCTGGCATCGTTAAGTCGGTTTGTATGTTAGTTGGGGGAAAAGGCATTGCCTCTTTACCAACTCATGAAAAAGTCGGATAAGTTCGTTTGGACGCCGCAGGACAATGAGGCCTTTGCCCACTTGAAGAAGATGTTAGCCACTGCACCAGTGTTAGCCTCTCCACTATCAAAGGAGCCAATGTTGCTCTATATAGCCGCAACCAATCGAGTTGTAAGTGCAGTGATAGTGGTGGAGCGCGACGAGGAAGGTAAGTCGGTGCAAAGGCCGGTATATTACCTGAGTGAGGTACTATCAGCCTCAAAGCAGAACTACCCACACTATCAAAAAGTGGCGTATGGCGTGTACATGGCAGCTAAGAAGCTGAAGCACTACTTTGAGGAACATCCCATCAGGGTCATATGTGAGGCCCCCATATCCGAGATAATGAGTAACAAGGATGCGAGTGGAAGAATTGCAAAATGGGAAATTGAACTAGCTTCTTATGCGCCACAATATGACAGAAGAGAGGCAATCAAGTCTCAAGCTGTGGAGGACTTTTTTGTGGACTGAGCCGAGGTGCAATACGAACCGCCATTGCCAGATCCGAACTATTGGCGAATGCACTTTGACGGATCAAAAACAAAAACGGGCTAGGTGCCGGAGTTGTACTTACCTCGCCAAAGAAGGACCAGCTGAAATATGTGCTGCAGATCCATTTCGCGGCATCAAACAATGTCGCTGAGTACGAAGCACTTGTGCACGGGCTCAAGGTCGCAAAAGAGATTGGGATACGTCGGATCATATGCCTTGGCGACTCGGATTTGGTGGTACAGCAAGTGTCGGGACTATGGGACGCCCTTGATCCAAACATGGCACTGTACAGATTTCATGTGCAGAAGATATCGAGTTACTTTGAGGGATGCGAATTTCACCATGTACCTCGGGTGGAAAATGAGGCTGCCGACATGCTGTCGAAGCTCGGGTTGACCCGACAAGCAATTCCACCAGGTGTAGCATTACAGCACCCTAGGAAACCATCCATCAGACCGTCCCTAGAAACCGACTCAATTTATGTCCCGGAGGACACGGAATCCAGAGTTGTGCCCATGGACATTGACACGAGAGGTGGCGCGCGAAACCCGGGGACTGCCTCGGCAAACCCGGGGACTGCTACGCAAGACCCGGGGACTGCTCAGCCTGATCCGATTGAAGTTATGCTGGTGGATATGATGGAAATTGATGAGGATGTGTTCCCTGTGCGAGCGATACCAGCTTGGGCACTACCTATATTTCAATTCCTGAAAGATGGAACGTTACCCACTGAGGAAGTGATGTCCAGGAAAACACAGAGGAGGGCAAAGGCGTACACGATCATCAATTCCGAACTATACAAAAGGAGTGCGACCAATGTCCTCCAGCGTTGCGTGTACCCGGAAGAAGGGCTTGACATCCTCCGAGATATACATCAAGGAGAGTGTGGGCATCATGCCTCGTCCCGAGCCTTGGTGGCAAAAGCTTTCCGGCATGGATTCTACTGGCCAAGTGCCTTAGAGCAAGCAGAAGATCTGGTGATAAAATGCAATGGTTGTCAGAGGTATGCTACCAAGACACATATGCCAATGTCGGAACTCAAGACCATACCAATTACATGGCCATTTGCCGTATGGTGCTTGGATATGGTTGGTCCGTTCAAACCAGCAAGGGGAAATATGACTCACATTTTGGTCATGGTGGACAAATTTACGAAGTGGATTGAAGTGAAGCCTATAAGAAAGTGTGATGGAGCTACGGCCGTAACGTTTCTCAAGGACATCATCTTGAGGTACGGTTATCCTCACAATATCATAACTGATAATGGCACGAATTTTGCGGAAGGAGCATTTGCGCGTTTCTGCCGGGATAAGAAGACCCGGCTGGACATAGCCTCAGTAGCCCATCCCGCATCGAACGGACAAGTGGAAAGATCCAACGGATTAGTATTATCCGGGATAAAACCCTGGCTCATTGAGCCGCTGTAAAGATCAGCGGGGTGCTAGATAGAAGAGCTACCAGCGGTACTGTGGATTTTAAGAACAACTCCGAATCGATCAACAGGCTATACGCCGTTTTTTCTGGTATATGGGGCAGAAGCTGTATTACCAGCCGACATAGAGCATGATTCGCCTAGGGTCACCCAATACACAGAAGCCGAAGTGCAAGAAGCCCGGCAAAATGATGTTGATCTGCTGGAAGAAGCGAGAGAACTAGCATTGTCCAGATCCGCCATATATCAGCAAAATCTCTGATGCTATCATAGCCGGAAAGTAAGCCCCCGAGTCTTTCGGGAAGGCGATCTGGTGCTCCGGTTGGTAGAACGTACTACTCGCATGCATAAATTATCCCCCATGGGAAGGGTCGTTCATCGTGAGCAAAGTGTTGCATAGTGATTCTTATTATCTTATAGATGCAAAGCCATAGGAAAAGAACAAGGCGGACAGGTCCGGCGAGGAACCTAAGTGTCCATGGAACGTAGCTCTACTTCGTCCTTTCTACACTTAGCAAAGAAGTGTATGTATCCGAATCTTCTCATGTGTCGGTATGTATGTCGGCAATGAGCTTATCAATGAAATGTTGGTACCTCGAGCAGTAACTCGGGGACTGCCTTAATAATACTTGCTATTTTTTATGCGTTAGCTGGAAAAAGTTGTTCTACTTAACTCGGATTTGTAATGTGTGAGCACCAAGAACCCAACTTTTCGACTTGCTGCTGTCCAACAAGAATTGGCTTCATGACAAGCAAGAGAACAAGTTTGGAATTGCGTAGCACACGAAAAACGACTAAGGAAAAGAACTTAATCGAGCTGACGTTTGTTTTTCGGACTAACCTTGTATTGACTTTCAAATTATTATGCTGTTTTATTTTTGAGCTAAGCCTCAAAGTTTCCCAGTATTGTTAAGAAAAATTTTGAAGCTCGGATTCGTAAGTCGTAAAATCAAATCAAGGTAGACACAAGCCGAGCCAAAAGATTGAACGAACAAGAAAAAGAAACTCGGGGACTACGCCCAAGTTAATACCGCATAGGAACTTAGTAGCAAAATATCACATGTATATGGGATACAATTCCACCCGGCATACCGGGGATCTGACAAATTTTCAAGTTTTTTCACTCAAGGAGCAGCAGGAGGAGGAAGTTCGGCGTCATCTTCGCCGTCTTCGATATCCGAAGCATCGTCCTCTTCATCACCGTCCGAGCCATCTTCATCGTTCTCAACCTCTTCGCCCCCAGCCACTTCCAGGAAGCTTGGTCCCTCAACCCATTCATGAATGGGAGCGCATTCGATGAGGCTATGGGCGCAAGCCTGGCGCCGAGCTACGCACTCCGGGTCATTGGTCCATTTGGATCCAGTGCACAGACGTGTCAGGAGGTTGAGGTAGATCTTCTCGTACCACGTGAGTATGTGGTGAAGAACGGTATCAGCCGCAACGCATCCAGCGGACTCCCTCCAGAGGTCGAGTTGGGTCTCGGGTTCCATCAGCTTTTCAACAAGAATTGCGGTGGTCTCTGGAGTATCTTTTCCAGGCCAGAACGTGTTGAAGATGCGAACTACAACGTCGAGGATGTCCTTGCCAATTCTTGATGAGCTCCACGCGAGATGACAAGCTGACCAACAGGTCCTCCATGTCATAGGGAATCGCTTCACCGTTAGGAGCGGCGGGAGTACCCCTTTCTCGACGGAAGTCCGCAACTGCTGCGCTCGCAATAGCAGTGCCCTCTGGAAATTTGCCTGTAAACAAGGCAAATGAAGAAGGTAAAGAAAAGACATATGAAGTAACCCGGAGAAGTATGTCGGATAAGGGAAGGAGCTTACGTGATATATGGCTAAGGATTCGGGTCAGCTCCCTAATACAGTCATCGCACCTTTTGCGAAGCTGCGCAAGCTCAGCATTCGCCGACCCAAGCTGGATGTCGGACTCCTTGAGTAGATCCTGGTCCTTGGCAATCTGGAGAGTGAGGCGCTCGCGCTCTTCTGTGAAATCCTGGCCAACCTTTTGGAGCTCGGACTGGTGCTGGACTTTCATTTTCTCCATCTCGGCCTTGAGCCTAGCGATCTCATCGTCCTTGGTCCGGAGGAGGGCGAGCTCATCATCTTTCTTCTTAAGCTTGGCTTGATGCTGCCTTGCTTGTTCGAGAAAATGCAGCATCATATCAGGCACGGGCACACTATCTTCAAGAGATGCTGAAATAGTGTGTTGACCCGGCAGAGCCGGGGTATCAATGTTTGCCGAGCCAAGGATAAAAGGAGATGGAAAGCACAGTAAGGTCGGACAAAAACGACTTACCCTTGATCTGCTCTAGGTTCTTCCGCATAATCTTGTTCTCATCCTCCACCCCAGCTACGCAAACCGAATGATGAGATTAGTTCGACAAAGGAAGATGAAGAAAAACGGAGCAGCGCCAAGGGAGAAATTTACCCCTTTTCTCGTGTTCTGCGAGAAGTGCAGCTTGCTTTGCGCGTAGCATCTTGTGAGTATCCAGGAGACGCTGGAATTAAGCACTCCGGCGATTGGTGGTCACCTGAAAAGAGTGCAAAAACATAAATTATCTTGGTGCATAAAGTATACGAAATCCGGGCCAAGTGGAGCTTAACCCGGCTCTAGGTCTGTGCATATTCGAAGTGTACAAGATCCGGGCCAAGTGGAACTTAACCCGGCTCTAGGTGTGTGCATATTCGAAGTGTACAAAATCCGGGCCAAGTGGAACTTAACCTGGCTCTAGGTGTATGCATATTCGAAGTGTACAAGATCTGGGCCAAGTGGAACTTAACCCGGCTCTAGGTGTGTGCATATTCGAAGTGTACGAAATCCAGGCCAAGTGGAACTTAACCCAGCTCTAGGTGTGTGCATATTCGAAGTGTACAAGATCCGGGCCAAGTGGAACTTAACCCGGCTCTAGGTGTGTGCATATTCGAAGTGTACAAGATCCGGGCCAAGTGGAACTTAACCCGGCTCTAGGTGTGTGCATATTCAAAGTGTACAAGATCCGGGCCAAGTGGAACTTAACCTGGCTCTAGGTGTGTGCATATTCGAAGTTATCTCGGAGCTACGTTAGTTTTCTAAGGAGCATCCGGCCGAGTAACAAGTTACTCCCACGGAGGCTCGGGGACTAATGGTTATATCATCATTATCTACAACATATAAAGGGGAAGCGACGTACCTCCATCATCCGACCCGCGAGGTTGATTGCCTTAGCGGCTGTGTTCATTTGGGCAGAAAATTCGGCGGGGCCAAACCTCTCCGGGAGATTATCGTCATGGACGAACTCCGCCTTGTTCCAGTTGTTGACGAATTCAATCAACATCGGAGGGTACCGCTCGCCGGTGGGCATATGGGGCGCCACCAAGCCCTTCGCATGCGCCTCCTTCCTCTCAACCAAGGCAAGGGCTGGGCTGGTGTGCAAAACCATTTGTTGTGCATCGGTTGGCTCGGCAGGGGCGTCCTTCGCTGCTGGAGCTTTCTTGGGAAGCATGGATGCGAGGGTACGCTGCCCAGCCTCGACGAATGCTGCCTTAGTAGCGTCAGGAGCCTTTTTGCCCTTTGGCTGATGGGAAGAGGAAGTGGTTGTAGCGAATTTTCCTTTAGGAACTGCCGGGGTATTTCCTCGCCGAGATTGAGAAGACTCGGACGAGGTGGAGGAGCTCTGGGTGTTGGACTTGGTGCCGCTGCTGATGTTCTTGCCGCCGGAGTTGGTGCTGGTGCCGGAGTTGGTGTTGGTGCTGGTTTGGTTGCTGGTACTAGAGCTAGTGCTAGTGCCGAGGTAGTCTCAGTAACTGATGGTTGTGGTGAAGCCGAAGTTGTGGATGCAGCCGCCTCGGCTGGGCCGGTCTCCCCGCTCCGAGGTTACCCCCCTCTTGATGAGGTGGAATAGAACCCGGAGCAGCCGCAAAACCCTCTGGAATAGGGCTCAGCGGGCGTGACTCGTCGTCACGAGGAGGAGAAGGGCTAGGTCGGAGCGGTGAAGAGATGCTAGATCCACTTTGAGGGACCTCCACCGCAGCCCTGCCGAATCAAATAGTGTCAGAAAAGAGACTACAACAATGAAATGAAGAACAAGTTGCAGAGGGAAAAAGACTTACGCATCCGAGGTTTGGGGCTCCTTGGGTTTCCGAGCCCTTCGTGCTGGGGCCTTGCCTGCTGGCTTGGAGGCAGTCTTGTCTCCGGACTTCTTTCGCCTTTTGGCGGGCTGAGAAGGTCTGGAGGAGGAACTTGATGCAGCTCCGTGCTTCTTCTTCGACGCTACCGGAACAGGTTCGCCCGTAGCAAGGGGAGGGTCCTCGCGGATATGCCCACCGGGGTTAGCTGATGCCGGAAAAGCATAAGAAAGGGGGATATCGTCAACAGGTTCCATCACCTCGACATCTGAGTCATCTTCATCATCAGGCCAATCTCTAATAGAAGAGGGTTTACCGGTGGGTCGCTTCGTAGCGTCGGTCATCGGGAGGAACATCTCCTGGTCCGGCTCTTCCTTGTCCGGGGTCTCCCGGTCGGGCGCCCACTTAAGGGTCGGATCGGTGCCGTCCTCGAGGGTCTGCTGAAGGAATAGCTGAGGAAAAGAATGAACAACAGAGTCAAAAGTGCAACAATGACCGACATAAAATTAAATCCGGAGTAAGTTTGCGCCACGAGGCTTACCGCGGGAGGAAGCCTATCACGGCAATAATGCTCAATTCCCCACGTCCACTCAGCGGAGAAGTCCTTGTTGATGGTGAAGAGAGCCTTGACCCGGCGATAGATCTTCGTGTTGCTCAACTCGAAGGATGAGGTCCGGTTGGGGTCGCGACCGAAGCTCATGTGACACACCTTGTGAGTGCTCTTCTGGAGGGGGGAGATCCGGTTGCGCACGGACGTGATCATAGCGTCCTCATTGCGCAACCCGAGCTTCTTCAGCTTCGCGAACCTCTTGTTGACCTGGTTGGCCAAGGCCGTGGGCTTCTTGGGGACGACATCCCACAATTCCGGGTTAGGTGGACCCGGAGCATAGGGAAGCAGCCGGATCAAGTCTTCGGTGCCCGTATTCCGGACATAAAAGAAAGTCCGGGCCCATCCTTTGCAGGAGTCCAGCCTGGTGACTCGGGGGAAAACGAAAAACCTCTGGGGTGAGATGGACGCAGCTCCGAACTGAGTGAGCTGCTTGTCCTCCGGATCTAGCTCTACGTTCAGAATGACATTACGACGAAGGCCAAAAAACCGGATCCATAGCTCCTTCATGGGCCATAGTCCAGCATAGCCTTTGATCATAGAAGCGAAAGCGGAAAGAGAAGTAATAGCGTTGGCAGGAAGATGGTGTGGCTAGAGTTCGTAGGTGTTTAGCCAATCTCGGAAGAAATCGCTGACCGGCAAACCGAACCCCCGCTAGAAGTGGGACAAGAACACAACGTACTCACCCGGATTGGGTGAGGGGGCTAATTCAGCGGAGGCGAGACGCGCAGCGATGCCGGCGGGAATGCGTCTGGTGCGGTAGAGCCAGTCTAGGTCGTCTTGGCAGACCCAGGACCCGGCTCACGCACCACGGTCCGCCGTAGCGGTGTCCTCCTCCATTTCTTGCTCGGCGACGATGAGTTCCTCCTCCGTCATCTTGTGTTCGCTGCCCTCGCTGGCGCTAGCAGCGGCGGGGGCAAAGGTCTAGATTGCCAGCGACCCGTGGTGAGGGAGGTGCGTAGCGGTGGCGGTGACGCAGAGGTGTGGGGAAGAAGTGCGGCAGTGGTGCTGCTACTTAGAAGCACTGGCGGCGACACGGTCGTGGGGAAGAAGAAGAAGAGGAAGAGCTAGGGACAGAGGGGCGCGGAAGGGGGAAAAATCCTAAGGGGTGCGCCCCTCTCCTATTTAACCGCTCCCTCAAGGGGAAAGTGGGATCGTGTCCTGCGGATATGCCACACGGTGTGGCCGTTTATAGCTCACGTCAGCCAATCAGCAGGGAGCCACACGGAAGGCCACAGGGTGGGGTTGATCCCATGACATGACGCATTGATGCGGTAAACAAGGAGGCAGGCGTGACGTGACCCGCGTAGTGATAACTGACAATTACTGTGGCGGTTGCTGCAGCTGGCCCTTAAAATGAGGCAATCTAATGATTAGCCTCCACGTGGGTTAGCGTACGAGAAAAGGAAAGAAGACCCGGACGAAACCATGGTAATCCAGCCAGCAAGTGAACACTTGGAATGTGTAGAGGGAAAGTAAAACCATGAGGTCCGAGTTGAAGTGGTAACCCGGCCGGCAAGTGAAAACTTGGAACGTGCGAAGGGAACGTAAACCCATATAATCCAAAGCACAAATATAATTGAACCTGATGTGGCCTTAGCAGCCAAGGCAGCTAAGACCGCACCAGCTTCGGGGACTAATGTTGGGGGGATACCCCCGGGTAGGGTCACGCCGGGGTATAAAGGCCGAGTTAGCCGAGGTTCGGCAAGGCCAAAGCGGATGCTGGCCGGGTCACCTCAAGGCAGGCCGAATCACGGGGTAACCCGGACCAGGGGGCGTCCGCCTAACTAAGTCTCGTCCGACTTAAGCAGTAAGTTGGAAATGCCTATTTAACTTGTATGTAGGAATGGGTGTGGCCGGATCAACTATGATCCGGGTCACATCTAGCTTCTAGGCGAAGGAAGGAATCTCGCTGGTCAAAAGGAGCCCCGGTACGCACTGCATGAGCGAAGCGGACAAGGGCAGGACCACCGAGGCATGGCCGACAAGGGTGACGACGCCCATGTCGGCTGACGCAGGCGCCGCAGAGGCTCACGTAGCCTCTACATGTGTGACGCGGGGGAAAAGCAACCCGGTCGGCTCACTAATTTGGGAGAAGGCATATTCTCAGGAATATGCCTCCACGTATGCCCTAAGTGGAGACCTAGCCACCCCTATATAAGGAGGGCTAGGGCCTCTGTAGAAGTGGTTCCGCTATTCTGATTTGGTTGAGGATTTTAGTGGTGAACTGTGTGTGAGAGTAAGAGAGCTTCTTCTTCCTCCTCTCGCCAATACAGCTCTAGGAGCACTTGTAATCTTGGAAGCGAAGCAAATATAAACTTCTGTGTGAGGAATCACCTCACTATCCCTCCCTGGATTCCCCTAGCGTGTATTAGTCCCCACCTTTAGCCTATCCATGGCATCTGCCGTGACACCACCATGATAATCGCGCCATCTTCCGCAACATAAGTGGGAGATATCGGGTTGCGACCAGGCTGTTTCCGCCTTTGGCGATGTAGCAAGCTTGGAAAAAATCCTGAAGCCAGGTATCTGGCCGAGCAATGCCGTCGTAGGCTTGGATATGCCTTGAGATAGAAAATCCTTCCGGGAATTTTGTAGCTCTGATGCATGGTCCGAAGCACTTTGGGCCCACATAGATGTCATCGTTTTCGTAGCGCCGCGCCTCTATGTTGGAATTGATCCTGTGCCTTGCGTCGTTCTGGGATAGAGATCGTCCCGAATGTCGGCTGTGGCTGCGGTGCCTTGGAGCCGGACTTCGGCTTCTTCCACCATCTCCTCCGCCTCGTCGTCCTCCTTGGGAGCCATTGTGATGACTGCTTGGTGGAGATGGTGGGGTAGCTGAATTGTTTCCGGCTGATTGCCGGTCTCCGTCTGGAGCGTCATTATTCCGGTTCCGGGGAGGATCTTGACTACGACGAGCCCCCTACCGGCTTGTCCCAGCATGGTTTCCGTCGTTCCTTCGTCCGTCATTCCCACCATGGTGGGGCTCAGCCGGACGGCTTGCATGTCTAGGAGGTGGCATTTTCTGATGATCCTCCTCCCGACATTTCTCTTTATCTTCTCCCCTTCGATCGTTCGACTCTCGGGGAGGATTTCTCGGATACAGTGCAGCAATGGCCTCTTGCTCGACCGCTGGAGCGACGTTGCTCCAATCACGTGCGGTTCTGTGATGCTGTCCTGACGACCCAGTTCTGGAGTGGTTATCTTCCCGTCGGTCGGAACGGTGACGCTGTTCCGGAACACGCTGGGGCCTTATATCATTCCAGGCTGAGTCCGTGTGACATTGGTCGGATTTCGAGACCAGTTTTCCACTTCCGGATTTCGCAGCCATCTGTTGCTCCAGACCCTTGGTGAGTAGCTTGATGCCCAATCGAACCTGTTCTGGGCCTGGGTTATTGGATAGGATATCTCGTGCTGCGACAGTGTTCTGTACCAGCATTGGGTACACTAGGTCTCCTTTGCTGTCGAGACGAGGAATCCCTGGATCTCCTTCAAAGAGGACCCTGTTTACTTCCGCAAACTTACCGTCACCTGTGTAACGTTTTTGGGTTTTCTGATGCAACCGAGACATGTAGTCCTTAGTTGCCATGCGTTTCTTCTCCCCCTCGATGTTTTTGGCTTCATCCAGGAGTTGTTGACGACGAGCTTCTAGGGCTTGGGCCCTTTCGTCCAGCTCTTCAGCAGTAAGTTCTGCAGCTGTAGGGATAGGTGTGGTTAGTGCAGCATCGATGAGTTTATGCGCACCTTCGGTGATCATGTGTCCATCCACCGATTCTTCTTTTTTTGGCTCTTCTGGGATAAGTGCTCCATCCGACTCTTCTTCGTATTCCTCAGCAATCACCTCCTCTGTCAGAGGGTATTTTGCCAGGGTCTTGTTCTTCTTGTTCCTCTTCTTTTCCTTCTTGGTAGCGCCGATAGCAAAGACGGCTTTGGGTCCGTTTCCCGTAGTCAAGCTCTGATCGGTACTTTCGGACATCTGGACCTCGGGATTATCTCCGACGTCCATGTCATCCTGCGCTTTGGGAGAGTGTTCCCCGGTTCCTTCATCCATGGCTTCTCCTTCCTCTGTAGCTTCTGAGTTGTTCTCCTCTTCATATTCCGCGGAGAACTTTCAGAAATCCGCTGACGTCATCGATTCATTCGAGGATGCGGGTACATCGGCGTTTGTTCCAATTGCCTCCAGCACAGAGTCGGTGTTTTCTCCTGCTCTGCAGAGCCGGACCCGGATCCCACGTATCCGACGAAGTGCGACGCGTGCTTCCTGAGGTACCTGCGGCCTTCACGATCAGCCATGTCGAAACTCTTAATGGTCTCGGGGATTGCGTCCGCGCTTTCTCCTTGCAGTATCATGCATCATCGGAGCCGAAATCAGTGTCGTTGTTATGCTCCTCCTGAATTTCGACTTCCACGGGTGGGTCGATCTGGGATCTGGCCTCTCGAGGGAGATCCACTCCAGATTCGACTTGAACCGCTAGGTCATCTTCAGGCTCGGATTTCTCCACTATCTCCGCAACTGGTGTGGGCTAGGTGGGATTAGGGTTTTCTGAGATCCGGAACTCTGCCGCCTCCGCGGACAAAGGGGACCCAAAAGATTCTTCTGCCTCTATCATCACCGCTTGGGTGGGTTGGGCAGGTTCAGCAAAACTAATGTAAACATCGATCTCGCCAAAAGACATGATTGTGTAGGCAGTCACAGCCTCCCTAGCCGGAATCCAGGTCTTGTCAAGAACGATGAGAGGGACGTCGCTGGCGTAGAGGATGCGACTGACGGCGATAATCTCGCCGATTCCGATTCTTGCAGATTCTGCTTGGAACGCAGATCCGAAGCTCACTTGCCCCACGGTGGGCGCCAACTGTCGTCGGATTGAGGAAAAGTACGCCATGAGGGGGTCCTCGAGGTGTGCGGAAGAGAGGGGTGTGAGACGTACGGTGTTCCGAGACGGTGAGCACACAAGTTTACCCAGGTTCGAATCCGCCGGCTTTGGACGGATCCTACTCCTGCTAGCAATCCAGTAATATGGCAGAGCCGGAATATGGGCTACAAGGGTTTCGCCAGTGCGAGTTGAGATTGTAGACTATTGAGGTGTTACCCTAAAGGCTCTCCCTAGGACGGCTTATATAGATATCGGGCCTAGGGTTTACAAGAGAGATCTATCCGGCTACGACTAAGAGTCGGTTACAGAGTACATCTTGAACTACAAGTAACATTATGGGCCTAAGTTGGTAAGTCTTCTGGGCCTTCCCGTAGCCAGATTGGACTCTGTCTTTCTCCCTTACTGGGCCGCCCGTGAAGCAAAGCTCTAACCCGAAGTGGGCCACCCTGGTCAGTGAGGAACTGTGAGGATACCCAGAAAGTATATCCCCAACACCAACGGTCATGATTAGTGCTATGGATCCAATTCAAAACTCGTCCACTATCGTAGTATAAGTAGAGAGAATACTGTCTACTGTGCTATGAAATTTTGGGGGTGGTGACATGATGGTTCTAGAACATGCGTGGTGGAGTTTGCTCTAGGTACTATTCAACACAAATCTAGCTTCTCTGAACCATTGGATCCAATGGCCCAATGGTCAGGATTCGTGCTATGGATCCAATTCAAAACTACTCCACTATACCATGCGTTTCTTGTCCCCCTCGACGTTTTTGGCTTCATCGAGGAGTTGTTGACGACGCGCTTCTAGGGCTTGGGCCCTTTCGTCCAGCTCTTCAGCAGTAAGTTCTGCAGCTGTTGGGTAGGTGTGGTTAGTGCAGCATCGATGAGTTTATGCGCACCTTCGGTGATCACGTGTCCATCCACCGATTCTTCTTTTTTTTGCTCTTCTGGGATAAGTGCTCCATCCGAGTCTTCTTCGTATTCCTCAGCAATTACCTCCTCTGTCAGAGGGTCTTTTGACGGGGTCTTGTTCTTCTTGTTCCTCTTCTTTGCCTTCTTGGCAGCGCCGGTAGCAAAGACGGCTTTGGGTCCGTTTCCCGGAGTCAAGCTCTGATCGGTACTTTCAGACATCTGGACCTCGGGATTATCTCCGACGTCCATGTCATCCTGCGCTTTGGGACAGTGTTCCCCGGATCCTTCATCCATGGCTTCTCCTTCCTCTGCAGCTTTGGAGTTGTACTCCTCTTCATATTCCACGGAGAACTTTCGGAAATCTGCTGACGTCATCGATTCATCCGAGGATGCGGGTACGTCGGCGTTTGTTCCAATTGCCTCCAGCACAGAGTCGGTATTTTCTCCAGCATCGGCAGAGCCGGATCCGGATCCCACGTATCCGACAAAGTGCGACGCGTGCTTCCTGAGGTACCTGCGACCTTCGCGATCAGCCATGTCGAAACTCTTAATGGTCTCGAGGATTGCGTCCGCGCTTTCGCCTTGCAGTATCATGCGTCTGAGTGTATACCTCAGGAAAGGCCTATCTGTCTTGGCGTCATCGGAGCCGGAATCAGTGTCGTTGTTATGTTACTCCCGAATTTCGACTTCCACGGGTGGGTCGATCTAGGATCTGGCCTCTCGAGGGAGATCCACTCCAGATTCGACTTGAACCGCTAGGTCATCTTCAGGCTCAGATTTCTCCACTATCTCCGCAACTGGTGCGGGCTGGGTGAGATTAGGGTTTTCTGAGATCCGGAACTCTGCCTCCTTCGCAGACAAAGGGGACCCAGAAGATTCTTCTACCTCTATCATCACCGCTTGGGTGGGTTGGGCAGGTTCAGCAAAACCAATGTAAACATCGATCTCGCCAAAAGACATGATTGTGTAGGCAGTCACAGCCTCCCTAGCCGGAATCCAGGTCTCGTCGAGAACGATGAGAGGGACGTCGCTGGCATAGAGGATGCGACCGACGGCGATAATCTCGCCGATTCCGATTCTTGCAGATTCCGCTCGGAACGCAGATCCGAAGCTCACTTGCCCCACGGTGGGCGCCAACTGTCATCGGATTGAGGACAAGTACGCCATGAGGGGGTCCTCGAGGCGTGCGGAAGAGAGGGGTGTGAGACGTACGGTGTTCCGGGACGGTGAGCACACAAGTTTACCTAGGTTCGAATCCACCTGCTTTGGACGGATCCTACTCCTGCTAGCAATCCAGTAATACAGCAGAGCCGGAATATGGGCTACAAGGGTTTCGCCTGTGCGAGTTGAGATTGTAGACTATTGAGGTGTTGCCCTAAAGGCCCTCCCTAGGACGGCTTATATAGATATCTGGCCTAGGGTTTACAGGAGAGATCTATCCGGCTACAACTAAGAGTCGGTTACAGAGTACATCTTGAACTACAAGTAACATTATGGTCCTAAGTCGGTAAGTCTTCTGGGCCTTCCCGTAGCCGGATTGGACTCCGTCTTTCTCCCTAATGGGGCCGCCCGTGAAGCAAAGCTCTAACCCGAAGTGGGCCACCCTGGTCAGTGAGGAACTGTGAGGATACCCAGAAAGTATATCCCCAACACCAACGGTCATGATTAGTGCTATGGATCCAATTCAAAACTCCTCCACTATAGTAGTATAAGTAGAGATAATAGTGTCTACCATGCTATGAAATTTTGGTGGTGGTGACATGATGGTTCTAGAACATGCATGGTGGAGTTTGCTCTAGGTACTATTCAACACGAATCTAGCTTCTCTGAACCATTGGATCCAATAGCCCAATGGTCAGGATTGGTGCTATGGATCCAATTCAAAACTGCTCCACTATAGTAGTAGAAATAGAGATATCTTATCTTATCTTACGACTATATAGTGTACGAATAACTTTGAATATTGACCATTGGATGAAGACTCGTCAATCCCAACATTTGCAGCCGTTGGATCTTCTTTTCCATTCTAGCATCTAGAAGATTCTATTGATAGTCTTCAGCATAATGAATGCTATGCACAAACCTCAAAACACACTTCTCCATCATACTAGAATCTTCTCCCTCGTAACTAATAATCGTTGACTTCTACATGATCTTATCTTATCTTACCACTATATAGTGTACGGATAACTCTGAATGTTGACCGTTGGATCAAGACTCGTGAATCCTAGCATTTCTAGCCGTTGGATCTTCTTTTCCATTCTAGCATCTAGAAGATTCTATTGGTAGTCTTCGGCATAATGAATGCTATGCACAAACCTCAAAACAGACTTCTCCGTCATACTAGAATCTTCTCCCTTGTTTCTCTAGACCATGTTATCAAAAACAAATCATGTGTTAGGTAGCTAATAATCTTTGACTTCTACATGATGATACAAAGTACACGGACCAAATGTACACCCATACTTTATAGATGTTGATCAAATTTATAATTTTTTGTGCTTTACCAATTATAATTGTATATAGTGATGATATGTCATACGTCTACTATCTAAGTCTCACGTGCAACTTACTAGTAGCTAATAATCGTTGACTTCTACATGATCTTGCCACTATATAATGTACAAACAACTTTGAATATTCACCGTTGTTTCAAGACTCGCGAATCCCAACATTTCCAGTCGCTGCATCTTCTTTTCCATTCTAGCATCTTGAAGATTCTATTGATGGTCTTCATTACAAACCACTATATAGTGTACGAATAACTTTGAATGTTGACCGTTGGATCAAGACTCGCGAATCCTAGCATTTCTAGCCGTTGGATCTTCTTTTCCATTCTAGCATCTAGAAGATTCTATTGATAGTCTTGAACACAATGAATTAACTATGCATAAACCTCTCCAAACACACTTCTCGATCATACTAGAATCTTCTCCCTCGTTTCTCTAGACCATGTTACCAAAAATTTCAAGTGTTAGGTAGCTAATAATCTTTGACTTCTACACATGATGATACAAAGTACAAGGACCAAATATACACCCATACTTTATATAGTAGATGTTGATCGAATTTATAATTTTTTGTGCTTTACCAATTATAATTTTATATAGTGATGATATGTCATACGATTTACTATCTGAGCCTTATTAAGGTGTGATTTTTTACACAATGTGGGAGTAGTATATTTCTTTGCTTAGACATATGGTCACCTCTGTCCACGCGTTGTACATGTTGAGAGAATAAAACGTTGGCACGGGAAGAGGGAAACATCGAAGAGAATTTGAGGGCGGTTCCATGTCAGAGGAAAGTTATGATGGGTTTCTGACACGAGGTACTCCTATGGCCTTAGAGTATACACACTAGTAGTAGTAAATTTCAGGACCTATGCACGCAAAACATATCGTGTTTTCTCTGTCCTTCCATATGCTCCATATCTCCTACCCTTTCCCCTCGCGCACCAGTCCAGATGATCTCTCTCCCCTCGTCCACAGTGTGGCGCTGCGCACGTGTGCCTTGGTATGGCGGCTCTATGTCTCTGGCGTGTTCGGCAGCCGCGTGTTGGTGTGGAGTAGGGACAAGGAGGAGTACATAGGAAGGAAACCACTTTGGTCCTTGGCGGCACAAAAATTCAATATTTTTTGGTTTTCGAAATTTTCACTTGCTTCCCAAACATCTGGAGGGAAGGTTATCCGAAAGATCAGCCAAACATCAAGAGGGAATGCAATTTTGAACCAGTTTTGAACATTGATCACATTGAATAAACAAAAAACAAAAAACAAAAAACAAAAGTTTTACTCATGATGTCCTATCATGTCTTGTGCACCACGTGCCATGAAAACTATAATCATGGGATTACATAAGTTTTGGAAAAATAGCTTCACAATATTGTCCTACCATGTGTATGGACACTATCGGGTTTATTTCAACCCGAATGACCAAGGTCATCTACATGTAAATTGTAGGTCGCTTTGAAATTTTTACGAAAAAGCTCTTGGAGGTACCCATCGGGGGAAGGGTCAATTAATATATATTAGGAACCACCGAGAGTTTTGACGACAGGTTCATCTTCTTCCTAAGATTTTGCATCCTAACTATTTATTGAAATTAGGTCAAACTTTGCTCACTGTTTCATGAAATTAGGTCAAACTTTGCTAACCGATTAAATTTGAACATTGACCGTTGGATCAAGACTAGCAAATCAAAACATTGCCAACCTCTGGATCTTCTTTTCCATTCTTAGCATCTAGAAAGATTTTACTGATAGTCATTAGCACGATGAACACTAGTATGCGCAAACCTCAAAACACACAGTACTTCATTATTACTCGGTCTTGTGCCAAATGCATGGACTTGGATGGAATTTTCATTTTTATGAGGTCCTTGATATGTTGCTAATGTATCCATAATTTTTGAAGTTCCATGCTTGGTTTTATCTACTTTCTTATAATTTGTCTACACTTTGGAGTACTTTTTATATGATTTCTTGGATTAACCTATTAACAAGAGCCACAGTGCCAGCTGCCTATTTTCTGCTGTTTTTGGTTCCAGGAAAGTCAGAAAATGAATATTCTCGGAATTGGACGGGACAAAAGCCAAAGTTAGTTTTTCACCAAGGGACACCGGGAGCCAGAATACGACACGGAGTAGGGCCACGAGGGGCCCACACCACCTAGCCGCGTGGGCCAGGCCAGGTCATGCCTGGGGGTGGTGTGGCCGCCTCGGCTGCTCCCTCAGCCTCCCTCTTCGCCTATAAGTTGCCCCTTGACCTAAAAACCAAGGGGGGTTGGACGTTTTTCCAGAAAGAGTTCTGCTGCGCCGCCACCACCAGATTCCGCGAAATGGAACCAGAAACTCTGTTCTGGCACCTTGCTGGGACAGGGAATTGGAGGAGATCATGACCATTGTTTCTCCATCGACCATCCATGTTTCCCCCATCTATGAGTGAGTAATCCCCCGCTGTAGGCTATGGGGATGGTAGGGATTGAATGAGATCGTTCATGTAATGACATCAGATTGTTAGGGCATGGTACCTAGTATCTTTTATTAGTGCTTTTTGACTTTGTTGCAACTTGTTATGCTTAATGCTTGTCACTAGGGCCCGAGTGCCATGATTTCGGATCTGAACATGTTATTGATTCATTATGATAGTATTGTTTATGGTCTTACCTGCAAGTTGTATGCACACGTTGTTGTCTGGAACCAAAGGCCCCGAAGTGACAGCAATCAGGATAATCGAAGGGAATGGCTTTGATGTGAGGATCACGTGTGTTCACGGAGTGTTAATGCTTTGCTCCGGTGCTCTATTAAAAGGAGCACCTTAATTGCTAGTAGTTCCCTTGAGGGCCTGCTGCAAACGGGCTGGCAGGACAAAAGATGTTGTCCAAGTTCTCATTGCGAGCACGTATGACTATATATGGAGCACATGCCTATGATTGTTTAGTACTTGGATGCTTTATCTTATTTATCTACAAATGCCCTATGTCTTGATTGCCATATGAATTGTCTTGTCCATGCAACGCCCGTCCATCCATCCCTATGCCCGCCGCGCTTTAATCCTACTGTTTACTGCAATTGTTACTACTATCTTTACTTTTACTACTGCTATTACTTTACTATTGCTACTACAAAACTGTTGCTACTGATAAACTGATGTGAGCAAGATTGTTTCCAGGTGCAGTTGAATTGACAACTCAGTTGTTAAGGCTTATAAATATTCTTTGGCTCCCCTTGTGTCGAATCAATAAATTGGGTTTTACTTCCCTCGAAAATACTGCGATACACCCCCTATACTTGTGGGTCATCAAGACTATTTTCTGGCGCCGTTGCTGGGGAGCATATCTTTATTTATCAAGTTCACTTGGAAACTCTATTGTTCAAGCATAATCATAACCAATCTCTTTACTTTGTTATTTTTGTTTTTCTTAGTTTATCTCCGCCTTGTTTGCTTGTTTCTTTATCAAAACTACAAAAAACTTAGTTCATACTCTAGTTGTTATTTTCGTTGGTCTTTTATTGTCTTGCTTTATCATGATTTCTATCAATGGTTGGTTACTTTGAAACTGAATCTTATTGGCAAGGTGGGTTCATGGAAGAACAAAAATATTATTATAAGGAACACCGCTTGTCACAAAAAGGGAAACACTTATGGGAACAAATTTATAAATTGTATACCATTGCTATAAACATGTGCTCTACTTATAATGTTACTTATTGCTTTGTTAAATCTTGTTGCTGTAGGAGGTACAAACACCTCCCTTTTCAATGTGAGTGTAATGATGATGTTACCATATCTTCTTATGTTAAAGAAAATTATGAATTTTATGATGTGGAACAAATTGAGGAATTTATTGCTTGGAAGGGTGCATTTTAACTTGCTAGTTTGCTTGAAAATATTGATGATTAACCTTATAAATATGGGGTTTATGATATACTTAAATTTTTCTTTGATAATTACAAGGAAGAAAATGGCTGTATTCTTGAATATATTAATAGATGCTTTCCACAAATGGAAGAGATTAATGCCTTGCAGGATCTTATGGAAGAAGAAATTGATGAACCTGAAAGATCATTAGATGAAAAAAGGAGGAGAGTGATGAACAAAAGGAGGAAGAATGGATTAGCTACCCAGGCCTACCTTCTAATGAGAGTAACTCTTTATCCCTTACATTATTTGATTGTCCCCCATGCTTACCAAAGAAGGATGAATGCTATGCTCATATTATCTGTGATAATCCTTCATTTGTGCCTAACTTCGAGATGCATGGTACTAAAGAGTTTTGCTTAGAAATTGTTTATGATAAAGGTCTAGACGATGATCCTATATTGAATGATCAGTCATCTTGTTATATAATTGTTAAAAGTGGGTTTGAAGGTTTATCCCACTATTTTTGAGCTTGATAAAAATTATGTTTTTGTAGAACATGAAAAGCATGCTTTATGTGATAGTTATATTGTTGAATTTATTCATGAGGCTACTGAAAATTATTATGAGAGAGGAAAATATGGTTGTAGAAGTTTTCATGGTATTGAAACGCCTCTCTATGTGCTGATAGTTTTGAAGTTACTCTTGTTTTATCTTCCTATGCCTGTCACTTTGTTCTTTGCGAATTTATTTGCATACAAGATTCCTATGCATAGGAAGTGGGTTAGACTTAAATGTATTTTGAATTTGCTTCTTGATGCTCTCTTTTACTTCAATTCATATTTCTTATGTGAGCATCCTCTCAAACTATCATGCCTAACTTAAATGCGTTAAAGAAAAGTACTTATTGGGAGATAACCCAAAAGTTTTAGACGAGTCTTGAAAATTATTAATTCAGTAATAACCGCTCCTTATCCTTTTTATTTGCTTTTTGTGCCAAGAGTAACCTCTAATGAGAGAGAAGTAATGGTTTGGAAATTTGCTGTCCTGAAACAGATTTCTGTGCTTCACCGTAAAAATTCGTGTAAAATCTCTGTACGTCCTTTTGAGGCGTGAATTTTTGTGCTTCTGACCCAGGTTATTATCGAACTTTCGTTAGTTTAACACTTTTCGATTTGAGTAACAGAAGGTCTTCTAATAAATTGATCTTTACCCGCTGGTCTGTTTTGATAGATTTCTGCCATTATTTGCATTTGCTTCTTGTTGGTTCCTTTTTGAGTTGTTTTGGGGAATTGATCTTTTTGAGGGAAGTGCTATAGTAGCTTTTGTTTTAATGAAAGTTTTATTGGTGTTGAAACTGAACCAAAAGACTTATTATCTTGAGTGCACTAATGTTGCTAATAAAGATTGTGTGAAGTTTTGTATGAAGGAAAAAATTTCAGGTGTATGGAAGGAATGAGTAATGAGATGAAAGATGGACTAAAGCTCAAGCTTGGGGATGCCACTCCTATCACCCCAAGAAATATCCAAGAATTACAAGCGTCAAACCTTGGGGATGCCCAAGGCATCCCCCTCTTCATCAATAAAATCCCAGGTTTCTTCCAAACGCTTCATTTTTATTGTTTCATGCACAGTTGTGTTGTTCTTGGAGCGTCTTATTTTTTGTTTTTGTTTTGGTTTTTCGTTTGCTTGGTTTTCTTAGTTTTCTGAATAAATTGGATGGACCCCCTCTTTCATACATTGGTTTTCAAATAAGTTTGGTTTGGATTGGAAAAGAGTAGGAAAAGTTCATGCTTAAGTGGTAAAAAGAGCTTGTTTTGACTGTGGCCTATGCTTTGTCATGCCATGCTTGATATTGTTTTGGCTTTATGCTTAGTATTCTTTGTTGTAGCATGACTTGTTATAAACAATTGAGATTGCTTAATGTGCCTTGGAAGAATCATGCGTTGTTTTAGCATATTAAAGCATAGTATTGTGGTATTCTCCTTTGATGCTTTATTTGGGTTGACTTGGCACATGCTCACACCATGTTATGACTATCCCAAGTCACCATAGCCTTTATGATCCTTTAGTTTTCAACTTGTAATATCACTTTATGCTTTAATCAATGATGTTTTGTCGCTTTGCATGATTATGGCCATTATTGCTCTCTTAGTTGGTCGCTCCTGGTCTTTTGCTAGCCTCCATAACCAAGTATTAGTTCCACTCATGCATCCAACTCCTAAAACCAAGTTATTCCAAAGAGTCCACCATACCTACCTATTAGCATATGCTATTCCAAGTATATTCATGTTTTTATCTACCTTCTGACTTAAACTTGTTATGAGAAAACTAGTGATTAAAGCTCTCACGAACTTGATGGCACACTTTACTTTTCTTGCCCTTAATAAACTTGAACCATTGTGTCGTCTATGTTGTATATGCTTGCACTTATTTGTTGGGGATTAGCAGAACCATGCTGTCGTGGGGAACGCTTTTAACATTGCACTTGTACTATGTACCTAGTTGATATCATGCTCTTTTGTCTATGGATGTTGTCGGTGTGGAATGAAAGGGGAGCTTGTAAGTCCATGGAGTTATGTATGTGTGTTAGAGAAACGCCTGGGCCATCGGTCTAATCCATGCTGTCATGGTGGAAACCTGCAGCGTAACCATAATGAGCTGTCTATGAAGCATTCTTCTTATAAAAAAAGAGTCAGATATTGAGAAAAGGAGAAAAAGAGAAAAAAAGAGATATGAGAAAAGTGGAAAGAGAGAAAAAAGCACCATTTTCCCATGGTAAATAAGAAGATTGCTGAGATGCTCGCTGTCTGCTTGCCTTGTCATTTTGATATGGGGATTCTTCCGTATCATCGGGCAAGGGGTACCCCGTTGGCGGTTCTCTATGATACACATGTACTTACAATGACAAGAACTTACCGATAACTAAACTTGAGTAGCATGAGGAGCGACCCTCGTATTCAAGGGACATGAGATTTCCAACTTATACTTTGTCAAGCATATACTTCATAGTTTGTTCACTTTAACCTTAACCACTTCAAGATGCTTATGATAGGGGCAATGAGAGCTGAAAGCTAATAAGTACCATAATTTTTGGAAGCTCTTTATGAAACTTGAGTCTCTACTTCCTTCTATAAAGGCCATTCTTTTACTTTTATGTTGAGTCTCCACCGTCTATCTTTATGCACCTACCTTGAGAGCATAGTGGCCATTCTTAGTTCTATGTGCATTTTCCCAAGACATGTTGATTGATGCATAGCTTTGATATTGCTTGTTTAAACTATTTGTATCTAGTCACTCTTATGAACTTTGAATGTGTCCTATGCATTTATGTTTGCTACTCTATGAGGGACAAGCTGAATGCCACTATGCTATGTTTTCTTTATGTGAAACAAACAAACGTCTTGCAAAGCATTGTTATTCATGAATATTTTGTTTGTGCCTTTTCATGTTGCAACATAGTTGCTATGTCTTATTGTTAGAACTTTATCTTTCATGTTATGTTGAAGTACTATGATCCCAGCTATGAATGTTTTACAAATACTTTGATCAAGTTTATGATGGTGCATGTCACCTCAAAAATTATTCTTTCTTTTTATCACTTACCTACTCGAGGACGAGCAGGAGTTAAGCTTGGGGATGTTGATACGTTGCAACGTATCCATAATTTTTGATGTTCCATGCTTGGTTTTATCTACTTTCTTATGTTTTGTCCACACTTTAGAGTACTTTTTATATGATTTCTTGGACTAACCTATTAACAAGAGCCACAGTGTAACATCCCAAATTTTTCATTTGAAAATCATCATTAGTGCATTCAAATCAGCATGGCATGTACTACATTGCATTAGACTTGTCCTCCAAAAATGTGGTGAAATTTTGAGACTTTTTGGAGCACATTTGCTAATTCAAACAAAAACTAGAAAGGAAATTCGAATAAAAAAGAAAAGGAGGGAAAGAATTCAAACAGCAGCAGCAGCAATCTGGCCCAATAGCCCACCCGGGCCACTCCTCCCCTTCTCTGTTTTTCTGCACGCCCCAGCAACCTACCCCCTCCCGCTGACAAGCCGACCCCATGCCACGTCACCCACCATCCCGTCGTCTTCAACCCCGCCGTCGAGCAACCCCCCCCTTCTCAGCCGTTTTCGAATCGATTCGATTCCGGCCGTTTCTCGCAGTAAATCCCCCCAGCGATTACTCTTACTTAATCCTCACCCCCTCCTCGTCATTTTCCCCCAGTCGCCACCCCCGGAGAGCCCCCAGGCTCCCCAAATTTTGAGCTCGAACGCCGCTCACTGACGGCACTCCGGCGACGATTCCGGTGAGTCCAGGCCGCCCGGCACCCTCCCCTCTGTCCCATCTATTTCACCATGTCCTAGCGCACCTACTGACCGAGCCACGTGTTTTCTCTTGCCCCAAATCGACGACACGGACCAAGTCCGACGAACTCCTCTGCCGCCACCGTCTGACAGCTTTTCCGGTGAGGGCAAGGTTCCCGCCGCTCCTTTTCGACCACTGCTAGACCGTGCAGAACCAAGCGCTTCCCCCTAACCCTTTTTCTTGTCTGCTCGTGTACCAGATCGACGCCACCGTCTCGTGGCCGTGACCTCTGCCACCGACGCCACTCCGGCGAGGAATACTGAATGCAGCGGAGCTCCGCTCTCTCCATTGCGACCACCAACCAGATCCCCGAGACCGCCGGAAGCCCTCAGTAAGACCACCTTTTCCCCTACCCCTCTAGAATCGCCGGAACGCCGCTCACCTGGCGTGCCGCCGCCGCGCGCCATCGCTGACGTCGCCAGTCTCCGGCGAGTGGTTTAACAGCCGTTCGATCAGATTTTAGCGGATAGGATTAGATCACTTATCGAAAGGGTACGGGCTAATCAAATCCGTCCGTAGTCACTTAAGATCTGACGGCCCATAGCGATCGATCCGGCCGAACCGGTACCAGCCAATAGGAAAGCGCCACGTCGCCAGACTATTTCGTTTAAATAGAAAAATAGACTGATTTAGTATTTAACTTAGAAATTCAATAACTTTTGATCCACAAATCAGAAAAATGCAATTTTGCTGTCTATGGATTTAGAAAAATGAGACCTTTATTATGGAGGCCTTGTTTCACACTTTTGCCTCTGAGAAATTGGAATTATAGGCAGAACCTTTTTAGGAGTATTTTGCTCACAAAAATTGTTCTATAAATTACTTTTGAGTATTTCTTATGCATTTAGATGAATTATTCTATCCTCAGTACTGTAGACTCTGTAAACTATAGAGTTGTGATCATATAATTGCATTTTGCATGCATTCATGTTTTTGTAATGTTTTATTGATTGAATTATTGTTGTTGTATTGATCTTGTGTAGATTGTGTGGATTGTGAGGTTTGTTGCTGTGAGGATTGAACCTATTCCCCTAGCTACCAAGGCAAGTGATATTTCATCTCATGTCCTATTATTTTCACTATTGCACTAGTGTTATTTTGGTAGTTCTTAGCATGATAGAATTATTCCTATGTTACTATACTATGCTATGCTATCCTATGGATTATATCTTGGTAGTATCCCCTAGTTAAAGGACTTTGTATGTTAGAATGCTTAGCTATGCTAGTAGAATTTGTGGGTGGAAAATACATATCAAGATAGTATGGAAATATATTATTTTTATTGACTAAGAAAAACAATTATTATTAATGAAACACCTGGGTGGATTGGGACTTGCTTGGATTATGTTGAGTGGTTACTCAGGGGCCATGTCTATGGTCAGCTGGTGTATCACACTTGTGGATGGCCACCCAGGAACAAAGAGATTTGGAGACATTCTTGTCATAAATCTTCCAGTGCAGCCACATGGCATATGGGCTCTGCCTTGACCAACTAATTTGCAAGAACTCAGCCAGACGGACAGAGGGTGGTAGTGATGATAGGATGGAACGCGTCTGTGGTGGTCTGAGGGATTGCTTCTAAAAGGTCTTGTCTCGATGCATGTCGAGTCTTGTGGGGAAAGTGCACCACCTCTCGAGAGGGTAAAACTAAGTACTTAGCCGTGTCCACGGTTATGGACAACTTCTGAGCCTCAAGACAGTGAAATAGTTCAATAATCTCCTCATCCAAATTTCTCTAAGATAAAACTTGTGGGTAAACATGGGTAAAGGTTCAGTGATGTCTATCATTGGTACCTTATAGCTTGAATGAAAAACTTCTTCAAAAACTATAAGTTGAACTAATTTTAGCAAAGCCAGCCATAACCCCACTTAGCCATATATTCATGTATTGGTTGGATTATACTAAGTATCTTTGGTATCACTTGCCAATACAATTCCAAATGTATTGACCCTTGTGGCTGTAACTTATTATGTCGCAGGTTACTCTGATGATGAGTAGGGTTGCGGGTCTACACTCGACATGCTTGCCTGTGGCACATGAAGACTAAGGACTCTATTATTATTATATGTTATGTGAACTTGTGTCTTAGCCTTGGGCTAAGTGAGTTGTAAGAACCATTATACTCCTGGATGTGCCATGTAATAATGACCTTTGTTTCTGTGTACTACATCTTAAACTGTGGGTGCTAGCATTTCGATCCAGGGACTAGCACTGCAATCACAGGGATCTTACCTTATCATGGTGAGATCTTACAGATGGTATCAGAGCACTGTGTTGCCTGTAGGATCGTGACCTTAGAATGGATTAGACTAAGGAAAACCCTTAGGAAAACTCTATATTCCAATCTTACACTTGTCTTTTCATCTCGTAAAACTTTTCCTAATCATCCTTCTCATCTATTTTTGTAGATGTCCACCATCAATGAATCTGTCAAGAAGGGACTACTGAAGACTATGACCCTAGAGTGTGAGACAGAATTTCCCAATATACTCAAGAACCTCATGCTTGGCTTGGGAATGAATGGTGAAGCTGTGTACAAGGGATTTCCTGTGATGGACGAAGGACAATATTATTGGTGGGTGCAACTCCATTTGTACAAAGACAAGGAGGACGATTCCAAGAGTACGGGATTCTGCATGTTCACCAACTCTGAAATGCACCCGTCATTCTTTGACTCTACAAGGAATGCTGCATGGAGAGCTATTAAGGAACTTGGGGAGAGACTTAAGTATAGAATGCTCAATACCCAGGAAGATCTCAAGGAGGAGAAGCGTCTTGTCCAAGACTCAAAGGCCACGGTGAAATGCCTAAGTAAGGATATCATAGGCCTAGCTTTGGAGCTATGTGACCAAGACAAACAGATTGCTACCAAGAATGCCCAGATTGCCACTTTGGTTAAGGAGTGAGATATTAGTTGGACCACCACCCTTGGCGTTTTATCATGTTAGTATTTTGATCATACCAACTTATGTGGTATGGCAAAAATAAGTTATGTCTGGAACCTTGAGTGCTTGAGTTGAATAATGTATTGCTACTTGGAATGTTCTGTTGGTCGATTTCCTTAATTTGTGACTTGTGTTTATTTCTTCTTTTGTGTGTTACTAATTTTCTCCATACTATGCAAAGATGCCGAATTTTGTCTACAACACGGCCAAGGATTTCAAGGGGACTCGCTTTGGGACTCGCCTATTGGAGCTAGTCCAAGTGCTCGCTCTTCCAATCCCTACCATTCAGGGACTTCAGCTGAGGAAGTTTCAGAGGAAGGACTTATGGGGATTCAAAGTTACCCAGCCAGGACGTGAGACGGAGCCCCAAACTAGGGAGATTACCTTCAAGATACTCCATGATGACATGGAGAGGGGCCTTGACGTCGCTATGCAGGAGCTGTTGGGACGCCTATGTGGACATCACTCTTCTGAGATCAAGAGCCACTACTTCCATTTCTTTGGGAGGCGCGATGAGGAAGGAGAGCCTATTGTGTTGGACGAGGCCACTAAGGAGTCGATCAAGCCCGTGCGTCACTACCTCCAGGACTTAGAGAGCCTCATTAGACACCTTGATACTGATAGGACTAATGTGATGCTTAGCAACGATGAACTACGAGTCCAACTTAAGGAGAAGGACAAGGCCTTCCTGGAGCAGGAAAACCGAATCAAGGAAATGGAGAAGAAGTTTGAAGACCAAGAGAAGAAATTCAAGAGCCAAGAGAAGAGAGTTCAGGAGAAGAACAAGAAGATTAGAGACTTGGAGACTGAGTTAGAGCTTGAGGACATTGAGCTGGAAGCGGATCACGAGGTGATAGAGAGGCTACGCACTCAGAAGAAAGAGCTACAGACAAAGATCGATGCCTTGACCACAAGCTTGGAGGAATACAAGGCAGGGTTCGCAGCAGCAGGGCTTGCACTAGTGGAGGAGGAAGTCGACATGGAGGAGTAGTGATGCTATTCCATCTACCTATCGTCTATTATTATTGAGTTGCATAAGTCATACCGACTTGTGGGTGACTATGCTAGTATGTTATTTTTGCAAACTCTGTCATTACGGTGTTGTTGAACCCGCTTGTGCTTGTTTGATTGATTGTTGTTTTATTTGGGGTTATCTATCATTACTTACCCTTATTAAACCCACAAATGCCTCCCCGACGCAACAACGAGGATGACAATGGCAATGGAATGCAACAGATGATGGCTGCGCAGACCCAGTTGATGCAAATGATGACTCAATTCATGGCAACCCAGAATCAGAACAACAACAATAATAACAATAACAACAACCAGAATAATCCACCACCCCTGGATATGCTGACCAGATTTCTAAGGCTGAGACCTGCTAAGTTTTCAGGTACCATTGACCCCATGGTAGCAAATGACTGGCTACGCTCTGTGAATAAGGACCTAGTCACGGTTGGGTGCACAAATGCTGAAAAGGTCAGATTTGCAGCACACTTGTTGGAAGGTCATGCAGCTGCTTGGTGGGATAATTTCCAAATTACCCACCCTATTGAGGAAGTGACTTGGGCAATGTTTGAAGATGGGTTTCGCACCACTCACATCTCTGCTGGAATAATGGGGTTGAAGAAAAAGGAGTTTCATAACCTCAAGCAACGCCACCATAGTATCTCTGAATACATCGAAGAGTTCAATAATTTGTCACGTTATGCACCCGACGATGTGGACACTGATGCAAAGAGAAAGGAGAAGTTCCTAGATGGGTTGAATGATGAAATTGCTATGCAACTATCTGTTGCATATGTTCCAACCTATCAATCCTTGTGTGATAAAGCTACCATCCTGGAAAACAAGATGAAACAAGTGGAGGGTAGAAAGAGGAAGCACCATTTTGATAAGTATGGATCAGGATCTCCTCACAAGCGCTCTCATGGTGAGGGAAGTGGGAGTTCAGGATTTCACAAAAATGGGAATCATAATAACCATCGTAACAACAACCACAACCATGATGGAAACAATCATCATGGGCACAACAAAGGTGGATTCAGGAACAACCACAATGGTCATGGCCATGGAAACCAAAATGGACAGAATCGTCACAATCAGCCAGCAAAGAAAGACATAAGTCAGGTAGAATGTTTCAAATGCAAGAAAACTGGGCACTATGCCAATGAATGCCCAGAGAAGAAGACTGATGGGGCCAAGCCGAACCCATTCCAAAAGGGGCATGTGAACCACATTAATGTGGAGGAAATCCAAGAAGGTTCTGATGCCGTGATCGGTAAGTTCAAGATTAATTCCTTTCCTGCACTTATCCTTTTCGATACTGGCGCATCGCATTCATTCATTTCAAGAGCATTTGTAATCAAAAAAGGACTCACCACTGAAACTATTGGATGTCCTATTAAGGTAATTTCTCTGGGAGGAGAAATGATAGTAAATTCAGGGTGCCGACAGATCATCCTAGAAATTGGAAAACACAAGTTCCCGATTAGCTTAATAATCCTAGAGTCCCAAGGATTAGATGTTATACTAGGAATGGACTGGTTGACCCGTTGTGAAGGAGTGATTGATTGTGCCAAGCGGACCGTTATGCTTACCACCCCAGAAAAGAAAAGGATTAGGCTCAAGTCTGACTTTGAACTCAAGGGGAGCAAGGTTAATTCTCTTAAGGGAGTTAGCCTAGACAGTGTGCCAATAGTGAAGGATTACCCAGATGTGTTTCCCGAAGAGTTACCTGGCATGCCACCAGATAGGGATGTGGATTTTCTAATAGACCTACTGCCAGGAACAGGGCCTATAGCAAAGAGACCTTATAAGATGTCAGTTGACGAGTTAAAAGAACTTAAGAAGCAATTAGGAGAACAACTGGAAAAGGGATTTATCCAACCAAGTTCATCGTCTTGGGGAGCACCAGTCTTGTTTGTTGAAAAGAAGGACCGAAGCCAGAGGCTATGCATAGATTATCGTTCACTTAATGAGGTGACCATAAAGAATAAATACCCCCTGCCTAGAATAAATGATCTCTTCGATCAACTAGAGGGAGCATGTGTGTTCTCAAAAATTGATCTCCGATCAGGATACTTTCAACTAAAGATTAGAGAACATGACATACCCAATACTGCATTCACCACTAGATACGGGTTGTATGAATATACAGTGATGCCGTTTGGATTGACTAACGCACCAGCCTATTTCATGAACATGATGAATAAAGTATTCATGGAATTCCTTGACAACTTCGTAGTGGTATTCATCGATGATATATTGGTATATTCCAAAAGCAGCAAAGAACATGAGGAACATCTACGCCTGATTCTAGAGAAACTCAGGGAACATAAACTTTATGCCAAGTTTAGTAAATGTGAATTCTGGCTGAACGAAGTGGGTTTTCTTGGGCACATAGTATCTAGAAATGGTATAGCTATTGATCCAGCAAAAGTGGCAGCTGTGACAGAATGGGAACCTCCTAAATCAGTTAAAGAAGTCCGTAGTTTCCTTGGTCTGGCAGGGTACTATCGGAGGTTCATTGAAAACTTCTCTAAGATAGCCAAGCCCATGACTGATCTGCTAAAGAAGGAGAAGAAGTTTAATTGGACAGAAGCTTGTGAAACTAGCTTTCAGGAATTGAAAAAGAGACTTGTGTCAGCACCAGTGTTATGTTTGCCAGATCTTGCGAAAGATTTTCAAGTCTATTGTGATGCATCTCACCAAGGACTGGGGGGTGTACTAATGCAACAGGGTAAAGTTGTAGCCTATGCATCAAGGCAACTCAAAAATCATGAAGTAAATTATCCTACTCATGATCTAGAGTTGGCATCAGTTGTGCATGCACTAAAAACATGGAGGCATTATCTTATGGGAAAGCGTTGTGAAATGTTCACCGATCACAAGAGTTTGAAATATATTTTTACACAAAAAGAGCTCAACATGAGGCAAAGAAGATGGCTAGAACTTATCAAGGACTATGACTTAAGTTTGCAATACCATCCTGGAAAGGCAAATGTTGTAGCCGATGCATTAAGCCGCAAGGTTTATGTGAATGGCCTCAACAAAGGAGAGTTGCCGGAGGAGTTGTGTGCCCAATTTAGAGAGCCGAGACTCGAAATTGTGCCTGAAGAGTACCTTGCATCGTTGGAGGTGCAGCCCACACTAACAGATAGAATTCAAGAAGCCCAAAAGATGGACAAAGAAATTGACGAAATCAAAAGTAAAGTTAGTGAAGGGAAGGCAAAAGGATTCCATGTAGACGAACAAGGAATCTTATGGTACGGAAAACGTATCTGTGTTCCACAGGATCTGGAACTTAAGAAGTTGATTTTACGAGAAGCTCACAATTCACCCTATTCAATTCACCCTGGCAACACCAAGATGTATATGGATGTTAAGGGAGGATTTTGGTGGAATAATCTAAAGAAAGATATAGCAGAACACATTGCTCTATGCGACGTGTGTAGTCGTGTAAAGGCAGAACATCAAAAACCAGCAGGACTATTGCAACCGCTACCAATACCTGATTGGAAATGGGATAAAATCGGTATGGATTTCATCACTGGACTGCCAAGGACTAGATCAGGATACGATTCCATATGGGTTATCGTTGATCGCTTGACAAAAGTGGCCCATTTCATACTAGTAAAGACCACTTATACAAGTGCAAAGTTAGCCAAGATTTACATGAATAGGATTGTATGTTTGCATGGGGTACCTAAGAGTATCGTATCTGACAGAGGGACTCAATTCACTTCACACTTTTAGCGACAACTTCACGAGTCACTGGGAACTCGGTTAGAATTCAGCACTGCATTTCATCCGCAAACAGATGGGCAGACAGAAAGGACCAATCAAATATTAGAGGATATGCTGAGAGCATGTGCGTTAGATTATGGATCCAGTTGGGATGAAAGTCTACCGTACGCAGAGTTTTCTTACAATAACAGTTATCAGTCAAGCATAGAAATGGCTCCATTTGAATTCCTTTATGGAAGGAAGTGTACTACACCATTGCTAGGGAATGGAGTAGGAGAAAGAAACTTGTTCGGGCCAGACCTAATCAAAGAGGCCGAGGAGAAAGTCAAGATGGTGAGAGATAGGCTAAAGGTAGCTCAATCTCAGCAAAAGAGCTATGCTGATCCAAAACGTAGAGAGGTTACCTACGAGGTTGGTGATAGAGCTTATCTCAGGGTATCACCACTTCGTGGTGTGAAGAGATTTGGAATCAAAGGAAAACTAGCACCACGCTATGTAGGGCCTTTCAAGATTTTGAGTCGCAAAGGAGAAGTGGCATATGAGATAGAATTACCAGAATCTTTGTCAGCAGTTCATAATGTATTCCATGTCAGTCCAGTTGAAAAAGTGTCACCCAGAGATGGAAGAAACTTCGTTGAAAGACACTATACCATTGGAGAAGTTCAGCTAGATAATGATCTCACTTATGAAGAGAAACCTATTAAGATTCTGGAAACTGCAGAAAGAATTACCCATACCAAGACCATCAAATTCTGCAAAGTGCAGTGGAACTATCACACTGAATCAGAAGCAACCTGGGAACGAGAGGATGAACTTCTGAAAGATCACCCTCACCTATTTGCTAGCCAACCCGAATCTCGAGGGCGAGATTCATCTTAAGGGGGTTAGATTTGTAACATCCCAAATTTTTCATTTGAAAATCATCATTAGTGCATTCAAATCAGCATGGCATGTACTACATTGCATTAGACTTGTCCTCCAAAAATCTGGTGAAATTTTGAGACTTTTTGGAGCACATTTGCTAATTCAAACAAAAACTAGAAAAGAAATTCGAATAGAAAAAGAAAAGGAGGGAAAGAATTCAAACAACAGCAACAGCAATCTGGCCCAATAGCCCACCCGGGCCACTCCTCCCCTTCTCAGTTTTTCTGCACGCCCCAGCAACCTAACCCCTCCTGCTGACAAGCCGACCCCACGCCACGTCACCCCACCATCCCGTCGTCTTCAACCCCGCCGTCGAGCAACCCCCCCTTCTCAGCCGTTTTCGAATCGATTCGATTCCGGCCGTTTCTCGCAGTAAATTCCCCAAGCGATTACTCTTACTTAATCCTCACCCCCTCCTCGTCATTTTCCCCTAGTCGCCACCCCCGGAGAGCCCCCAAGCTCCCCAAATTTTGAGCTCGAACGCCGCTCACTGACGGCACTCCGACGACGATTCCGGTGAGTCTAGGCCGCCCGGCACCCTCCCCTCTGTCCCATCTATTTCACCATGTCCTAGCGCACCTACTGACCGAGCCACGTGTTTTCTCTTGCCCCAGATCGACGACATGGACCAAGTCCGGCAAACTCCTCTGCCGCCACCGTCTGACAGCTTTTCCGGTGAGGGCAAGGTTCCCGCCGCTCCTTTTCGACCACTGCTAGATCGTGCAGAACCAGGTGCTTCCCCTAACCCTTTTTCTTGTCTGCTCGTGTACCAGATCGACGCCACCGTCTCGTGGCCGTGACCTCTGCCGCCGACGCCACTCCGGCGAGGAATACTGAGCGTAGCGGAGCTCCCCTCTCTCCATTACGACCACCAACCAGATCGCCGAGACCGCCGCAAGCCCTCAGTAAGACTACCTTTTCCCCTACCCCTCTAGAATCGCCGGAACGCCGCTCACCTGGCGTGCCGCCGCCGCGCGCCGTCGCTGACGTCGCCAGTCTCCGGCGAGTGGTTTAACAGCCGTTTGATCAGATTTTAGCGGATAGGATTAGATCACTTATCGAAAGGGTACGGGCTAATCAAATCCGTCCGTAGTCACTTAAGATCTGACGGCCCACAGCGATCGATCCGGCCGAACCGGTACCAGCCAATAGGAAAGCGCCACGTCGCCAGACTATTTCGTTTAAATAGAAAAATAGACTGATTTAGTATTTAACTTAGAAATTCAATAACTTTTGATCCACAAATCAGAAAAATACAATTTTGGTGTCTATGGATTTAGAAAAATGAGACCTTTATTATGGAGGCCTTGTTTCACACTTTTGCCTCTGAGAAATTGGAATTATAGGCAGAACCTTTTTAGGAGTATTTTGCTCACAAAAATTGTTCTATAAATTATTTTTGAGTATTTCTTATGCATTTAGATGAAGTATTCTATCCTCAGTACTGTAGACTCTATAAACTATAGAGTTGTGATCATATAATTGCATTTTGCATGCATTCATGTTTTTGTAATGTTTTATTGATTGAATTATTGTTGTTGTATTGATCTTGTGTAGATTGTGTGGATTGTGAAGTTTGTTGCTGTGAGGATTGTACCTATTCCCCTAGCTACCAAGACAAGTGATATTTCATCTCATGTCCTATTATTTTCACTATTGCACTAGTGTTATTTTGGTAGTTCTTAGCATGATAGAATTATTCCTATGTTACTATACTATGCTATGCTATCCTATGGATTATATCTTGGTAGTATCCCCTAGTTAAAGGACTTTGTATGTTAGAATGCTTAGCTATGCTAGTAAAATTTGTGGGTGGAAAATACATATCAAGATAGTATGGAAAGATATTATTTTTATTGACTAAGAAAAACAACTATTATTAATGAAACACCTGGGTGGATTGGGACTTGCTTGGATTATGTTAAGTGGTTACTCTGGGGCCATGTCTATGGTCAGCTGGTGTATCACACTTGTGAATGGCCACCCAGGAACAAAGAGATTTGGAGAAATTCTTGTCATAAATCTTCCAGTGCAGCCACATGGCATATGGGCTCTGCCTTGACCAACTAAGTTGCAAGAACTCAGCTAGACGGACAGAGGGTGGTAGTGATGATAGGATGGAACGCGTCCGTGGTGGTCTGAGGGATTGCTTCTGAAAGGTCTTGTCTCGATGCATGTCGAGTCTTGTGGGGAAAGTGCACCACCTCTCGAGAGGGTAAAACTAAGTACTTAGCCGTGTCCACGGTTATGGACAACTTCTGAGCCTCAAGACAGTGAAATAGTTCAATAATATCCTCATCCAAATTTCTCTAAGATAAAACTTGTGGGTGAACATGGGTAAAGGTTCAGTGATGTCTATCATTGGTACCTTATAGCTTGAATGAAAAACTTCTTCAAAAACTATAAGTTAAAGTAATTTTAGCAAAGCCAGCCATAACCCCACTTAGCCATATATTCATGTATTGGTTGGATTATACTAAGTATCTTTGGTATCACTTGCCAATACAATTCCAAATGTATTGACCCTTGTGGCTGTAACTTATTATGTTGCAGGTTACTCTGATGATGAGTAGGGTTGCGGGTCTACACTCGACATGCTTGCCTGTGGCACATGAAGACTAAGGACTCTATTATTATTATATGTTATGTGAACTTGTGTCTTAGCCTTGGGCTAAGTGAGTTGTAAGAACCATTATACTCCTGGATGTGCGATGTAATAATGACCTTTGTTTCTGTGTACTACATCTTAAAGTGTGGGTGCTAGCATTTCGATCCAGGGACTAGCACTGCAATCATAGGGATCTTACCTTACCATGGTGAGATCTTACACACAGTGCCAGCTGCCTATTTTCTGCTGTTTTTGGTTCCAGGAAAGTCAGAAAATGAATATTCTCGAAATTGGACGGGACAAAAGCCAAAGTCAGTTTTTCACCGAGGGACACCAGGAACCAGAATACAAGACGGAGTAGGGCCATGAGGGTCCCACACCACCTGGCCGCGCGGGCCAGGCCAGGCCACGCCTGGGGTTGGTGTGGCCGCCTCGGCTGCCCCCTCGGCATCCCTCTTTGCCTATAAGTTGCCCCTTAACCTAAAAACCAAGGGGGGTTCGATGTTTTTCCAAAAAGAGTTCCGCTGCGCCGCCACCACCAGATTCCGCGAAACGGAACCAGAAACACCGTTCTGGCACCTTGCCGGGACGGGGAATTGGAAGAGATCATCACCATCATCATCACCATCGCTTCTCCATCGACCATCCCTGTTTCCCCCATCTATGAGTGAGTAATCCTCCGCTGTAGGCTATGGGGATGGTAGGGATTGGATGAGATCATTCATGTAATGGCATCAGGTTGTTAGGGCATGGTGCCTAGTATCTTCTATTAGTGCTTTTTGACTTTGTTGCAACTTGTTATGCTTAATGCTTGTCACTAGGGCCCGAGTGCCATGATTTCAGATCTGAACATGTTATTGATTCATTATGAATAGTATTGTTTATGGTCTTTCCTGCAAGTTGTATACACACGTTGTTGTCCGGAACCAAAGGCCCCGAAGTGACAGCAATCGGGATAACCAGAGGGAATGACTTTGATGTGAGGATCACATGTGTTCACGGGGTGTTAATACTTTGCTACGGTGCTCTATTAAAAGGAGCACCTTAATTGCCAGTAGTTCCCTTGAGGCCCCGCTGCAAACGGGCTGGCAGGACAAGATGTTGTGCAAGTTCTCATTGCGAGCATGTATGACTATATATGGAACACATGCCTATGATTGTTTAGTACATGGATGCTTTATCTTATTTATCTGCAAATGCCCTATGTCTTAATTGCCATATGAATTGTCTTGTCCATGCAATGCCCGTCCATCCATCCCTATGCCTACCGTTCTTTAATCCTACTATTTACTGCAATTGTTACTACTGTCTTTACTTTTACTACTGCTATTACTTTACTATTGCTACTACAAAACTATTGCTACTGATAAACTACTATGAGCAAGATTGTTTCTAGGTGCAGCTGAATTGACAACTCAGTTGTTAAGGCTTATAAATAATCTTTGGCTCCCCTTGTGTCGAATCAATAAATTGGGTTTTACTTCCCTCCAAAATACTGCGATACACCCCTATACTTGTGGTTCATCAGTCCTTGATGTAACTTGTACTTCCACCAACAAGTCTAGCACCTCGCTCTTACGAGACCTACCATTAGATCGGCCATTCGTAGTACTTCTTATCTTTATCTTGTCTCTTATCTCTTACAATACCATATATACCACCTCTACATAGTGTAGGGATTAACTTATTTTGAACATTGATCGTTGGATCTCAAGACTGGCAAATCCAAACATTGCTAACCGTTGGATCTTCTTTTCCATTCTGAGCATCTATAAATATTCTATTCATAGTCTTTAGCATGATGAACACTAGTATGTGCAAACCTCAAAATACATAGTACTTCATTACTCGATTTCAGGGTCCTTGTGATAAATGCATGGAATTGGATGCAATTTTCATTTTTATGAGGTCCTTGATGTAAATTGTAACTCTACCCACTGTGTTAACTCTCAAGCACCTCGCTCTTACGAGACCTACCATAAGATCGGACATTCGCAATACTTCTTATCTTATCTTTTATCTTGTCTCATATCTCTTACAATACCATACCACTACATATTGTAGGGATTAACTTTGAACATATTAACCGTTGGATCAAGACTAGCAAATCCAAACATTGCTAACCGTTATATCTTTTTTCCATTCTTAGCATTGAGAAAGATTCGATCTATTGATAGTCTTTAGCACGATGAACGCTAGTATGCGCAAACCTAAAAACACACAGTACTTCATTGCCCAGTGGCAGGGTCCTTGTGCTAAAATGCATGGAATTGGATGCAATTTTCATTTTTTATGAGGTTCTTGATGTAACTTGTACTTCCACCGACCGTGTTAACTCTCAACCACCTCGCTCCTACAAGACCTACCATTAGATCGTCCATTCGCAGTACTTCTTATCTTACCTTTATCTTGTCTCTTATCTCTTACAATTCCATGCATACCACCACTAAATAGTGTAGGGATTAACTTATTTGAACATTGACCGTTGGATCAACACTGGCAAATCCAAACATTTCTAACCGTCGGATCTTCTTTTCCATTCTAGCATCTAGGTCTATACTCCCTCACTCCGTCCCAAAACATAAGGCGCCTAAGGATTGGTCAAAAGTCAAACCTTACTAACTTTGACCAAATATTTAGAAAAAATATCTACATCTACAATATTGAATGGACATATTAAGAAAATATACTTTATGGTGAATCTATTGATATTAATTTAGTACTATAAATATTTATATTTTTGTGTATAATCATGGTCAAACTTAAAAAATGTTGACTTTTGACTAATCCTTAGGCGCCTTATATTTTGGCGGAGCGAGTACTATTCAACACGAATCCAGTTGCTCTGAACCATTGGATCTAACAGCCCAATAGTCATGATTAGTGCTATGGACCCATGATGGCCTAAAATATACCGAGCTTGTTGGGGAACCCCAAGAGGAAGGTATGATGAGCACAGCAGCAAGTTTTCCCTCAGTACGAAACCAAGGTTTAATCGAACCAGTAGGAGCAAGGAAACACCCCAAAGGTGTTGCTAGCTGAACTTTGGCAGGGCGCACTACCGGTGCCAGCAGCAACATGGAGACCTGCACAACACAACCACCGAACTCTATCCCCAACTTGCGATCAGGTTGTCAATCTCACTGATTTTGCTAAAAACAAAGGATTAAACGTATCGAATGGAAGAAAGTAATAGTTTGCAGAAAGTAAACACAAAGCAGTAAACAGTTTATTGTAGATTGAATGTAAAAGAAAGGACCGGGGTCCATAGTTCACTAGAGGTGGCTCTCCTTAAGATAGATAACATGTTGGGTGAACAAAATATAGCGGGGCAATTGACAAACATCGAGAAAGCATACAAGGATATACTACTTTGAGATTCGATTGGGCATTACAACATTATACATAGACCACCATCCAACTGCATCTATGACTAATAGTCCAACTTCAGGTTATCATCTGAACTCCCTCCAGTATTAAGTTGCAAGAAACGGATAATTGCATTACGAATTGCGTGTAAAGTAAACAATACGATTGTTCTATGAACAAAGGTTTGTTGTTTTCTCCCTAGTAGCAACAACACATCTAGTACCTTAGAGATTTCTGTCACTTCCCCAAATTACCAGAGGCATGAACCCACTATCGAGCATAAATACTAACTCTTGGAGTTGCTAGCATCTACTAGGCCAAGATAGCTACTAACAACGGAAAGCATGCAAGATCACAAATAACAAAGACATGATAGAATCAATAATCAATCTGAAATAGCATCTCAATATCCATCAGATCCCCGCAAACACAACATGCAGAATTACCAATAGATGATCTTGATCATGAACGGAGCTCACAAGATCTAGACATGATAGCACAAAGGAGGAGAACCAGCCATCTAGCTACTACATGGACCCATAGTCCAGAGATGAACTACTCACGCATCACACCGGAGGCTTTCATGATGATGAAGAAGGCCTCCAGGGTGAATTCCCCTCTCCGGCAGGGTGCCAAGAAGAGCTTCAGACCCCCCCCCCCCCGATCTAGGGATGGAGATGATGGCAGCTATAGACTCTTTCATGGATTTTTGATCGGGTACTTAGGGTTTACGTATCAGAGGCAATATATAGGCGGAAGGAGAGGCCGAGGGGGTGCCTAGGGCGGCCAGACAACCCCTGGCGCAGGCCAAGCTTGGCCGCGCGGCCTGGTGGTGTGGCCGGGCCCCAACCCCTCCCCGTCTCGTATTCTGGCTCTAGGTATCCCTCGGTGAAAAACTGACTTTGGCTTTTGTCCCGTCCAATTCCGAGAATATTCATTTTCTGACTTTCCTAGAACCAAAAACAACAGAAAATAGGCAGATGGCACTGTGGCTCTTGTTAATAGGTTAGTCCAAAAAATCATATGAAAAGTACTCCAAAGTGTGGACAAAACATAAGAAAGTAGATAAAACCAAGCATGGAACATCAAAAATTATAGATACATTTGTTATGTATCAACATCCCTAAGCTTAACTCCTGCTCGTCCTCGAGTAGGTAAGTGATCAAAAGAAAGAATAATTTTTGAGGTGACATGCACCACCATAAACTTGATCAAAGTATTTGTAAAAGATTCAAAGCTGGGATCATAGTACTTCAATCATAACATGAAAGACAAAGTTCTAGCAATAAGACAAATAAACTATGTTGCAACATCAAAAGGCACAAAAAAAGATTCATGAATAACAATGCTTTGCAAGACGTTTGTTTGTTTCACATAAATAAAACATAGCATAGTGGCATTCAGCTTGTCCCTCATAGAGTAGCAAACATAAATGCATAGGACACCTTCAAAGTTCAAAAGAGTGACTAGATACAAATAGTTTAAAACAAGTAATATCAAAGCTATGCATCAATCAACAAGTCTTGGGACAATGCACATAGAACTAAGAATGGCCACTATGCTCTCAAAGTAGGTGCATAAAGATAGAAGGTGGAGACTCAACATAAAAGTAAAAGAATGGCCTTCATAGAAGGAAGTAGAGACTCAAGTTTCATAAAGAGCTTCCAAAAATTATGGTACTTATTAGCTTTCAGCTTTCATTGCCCCTACCATAAGCATCTTGAAGTGGTTAAGGTTAAAGTGAACAAACTATGAAGTATATGCTTGACAAAGTATAAGTTGGAAATCTCATGTCCCTTGAATACGAGGGCCACTCCTCATGCTACTCAAGTTTAGTTACCGGTAAGTTCTTGTCATTGTAAGTACATGTGTATCATAGAGAACCGCCAACGGGGTACCCCTTGCCCGATGATACGGAAGAATCCCCATATCAAAATGACAAGGCAAGCAGACAGCGAGCATCTCAGCAATCTTCTTATTTACCATGGGAAAATGGTGCTTTTTCTCTCTCTTTCCACTTTTATCATATCTCATTTTTTCTCTTTTTCTCCTTTTCTCAATATCTGACTCTTTATTTATAAGAAGAATGCTTCATGGACAGCTCATTATGGTTACGCTGCAGGTTTCCACCATGACAACATGGATTAGACCGACGGCCCAGGCATTTATCTAACACACATACATAACTCCATGGACTTACAAGCTCCCTTTTCATTCCACACCGACAACATCCATAGACAAAAGAGCATGATATCAACTAGGTACATAGTACAAGTGCAATGTTGAAAGCGTTCCCCACGATAGCATGGTTCTGCTAATCCCCAACAAATAAGTGCAAGCATATACAACATAGATGACACAATGATTCAAGTTTATTAAGGGCAAGAAAAGTAAAGTGTGCCATCAAGTTCGTGAGAGCTTTAATCACTAGTTTTCTCATAACAAGTTTAATTCAGAAGGTAGATAAAAACATGAATATACTTGGAATAGCATATGCTAGTAGGTAGGTATGGTGGACTCTTTGGGATAACTTGGTTTAAGGAGTTGGATGCATGAGTGCAACTCACACTTGGTTGCGGAGGCTAGCAAAAGACTAGGAAAGACAAACTAAGAGAGCAATAATGGCAATAATCATGCAGAGCGACAAAACATCATTGATCAAAGCATAAAGTGATACTACAAGTTGAAAACTAAAGGATCATAAAGGCTATGGTGACCTGGGATAGTCATAACATGGTGTGAGCATGTGCCAAGTCAACCCAAATAAAGCATCAAAGGAGAATATCACAATACTATGCTTTAATATGCTAAAACAACGCATGATCCATCCAAGGCACATTAAGCAATCTCAATTGTTTATAACAAGTCATGCTACAGCAAATAATACTAAGCATAAAGCCAAAACAATATCAAGCATGGCATGACAAAGCATAGGCCATAGTTAAAAAAAAGCTCTCTTTACCACTTAAGCATGAACTTTCCTACTCTTTTCCAATCCAAACCAAACTATTTGAATACCAATGTATGAAAGAGGGGGTCCAACCAATTTATTCAGCAAACCAAGAAAACCAAGCAAACGAAAACCAAAATGGAAATGAAAAAGAAGATGCTCCAAGAACAACACAACTGTGCATGAAACAATAAAAATGAAGCGTTTGGAAGAAACCTGGGATTTTTATTGATGAAGAGGGGGATGCCTTGGGCATCCCCAAGCTTTGACGCTTGTACTTATTGGATATTTCTTGGGGTGAAATGCGTGGCATCCCCAAGCTTGAGCTTTAGTCCATCCTTCATCTCATTACTCATTCCTTCCATACACCTAAATGTTTTCCTTCATACAAAACTTCACACAATCTTTATTAGAACATTAGTGCACTCAAGATAATAAGTCTTTAGGTTCAGTTCTAACACCAACAAAACTTCCATTAGAACACAAGGTACTGTAGCACTTCCCTCAAAAATCTCAATTCCCCAAAAGAACTCAAAAAGGAACCAACAAGAAGCAAATGCAGAAAATGATAGAAATCTGTCAAAACAGACCAACAGGTAAAGCCGATTTTTTTTGAAGACCTTCTGTTGCTCAAATAGAAAAGTGTTGAACTAATGAAAGTTATATAACAACCTGGGGAAGAAGTACAAAAATTCACACCTCAAAAGGACGTACATAGATTGTACCCGAAATTTTCTGGTGAAGCACAGGAATCCGTTTCGGGACATCAACTTTCCCAATCATTACTTCTCTCTCATTAGCGGTTACTCGTGGCACATAAAGCAAATAAAAAAGGTAAGGAGTGGTTATTATTGAAGTAATAACTTCCAAGACTCATCTAAAACTTTTGGGTTATCTCCCAATAAGTACTTTTCTTTAACGCCTTTAAGTTAGGCATAAGAAGCAAGAAAAAGAATCAAGTGTTTTCAAATGAAGCAACATTAAGATTAATACCAGAAATATCTTCAACAAGGCAAGGTATCTCATCCAAATAAGTTCTATAGGATCCTCTCTCAACGCTCTTGGGTTCACTATTTTCATCAAACGGGTTTCAGGAATAATCCAATCAAGATTATTTTCTATGGCTTCATGCATTGCTACAAGTTTAAAAGGTATTGGTATCTTAATTTCCTCCCCATTAGGTTCAGTTTTGTTCATCTTTTCTCGTGTACCAACAACATCTACACATGAGCCTATCATATTAAAACGTTCAAAGACTTTTCTAGCTTCCTTGGCAACATCATAAATTTCCTTAAGCAAAGTTTCTAGAATAAAATCCCTCTTTTCAGGGTCCTCAATTTCCTTAAGTTTAAGAAACATTACTTGCATTAAGGGGTTAAGGTTAACAAACCTAGCTTCCAACATGTGAACTAAAGAAGGAGCAGCAATTTCATATTTTGGAGCAAGCTCTGCAAGGGATCTATCCTCAATATCCTCATGCTTACTAACATGATTAAAGAATTCTTCAATATTTTCTTTTCCAATTATAGAGCCACTACCTATTGAAAGGTCTTTCAGGGTGAATTTAGGGATCAACATGGTGAGCTAAGGAAGGGGTAACAACTTATAGAAAGACTTAATTTTTTTTTGTGTTTTTTAATAAAGAAAGCAAACTTGTAAAACTAATTTTTTTGTGTGTTTTTGATAAAGAAACAAGCAAACAAAGAAAAAGTAAGCCAAGCAAAACAAAAATAACAAAGTAAAGAGATTGGTTATGAGGGACTCCCCTTGTGAAAATGTCCTTGACTCCCCGGCAACGGCGCTAGAAAAGTAGCTTGATGGCCCAAAATATATCGAGCTCATTGGGGAACCCCAAGAGGAAGGTATGATGAGCACAGCAGCAAGTTTTCCCTCAGTACAAAACCAAGGTTTAATCGAACCAGTAGGAGCAAGGAAACACCCCAAAGGTGTTGCTAGCTGAACTTTGGCAGGGCGCACTACCGGTGCCAGCAGCAACGTGGAGACCTGCACAACACAACCACAGAACTTTGTCCCCAACTTGCGATGAGGTTGTCAATCTCACCGGTTTTGCTGAAAACAAAGGATTAAACGTATCGAATGGAAGAAAGTAATAGTTTACATAAAGTAAATACAAAGCAGTAATAGTTTATTGTAGATTGAATGTAAAAGAAAGGACCGGGGTCCATAGTTCACTAGAGGTGGCTCTCCTTAAGATAGATAACATGTTGGGTGAACAAATTACAGCGGGGCAATTGACAAACATCGAGAAAACATATAAGCATATACTACTCATCTTGACTCCTTTGAGATTCGATTGGGCATTACAACATTATACATAGACCGCCATCCAACTGCATCTATGACTAATAATCCACCTTCAGGTTATCATCCGAACCCCCTCCAGTATTAAGTTGCAAGCAACGGATAATTGCATTATGAATTGCGTGTAAAGTAAACAATACGATTGTTCTATGAACAAAGGATTGTTATTTTCTCCCTAGTAGCAACAACACATCTAGTACCTTAGAGATTTCTGTGACTTCCCCAGATTACCCGAGGCATGAACCCACTATCGAGCATAAATACTAACTCTTGGAGTTGCTAGCATCTACTTGGCCAAGATAGCTACTAACAACGGAAAGCATGCAAGATCACAAATAACAAAGACATGATAGAATCAATAATCAATCTCAAATAGCATCTCAATATCCATCAGATCCTCGCAAACACAACATGCAGAATTACAAATAGATGATCTTGATCATGAACGGAGCTCACAAGATCTAGACATGATAGCACAAAGGAGGAGAACCAGCCATCTAGCTACTACATGGACCCGTAGTCTAGAGATGAACTACTCACGCATCACACCGGAGGCTTGCATGATGATGAAGAAGGCCTCCAGGGTGAATTCCCCTCTCCGGCAGGGTGCCGGGAAGAGCTTTAGATCCCTCCCGATCTCGGGATGGAGATGATAGTGGCTACAGACTCTTTCGTGGATTTTTGATCGGGTACTTAGGGTTTTCGTATCAGAGGCAATATATAGGTAGAAGGAGAGGCCGAGGGGTGCCTGGGGCAGACCACCCCCTGGCGCGGGTCAAGCCTGGCCGCTCGGCCAGGTGGTGTGGCCGGGCCCCAGCCCCTCTCCGTCTCGTATTCTGGCTCCATGTATCCCTCGGTGAAAAACTGACTTTGGCTTTTGTCCTGTCCAATTCCGAGAATATTCATTTTTCTAACTTTCCTGGAACCAAAAACAGCAGAAAATAGGCAGCTGGCACTGTGGATCTTGTTAATAGGTTAGTCCAAGAAGTCATACGAAAAGTACTCCAAAGTGTGGACAAAACATAAGAAAGTAGATAAAACCAAGCATGGAACATCAAAAATTATAGATACATTTGCAATGTATCAATCCAATTCAAAACTGCTCCACTATAGTAGTATAAGTAGTGAGAATACAGTCTACTGTGCTATGAAATTTTGGGGGTGGTGACATGATGGTTCTTGAACATGCATGGGGGATTTTTCTCTAGGTACTATTCAACACGAATCTAGCTTCTCTGAACCATTGGATCCAACAACCCAATGGTCAGGATTGGTGCTATGGATCCAATTCAAAACTGCTCCACTATAGTAGTAGAGATAGAGATATCTTATCTTATCTTACGACTATATAGTGTACGAATAACTTTGAATATTGACCGTTGGATCAAGACTCGTGAATCCCAACATTTCCAGCCGTTGGATCTTCTTTTCCATTCTAGCATCTAGAAGATTCTATTGATAGTCTTTAGCATAATGAATGCTATGCACAAACCTCAAAACACACCTCTCTATCATACTAGAATCTTCTCCATTGTAGCTAATAATCGTTGACTTCTACATGATCTTATCTTATCTTATCTTATCTTATCGTACCACTATATAGTGTACGGATAACTTTGAATGTTGACCCTTGGACCAAGACTCGCGAATCCCAACATTTCTAGCCGTTGGATCTTCTTTTCCATTCTAGCATCTAGAAGATTCTATTGATAGTCTTCGGCATAATGAATGCTATGCACAAACCTCAAAACACACTTCTCCGTCATACTAGAAGCTTCTCCCTTGTTTCTCTAGACCATGTTATCAAAAAAAATCATGTGTTAGGTAGCTAATAATCTTTGACTTCTACATGATGATACAAAGTACACGGACCAAATGTACACCCATACTTTATAGATGTTGATCAAATTTATAATTTTTTTTGTGATTTACCAATTATAATTATATATAGTGATGATATGTCATACGTCTACTATCTGAGTCTCACGTGCAACTTACTAGTAGCTAATAATCATTGACTTCTACATGATCTTGCCACTATATAGTCTACAAACAACTTTGAATATTGACCGTTGGATCAAGACTCACGAATCCCAACATTTCTAGTCGCTGGATCTTCTTTTCCATTCTAGCATCTTGAAGATTCTATTGATAGTCTTCACTACAAACCACTATATAGTGTACGAATAACTTTGAATGTTAACTGTTGGATCAAGACTCGCGAATCCTAGCATTTCTAGCCGTTGGATCTTCTTTTCCATTCTAGCATCTAGAAGATTCTATTGATAGTCTTGAACACAATGAATTCATTATGCATAAACCTCTCCAAACACACTTCTCGATCATACTAGAATCTTCTCCCTAATTTCTCTAGACCATGTTACCATCTTTGACTTCTACACATGATGATACAAAGTACAAGGACCAAATATACACCCATACTTTATACAATAGATGTTGATCAAATTTTTATTTTTTTGTGCTTTACCAATTATAATTTTATATAGTGATGACATGTCATATGATTTACTATCTAAGCCTTATTAAGGTGTGCTTTTTTACACAATGCGGGAGTAGTATATTTCTTTGCTTAGACATATGGTCACCTCTATCCACGTGTTATACATGCTGAGAGAATAAAACGTTGGCAGGGGAAGAGCACAGTAGCGAAGAGAAGTTGAAGGTGGTTCCATGTCAGAGCAAAGTTATGATGGGTTACCACATGAGGTACTCCTGTGGCTTTACAGTATGCACTCTACTAGTAGTAAATTTCAGGACCTATGCACGCAAAACAAATCGTGTGTTTTCTCTCTCCTTCCCTATGCTCCATCTCTCCTGCCCTTTCCCCTCGGGCATCGGTCCGGCTGATCTCTCTCCCCTCATCCATAGAGTGGCGATGCGCACGTGTGCCTTGGTACGGTGGCTCTGTGTCTCAGGCGTGTTCGGCAGCCGCGCGTTGGTGTGGAGTAGGGACGAGGAGGAGTACATAGGAAGGAAACCACTTTGGTCCTTGGCGGCACAAAAATTCAAACTTTTCTGGTTTTCGAAATTTTCACTTGATTCCCAAACATCAGGAGGGAAGGTTATCCAAAAGATCAGCCAAACATCGGGAGGGAAGGCAATTTTGAACTAGTTTTGAACATTGATCACATTGAATAAATGAAAAACAAAAAACAAAAGTTTTACTCATGATGTCCTATCATGTCTTATGCACCACGTGCCATGAAAACTGCAATCATGGGATTAGATAAGTTTTGGAAAAATAGCTTCACAATATTTTCCTACCATGTGTATGGACACTATAGGGTTTATTTCAACCCGAATGACCAAGGTCATCTATAAGTAAATTGTAGGTCACTATGAAAGTTTTACGAAAAAGCTCTTGGAGGTACCCATCAGGGGGAAGGGTCAATTAATATATATCATAAACCACCGAGAGTTTTGATGACAGGTTCACCTTCTTGCTAAGATTTTGCATCCTAACTATTTAATGAAATTAGGTCAAACTTTTCTCACTATTTCATGAAATTTGGTCAAACTTTGCTCACTGTTTCATGAAATTAGGTCAAAGTTTGCATATCAATTAACTTTGAACATTGACCGTTGGATCAAGACTAGCAAATCAAAACATTGACAACCTCTTGATCTTCTTTTCCATTCTTAGCATCTAGAAAGATTCTACTGATAGTCTTTAGCACGGTGAACACTAGTATGCGCAAACCTCAAAACACACAGTACTTCATTATTACTCGGTCTTGTGCCAAATGCACGAACTGGGATGGAATTTTCATTTTTATGAAGTCCTTGATGTAACTTGTACTTCCACCGACCACTCGAGCACCTCACTCTTATGAGACCTACCATTAGATCGGCCATTCACAATACTTCTTATCTTGATCTTGTATCTTATCTCTTATAATACCATATATACCACCACTACATAGTGTAGGGATTAACTTATTTTGAACATTGACTGTTGGATCTCAAGACTGGCAAATCCAAACATTGCTAACCATTGGATCTTTTTTTCCATTCTTAGCATCGATAAAGATTCTATTGATAGTCTTTAGCATGATGAACACTAGTATGCGCAAACCTCAAAACACACAGTACTTCATTACTCGGTTTCAGCGTCCTTGTGATAAATGCATGGACTTGGATGCAATTTTCATTTTTTATGAGGTCCTTGATGTAAATTGTAATTCTACCCACCGTGTTAACTCTCAAGCACCTCGCTTTTACGAGACCTACCATAAGATCGGCCATTCGCAGTACTTCTTATCTTATCTTTTATCTTGTCTCATATCTCTTACAATACCATACCACTACATAGTGTAGGGATTAACTTTGAACATATTAACCGTTGGATCAAGACTAGCAAATCCAAACATTGCTAACAGTTGGATCTTTTTTCCATTCTTAGCATCGAGAAAGATTCGATATGTTGATAGTCTTTAGCATGATGAACGCTACTATGCGCAAACCTAAAAACACAAACTCCATTGCTCAGTTTTCAGGGTCCCTGTGCTAATAAATGCATGGACTTGGGTGCAATTTTCATTTTATGAGGTCCTTGATGTAACTTGTACTTCCACCGACCGTGTTAACTCTCAAGCACCTCTCTCGTACGAGACCTAGCATTTGATAGCCATGCACAATACTTCTTATCTTCTCTTTATCGTGTCTTATCTCTTACAATACAATAAACCACTACGTAGTGTACGGATTAACTTTGAACATTGACTGTTGGATCAATACTAGCAAATCAATACATTGCCACTTGACCTTCTTTTCCATTCTTAGCATCTGGAAAGATTCTACTTTAGCATGATGAACGCTACTATGCGCAAACCTAAAAATACAAACTCCATTGCTCAGTTTTCAGGGTCCCTGTGCTAATAAATGCATGTACTTGGGTGCAATTTTCATTTTTATGAGGTCCTTGATGTAACTTGTACTTCCACCGACCGTGTTAACTCTCAAGAACCTCTCTCCTACGAGACCTACCATTTGATAGCCATTCGCAGTACTTCTTATCTTCTCTTTATCTTGTCTTATCTCTTACAATCCAATAAAGCACTACATAGTGTACGAATTAACTTTGAACATTGACCATTGGATCAAGAATAGCAAATCCAAACATTGCCAACCTTTTGATCTTATTTTCCATTCTTAGCATCTAGAAAGATTCTACTTTAGCACGATGAATGCTACTATGCGTAAACCTAAAACACAAACTCCATTGCTCAGTTTTCAGGGTCCTTGTGCTAATAAATGCTTGAACTTGGATGTAATTTTAATTTTTATGAGGTCCTTGATGTAACTTGTACTTCCACTGACCGTGTTAACTATCAAGCACCTCTCTCCTACGAGACCTACCATTTGGTAGGCCATTCGCAGTACTTCTTATCTTCTCTTTATCGTGTCTTATCTCTTACAATAAAACAAATCACTGCATAGTGTATGGATTAACTTTGAACATTGATCGTTGGATCAAGAGTAGCAAATCCAAACATTGCCAACCGCTGGATCTTCTTTTCCATTCTTAGCATCTAGAAAGATTCTACTGATAGTTTTTTAGCACGATGAACGCTATTATATGCGCAAACCTTAAAACACACACTTCATTGCTCTTAGTTTCAGGGTCTTTGTGCTAATAAATGCATGGACTTGGATGTAATAATTATCATTTTCATGAGGTCCTTGATGTAACTTGTACTTCCACCGACCGTGTTAACTCTTAAGCACCTCACTCTACGAGACCTACCATTAGATCGGCCATTCTTAATACTTCTTTTCTTATCTTATCTTTATCTTCTCTTATCTCTTAAAATATCATACCTTCACTATAGAGTGTACAAACCATTGACCGTTTGATCAAGACTGGCAAATCCAAACATTGCTAACAACCATTGGATCTTATTTTCCATTCTTAGCATATAGAAAGATTCTACTGAAAGTCTTTAGCAGGATGAACGCTAGTATGCGCAAACCTCAAAACACACACTTCATTGCTCAGTTTCAGGGTCCTTGTGCTAAATGCATGGACTTGGATGTAATTTTTTTATTTTTTACGAGGTCCTTGATGTAACTGATACGTCCATAACGTATCTATAATTTTTGATGGTTTTATGCTAATAATATGCTTTTGACACTCCTTTTTATATAAAGTTTATGATTTATTTGGACTAACCTACTAATAGTTGTAAAAATGCACAATGTTCTTGTTTTACACTTTGATGCGTAGGAATTACCAAGAATATAAGTGGAAACCTTGTTGGAGTCAAATTGGGATTTTCCAGAAATCTGTCTCAGAACTCTTTTTGAAGATGGTCACGTTTCGAGACGAATACGGCGTCAAACGGAAACCTCTTCAACTACAAAGTTGTTGAAAATTTAGCTGATTCCAACTCCGTACGGGCCCGGTAAGCCCGATTTACTTCAGCCCAAGATGGGGTGAAGGGAATCCGAGGAGCTATATAAAGGGAGGAAACCTAATTCGTGGAGGATCTCTCCACCCACGAATTTGCAGCCACATTTTTGCATCTCCAAGAAGCCATGAAGGAATGGGGCTAAGGGGCAGTGCTCCCCCATGATACCGGCGGCAGGGAAGGAGTCCCCCATGGCGCCGCCGCTGACCTTTTCACCATCTCCATCGCCGTTGCTGATTCCCATGATGATGAGGGAGTAGTTCTTCCTCGAGGCTAAGGGCTCTACCGGTATCTATGTGCTCATCTCTCTCTATGCGTGATCATATTGTGATCATGAGCTTTGTAATCAAGTAGATCTACTTTGCTACTCAAGTGCTTTAATAGATCTCTGCTCTCCCCATGTGTGTGAAAGTGACAGCGTGCACACCATGATGGCACTTAGGCTACAGATTACAAATACTTTTTATGATTTATATTTGGTGTTGGATGTCTCTATCAAATTGTGGTGTTTGTTGGAATCATCTACCGCTCAAGGTGACAGTGTGGGGTTATCTAGATGGGGAAAGCGGACTTTGAGGAGCACTGTTATAGCCCTACCATGGATTAGAGTGTCCAATCGGAGAGTAGTTCAGAGTAGTATCATGAAGAGAAGATATTTATATGAGAGTATTCACTAGCAAAAGTATGATCCCTAGGCCTTATTTGTAAGCATTGAAACACCGTTTGCAACTAGATCTGTTACATGTTTACGTGCTACCATCTTTATTTCAGTTTGCCTTTAGTCTCTTCCACACCATCAAAGTATTTTCTGGCACCGTTGTCTTATATCCATACCACTTGTATTTTACTATCTCTTTGCCGAACTAGTGCACCTATACACCTGACAAGTGTATTGGGTGTGTTGGGGACACAAGAGACTTCTTGTATCTTGATTGCATGGTTGCTTGAGAGGGATACCTTTGACCACTTCCTCCCTGAGTTTGATAAACCTTGGGTAATCCACTTAAGGGAAACTTGCTGATGTTCTACAAATCTCTGCACTTGGAGGCCCAACAACTGTCTACAAGAATAGAAATGCGTAGACATTAGTAACCTGTACTTCCACCGATCGTGTTAACTCTTGAGCACCTCACTCCTACGAGACCTAAAGTTAGATCGGCCGTTTGCGGTACTTCTTATCTTATCTTTATCTTGTCTCTTATCTCTCACAATACCATATATACCACTGCATGGTGTACGGAACAATGAATGTTTGATCAAGACAGGCAAATCCAAATATTGCTAACCATTGGATCTTATTTTCCATTCTTAGCATCTAGAAATATTCTACTTTAGCACGATGAACGCTAGTATGCGCAAACCTCAAAACACACACTTCATTGCTAAGTTTCAGGGTCCTTGTGCTAAATGCATGGACTTGGATGCAATTTTCATTTTTTTATGAGGTCCACTTGTACTTACTTAACAAAAAAAATCAGCGTGGTGCTCACTCCTGCAGCCTTACAGTGTGCTACTCCTCCTCTATGCAAGGAAAATAAATTGTATACTACTCTCTCCTTTGCGGCATCACACCCATCCTCTAGCTGATATCTCCCTCGTCCATAGTGTGGCGCTGCGCACGTGTGCCATGGTACTATGACGACTCTGTTTCTATCTTCTTTTTTTCATAACTTTGCTCTGACATCGAACCGCTTTCAACACCTCTTCACTGTAGCCCTCTCGGGCTGCCTTCTCTAACCCCATAATCTCTTCTACAGTAGTTTGTAATAACCTTCGCTGCAGCGCTCTTGGGATGCCTTCTCTCGGGATGCCTACATGTATATATTTATATATACATACCAAGTACACAAGCCATTCTCTAGTGTTGTGAGTGTTGATCCTTGTAATACCCTTCCATGCGATGTTTGGGACGAAGCAAGTGAAAAAATTGAAACCCGAAAAGTTTGATCCGCGACTACTTTTTTCCGCCGCCCCAACCCAACGCCCAAAGTGGTTCCTTCATATGCACACCAACACAACATAGTTGATGAACACACGATAGATAGACACATAGCCGTCGTACCAATGTTAGAGTTGAAAGCGACATCCCGCAGAAGTTCCGCTTATAGTTCATTTTGAAGTACTCCTATAGAAACTTCAAAATGAACTAGAGGCAGGACTTTCGCGGGATCCCGGTCGCAACCCTAACCATGGCACATGTGCTGAGCGCCACACTCCGGACAAGGGAGAGATCAACTAGCAGGTGTGCGCGGGGGTGCCGAGAAGATACATAGTTGATTACATTGTGTAAAATTTGACCGAATAAATAGAGTAACTAATACACTTGATTAATTTGTGTAAAATTAGTACTCGTACTGTTGGAGGTAGAGTAAAACTTTCCAATAATGCTAATTTTCTACCAACATTCTTTATACTATATATTTAGAGTAAATCTTCAACCAAATCGGCGACGACATCGTCAACCAAATCGCTGAGCGTCTCGACGCTAAAAGCGCCGTCCAGCTGGCCGCATGCTCCAAGGAGCTACACCGCCAAGTCGTCAGCGGAGAAGGTTATAGCTGCTCGAACTACAACTGCCTAGAAGTGGTCTCCTTCAACGAACTCTATGCCCACATGACCTCCTGCATCCACAACCCGTTTATCTACATGGAGCCAGGATGCAACTGGGTCGGCAACAAATTAACGTTGTATCTGCACCTCAAATCCACCCACTCAATCGAGGTGCCCATAGTCCTCTACAGCGTCAAACAATGGGACCCGTCTAAGCCAGTGCCTGCAGGGTACTCGCGGAAAACAAATTTCATCGGCATCGGGAAGACGAGCATGATTTTCATTGGCCAGATTGATGGGCACAACACGGAGATTGTCCTGTCTGTCAGCCGTGTAAGGTCCGTGGCGTGGGAATTGGAGGACTACGAGGTGAGGATATCATCATTGGCCGATTGTCGTGGGTTGTATCCGCTCGAGTTTGATTCTGAGCCAGAGATTGGGCAGCCGCTGGCGCCGGCCGAAGCCACACTGGAGGCGCTCAACCATTACCTGTCGGTAGCGAGGACTTATTGCCAAGCTCCTCAATTGTTGGTCGGAGTTCCTCGTGGAGTTCCAATGTTGGATCGACGATGACATAAACCCAATGTGAGATATCACATCTAAATATTCTCTTGATGATCCTAATATGAATGTATATGTAATTTTCTAGTCCCTCTGTTCTAATATTAATTACTTTATTTATTTTAGTGGCAGATCCCTTTCGCAATTGGATTGGTGGAAATGGCTGGAAAGGTCCGTGAATTTTACATCTATCTTGCTAAGGATGAACAAGCGAAAGCCTATTATGAGGATCCAAAGATGATGGTAAAACGAGAGAAGCGTGCCAGGCGGGAAAGCAAGCACTACCCGGCCAGGACCTAGACATGCTGAATCGTTGGCATACAGATTTTGTGGTGATTCTGACCTCTCTCTTTCTATCTAGATTAAGGTTCTACTAAGAGTAGTTTTATACTTCTACCGAGTATTTTGTATGGAGTTCTGCAACTGCTAATATATTTTTTAATAATTCGTATGTACTGGGAATTGTTCAGATCGAGTGCAGAATATGGCATGTACTGCTGAATCTTTCAAAAGCTACCAAATCTCTCAAATGTGCTGATGTTGCTATTATTAAAGTATTTTGTAGAACTAATACTCTTGTACTGGTACTTGTTTTGACCAATGGCAGTGGATTGTTTTGCTTTTCTTTTGAAACATGGACTTCTCAATCCAGATGAGGCCTGGGCTTCTTGGGTTGCATATATGTTGGTCACACATGCATTGATGTAAGAACGAGGTATGCACACAAATGCAGACTTAATCGTCAGTCTTGCTTGCTCCAATGATGGAGTGTGTTCGGAGAAAAAGGGCAAACTCATCCCTTGCTTGTTTAAAAAAAATAGGCCCAATGTTGAGACTCCCACCGGCAACATTTCCTACTACGCCAAGATGCACCCATATACCAAATTAATGTGGGAACAATACATTAACTATGATGTCGATATGGCCATGACCTTTTTTGGTCATCAGGGTTGAAACCCAATAATATTCATACATGGTGGGAAAATATGGCGTGGCTGGTTTCCAGAAGTTGTCAAATCCCATGGTTATCAGTTTCTTGGCAGGCTGTTTTTATTTGTTACATGTGATTGTTTCAAAATGTGTTCAAAATCGTCAAGATACAAATTCTTAGCAGGAAGTTGAATTTGTCAAAACTCTCGATTATTTTCGATATATTAACTACCTGATGCGTACCACCAAAAGCTTTTTGTAGAACTTCGATAGAAATCTACCACTTTCTAGAGCTTCTAGTTCAAATATGACATGATTTTGTTAATAGAGACATAAAGTCATTTGAGTGGTCTGAGTTAGCTCGGAAGCTTTGAAAACTCATAAAACTTGGGAATCATACATAAAACATTGTCCACTATATCTAGAAACTTGGCTTGTGGTATTCAAAACCATGTTCTCTGTACTTTTTGTGCATAGTATATTCATGGTTCTAGAGGCCAACAATAATGGGATCTTCTATATGCTAGACATAACATAATCTAATGTACTGAAAGAGATCCAATGGTCAACAATATCAGGTTTTGCAAATCTATATCCAACTGCCGATGTTCGAAGTTATTCGTACACTATATAGTGGTATGGAAATTGTGAAGCAACATAGTCGTTTTTTGTTTTGAAAAGAAGTGTCAAGCACTAGTGGTATGGAAATTGTGTCACGTGCCTTTTACTAGTATGGATGTGGATGATCAGTTGATGTGACTCTCGGCTTTGATTTCCTGGACAGATAGGTTAAGGTCTACTACCTTTTTCTATTACTAGATGGATGCTAGCCAAATTCAAAATCTGAATCGAGCGGCAAAATCACCCACTGACCTTGAAGCATTTCCCGCCCCACCAATTCAAAACCTTTGGACCAAAATCTCCCACTGGATAGTACCATTTTTATATTATTATTAGCTGGACGTGGGCCAAATTCAAATCTCAATCGAGCGGCAATATCACACACCGAACTTGAAGCATTTCGCGCCCCTCTGTTTCAAAAACTTTTGTCTTTAAATTTCCTGTTCTACCCATTGTTCAGACGACAGATTGGCACGCTAAAGTCAGTACCTTGCGGGCACGATCGTAACTATATTGCTATTCACCTATACTATGGTCTCGATTCGCACAGTTTTTCCCCTGGCCCTCCCAAAAATCCCAAGCTCCTCTGTTGCCTCCACGACCACTGCGCGCACCGGCTTGATCGCTGGTCTCGTGCGCCGCCGCAGAGCCGCTTCACCGATGCTAACCCACCGGATCTAGTTCACCGGGTCTCTTTGCCACCGCACCAGATCTGCGGTGTCGTTCACCACATCGATGGCGTCATCGACCGCCCAAGCTCTGCTTCGTCACCACCAAAAGCCACCCAACCGTACCGGATCCGCTTCACCGGTGTCCACCTGACATGATCTAGTTCAAGGAGTTCCATGTCAACCGCTCCAGACCAGCTGCACGGCCGTCGTTGTTCACTGCACCGGATCTGCCTCAGCGACACTCTCGTCCACCGCGTTCAAGCCGACATCGACCGCCCAAGATCTGCTTCCTCGACGCCAACAGCCACCGAAACCGCAGCACCCTCGGTGACCTAGACGTCACTCGCACGGTACTGACGATGCTTAGACGCCTCTCCGAACAAGTTTAACTTAATCTCCTACCCATTTTTGTTTTGTCAGCAGTATAGCAGGTTCAAGCATGTCACAATGAACTGCATTTTTTTAATCGTGTAGTACATACAAGTCACTAGACACGCCTGTTCTTCGTGCTAGTACATGCAAGGTCATTAGACATGTTGGTTTGCATTCGCTGCTCTACAAATTTCAAGTCATGCACATGTCTGTTATTTTGTCATGCCCATGTTCTTAGCTACTCCATACAACAGTAATTGCCTGCTACCGTGTAATTCTTGTAAAATCTATAGTCAGTGGAAAATATTAGTGTGGATTCCCTGCTCTACAGTTGCTGAATCTATCTGGTTCGTCCTGAGATCAGTTACTGCTATTATTTCCTCCTTGGCATTGTTCTCCTATCATGTAGTTGCCGTTTAAAATCTTCGTACTAATTCGATTATAATTTTGTTTTTGCCATAATGCCATCTGGCTCTTCAAAAGCTGCATCAGTAACTATTTCCCTTTTCTTGCATAGAGCTCAAAATGGAACAATGAACATGTTGGTTTGCATAGACTATTCTACAGGTTCACAAGGGATGCCATTACATCCTTATTTGGCGCTGGTTCGTCCTGAGCAACGGCATAACTGTCCTCTACTATGTAGTTCACTCGTGGTTTGCATTCTTGCTCTAGAATTTCTCTTATGATGCCATTATAATTTCTATCTAGTTGATTTTTATCTATGACAATAACTACTTGCCATTGTGTAGCTCACCGCAAATTCTGAGTCACCCAAAGACTCTATGCATTCTAGGAGATACCACAACTTCCATATATATTTGCTGAAATTCTAAGAAACACTTTGTTTAATTGCTCAATTCATTCTAGGCACACTTGTCTAATGCTTGTTTGTCCTGTTCTACAGGTTAACGAGCGACGCTATTATATCTCGCATCTGGTTCTGGGTCTGGTTCGTACTAAGTCATGACATAACTATCCTCTACAATATATAATTCATCCGTGGTTTGCATTCCTGCTCTACAGATTCTTGTATGATGCGGTTATAATTTTTATCTGGTTCATTCTTCGCTATGATAGTAACCGCATGCCATTTTGTGGCTCAGCGCAAATTCCGAGGAACCCAACGTCTCTTGCATTTTAGGGTATAGAACTGCTTCCATATATATTTGTTCAAAATGACCTGGCTAGTTTATATCTGCTGAAATTCTAAGCCACACACACACATTTTTTGATTGCTCGTTTCACGGTAGTCACACTTGTTTAATGCGTGCTTGCTTGTCATGTTTGTTTGACGTGTTGGTCAATAATTGAACCATTGACCAGTTGGTCAATACTTGATTACTCTAGTTCATAGCTCCTGTCATATCAGTCAAATGAGTAGTTTGTCTTGTTTGATGTATTAACTTGTTATTACTTTGTTTTAGACTACAATTATTGCTAGCCCCACAAAAACGGGGCTGCAAGATCATGTCCCCTCCAATGTAGCTGTCACACTCAATGGAAGATGCAGATGATCGATTAAGAAAGCAAATTGAGGACTCTGCTATCAACTTGATTGTCAACTGAAATGCTGATTTTTCTTTCCCCTGAGTTGATAATATGTAATAATTTTAAGAAATTTGCAGCTGATGTAATATCTAGATAACTCGCTTAGGCCATGTAGGCATTTAGTTGACGCTGTCCACACATTGCGATAGTAGTTACGGTAACTACGCCAGGCATGTCGATTAGGGAACAGTACCATGTTGTATTCGGCCGACAACGAACAGTAAAAAATGATGGATTATTATACATGTTTTATGATATTGTCATGGGCTTCAGAACTGACGAAACTGCAAAAGGCCGTAAACATAACGGGTCAATGCGCATGTGGTAACAGGCCTAACAGGCCGTAACAGAAACAGGTTGTTAGTGAAGCAGGCCATAATAGTAGCAGGCCAGAACAGAAACAACCCATTACAATAACATGCAAGAAACTGAACAAATCGCAAAACAGTAACATGCCAAAAAAGTAGCGGGCCACAACAGTAAATGGCCAGAATAGTGATGAGCCTGAACAGTACATGCCGAGAAATTCCCGAACGAGGATAGTAACAGGCCGACAAATTTACCATGCTAGAACAGTAAAGGGCCTTTTGTGGGCCTAAACAGCTAAAGGCCAGAACAGTAAAAGGCCAGAACAGTAAAAGGCCAGAACAGTAACGGACCATCTCAAAGAAGGGCTGTCAGTAGGCGGTCGACAATGGGCTGCGATAACATTGATGGGCTAACCACAAGCCTTATGTTTACAGGAGCGACTTGGCGCAGGCTACTAATGGTCCGCATAGTGTTGGACTAACATGGGCCTTATGTAGGCCGAAACAGAATCATGCCTGAAAGTTCGCGGGCCGCTGCTAGCTGCATTTTTGGGCCCATTTCAAACAGTACAGGACAAAACAGTAACGGGCCATCTTCTTATTGGGCTCCCCTTATGGGCTGGCCCAGTTAGTATTTAGCTGGCCTTGGCTGGGCATGGCTTCTGCCACAGTTTCTATGGCCGTTAATGGCGGTAACCTGCCGCTAACGGCGGCTGCCACCTGTCAGTTCGCATGACATCAGCAATCAATGCGGCTGGCGAACAGATCTACGACGGAACAAGGTTTCATGGCTGAAGGGTGCGATCCACCACAATCGAAAAAAAATCGTGGTTAATTAATTTGTGACGGGGCTTTTACCACGAAGGCCATCCGTCGCGGAAGACTCTTTGGCCACGAAAAACAGGCCTTCAACCACGAAAATCGTCCGTTGTAAAAGCCAACTTTTCTTGTAGTGCATTGGTTGATCCATGTGGTTTGTGGAAAACAACATACATGCAATGACTCTAGTGGATCCATATGTGGTTTGTGAAAAGAACACACATGCAATGACATTGGTTGATCCATATGTGGTTTGTGAAAAGAACATGCATGAAATGACTCTAGTGGATCCATATGTGGTTCATGAAAAGAACACACATGCAATGACATTGGTTGATCCATGTGTTTTCTGAAAATAACACACATGCAATGACTATAGTGCTAGTTTCACGAAAAGAACACACATGCAATGACTCTAGCTATGGTTCATGAAAAGAACACACATGCAATGTCTCTAGTGCTAGTTTAGTGATAAGAACACACATGCAATTACTCTAGTGGACCCATATGTAGTTCATGAAAAGAACACACATGCAATGCCTATAGCTATGGTTAATGGAAAGAACAGACATGCAATGAATCTAGTGGATCCATATGTGGTACATGAAAAGAACACACATGCGATGACATTGGTAGATCCATGTGTTTTATGAAAAGAATAGACATGCAATGACTGTAGTGGTTTCCTATGTGGTTTCTGAAAAGAACACACATGCAATGACTCTAGTGTTGGTTTAGGATAAGAACACACATGCAATGACTCTAGTGGATCCATATGTGGTTCATGAAAAGAACACACATGCAATGACTATAGCTGTGGTTTGTGAAAACAACATACATGCAATGACTCTAGTGCTGGTTTTGTGAAAAGAACACACATGTAATGACTCAGGTGGATCCATATGTGGTTTGTGAAAAGAACACACATGTAATAATATTAGTGGATCCATGTGGTTTGTGGAAAAGAACATACATACAATGACTTTAGTGGATCCATATAAGGTTTGTAAAAAGAACACACATGCAATGACATTGGTTAATCCATATGTGGTTTGTGAAAAGAACATGCATGCAATGACTCTAGTGGATCCATATGTGGTTCATGAAAAGAACACACCTGCAATGACTTTGGTGGATCCATATGTGGTTTGTGAAAAGAACACGCATGTAATGACTCTAGTGCTAGTTTCAGGAAAAGAACACACATGCAATGACTCTTGCTGTGGTTCATGAAAAAAAACACATGCAATGTCTCTAGTGATGGTTTAGTGATAAGAACAGACATGCAATGACTCTAGTGGATCCATATGTGGTTCATGAAAAGAACACACATGCAATGACTCTAGTGCTGGTTTAGTGATAAGAACACACATGCAATGACTATAGTGGATACATATGTGGTTCATGAAAAGAACACACATGCAATGACTATAAGTGTGGTAAATGGAAAGAACAGACATGCAATGACTCTAGTGGATCCATATGTGATTCATGAAAAGAACACACATGCAATGACATTGGTGGATCCATGTGTTTTATCAAAAGAAATGACATGCAATGACTCTAGTGGATCCATATGTGGTTTGTGAAAAGAACACACATGCAATACTAGTTTAGGATAAGAACACACATGCAATGACTCTAGTGGATCCATACGTGGTTCATGAAAAGAACACACATGAAATGACTATAGATGTGGTTTGTGAAAACAACATACATGCAATGACTCTAGTGTTGGTGTTGTGAAAAGAGCACACATGTAATGACTCTGGTGGATCCATATGTGGTTTGTGAAAAGAACACACATGCAATAACATTGGTGGATCCATGTGGTTTGTGGAAAAGAACATACATCCAATGACTCTAGTGGATCCATATGTGGTTTGTGAAAAGAACACACATGCAATGACATTGGTTGATCCATGTGTGGTTTGTGAAAGGAACATACATGCAATGGCTCTCGTGGATCCATATGCTGTTCTTAAAAAGAACACACATGCAATGACATTGCTTGATCCATGTTTTGATGAAAAGAACACACATGCAATGACTCTAGTGCTAGTTTCATGAAAAGTACACACATGCAATGACTTTAGCTATGGTTCATGAAATGAACACACATGCAATGACTCTAGTGCTGGTTTAGTGATAAGAACACACATGCAATGACTCTAGTGGATCCATATGTAGTTCATGAAAAGAACACACATGCAATGTCTATACCTGTGGTTCATGGAAAGAATAGACATGCAATGACTCTACTGGATCCATATGTGGTTCATGAAAAGAACACACATGCAATGCCTATAGCTATGGTTAATGGAAAGAACAGACATGCAATGACTCTACTGGATCCATATGTGGTTCAAGAAAAGAAAACACATGCGATGACATTGGTGGATCCATGTGTTTTATGAAAAGAACAGACATGCAATGACTGTAGTGGATTCATATGTGGTTTGTGAAAAGAACACACATGCAATGACTCTAGTGTTGGTTTGGGATAATAACACACATGCAATGACTCTAGTGGATCCATATGTGGTTCATGAAAAGAACACACATGCTATGGCTATAGCTGTGGTTTGTGAAAACAACATACATGCAATGACTCTAGTGCTGGTTTTGTGAAAAGAACACACATGTAATGACTCTGGTGGATCCATATGTGGTTTGTAAAAAGAACACACATGTAATAACATTAGTGGATCCATGTGTTTTATGGAAAAGAACATACATACAATGACTTTAGTGGATCCATATACGGTTTGTAAAAAGAACACACATGCAATGACATTGGTTGATCCATCTGTGGTTTGTGAAAAGAACATGCATGCAATGACTCTAGTGGATCCACATGTGGTTCATGGAAAGAACACACATGCAATGACTCTGGTGGATCCATATGTGGTTTGTGAAAAGAACACACATGTAATGACTCTAGTGCTAGTTTCAGGAAAAGAACACACATGCAATGACTCTTGCTGTGGTTCATGAAAAAACACATGCAATGTCTCTAGTGATGGTTTAGTGATAAGAACAGACATGCAATGACTCTAGTGGATCCATATATGGTTCATGAAAAGAAAACACATGCAATGACTCTAGTGCTAGTTTAGTGATAAGAACACACATGCAATGACTATAGTGGATACATATGTGGTTCATGAAAAGAACACACATGCAATGACTATAGGTGTCGTAAATGGAAAGAACAGACATGCAATGACTCTAGTGGATCCTTATGTGGTTCATGAAAAGAACACACATGCAATGACATTGGTGGATCCATGTGTTTTATCAAAAGAAATGACATGCAATGACTCTAGTGGATCCATATGTGGTTTGTGAAAAGAACACACATGCAATGACTCTAGTACTGGTTTAGGATAAGAACACACATGCAATGACTCTAGTGGATCCATACGTGGTTCATGAAAAGAACACACATGAAATGACTATAGATGTGGTTTGTGAAAACAACATACATGCAATGACTCTAGTGTTGGTCTTGTGAAAAGAGCACACATGCAATGACTCTGGTGGATCCATATGTGGTTTGTGAAAAGAACACACATGCAATAACATTGGTGGATCCATGTGGTTTGTGGAAAAGAACATACATGCAATGACTCTAGTGGATCCATATGTGGTTTGTGAAAAGAACACACATGCAATGACATTGGTTGATCCATGTGTGGTTTGTGAAAAGAACATACATGCAATGGCTCTCGTGGATCCATATGTTGTTCTTAAAAAGAACACACATGCAATGACATTGCTTGATCCATGTGTTTGATGAAAAGAACACACATGCAATGACTCTAGTGCTGGTTTAGTGATAAGAACACACATGCAATGACTCTAGTGGATCCATATGTAGTTCATGAAAAGAACACACATGCAATGACAATGGTGGATCCATGTGTTTTATGAAAAGAACAGACATGCAATGACTCTAGTGGATTCATATGTGTTTTGTGAAAAGAACACACATGCAATGACCTTAGTGCTGGTTTAGGATAAGAACACACATGCAATGACTCTAGTGGATCCATATGTGGTTCATGAAAAGAACACACATGCAATGACTATAGCTGTGGTTTGTGAAAATAACATACATGCAATGACTCTAGTGTTGGTTTTGTGAAAAGAACACACATGCAATGACTCTGGTGGATCCATATGTGGTTTGTGAAAATAACACACATGCAATAACATTGGTGGATCCATGTAGTTTGTGGAAAAGAACATACATGCAATGACTCTAGTGGATCCATATGTGGTTTGTGAAAAAAAACACATGCAATGACATTGGTTGATCCATATGTGGTTTGTGAAAAGAACATGCATGCAATGACTCTAGTGGATCCATATTGTAACATCCCAACATTAGAGCTTAGTAATAAGCTGAACACAGGTGTGTGCATTGCATTCATGCATAGAAAATCTGGATAATTTTCGTGCTTTTAAATAAAACTTGTTAAAGAGATTGAAGCTTCTCTTAACTTGGTGGAACTGAAGTAGATCATCAAGTTGATTGCGATAAGTTTCAATATGACCTTTGCTAACCTTATCTCTGGGTAATATAATTTGATCTAAGGGTAGATCAAATGTAATAAACTAAGTCACAACACACTACTTAATAAAGAGTACTTGATCTTCTAGAGATCATTACATGGTATTCCATACGTTAACTCAAGGATGAATACTTAATGTCCCTAAGATGATATCAAGGTATTATCTATAACAAACCCTGAATACCAAGTTAAGTTTGTAGCTTAAGTAAAGTAACTCCATAACCAAATCTTGATACACTTGCTTGCCATAGTCATTCTTACCAAGAGAATCGTGGTAGTTCTTAAACATTAACTCTTATTAGAAATAGAGTAGAAAAGGAAGTCAAACCAATACCATTCAACACATACCTTAGTGTCATGTTAATAGATGAAAATCCTATTTAACAAAGTCCTAGTGTCAATGGATCATCACTATTGAGTGACCAATTCTTGACCTAGCACTTGTTAACCTTTAGCTTTGACCTATTATATAAACCTTCCAAATACCTTAAGTAAATTAATAAGAAGGAGGAACTAGTTATGGTTGAGTGTGCCATCGCCAATGGATGAGATCCTTAGTGGTGATCAAACCATTTGATGTTGGAGGAGTTAACTCACTCATGAGTTAACTAGAAGCAGTATCTAAACCCAAGAGTTTAGATAGTAGTTATGAAGTTATGAGAAAGCTAGTAGTATCAGTATATTATATAGTAATCTTGTTAGGATAAGTGGATATAGACTTAGAGTAAGCTTGCTTAACAAGATAAGCCTATAGAGAGACCAGTGCAAGTTCACTACTTAGTGGATAATAGATCTTGATCAGACAATTAGAAGCCTAAGCTTAGTTTGATCAAATGATGAGGGTCATTATTTTCAAGTCACTTGAGCACAGATGACTAGGTGTTGAAGGAGAGTTGTGAGTATACCAAATTAGGTAAACCCTAGTAAGATGAATCATCTAGATTGATCAAGAGAAGTCAAGCTATAGTATGATGAAGTATATAACATAAGTTGTAGGAGTAGTTGGAAGTATAATAGTTTAATCAAGGTGATACAAGAACAAACTTGTATTATGGAGAGTAGTCCCATACTTATTCCAGAGGATTGATATCACATGTGATATAGAGAGGAGTGTAATCTTGCAAGCCTTAGAAGTAGATGCAGGGTTAATGTGAAGGAGTTTATGGAATGAAATTAGAACTAACTACTTTGATGGGTTCAGTAAAGATAGTATATAAATGGAAGTTACATAGATACTAGGAGAAGCATGAATGATTGATGTTGAAGTGGCATGACCATGTCGATGATGGATATGGTGGAGTCAGATGATTGTCTTATTCAGGAAGATGTGATCTTTGTGAATAAGATAAGAGAGAGATATGGAGTATATTTAGGGAAGGAATTCCTTATCTCAAGATAAGCTTAGTGAAGTATTGAGGTAAGAATTCTTTAGAAACCTTTAGCTAGCTATACATGCAGCCATGACAAGACCCATGTCAACTTCATTATTCAAAAGCCTAGAATCAAATGGATTGTGAAACCATTTCCTATTCCTAGGTAACCATTGAGCAGTACCTCATGGACAATTAAAGCTTTCAAGAGATAATTAGAGAACCATATGAGTGTTTACAGATGGAAGCCTTATCCACCTTATTATCTTAACCCCTAATTAAAACTTAGTCTCCTAAACCTCAAGATCACATTAGGAAAGTAATCTTTGTAGCTCACTCTAAGATGAGTTATTATCCATGGTAGCCATTTATAGTTTTTAAACCCTAACTTCTATGCAAGTTATAAAAAAATATACACTTTGATATCACCTAAGCTCATGAGAATAATATTAACCATATTAATTCCTCAGAACTTTATGTAAATAATGACGGATCACCATATAAAAGTTTCCTTAAAACTATAAAGTTAATGAGAATCAAGTTTTATGAATGAGTAGTATTAAATCCTTTTATAAGTTATGGTTTATTATGCATATTAAATTCATAACAAAGGTCCTTACAAATTATTAAAAGGAAAAGGACCTATATAAAGAAAATAAAGAAACTATAACATCATATAATAAAAGTTCACAAAATTATACTAAATACATTTCAGTATTGCTACAACTACTTAGCAAATACATTTCTATGGGAAAGAATACAAAGAAAATGTGAAAATACAAATCTGAAAACAAAACAGAAAATAGAAAAAGAAAACAGAAAGAAAAATGACCTGGCCGAGCAGCAGGCCGGCCCAGAGTTTCTCTTTGTCTGTCTACCGCCCACACCAGCCCAACAACATCGGCCCAGTAGCAGCCCAGCCCGGGTACCGTTTCGCTCTCACTGACAGATGGGACCAAGGGTGGACTGCGGGTTAGTTCGTAGAAACAATAGGTTTTTTTGGAAAATTGCCGTCGTCATCACCGCGATGCACACAGGCAGCTCGCTGGAGGTTTGCGTCGCCGCTGGATGCGAATCACCGGCGTCAGCAGGAACCAACCACCTAGATTCTCGCATCGTCCTAGCCGAGGATAAGAACGACACTGCGACGCCTCCCTCGTCCTCATCCTCACTTCCCTCCCTCTCTGAAGCTCTCTCTGTCTCCATCTCCCACATGGCCGAAACCCTAGCTCTCGGCCACCCCAAATCACCGTCGTTCCGAGCCGCCCCGTGACTAGAAAAGTAGCCTAGGAGCTCCGCCATGATCTTCTATGTCGGCTCGCTGAAGGAATCGAATCGGGGTTCATGGAACGAGCCCCATGCTGTCGTCTTCATCATCTCCGATGAGATCCGTCGTTGATCGTGTCGTCGTCTCCGATCTCCTCCTACCTTGCCGTCATGTCCTTCAGCTTTTTGGTGAGCTACCAGTGCTCACGCACCTCTCATTTATCTTCTGTTCCTTCTCATCATTCCTGCCACGAGCACCCAACACCGCCGCCGCTGTTCGCCGTCAGTGGCCGCTTTTCGGTGACCATCTCCGGGCGGCGCCACCACTATTAGAATCGCCGTGCTCCGCTCGTTCCAACGTACCACTTCACAGCCACGCGCGTGCTCGCATACCTCATCACCGGTGACCATCTGGTGGTGGCTGGCAAGGTGACGTCACACTCACGTCACGCCCGCATCATCCCGGCCTGCTAGCCTCATTTGACTTGGTCCTTGCCCATGTGGCAAGTGACGTGGCCCCGGGCCCACTTGTCATTGAACCTGGGTAGAAATAGGGTTAGTAATAAAAGTTGTTTGGCTGGTCTTCTACACGCGTGGCCTGCCGACATGGCCCTGGCCCCACTGGTCAGTGGCTGGGCTAGTGTAGATCCGTGTATAAAAAGTATTCCTTTGTTTCAAATTCCATAAGAAATGAATAAACAATATAAATTTTAATATAAATAGATTTCAGGAATTTAGGAAAATGATTAAATCTTAGAAATTCTATACCTTTTGTTCTATAATTCAGAAAAATGTATATAATATATCAAAATACTCAAAAAAATAAAACCTATAGTTTAACTTTATTATCAAATATTATTGTGTTAACTATTTAGATAATTATTATTTAATAAATATTTTATAAGTAATAATACTTTGAAAATTATTATTTTAATATTGGTAAATAAGAAAAATATAAATAATATACCAAAATTCTTATAAAAAAATCTACATTTACAAACTTGTTTCAATTATTTTTGTATCACTTAACTAATATTTACTATTTATTAAGTATCATTATTAAGTGATAAAACTTATAAAAATCATATCTTATTATTTAAAAATCATAAAATTATTTATAATATACCTAAATGATCAAAAAAATAAATTCTACACATTAAAAATGTCAAATCTCACTTTTGAAGTAAAATAAAAGATAAAAGGTTTAACAAATATTATTTTAACCCTTTTCTTTTGTTTTAATTCATTAAAAATATATAAATACTTACTATTACCTTTAGTATTATTTGTTTAGAGTCTAAAAATGTAATAACAAGTTCCAATAATGTTTAATTGAAGTTAACATAAGTATAACCATTTTAAGTTGTCCTTACTAAAACTACCATTTAGAATTAAGTAAATCTTTCTCTCCAAAACTAGTTTATCAATTATAAAATACTCAATAATAATATTTTGACTTATTAAAACCTTTACTATTATTTCACTCACAAGTTAATGAGTATATACCAAGATAATTCATGAGTAGTTAAGCAATGAAGTTTTCACATTATGAATTATACCCATTCCTATGTAAGTAAATAAAGAATTCTATTCAACTATAATGTTAAGAAAATATAACTCAAATAGAAGTGTTACCACTCTTAATTAACCTTAAAGTAACATTATAAAGTGAACCAAGTTATAATACCATATAATAACCAAGATAGATAGTCTCAACTACTACTGTAGTTTTATTCAAATAAAGTAATTCTTTCTTGTTTATGAATTGTAATTAATAAGAAAACCTTAAAGTGTTAGCTTTAAGTTTAAATACTTATTACTTTGTAAACTAATATTTTCCTCAAAAGTTATTCTTTTAAGAAACATTAAAAGTAATCCTTAAGCATATCTATAAAGACTCTAATTGATTCTTAACCTTGTTTAAGAAATATTTTAGACACCATGCTCCATTTGAGTGCTTTAGTATTGAATGCTACTTGTTGTACCTACATATTAGTTCACACACTCTCACAAACCTTAGTAAGAAGCACAAGTGTGAAACTAGTATAAAAGTGCAACACATTCCTAAAAACTCATCACCAACTCCAAACCCTAGATCAGATACGATTAGTCCTAGGGCTCGCGTTTATCAAATTGCATTACATTACTTATGCATCATTGCATCTTTCTTCTTTAAACATTAGTCTTTACCGGACCAATGATGTTATTTCCAGATTTTGAATCTTCTATTATCTCGAAGACCCTGAGTGCATAATCTTGCAATCACAAAAGGCAAGTTCACAACTTGCTCATGTCCGTTGATTATTTTCTATCAAATGCTTGTAACTCAAATGTTGTCATCACCTGCATTCCAAAAAAGGTCCAAAAACACTATTTTCATAATAATATGATTATGGATTATTTACCAGATGGTAATAATCTACTAATACAGTTCTAGTGGTAAAGGAACATAATATCTAGGACTTAACAACCAATGTCGCCAGTGATTCTAGCACCGCATATTACGCGTCAACCATGAGATTTGGAATGGGATGGAGAAGTCAGCTGGATCTTCTTCCTTTCGCATGGACGGATGACCTTATTGTGAGGCTGTTGATTTCTCGTGGAGTTCTAGAGAATCCAGCACATGGGTGGGACCCCTTAGTTCCCCACGATCTAGGTGTCTAGATTATCTGTGCATCTCTAACTGGGTCTGAGTTCACCATAGCTGATGGTGACCGCCAGACACAGCTGCGTACGGAGTCTCCGAGAGGCTACCCAAAGAGTAACCGTGGTAGTTGTCTCGGGGGATCGTGTCTTCATGCGGGGTCGCAGATTACTTTGACATGACCTTAAGGAAGTATTAAGATTTTGGGGAAATTACTTTGAATTCATATTAATTGGAAATATTTAAAAATTGTAAGTTATTAATATTGAATGGTTTTCTAAAAACCTTATTAACATTGTATGATTATAGTATAGAAATAGTAACCAACAAAAAGGATTAAAGGCAAGGAAAATTAAATAAGAAATGAATTATTATCTCTTTATTTCATATTAAGGATACAACTGGTGTTAAATGCATCAAAGGCATAAGATTACAAACACCAGAAATCAAACTTTATTAACTTGTAATAATATCTTTACAAGATCCTTTAAAAAAAGAATAAAAGGAAGGTTACAATTAAAACCTATACTACCTATCTACTCCTATACTAAATCTTGTATGTCCAGATCCTGTTCCTGCAAATAAGATAAACAACTAAAAGAAAAATAAAGGGTTAGTTAGATAATTTTACTCTCAGTGGTGAACAGTGAAGTGCACTGTTCATAGTACATCATTGAGTAAATAAAGGGGCAAGTTTCACCAAAGGTGAAGTATCCTTTTTTTCAGTAAATAGCCAGATGTCATAGTAGAAGCCAAGTGGAGAGAGGTAAGTTTCACCAAGCTATCAACAAGTAAACATGTAATAGTAAAAGCCAAGTTACTTGAGCTGATCCACATGAACAGCTCACACATACACACAACTTAGTCACCAAACTGCATGGAATGTGCTGTCAAGCCAGCAGCAGCAGTACAAGCACTCACACAGAGCACAAGTCGAAGCAAAGTACAGGAACTCACTTCTCCTTCTCAAGCACACACTCACAACTTATTGAGCTTTCTGAAACCATAGCCAAATCGTCAACCAGATGGTAACATAAGGAGGGGGTGGAGCAGGTGGATAACAAGGTCAAGCACAAAATCACAGGAGAAACACTAGGAGGTGCAGAGCTAGATCAAGCCAGCAAGCAAAACCACAACCTCATCAACCATCAAGTAAATTGGTGAGTACAAATAACACCACCACATGATCAAGTCATCATAGAGTCAACGGAGCATGTGTTCTTTATTTGATCTTCTCAGAAAAACACCCAAGTGAGGTGTACATCCATCCTAGAAGAAAGATAATAAGGCAAATGATAAAACTTTACCAGCTACTACCAAGATCTCAGCTTTTGCATCACTGATCTTGGACAGGAATCTCTAGTTTTATAACTAGATACACAAGCATCTTTGGATAAACATTTCTGGGCACATCCTATGGATGGTAGCACCACAGAAATGACACATCTTAAAACCTTATCTTAAATAGTAAAGATCCACCTTAATCTTCTTATAACAACCTATCCATCAAAGATCATGAAAGAAGTAAAGCAGCCGGTAAATATGGCTACTTTTCTGTAGTTTTGCCTCAGACCAGCATCACAGGCTAATCTATTCAATAGAAGGATCTGCAACTCTCATGTACAATAGAACATGAATAAAAACAACCCAGTTTTGAGATAAAGTCTATGTGCCACTCCATTGAGGGTATCACAAGGGCTTATCTTAACCATGTGGTTTCTGCCAAGGTTTCCATAATCCAATATTGCAACAGAACATCTAATCATTTTCCTAAACATAACAATTAGGAATAATAATTTATAGATCTGAATGTTGTACTAGGCAAGTATCAGAGGGCAATTGGATTAAATATCCAACTACAATTCTTTCTACCAAAGTATATCATCAAGCACCAGAGAGCTAATCTCAATCAGATCATAGCTATAATACAAGACACTATTAAAAAAATCGTCCGAATTAGCGATTAATAGGCCGATTAATCGCTACTAGGGACCTAACCATGTCGATTACCACTAATCCGTTGAGTTAATCCTTTATCCCGACTAATAGCTCTGACATACTGATTACTAGGTATATTCCCGATTAACTACTACACTTGGTCAAAAAAATTGTAAAATTTTCAACGCATATCGCCCATCCAACCGCTAGCCCACCGCAATGAAGTAGGTTTTGTGAAGCTCCCACTCGATTCCCGCCTCAAAGAGCTCAGTTCCCACTATCACCAACCAGTACCCTAGGTAGGTGGTGGGAGAAGAGCAACTTCAGAGGAGAAGCGTACATGTTTTATTGGGATTTTTGGCTCTAGATAAGTAGGGTTGGGCATATACAGGCCCATATACTATTTCTTTCTTATATACACGTGTTTTAGGTGATAATTTGTGTAGGTTGTACCGATTAATAGCCGACTGATTAAATCAGTTAATCATCCGAATTCCGATTACTCGCTACTCCCAAGACGACTGAGTAGTTAACGATTACCGATTTCCTCACCATTGATACAAGATAGTAAATAAAGATCAGTTAACAGATTACAGACAGAAACAACTGTCAACAATGAACCTCACAGTATAACAGTGAGTTATACACAGTTAGATCCAGCAAGAACTTCCTTAGATAAATATGACATCAAAGGATGAACCCTAACACAAAGGGATGAACCCTAGTGTAGTGAACATATGCAATTAGGGTTCATACATAGCCAGCACTCAGAGAGTAGCAAGATAAGTCAGAGATTCAGAGAGGGAGAGAAGCGAGACTCACCCATGGTCCTCGCTGTAGTTAGAAGAGGAAGCAGAGTCAACGGCGAGCACACACGGCGGAACGGGGAGCACCCGAGGGCAATGCAACCCGCGCCAAGCCGTGACACGATGGCCACAGTCACACAGGCAGCAGCAGAGGCACCACAGGACCACCTGGAGCCTAGCACAACGCCACCACAGCGGTGGAGCTCCACATCGCTGGCAACCCCAAACCCTAGGGTTTGGGATGGAGTCAGCCTGGACAGGAGAAGGACTTGCAGACGAATAGAGCAGGACCAGTTGGTGGAGCGGCATCATCTCCCTCGTCACATACCATGGCGGTGGCCGGGGTAGGCCAGGATGGCCAAAATCGGGCGGCGACTGCATCAATAGCGCGGGGGCTCCGCGGGGGCGAGATAGGAGGGGCACGAGAGAGGAAGTGAGGAATCGAGTGGTATTGGCCTGCTCGTGGTAGTGGGGTTGGACCAACCAAAATGGGCCAAGTCAGGGCTGAGCCAGCCCAATGGGTGGGTCCATTTTAAAAAGGGAAACATCTAATTAAATTGACAAATGACCAAAATACCCCTAGGAATTAAATGGTTCTAAGAAATAAAATAAAAATCTTCAAAATATAAATAATATATCTATGAACTCACAAAAATATTCTCTATTGAGCAAAAATAATTAATAGAATTTTTTATAACTAAAAAAAATTAGGTCCATTATAAATTTTTGCTAAATACTTTTGAATTTTATAAAAATAGATGAAACACTTAAAATTGAATAAAATTGATTTTTAAGATCCTAAATGAATATGTTACTATGGAAAAATACTAATTTGTATTTTTGAAAAGTAAATTTGGTGTGATAAAAATAAATCTTATTTTCTTAAAGAAATTTCAGAAAATATTTAAAAGAGTAATAAAAATTAAATAAATTTATATATTTTTTACTCTTAGAATGATATTAATGAAAATAGTAAACTTTTACTAAGAGGGTAAAACATGCAAAGAAATAATTAATAAATCATTGCATGACATTACTATGCATTGCATATTGCTTCTTTAAATATTGTCCTTATCGGGCAATAATGGTTCTTTGTAGAAACCGGGGCTCAAGGTCAAGTGGAAGCATCCGACTTCACTACCTTGCAGTCACAAGGCAAGTTCATCAGTTGCTCATGTCCTTTGAATAGTCTTTATCAAAGATATTGCAAATTGTGTGTTATCATCTATGATCTAGAGAAAGAAAATGATATCTTCTCTAATAAATAAGATGTAGTATCATCCTAAGTGATGATAAAGATAAGCAATGGAACTTAGGGTTCCAATTGCATAAGTCACATAGGCTTAACAACCCATGACATCAGTGATTCTAGCGCCGTATAATACGCGTTAACCATGAGATTTGGAATGGGACAGAGAAGTCAGTTGTATCTTCTTCCTTTCATATGGAGGCAAGATGACCTTATCGTGACGTTGGGATTCCTGGTATGGATCCAACATATGGGTGGGCACCCTTAGGCTCCACAATTTTGGTGTCTAAATTATTTATGAGTGGTTGCTGGAGGTATAGTCGGACCTTTTAGGGAGCTTGCCAGGGGCATCACCAACTCATAGAGTCTTCGGGAACTCACTAGGGTTATAACTTACCCTAGTTGGAGGCTTAACGGAGGTGTAGTCAGCCCCGGAGGATCGTGCAGACATATGGGGTCACGGAGAGGGCAGTGATTGGCTTGGATCACCTACTGGACCCCACATCATGGAATTGTGGACGGGAAAGTACGCTCGGTTGTGTAACAAGGAGTTGGTCTCTCATGGGTAAAGAAACACACCTCTGCAGAGTGTAAGAATTGTGACATGTTACTCCCTGTTCCGGGAAAGAGCTACGAACGCGGCAGGAAAGGAACTCCATGAAGTTCTGGCCAACCTGTGAAGGCTGATGGGCATAGTTTTTTTTGATAATAAAATCAATCTTTGAAGAAATGTTTATAAAAATTGCATAGTACCAAGGACATGTTGTCCGAGGTGGTAGATAGAGCATCAAACTTCCCACCTTGCATATAATGAACTTGTTGGGTAACGTTGTTACTCACTCTTTCCTTTGAACCCCTACTTAGACTCTGAGAATCCAGAAGACACTCTGATGTATGTTGCTGATGGACAAGAGGATGTCTGTTACGAAGAACCAGACCTGTCTAGAGGAGTTGAAGGGGTGGACTACGAGATACGCTATGGAGTGGAGGGAAACGAGTCCGAGTAGTTGCCTTAGTTATTAGTAAACCAATTGAGCCGAGCAGCGGGAACTATATAGAATAAGTTGTTGAGCTCAATTGGAAGTATGAGTTTGGATTTTATATCTTCCGCTGAAACTACTTAAATTTGGTTTGTAATTTCATAATGCTTGAAGTTTGAGAACTCTTGGTTTGTAATAATGAAGTGTGTATGTTTGTAATATGGACCCGCAATGTTTCTGTTGTACCACTCTGAGGGATGTGATATTTACGGAACGGTGTTCTGTGAATGTCATATCAACGACTATAGTGTACTACACATGAAGTGGTATGCTGGGTCACCGCACAATGACCCTAGTGTTGGTTTAGGATAAGAACACACATGCAATGAATCTAGTGGATCCATATGTGGTTCATGAAAAGAACACACATGCAATGACTATAGTTGTGGTTTGTGAAAAGAACATACATGCAATGACTTTAGTGCTGGTTTTGTGAAAAGAACACACATGCAATGACTCTGGTGGATCCACATGTGGTTTGTGAAAAGAACACACATGCAATGACATTGGTGGATCCATGTGGTTTGTGGAAAAGAACATACATGCAATGACTCTAGTGGATCCATATGTGGTTTGTGAAAAGAACACACATGCAATGACATTGGTTGATCCATATGTGGTTTGTGAAAAGAACATACATGCAATGACTCTAGTGGATCCATATGTGGTTCATGAAAAGAACACACATGCAATGACTCTGGTGGATCCAAATGTGGTTTGTGAAAAGAACACACATGCAATGAATCTAGTGCTAGTTTCATGAAAAGAACACACATGTAATGACTCTAGTGCTGGTTTAGTGATAAGAACACACATGCAATGACTCTAGTGGATCCATATGTGGTTCATGAAAATAACACACATGAAATGACTATAGCTGTGGTTAATGGAAAGAACAGACATGCAATGACTCTAGTGGATCCATATGTGGTTCATGAAAAGAACACACATGCAATGACATTAGTGGATCCATGTGTTTTATGAAAAGATCAGACATGCAATGACTCTAGTGGATCCATATGTGGTTTGGGAAAAGAACACACATGCAATGACTCTAGTGCTGGTTTAGGATAAGAACGTACATGCAATGACTCTAGTGGATCCATATGTGGTTCATGAAAAGAACACACATGCAATGACTATAGCTGTGGTTTGTGAAAAGAACATACATGCAATGACTCTATTGGATCCATATGTGGTTTGTGAAAAGAACACACATGCAATGACTCTAACTGTGGTTTATGAAAAGAACACACATTCAATAACTCTAGTGTTGGTTTTGTGAAAAGAACACACATTCAATGGCTCTAGTGGATCCATATGTATTTCATGAAAAGAACACACATGCAATGACATTCGTGGATCCATGTGGTTTGTGGAAAGAACATACATGCAATGACTATAGTCGATCCATATGTGGTTCATGAACAGAACACACGTGCTATGACATTGGTGGATCCATGTGGTTTGTGGAAAGAACATACATGCAATGACTATAGTGGATCCATATGTGGTTCATGAAAAGAACACACATGCAATGACTCTGGTGAATCCATATGTGGTTTGTGAAAAGAACACACATGCAATGACTCTAGTGCTAGTTTCTTGAAAAGAACACACATGCAATGAATCTAGCTATGGTTCATGAAAAGAACACACTGCAATGACTCTAGTGATGGTTTAGTGCTAAGAACACACATACAATGACTCTAGTGGATCCATATGTGGTTCATGAAAATAACACACATGAAATGACTATAGCTGTGGTTAATGGAAAGAATAGACATACAAGGACTCTAGTGGATCTATATGTGGTTCATGAAAAGAACAGACATGCAATGACATTGGTGGATCCATGTGTTTTATGAAAAGAACAGACATGCAATGACTCTAGTGGATTCATATGTGGTTTGTGAAAAGAACACACATGCAATGACTCTAGTGTTGGTTTAGGATAAGAACACACATGCAATGACTGTCAGAGGGATGATCCCTAGGTACCCCAACTTGACAAGAAACCAAGCAGTCAGATCGCGTCCGATTGGCCAGATGCAGCCGGACAAGGCAAGACAGGTCGGCTATCGCATGGTAGCCGGACAAGGCAAGAAGTAGCCGGCTACGGCAACGTAGCCGGAACCAATCAGTGAGACAGGAGGACGTGCGTATCAGTGCACGGTACGCCCTATACGACGACAAGACCGGCAACTACCCGGCCATACCGAAGACTTTGCGGGGATGACGCGGGAACAGTGGCTCGATGCTGACGACGGGCTCGCACGGCGTCCACTGTGCCTACGACAGCCATACCGCTCATACTCTGATGTGACATACCATACCGGTCACTGTAGATGACCAGCTGGTTGGAACCCGCCTATGGGGCCCGCCAGTCAGATTGGTCAGTGAGACCGTTACCTCTCTGCCTATATAAGGAGATGCAAGGCCTCAGTAGAAAGGGTTGGTCTCGTTGCATTTAAGGCAGTAGCTAGAGAATACAGCTCAAGGAGCACTTGTAGTTCGTATATCCCACATAGTCAGATCCGACAGGAGTAGGAGCTTTACCTCATCACGAGGGCTCTAAACCTGGGTACTTCCTGCGTCCAGCTACACTCGCTTGTATCCAATCCTGCCTGCAGACACCGTCGATAGCTTCCCTGCTAGTCCCCACACCTCTATCTAACCTCTTCAGGTACTGCCGATCCCAATACAACGATAGTTGGCGCCCACCGTGGGGCAGGATGGCTTCGACCGAAGTCACGTTCTGCACGGGACCCCGCACTTCAGCCAGTGAGCGCGTGGCCTCCGGCCTGGTGCTCACGCTCGGCAAGTTCGACTGCGTCATCGACAACGCTTCCTGCTTCACCGGAATCTTCTTCCCAGCGAACGGCACCATCCTACTGTTCGGCGACCTCCCTGTCTATGTCGCCACCATTCCGGAGCGTTTCCCTAGGGAAATCGTCTCTGTCACGGGGCTGCCGCATCTAGGCGGTAGTGCCTCCGTCACATCCTGCGGCGTGGAGGTCATGATGGCTGGCTCTAGCTCTCACCCCCGCCAGCCGCGGGAGCAGGGCGCGGACGAGGTGGGAACTTCTGCCCCTCCGCAGCCTCGGAACCCGGTGGAGGAGGCCATTGACCGGCTCCTGACGCCGGTTAACCTCGGGGATAACCCAGAGGAGGCGGAGGCCAACTTCACCATGTAGAGACAGATCCTGCTCCATGAGGCCATGGAGCTAGCGGCAGCCCGCAAGCAACTCGAGATCACCCGGCGCGAGTACGACCACGCGCACGGCTTCACCCCGGCTACCGCGTTGCCGAGCCGGCGTGGCCAGGTGCGGCGCCGGGGCGGCGAGTTAGGTGGTAGAATGGAAAAGGATGGGGAGCCAGATCCCGCGCCTACCCTCATCCGGCCCACCTACAGCATGCCCATCAAGAACCTGCGCGCGGCACGAGCCGCGGCAGAGGAACTGCCCAACCTGGAGGGCGAGGAGCGAGCCCGCCAGCACGCTCGCGTGCAGGAGCTCCTCCGCATCACGGATGAGCAGGCTGATGCCAACCGGCAGATGCATGAGGACCCCAGCTACTCCAGGGGGAGCAAGCTGCCTGCCAACAGCAGGGGCGCGCCACGTGATACCCAGCAGGCGTCCTCCCCTCAGCCGGCTAAGGCCCGTAGCCGGCGTCATAGCTCCGGCAACAGGGGCCAGCCGTGCTAGGAGCAGACGGTGAACAGCAACCCGCCGCCTCCCCCTCAACCAAGCGGAGCGCCTAGACCCGTCGGCTTCCGTCTCTCGGGCCAGGTGGGAACGCCCAACCCGGATTGTCCGGATGCCCGTGACCGCATCGAGCTCCTCGCTCAAGCGCGCGTCACAGAGGAGGAAGATTCTACCGGTCTGGTTTGTTTCAGACCCCGCATCCGAAACGAGCACCCCCAAGTACGACAGCAGCATGAAACCGGAAGATTGGCTGACCGACTATGCTACGGCAGTCGGCATCACCCATGGGAACAAGCGCACAGCCGTGCGCTACGTCCCCCTCATGCTAACCAGATCGGCAAGGACGTGGCTCAACAGCCTTGCGCCCAATAGCATCAACGCCTGTCCGGACTTCGAGAAAGTATTCGTCCGCAACTTCAACGACACGTACAAGCGTCCAGGGCGCCCACGTGACCTGGCCTTGTGCGTCCAGGGTGACCGCGAGACTGACCGCGAGTACCTCGCCAAGTGGACGGAGCTGCGCAACACCTGTAAGGGCATCCTGGAGAGCCAGGCCATCGGTTTCTTCATCGAGGGTTGCCGAGAAGGCACCATGCTTCACCACCGGCTACTGTGCGACGAGCCGAAAACCATGGAGGAGCTCATGATGGTTGCGGACCAGTACGCCACGGTGGATGCCGCCATGAAGAAGCCTCTCCGAGTAAATGCGGACGGGCGTCCGACTCCTACGGAGCCAGCTCGCGACCGCCCGAGCAATCCGGCTAGCGAAGCGGGATCCTCCAGACGCCACGGCAACGACAACCGGTTCCATGGGGACCGCCAAGCCGGACAACAGAAGCCCCGCTACCACGCGTGGCAGGTCAATACTGTGGAAGGCGCGCCTGACGCGCCGGCTAACGAGGCAAGGAGGCAGAAGCTACGGCTCACCTTCGACCAGATGTTTGACGGCCCGTGCAAGTGGCATAGCGGTCCCTTCAAACCGGCTACGCATACCACCCGGAATTGCAGCTGGACCCGCCAGCTGAAAGACTAGTGTAACCAGCCTCGCCTCCCCCTTCCCCTCCCGGCGGACCCCCGCCACCAGCTAGGGGAGCCGGCAATGATGGTAACGGCAGCAGCAACAACAACGGCTACCCCCAGCCGCACGCCGCCTACCACATCTTCGAGACGGAGCAGGACGACAAGCACAGCCGCAGGCGACGCTCCAAGGAGGTCAATGACATCGTCTCTCCGGTCCCCCGGTACCTGAACTGGTCGGAAACCCCCATCACCTGGAGCCGTGCAGACCAGCCGAAGCATCTGCCGGCTCCTGGGAGCTACGCCATGGTGCTCAACCCCCTCATCGTCTCCAATGTGCGTACCTGCCGATTCTCGCGTGTCCTCATCGACGGAGGCAGCTGCCTCAACTTCCTTGATACATTGCAAATGTATCTATAATTTTTGATGTTCCATGCTTGGTTTTATCCACTTTCTTGTGTTTTGTTCCAACTTTGGAGTACTTTTCATATGATTTCTTGGACTAACCTATTAACAAGAGCCACGGTGCTAGCTGCCTGTTTTCTGCTGTTTTTGGTTCCAAGAAAGTCAGAAAATGAATATTCTCGGAATTGGACGGGACAAAAGCCAAAGTGCCTATTTTTCCGGAAGTGATCAAGTGCTAGAATACGAGACGGAGAGGGGCCAGAGGGCGGACACACCACCTGGCCGCGCGCCAGGGGGTGGTGTGGCCAGCCTAGGCACCCCCTCGGCCTCCCCTTCCGACTATAAGATGCCCTCGGGACAAAAACCCTAGGGACCCGATCAAAAATCCACAAAAGAGTCTGTAGCCACCGTCGTCTCTGTCCCTAGATCAGGGGGGATCTGAAGCTCTTCCCGGCACCCTGCCGGAGAGGGGAATTCACCCTGGAGGCCTTCTTCATCACCATGCAAGCCTCCGGTGTGATGCGTGAGTAGTTCATCCTTGGACTACGGATCCATGTAGTAGCTAGATGGCTGGTTTCTCCTCCTTTGTGCTTTCATGTTTAGATCTTGTGAGCTCCGTTCATGATCAAGATCATCTATTTGTAATTCATACATGTTGTGTTTGCGGGGATTCGATGGATATTGAGATGCTATTTCAGATTGATTATTGATTCTATCATGTCTTTGTTATTTGAGATCTTGCATGATTTCCATTGTTAGTAGCTATCTTGGCCAAATAGATGCTAGCAACTCCAAGAGTTAGTAATTATGCTCGATAGTGGGTTCATGCCTCTGGTAATCTGGGGAAGTGACAGAAATCTCTAAGGTACTAGATGTGTTGTTGCTACTAGGGAGAAAACAACAATCCTTTGTTCATAGAACAACCGGATTGTTTACTTTACACGTAGTTCATAAAGCAATAATCTGTTGCTTGCAACTTAATACTGGAGGGGGTTCGTATGATAACCTGAAGGTGGATTATTAGTCATAGATGCAGTTGGATGGCGGTCTATGTATTATGTTGTAATGCCCAATCAAGTCTCAGAGGAGTCAAGATGATTAGTATATGCATGTATTGCTTTCTCGGTGTTTGTCAATTGCTTCGCTGTAATTTGTTCACCCAACATGTTATCTATCTAAGGAGAGCCACCTCTAGTGAACTATGGATCCCATACACAGAGCCATCAGTCCTCTACCAGTCCTCGCTGGAGAAGCTGGGCATTCGCGAAAGCGACCTGCACCCGACCACCACGACGTTCCACGGCGTACTGCCGGGGCCACCCTACGCCCTGCTGGGGAAATCCAGCTGGACGTCATCTTCGGGACCAAGGAGAACTTCCGCCGTGAACCAATCTGGTTCGAGGTGGTAAACCTAACGAGCTCCTACCATGCTCTCCTCGGGCGCCCCACCCTCGCCAAGTTCATGGCCGTCCCCCACTACGCGTACCTCAAGACAAAGATGCCGGGACCCCACGGCGTGATCACCGTCGCCGGTTGCTTCAGGCGGTCGATGGAGTGCGCCTCAGCCAGTTCCAAACTGGCAGAGGCCCTCATCATAGCCGAAGAGAAGCGCGTGATCATGCGCAATGTGGCCATGGCCCAGCAGGACATACCGGCTAGCAGCAAACCGGCTGGAGAAGGAGCTTTCCAGCCGGCAAAGGAGACGAAGAGGATCCTACTCGACCCCTCCGACCCGACTAAGTTCGTCACCATTGGTGCCGGCTTGGACAGCAAATAGGAAGGCGCGCTCGTCGACTTCCTCCGTGAGAATCGGGACATCTTTGCATGGTCCCCCAAGGACATGCCGAGTGTGCCGAGGGAGTTCGCCGAGCACTCACTTCAGGTGTGGCCGGATGCCAAGCCGGTCAAGCAACCTCTGCGCCGGTTCGTGGAGGAGAAGAGGAAGATAATCGGCGACGAGATCACCCGGCTCCTTGCAGCCGGGTTCATCATGGAAGTGTACCACCCGGACTGGTTGGCGAACCCAGTCTTGGTGCTGAAGAAGAACAAGACCTGACGCATGTGTATCGACTACACCAGCCTGAACAAGGCATGCCCGAAAGACCCCTTCGCCTTGCCCCGTATCGATCAAGTTATCGATTCCACGACCGGTTGTGATTAGTTGTCTTTTCTAGAGAGCTATTCCGGGTACAATCAGATCCGGCTAAACCTGGCTGATCAGATTAAGACATCATTTATCACCCCCTATGGGGCTTTCTGCTACGTAACCATGCCTTTCAGTCTAAAGAATGCAGGCGCTACCTATCAGCGCTGCATGCAAAAGTGCTTGCACTCGCAGATAGGCCGAAACATGCATGCTTATGTGGAAAACATGGTCATCAAGACCAAGGAGAGGCACACCCTCCTCGAGGATCTGGGAGAAACATTTGGCAACCTCCGCCAGTACCAGATGAAGCTGAACCCAGAAAAGTGTGTCTTTGGGGTGCCGTCCGACCAGCTCCTCGGTTTGCTCGTATCACAACGAGGCATCGAGGCAAATCTGGAGAAGATCGCGGCCATCGAGAGGATGCAGCCGCCCAGGAGCCTGCTTAGATCCAAAAGTTCACCGGATGCCTGGCTTCCCTCAGCCGTTTCGTCAGCCGGCTAGGGGAGAAGGCACTCCTGCTGTACTAACTGATGAAGAAGACGGACAAGTTCTCCTGGACTTCGCAAGCCGACACCACATTTCACGACCTCAAGCGCATGGTATCCACATCACCGGTTCTAGCCACGCCGGCTAGCAAGGAGCCGATGTTGCTCTATATAGCAGCCATCAGCCGGGTCGTCAGCGTTGTCCTGGTGGTGGAGCGCCCCGAGGAAGGCAAGGCTCAGCCGGTTCAGAGACCCGTCTACTACCTCAGTGAGGTTCTCTCCCTCTCCAAGTAGAACTACCCCCACTACCAGAAGATGTGCTACGTCGTGTACCTGGCATGCAAGAAGCTCAAGCACTACCTCCAGGAGCATCTGATTAAGGTCGTGTTCACCACACCCCTTTCGGTAATCATCGGCAACAAGGACGCCACCGTCCGAGTCGCCAAGTGGGCCATCGAGTTAGCCGCCTACTCCATCCAGTACGAGCCCCGACTCACGATCAAGTTGCAGGCATTGGCAGACTTCCTCGTCGACTGGGCTGAGACCCAGTATCTCCCACCGGTTCCGGATTCGGACCACTAGAATATGCACTTCGACGGGTCGAAGATGCTCGGGGGCTTAGGAGCCGGCATCGTGCTCACCTCGCCCAAGGGAGACCGGCTAGAGTACGTGCTGCAGATCCACTTCAAGGCCTCCAACAATGTAGCCGAATATGAGGTCCTAGCGCACGGACTCTAGCTAACCAAGGAGATCAGTGTCAACCGGATCCTGTGCTTCGGCGATTCAGATCTGGTAGTGCAGCAAGTGTCCGGGGAATGGGACGCAAGAGATGCAAACATGGCCCTCTCCCGATTCCACATCCAGAAGCTCAACGCCTCCTTCGACGGATGCGAATTCCATCACGTCCCTCGCGCCAACAACGAAGCGGCCGATTCTCACGCCCGAATCGGATCCACCAGGCAGGCGATCCCACCAGGGGTTTCCTTGGAGCACCTACGCAAGCCCTCCATCAACCCGTCACCGAAATCGGACTCCATCATCTGGGCACGGAGCGCTCTGGCTGACGGAGCGGCAGAAGCGGAGCCGGTAGAGCCGCCAAAGAAGAAGACCCGCACCAACTCCGGCAAGGCAGTGCCCTCCGGCTCACAAGACCCGGGGGCTGCCGGTTCGTCAAGCAGCTCGGGGGCTGCCGTCCCGGGTACGCCACCCGGACGACCCCCCGACATCCGTCAACCGGAGGACGGGAGCGTCCTCGTCATTCGGGAAGTGCCATCCTGGGCACAGCCCTTCATGAACTACATCGCCAATGGAGAACTTCTGGATGACGAGGTGGAGGCCAGGAAAATCCGGCGCCGCGCCCACACGTACACAATCATCAACGACGAACTGTACAAGCGCAGCGTATCTGGTATTTTCCAAAGATGCGTCGATGTAGACACGGGCTACCGGCTACTCAAAGACATCCACCAGGGCGAGTGCGGGCATCAGACTTCGTCAAGGGCGATAGTCGCCAAGGCGTTCCGCCATGATTTCTATTGGCCCACCGCCCTCGAGGACGCTGAGCAGCTGGTCCGCGCGTGCAATAGGTGCCAACGCTTCGGGCAGCTCAGGCACATGCCAACTTTGGTACTCAAGACCATACCGATCACCTGGCCCTTCGCGGTTTGGGGCCTCGACATTGTCGGTCCCTTCAAGCGAGCACGCGCGGGCATGACCCACCTGCTAGTGGCGGTGGACAAATTCACAAAGTGGATCGAGGCCAAGCCTATCCAGAAGCTGGAAGGGGCGACAGTCGTTACCTTCTTCACCGACATCATCAACCACTTCGGCTACCCCAACAACATCATCACCGACAATGGCATGAACTTCGCCAAGGGGGCATTCGCCCGGTTCTGCAGCAACAAGGGCATCCGGCTGGACCTTGCCTCCGTTGCGCACCCGCAGTCCAATGGGCAAGTCGAAAGAGCAAACGGCTTGGTGCTAGCCGGTATCAAGCCGCGACTCATTGAGCCATTGGAGCGGTCACCCGGATGTTGGATCGAGGAACTTCCAGCTGTGCTGTGGAGCCTCCGCACCACACCGAATAGATCAATCGGCTACACCCCATTCTTCCTGGTCTACAGATCGGAAGCCGTCCTCTTCGCGGACATCGAGTTCGACTCACCGCGCAAGCTCCTATATGACGAAAAGGCCAACCAGGAGGCGCGGGAGGACATAGTGGATCTCCTGGAGGAGGCCCGTGAGCTGGCTCTATCCAGGTCAGCCCTGTACCAGCAGCGACTACGTCGCTACCATTCAAGCCGGATCCGCCCAGTCGCATTCCGCGAGGGTGACCTGGTTCTCCGGCTGGTGCAAGACATGAAGGGCATGCACAAGTTATCGCCACCCTAGGAGGGCCCCTTCATCATCCGCCGGGCACTGCCCAACGACTCCTACTACCTCATCGACGCGCAGCAGCGGCACAAGAACAAGATGGACAAATCAGATGAGGAAACCGAGCGTCCCTGGAACGCGGCCCTGCTGTGCCCGTTTTTACACCTAGTCGCCAGACAGCGTATGTATCCCGCAAACCCTATGAATGAAAATGCGGACCCCTACCAGAACCTTGGGGGCTCCTTGCTAGAAATGTGTATGCATCTGTTTTCCGGTTCTGATTTTCCGGCTCCGGCAACCCCTACCTGGGGGCTCGCCAGCTGGCCCGGCCTGCTAAGTCAATAAACCGACTGAGTAGTGTGCGACGATGTCAGAGGCCCACTCTTCATCTCAGCTACAGACCGCAACCCGGCTGTCCGGCTAGCAAGAGCAAAAGCCCGAGGCATCCCACACGAAAAACGGGGAGGAGACGCGACTGGCCGGGCATCCCGGCCTTGCAACTAGCTTAAACCAATCCGGTTACCAAGCCGTTAGTACTGTGCGCGATGTACTATCAGCTCCCTTCGATTCCGGCTGTAGACCGCAACCCGGCTGCCCGGCAAGGACGCAGCGAAAATAGCAGAGCACCGGGAAAGCAACAAAGTGTCTAGAGAGGCACAAGCTAGTTTTCGAAAAAACAAGTCGTTTTCCGGCTACAATTTCGCAGACTAACCTATTAACCTGTGAGGATATATGTGTATGTGTATGTATATTCTTGTCCGACTACCTTGAGTCAGAATTCAGGAAGGAAAGGAGAAGAAGATTCGAAGCCCTTGCCTTCATGAAGCGCTCCGAATCTCGGGGGCTACACCCACTGGGTGCGCTCACGCGCCCCAGACGGAATCTTGTAGTTCCTGACCGGCTAAAGGCGTTTAGCCGGCCGTTCGGAGCCCAGGTGAGGGCAAGGGAAGGTGCAAGAGAAAGCAAGAAAGATTCGAAGCACCTGGCTACGCCAGCTACTCCGAATCTCGGGGGCTACACCCAGTGGGTCCACTCGCGCGCCCCCACTAGAATGTTAGTTCCCCCGGCTGAAGGGGTTCAGCCAGCGAAGGCAACCGACTAAGACGAGTCTAGTCGGATAAATATAGAATATTTGGGAAAAGAGGGAAGATTCGAAGCACCCGGCTACGCCGGCTACTACGAATCTCGGGGGCTACACCCAGTGGGTGTGCTAGCGCGCCCCCACTGGAGGTGTAGTTCCTCCGGCTAAAGGTGTGTAGCCGGAAGAAGCAAGCCGGACGAAGTCAACCGACAAAATATTGAAGGAAAATTCAAAACACACAAGTTGAAAGAAGCTCAAGCAAGTTCGATATTAACAAACATAAAGGAGGCGAAGCTCTCATAAAGTTTACCCGGCATCAGAAGCAGCCGGTACAGATGAACAAGTTGCAAAACTAAAGGGAAGACAAATACACCCGGCATCCCGCGGCAGTGACTAGGCGGCAGGACCCTTGCCATGGGGAGCACCTTGACCAGCAGAAGCTTCGGGTGGAGGAGGAGGCACGGAGCTCGATCTGGTTCCGGTGCCAGCAGGCGGCGGCGTTGGGCCTTCCGCATCAGGAGTACTGACGGACTCCGAGTCGGTGAGCACCTCATCGGGGTCCACATAGTCGGCGATCTTGATGGTGGATCCGCGGAGCTCCGGATGGGCTTGGCGGATGGTGGCAAGGTCGGCGCCGGCACAGAAGCCTGCATCGATCTTCTCGATGTGGGCGTCCTTGTACCAGGAGAGCATGAGGGCCAGAGCCATCTCAGCTCTGCCTCGCGCCGCCAAGTCCCGTAGCCGGTCCACCATAGCCGGCACCTCTCCCACCTTCGCTGCCAGCTGCGCCATCGTCTCCGGAACCGGAGCCTACGGCCACAAGAAGGAGAAGACGTCCCGCGCCGCTTGGCAAAGCTTGGCAGCCTCTTCGCCAAGAAGGACGACGAGCTCCTGAGCCGTCGGCTGCGCTCCCGGTCAGTTCTCCTGCAGCCGGTTGTAGGCCAGCAGGTCTATGCCGGGATAAAACGCTGTCAGAAAAGAGAGTCAGATCCGGCTACCAGATCCAGAAAGAAAAGAAGGCGGACAAGGGGAACATACCCTTAGCCGTGTGGCCGACCTGCATCAGCTCCTCCACCAGTCCTTCGTCGCCAGCCGTTTGATCTCCTTCTCCTGGTCCTTGTTCTGGGCCTCGAGAAGGTTGAAGGCTTCGATCCGGCTGGCGAGCGAGGCGTCGCGCTCCTTGATGGTGGCCTCCAAGCCGTCTATCCTCGCATGCCAATCTTTATTCTGCAGCCGCAGATTAGAGTTGGACTTGCTCAGCCGATCGTTTGCTTTCTTCAAGCGATCGATCTCGCGCTGAGCGCACACGAGGATGGCTGTGACAAAACCGGCTATCAGTAAAAAAAAGCAATACAGATGAGGCGAACTTACTCTAGGAGGTCCCGTTGGCAGCAGCAAGCTTCTGCTCCAGGGCCCGGTTCCCTCCGGCTGCGGCCTCCAGCAGCCGGATCTCCTTCACCGCCAGCTCGAGTGTGGCGGCGAGGTCTGTTAGCGAGGCGGCGGAGGAAGCATCGTCATCCATAGTGTTGATGGCCAAGGATTCCTTCGCGGCAACCCCCCCCCCCCCCCCGTCCTCCACTCCTCCCTCGGCTCCTCGTCGGAGTTGTCATCGCCGACAACTACGAGCTCCTTGCCGGCAGCCCCCCGCGCGCCCGCGGAAGAGCCATCCGGCTGCGAAGACTCCGCTTCCGGCTGAGGATCCTCCGATCCGGCTAGGGCAGCCGGTTCAGCTTGAGGTGGAGGTCGAGGCGGCGCCTCGGATGAAGGAGGGGCGCTGGTAGGCGCAGTCGGAGCGGCGGGCGGTGACCCGGTCGGCGCTCGTGCCGGGCTCGCGGCTCCAAAGGAAACCAATGCGCTAAGAGGACAGAAGAAGAAAGGGAAGAAAGAAAAACAAATAAGCCAAAATGCAGAAAAGCAGAAAAAGAGACAGGCAGAAGACGATGAAGGAAGAGGAAAGACGTACCCCGACACAACTGGAGGCGGCCCCTTCTTCCGGCCAAGGCGGCTCGGCGGCAGCGTGCTGGTCCGGCTCCTCTTGGGAGCCGGCTCCTCCATTGCAGACCGGCGGGAGCCGGAACGGCTGGAGCCGCTCCCGCCAGCTTCACCGTCCATCGCAGGGCGCGGTGCCGGATCGGTGGTCGGCGCGGCCTCCTCCTCATCAACCTCCGGGTGGGGGTCGGTGGCTGGCTCATCATTCCGACTAGGGAAGGCGTTCCCGTCCCCGTCCGACTCCTCACCAGACCGCCGAGCGCGCTGCTCGGGCAAGTCGGGCGTGAACTCCTCAAGAGGAGCCTCGCCCTCCTCGCGAATGATGCAAGGGAACATGTGCCAAACATAAAGAGATCAGTCGGATAAAACAAGAAAGAAAGGCAAGAAGCACGAAAGAAGAAATCCGGCTAGAGGGACCTACCCGGGGCGCGCGGTTCTCCCGACTGTAGGGTGCCAGACTGAACTTCCAGCCTCTGCCAGCCGCTCCTTGGTGATCGTCCACAACCACTCCTTCAGGTTGTGGAAGCGGGGATCACGGTGCGACAGCCGGGTCGGGTCCAGCCGACCGGAGTAATAACACATTTTGTGCGCTCGCTGCTGCAACGGCATCATCAGCCGGGACATCCAGCTGAGGGTGACGTCTAGGCCGGTCAGCCGGTAGTGGACGAGGGAGCGCATGCGCTTCAACATCTCATCTGACTCCGCCTTCTCGCCATGGAACTTCAAGTCCTAGTTCTGCCGGCTAGACTCGACATCCTGGAAGGCCGGAAGGTTGATCCGGTCGATGTTGGTGAGGTTCTTGACGTAGAAGTACGACTGCTGCCATAGTCGTACTGTGTCGTGCAGAAGGAACTTGGGGTAGCCGGTCTGCGAGCGGGAGTAGATGGAGGCGCCACCGCAGACGACTAGCGGCCCTTGCATGAACTGCACATGTGGCCGGATGCGGAAGAGCCAGCAGAATAGCCCGAGATCTAACTGGATCCTGAGGTAGCTCACGCAAAACGCCACGAAGTGCACCAGCATGCCGATCGCGTTGGCGCCGAGGTGGTGGAGGCGGAGGTTGAAGAACGCCAAGAAGGTGAGGACGAAGGGGTGCACCGGCAGCGCTAACCTGCGCGACATGTGCGAGAGGAAGATGACGTGCTCCCCCTCCGCCGGGTGCGGCGACACCTCTCCCGCCGGCGCCTACCGCACCGCCACCTCCTCCTCCGACGAGAGAACGCGGGTGGTTCGGTACTTTGCGATCTGGTCTTCGGTGACGGAGGAGCCGCACCAAGCCCCGCGGTCGGCGGCAATCTCCGGCTAATAGGGGAAGCGGCGACGAAAGAGTGGCGGTGGCCCGTAACATCGACGACGATGAGTGGGCGGTGCCGCGGCCTACAACGAAGGAAGGAGGGAGCGCATAAGGCAAGGTCACTGGGGAAGAGGAAATTGCAGCGAGGGAGCGAAGGAAGGGGACTGCCTCCCCCGCGGCATCCCTTTAAAGGGCCGGAAGCGCAACCGCCCACGACGCCACATGGCGGCCATCCGGGCGAGCCACACCCCAACCTCCGCCTAGATCCCGTGTGCCAGAGCAGGATGCGCAGTAGATCCTGGAGCGAGAACCAAAGCGTCGGACAGCGGCTTCCCGAGGCGACGTGCGACGGGACGTTACGCTGCCTGCCGTAGTGCAATGATGGCGCGTGCGCGCATGGCCGGCGTCAGCGCTGACGTCACGGGTAGCGCAACCGCCAGGCATAGCCGGACACAAATTCAAAATCAGGAGGGAGCGCGCGCACATTTCGCCTAAGGGTGGAATCCACACGCGCTCGGGGGCTAGTGTCAGGGGGATGATCCCTAGGTACCTCAACCGGACAAGAAACCAAGCAGTCGGATCGCGTCCAGCTGGCCAGATGCAGCCGGACAAGGCAAGACAGACCGGCTATCGCATGGTAGCCGGACAAGGCAAGAAGTAGCCGGCTACGGCAATGTAGCCGGAACCAATCAGTGAGATAGGACAATGTGCGTATCAGTGCATGGTACGCCCTGTACGACGACAAGACCGGCAACTACCCGTCCATACCGAAGACTTTGCGGGGATGATGCGGGAACAGTGGCCTGATGCTGACGATGGGCTCGCACGGCGTCCACTGTGCCTACGACAGCCATACCGCTCGTACTCCGATGTGACATACCATACCGGTCACTGTAGATGACCAGCCGGCTGGGACCCACCTGTGGGGCCCGCCAGTCGGATTGGTCTTAGTAGAAAGGGTTGGTCTCGTTGCATTTAAGGCAGTAGCTAGAGAATATAGCTCAAGGAGCACTTGTAGTTCGTATATCCCACATAGTCAGATGCGGCAGGAGTAGGAGCTCTACCTCATCACGAGGGCTCCGAACCTGGGTACTTCCTGCGTCCAGCTACGCTCGCTTGTATCCAATCCCGCCTACGGACACCGTCGATAGCTTCCCTGCTAGTCCCCCACACCTCTATCTAACCTCTTCAGGTACTGTCGTTCCCAATACAATGACAATGAGTCTAGTGGATCCATATGTGGTTCATGAAAAGAACACACATGCAATGACTATAGTTGTGGTTTGTGAAAAGAACATACAAGCAATGACTCTAGTGCTGGTTTTGTGAAAATAACACACATGGAATGACTCTAGTGATGGTTCATGAAAAGAACACACATGCAATGACTCTAGTGCTGGTTTTGTGAAAAGAACACACATGCAATGGCTCTAGTGGATCCATATGTGTTTCATGAAAAAACACATGCAATGACATTGGTGGATCCATGTGGTTTATGGAAAGAACATAAATGCAATGACTCTAGTGGATCCATATGTGGTTCATGAGAAGAACATACATGCAATGACATTGGTGGATCCATGTGGTTTGTGGAAAGAATAGACATGCAATGCCTCTAGTGGATCCATATGTGGTTCATGAAAAGAACCCACATGCAATGAATCTGGTGGATCCATATGTGGTTTGTGAAAAGAACACACATGCAATGATTCTAGTGCTAGTTTCATGAAAAAAAAACACTTGCGATGACGCTAGTGCTTGTTTCATGAAAAGAACACACATGCAATGACTCTAGTACTGGTTTAGTGATAAGAACACACATGCAATGACCTTAGTAGATCCATATGAAAAGAACACACATGCAATGACAATAGATATAGTTAATGGAAAGAACAGACATGCAATGACTCTAGTAGATCCATATGTGGTTCATGAAAAGAACACACATGCAATGACATTGGTGGATCCATGTGTTTTATGAAAAGGTTCATGAAAAGAACTAACATGCAATGACTCTAGTTCTGGTTTAGGATATGAACACACATGCAATGACTCTAGTGGATCCATATGTGGTTCATGAAAGGAACACACATGTAATGACTATAGTTGTGGTTTGTGAAAAGAACATGCATGCAATGACTCTAGTGGATCCATATGTGGTTTGTGAAAAGAACACACATGCAATGACATTGGTTGATCCATATGTGGTTCATGAAAAGAACACACATGCAATGACTCTAGTGCTAGTTAGGATAAGAACACACATGCAATGAATCTAGTGGATCCATATGTGGTTCATGAAAAAAACACATGCAATGACTTTGGTGGATCCATATGTGGTTTGTGGAAAGAACACACATGCAATGACCCTGGTGGATCCATATGTGGTTTGTGAAAAGAACACACATGCAATGACATTGGTGGATCCATGTGGTTTCTGGAAAAGAACATACATGCAAAGACTCTAGTGGATCCATATGTGGTTTGTGAAAAGAACACACATGCAATGACATTGGTTGATCCATATGTGGTTTGTGAAAAGAACATACATGCATTAACTCTAGTGGATCCATATGTGGTTTGTGAAAAGAACACACATGCAAATACATTGGTTGATCCATGTGTTTTATGAAAAGAAGATACATGCAATGACTGGTGGATCCATATGTGGTTTGTGAAAAGAACACACTTGCAATGACATTGGTTGATCCATGTGTTTTATGAAAAGAACATACATAAAATGACTCTGGTGGATCCATATGTGGTCTGTGAAAAGAACACACATGCAATGACTCTAGTGGATCCACATGGTTTATGAGAATAACACCCATGCAATGAACTCTAGTGGATCCATGTGGTTTATGAGAAGAACACACATCCAATGAACTCTAGTGGATCCATCTTGGCATAATTTGATATATGCCATGATGTATTTCATTGTACAAGACACTCACTTTCAATTTTTATACTACTCAGTTTTGCCCTTAGTTTTTTCATACTACTCAGTTTTACCCTCTCTCTTTTGTAGAAGCCCAAACTTGTGCTCACTCTGTCTGCTACGCCCTGATTGGTTGTCACAGTTGTCACGCGGATCGTGTGGACCAACCGTTGATCCTGTGTGATCCAACAATGATCGTAGCACACGTCGTGCCCTTCATAGTACAGCATGAGACAGCACGGATGTCGCCCTCAGTGAGACTTCTACAAGAAGGAACACGATGCCGTCCATGGAAAAAGTCGTCGAGTGGTCATGTCACGTTTAATCTAGTTTGCAAAGGCTACAAGTCTACTACACAGCAACTGGTCATCCACGGCCCACGGGCTATACCATTTTTACTATGCAACGCGCCTGCACTCTCACTTCTGATAGGCCCCCACCGCACGAACCTTCCACGCGGCAGCCACAACCAAAAGAGCTACCTACTAGGGCCCTCGAGGAGGCCTAAATGTCCCCGCTTTAAAAACCCAGCCTATCGGATCCTCCATTCACACTCATCCACTCCTCTCTCTTCCCTATCTAGCAAAACCCCACAATCCTCAACATACAGCCACGAACTTTCTCCATGAAACCAGTGCGTGGGGGTGAGTGTGCGGGCATCGCCGTCGAGGTGGTGCTTCATGCGGCAGATCTGGAGGAGCATCATGCAGCACAAGGCGAGGAGGACGTGCAGTTCAACCACTTGGGGGACTATGTGCTCGCTGGTGCTGACGACTTCGGAGGCCCGATGAGGGCGTGGAGTCCGACGAATACGCTCCGCTCGTGTACCCAGAGGTACATCTATTTCTACATGTTTCATATTTTCTACTCGAGCTTAATCTAGTCCTGGTTTCATAAAAAAATCTAGTCCTAAAGATTAGATGCACCATATGAACCGATACATCAAGAAATCTAGTCTATTCTGAATGAATCCACATTATTTATTTATTAATAAGTTATCAAGAACACAAACCACATTAATTTAGGAGCGAGCTGGGGAGACAGTCGTAATGAACTACTAAACCTATAAAAATATGTTATTGTATTGAAAGTAACTTGGAATGGTGGGAGGAATATATATTTATTATTTTTCTCGGTTTGCATTTCATACATTACAGGTACAAGTGAGATGGACTCTGACAAGGAGAATAGGGACAAAAAGAGCCGCCATGTCATGAAGAAGCTCAAGAGTGGGAGAATCCCTTTCCGCACTCGACTTGGGGAGCTCAGGTGCCCTTTTTATAAGAAAGGAGTCAACCCGAGGATTGCCAGCTTGATTCTGCATGCGGTTGGCATCGGTAAAAGCTCGGCTAGTAAACACAAGTCGGCGACCAAGGCTAAGCACACTGATCATGGCAAATTCCTGAGGGAGTATGTCAAGACCGTCCTGGTGTCCCCTTACTTAGGAATCAACAACTTCTAGTCGACCAACCCGTCACTGTGCTAGCCCGGCCACTAATAATGTTTAATTCTCTTACCGTTTCTAGACCCTTAAACTATGTGGTGTGTTGAAACCTCATGATTTTCCACCGACACGTGTGTTGCAAAGTTGCTTGATCGTGCATACTTACACCAGTGGCCTACCCAGAAACTTATAGAAGCATGGGCAAACAAGCTTCAATTTGGCAAATTCTAGAAAAAATCACCAAATTAAAGAAAGGAAATTGCAAGCTTTGTGCAATCAGCAGGCCTGAGCAGCAGGGTGGTTGCCCTGGGGTGCAGGGATGCTAGGTTCCTATCTATGCTTACACTTCTTAAACTTGACAGGAATAATAATCACAAATAGTTGTACACTTTCGTTTGTCCTATCATGTTACGTCGTGTCAGCACCGCGCATCCGCTGCGGATGGGCAATGGGACGGTGGTCTCCGTGGCCGGCCTCTGCCACGCCAAAGCCACATCGCACACCCGTCCCATCGCCTATCAAGCACGGCTGCCGAAATTAATCGCTAGGATTGGAAACCAACGGTGCTCGCCCGGTCAAACTTGCTTCCGCTTGGGTATGACCGGAATATTGGTAAACGCAATTTACGCCGCACGCACCCCCCCTCTTTTACGCATTGCCTTCCGTCTCCACTGCACATCACTGTGCAAAAATCCCCAACTCCTTCTGCCGTCGCCGCAGCCACCGCGAGAACCATCGAGCTACCGCAGGCACCGCCTCCGCCGCGCCATACACTGCAATAGATCACTCCACCGACATGCTGATACATTGCAAATGTATCTATAATTTTTGATGCTCCATGCTTGGTTTTATCCACTTTCTTGTGTTTTGTCCACACTTTGGAGTACTTTTATTATGATTTCTTGGACTAACCTATTAACAAGAGCCATAGTGCTAGCTGCCTGTTTTCTGCTATTTTTGGTTCCAGGAAAGTCAAAGTGCCTATTTTTCTCGGATTTGGACGGGACAAAAGCAAAAGTGCCTATTTTTCTAGAAGACTCCAGGAGCCAGAATATGAGACGGAGGAGGACCAAGGGCTGGCCACACACCCCCCAGGCGCGGGCTGGGCCTGGCCGCGCCAGGGCATGGTGTGGTGGCCCCAGGCACCCCCTCGGTCTCCCTCTTCGCCTATAAGAAGCCTTCTAACCTAAAAACTTCGGGGGGTTCGACGTTTTTCCAGAAGGAGTTCCGCTCCGCCGCCACCACCAGATTCCATGAAACAGCACCAGAAACTCCGTTCTGGCACCCTGCCGGGACAGGGAATTGGAGGAGATCATGGCCATCATCATCACCATCGCTTCTCCATCGACCATCCATGTTTCCCCCATCTATGAGTGAGTAATCCCCCGCTATAGGCTATGGGGATGGTAGGGATTGGATGAGATCGTTCATGTAATGGCATCGGATTGTTAGGACATGGTGCCTAGTATCTTTTATTTGTGCTTTATGACTTTGTTGCGACTTGTTCTGCTTAATTCTTGTCACTTGGGCCCGAGTGCCATGATTTCATATCTGAACATATTATTGATTCATTATGATAGTATTGTTTTTGGTCTTATCTACAAGTTGTATACACACGTTGTTGTCCGGAACCTATGGCCCCTAAGTGACAGAAATCGGGATAACCGGAAGGGAAAGGCTTTGACGTGAGGATCACATGTGTTCACGGAGTGTTAATGCTTTGCTCTGGTGCTCTATTAAAAGGAGCACCTTAATTGCGAGTAGTTCCCTAGAGGCCCCGCTGCAAACGGGCTGGCAGGACAAAAGATGTTGTGCAAGTTCTCATTGCGAGCATGTATGACTATATATGGAACACATGCCTAGGATTGTCTAGTACTTGGATGCTTTATCTTATTTATCTGCAATTGCCCTATGTTCTGATTGCTATGTGAATTGTCTTGTCCATGCAACGCCCGTCCATCCATCCCTATGCCTACCGCACTCGAATCCCACTGTTTACTGCTTTTGTTACTGCTGTCTTTGCTTTACTACTACTGTTACTTTGCTATTCCTACTACAAAACTGTTGCTACTGATAAACTGCTGTCAGCAAGATTGTTTCCAGGTGTAGCTGAATTGACAACTCAGTTGTTAAGGATTATAAATATTCTTTGGCTCCCCTTGTGTCGAATCAATAAATTGGGTTTCACTTCCCTCGAAAATACTACGATACACCCCCTATACTTGTGGGTCATCAAGACTACTTTCTGGCGCCGTTGCCGGGGAGCATAGCTTTATTTATCAAGTTCACTTCAATTCACTATTGTTCAAGCTAAGTTTATTTTCTCCTTGTTTGCTTGTTTCTTTATCAAAAATACAAAAAATAGTTCCTACTCTAGTTGTTATTTTCGTTGGTCTGTTATTGTCTTGCTTTATCATGCTTGTTGGCAATGGTTGGTTTCTTTGAAACTGAAGCTTATTGGCAAGGTGGGTTCACAGAAGATCAAAAATATTATTATAAGGAACAACGCTTGTTACAAAAAGGGAAACACTTATGGGAACAAATTGATAGATTGTATACCATTTCTAGGAACGTGTGCTCTACTTATAATGTTACTTACTGCTGTGATGAGTCTTGTTGCAGAAAGAGGTATAAACACCTCCCTTTTCAATGTGAGTATAGTGATAATGATACCATATCTTCCTATGCTAAAGGAATTTATGACTTTTATGATGCGGGAAAAATTGAAGAATTTATTGCTTGGAAGGGTGCTTTTGAACTTGCTACTTTGCTTGAAAATATTGATGATTCACCTTACAAATATGAGGTGTATGGTATGCTTAAATTTTGCTTTGATAATTACAAAGATGAAAATGGCTATATTCTTGAATATTTTAATAGATGCTTTCCACAAATGGAAGAGACTAATGCCTTGCAGGATCCTATGGAAGAAGAAATTGATGAACCTGAAATCTCATTAGATGAAAAAGAGAAGGAGAGTGATGAACCAAAGGAGGAAGAATGGATTAGCTACCCATGCCTACCTTCTAATGAGAGTAACTCTTTATCCCTTACATTATTTGATTGTCCCCCATGCTTACTAAAGAAGGATGAATGTTATGTTCCTGAGGATTCTTTTGAAGATGTTTATGATAAAGCTCTAGTGCTTGTAGATCATGAAAAGCATGCTTTATGTGATAGTTATATTGTTGAGTTTATTCATGAGGCTACTGAAAATTATTATGAGAGAGGAAAATATGGTTGTAGAAGTTTTCATGGTATTGAAACACCTCTCTATGTGCTGAAAGTTTTGAAGTTGCTCTTGTTTTATCTTCCTATGCATGTCACTTTGTTATTTGCTTACACGATTCCTATGCATAGGAAGTGGGTTAGACTTAAATGTGTTTTGAATTTGCTTCTTGATGCTCTCTTTTACTTCAATTCTTATTTCTTATGTGAGCATCCTCTCAAACTATTATGCCTGAAGATGATATTATGTCTATTATTCTTGGGATACCTTTTCTTAAATACTGTAGGAGCTGTTATTAATTATAATCAAGGAAAGGTGACCTTCAATGTTAATGACAAGAAACACATTGTCTATTTCCTCAAAGAAGATTGAAAGGACTTATGGTTTGAATTCAATTGAACATGTTGAGGGTATTCAAGTTGGAGAAATATATTATCCCATACCAAGAGAAAAATTTGAAACTATTATGATTGGGACCATTGCTATCAAGGTTGATGTAACATAATCATTAGTGGAATACAAAGTTTTGTCTCATATCAAATTGTTTTGGTAGCAAGACCTGATCAACCTTGTTAACAAAGGGATTTTATTGAACAAAACAATGTTTTCACTATGATTATTTCTGTTTACTTTTATTCTATCCATTCTAGTTTTTGCTTATGCCTAACTTAAAGGCATTAAAGAAAAGTACTTATTGGGAGATAACCCAAAAGTTTTAGATGAGTCTTAGAAGTTATTACCTCTGTAATAACCGCTCCTTATCCTTTTTATTTGCTTTTTGTGCCAAGAGTAACCTCTAATGAGAGAGAAGTAATGATTGGGAAAGTTGCTGTCCCGAAACAGATTTCTGTGCTTCACCATAAAAATTCGTGTAAAATCTCTGAACGTCTTTTTGAGTCGTGGATTTTTGTGCTTCTGCCCCAGGTTGTTATCTAACTTTCGTTAGTTCAACACTTTTTAATTTGAGCAACATAAGGTCTTCGAAAAAATTCGTCTTTACCTGCTGGTCTGTTTTGACAGATTTCTGCCATTTTCTGCATTTGGTTCTTGTTGGCTCCTTTTTGAGTTCTATTGGAGAATTGAGCTTTTTGAGAGAAGCACTACAGTAGCTAGTGTCCTAATGGAAGTTTATTTGGTGTTAGAACTGAACCTTAAGACTTATTTATCTTAAGTGCACTAATGTTGCTAATAAAGATTGTGTGAAGTTTTGTATGAAGGAAAAATTTCAGGTGTATGGAAGGAATGAGTAATGAGATGAAGGATGGACTAAAGCTCAATCTTGGGGATGCCATGCATGTCACCCCAAGAAATATCCAAGAAGTACAAGCGTCAAAGCTTGGGGATGCCCAAGGCATCCCCTTCTTCATCAATAAAAATCCCAGGTTTCTTCCAAACACTTCATTTTTATTGTTTCATGCATAGTTGTCTTGTTCTTGGAGCGTCTTCTTTTTCATTTTCGTTTTGGTTTTTAGTTTTCTTGGTTTGCTTAGTTTTATGAATAAATTAGTTGGACCTCCTCTTCCGTGCATTGGTTTTCAAATAGTTTGGTTTGGATTGGAAAAGAGTAGGAAAGTTCATGCTCAAGTGTTAAAGAGAGCTTGTTTTTGACTGTGCCGCTTAGTATTATTTGCTGTAGCATGACTTGTTATAAACAATTGAGATTTCTTAATGTGCCTTGGATGAATCATGCGTTGTTTTAGCATATTAAAGCATAGTATAGTGGTATTCTCCTTTGATGCTTTATTTGGGTTGACTTGGCACATGCTCACACCATGTTATGACTATCCCAAGTCACCATAAGCCTTTATGATCCCTTAGTTTTCAACTTTTAGTATCACTTTATGCTTTGATCGATGATGTTTTGTTGCTCTGCATGATTATGGCCATTATTGCTCTCTCGTTTGTCGCTCCCTTACTATTGCTAGCCTTCACTTCCACTGAGTATTTTACTCATGTTTCCAACTCCCTTAAACCAAATATTGCCAAAGTGTCCACCATACCTACCAATTAGCATCATTTCCTATTTCCGTGCATATTCATTATGCCTTGTTTTCTTCCGAATAAAATGTTTGCTTGTTATGAGAAAGTTAGTTAGTAAAGCTCTCACGAACTTGATGGCACACTTTATTTTTTTGCACTTAATAAACCTGAACCATTGCGTCCTTCTTTGTTGTGTATATGCTTGCACTTTTATAAGTTGAAGTTAGCAGAACCATGTATCATGGGGAATGCTTTCAACATTGCACTGGTACTTTGTACCTCGTTGATATCATGTTCTTTTGCTTATGGATCCCGGCGGTGTGAAATAAAAGTGGAACTTGTAAGATCATGGAGTTTGTATGTATGTTAGAGAAACGCCTGGGCCGCTAGCCTAAGCTATGCCTAATCATGGTGGAAACTTGCAGCATAACCATGATGAGCATTCTATGAAGCATCCTCAATAAAAATCTATGCACATAGTAAATAAAAAGATCGCGGAAATGCTCATTGTTTGCTTGCCTTGTCATTTTGCTTATGGGATAGCTCCAGTATCATGTGCAAGGGGGACCCCGTTGGTGGTTCTCTATGATACGTATATACTTACAATGACAAGAGATTACTCGTGACTGAAGTTGAGTAGCATGAGGATCGGTCTTCATAAGTAAGGGGCATGAGACTTCGATTTATAACTTGTCAAGCATATCCTCTTAGTTGTGTCAATTAAAGATGCTTATGGTAGGGGCAATGAGAGCTCAAAGCTAATGAGTACCATACTTTTCAAAACCTGTTTGTTTCCTTGTTGAGTCTCCACACATTCTATGAGCACTTTCTTGAGAGCATAGTGGCCATTCTTAGTTCTATGTGCATTGTCCCAAGACTTGTTGATTGATGCATACCTTGATATTGCTTGTTTTAAACTATTTGTATCTAGTCACTCTTGTAAACTTTGAAGGTGTCCTATGCATTTATGTTTGCTACTCTATGAGGGACAAGCTGGATGCCACTATGCTATGTTTTCTTTATGTGAAACAAACAAACGTCTTGCAAAGCATTGTTATTCATGAATCTTTTGTTTGTGCCTTTTCATGTTGCATCATAGTTTGTTTGTCTTATTGCTAGAACTTTGTCTTTCATGTTATGATTGAAGTACTATGATCCCAGCTTCAAATGTTTTACAAATACTTTGATCAAGTCTTTGATGGTGCATGTCACCTCAAAAATTATTCTTTCTTTTTATCACTTACCTACTTGAGTACGAGCAGGAGTTAAGCTTGGGGATGTTGATACATTGCAAATGTATCTATAATTTTTGATGCTCCATGCTTGGTTTTATCCACTTTCTTGTGTTTTGTCCACACTTTGGAGTACTTTTCATATGATTTCTTGGACTAACCTATTAACAAGCCACAATGCCAGCTGCCTATTTTCTGATGTTTTTGGTTCCAGGAAAGTCAGAAAATGAATATTCTCGGAATTGGACGGGACAAAAGCCAAAGTGCCTATTTTTTCAGAAGACTCCAGGAGCCAGAATACGAGACGGAGGAGGGCCAAGGGTTGGCCACCCCCCCCCAGGCGCGGGCTAGGCCTGGCCACGCCAGGGCATGGTGTGGTGGCCCCAGGCACCCCCTCGGTCTCCCTCTTTGCCTATAAGAAGCCTTCTGACCTAAAAACTTCGGGGGGTTTGACGTTTTTCCACAAGGAGTTCCGCTCCGCCGCCACCACCAGATTCCACGAAACAGCACCAGAAACTCCGTTCTGGCACCCTGCCGGGACGGGGAATTGGAGGAGATCATCGCCATCATCATCACCATCGCTTCTCCATCGACCATCCATGTTTCCCCCCATCTATGAGTGAGTAATCCCCCGCTGTAGGCTATGGGGATGGTAGGGATTGGATGAGATCGTTCATGTAATGGCATCAGATTGTTAGGGCATGGTGCCTAGTATCTTTTATTAGTGCTTTATGACTTTGTTGCGACGTGTTGTGCTTAATGCTTGTCACTAGGGCCCGAGTGCCATGATTTTAGATCTGAACATATTATTGATTCATTATGATAGTATTGTTTTTGGCCTTATCTACAAGTTGTATACACACGTTGTTGTCCGGAACCTATGGCCTCGAAGTGACAGAAATCGGGATAACCGGAAGGGAAAGGCTTTGATGTGAGGATCACATGTGTTCACGGAGTGTTAATGCTTTGCTCCGGTGCTCTATTAAAAGGAGCACCTTAATTGCCAGTAGTTCCCTAGAGGCCCCGCTGCAAACGGGCTGGCAGGACAAAAGATGTTGTGCAAGTTCTCATTGCGAGCACGTATGACTATATATGGAACACATGCCTAGGATTGTCTGGTACTTGGATGCTTTATCTTATTTATCTGCAATTGCCCTATGTTCTGATTGCTATGTGAATTGTCTTGTCCATGCAACACGCGTCCATCCATCCCTATGCCTACCGCACTCGAATCCCACTGTTTACTGCTTTTGTTACTGCTGTCTTTGCTTTACTACTGCTGTTACTTTGTTATTCTTACTACAAAACTGTTGCTACTGATAAACTGATGTGAGCAAGATTATTTCCAGGTGCAGCTGAATTGACAACTTTGTTGTTAAGGCTTATAAATATTCTTTGGCTCCCCTTGTGTAGAATCAATAAATTGGGTTTCACTTCCCTCAAAAATACTACGATACACCCCCTATACTTGTGGGTCATCACACGCCTAGTCCTAGCCACCTCTACCAACCCTATGCCACCGCCACCGCATTAGCTGCAGCCATGGACGTAGAGTACGACATGTTCAGCGACAGGAGCGACTTCACTGACAAGTACACCGTCACCGCCCATGGCACCACCGAGCTGACGGTCGTCCACACAAATGCGTCAGTGGAGGTTGCTAGGGTCATCGCAATGTACGAGAAATGGCTACATGAGTCGATGGATAGGTACAAGATCGTCGGCCTTGATCTCGAGTATACCGGACATAGGAAGAGGGCAGCACTTTTCCAGCTTTCCATGCGCAACCACTACCTCCTATACCACGTATGTAGGGCCAAAATGTGTATGCATGGAGCTTCGTGAGTTCCTACGCAGGAGGAAGATCTACTTCTCTAGCATCGACATCAAGAACAACACTCTGAAGCTAGAGCGGGATCTCCTTGTTCATGTTGTCAATCACGTCGATCTCCAACGTTTGTGGAGGCACTCGGATGACGATACAAGAAAGCCGACATGGCTAGACTCACTGCTGACATCATCGATCATGAGTACACTGGCATGAAGGTCGAGTTCCTGAAGCACCTGCACGGGCGATGGGAGTGGAGGCACCTGAATTACGATGCGATCAAGTACGCAACCAGGGACGCGTATGTCTGCTACGAGATGCTCAACAGGATCGGGCGGGTGGGTGAGTGTGCTGTTTACCACTACTACTTTCGCATTCCGTTCCTAGTTTTATCTTGCCTGTATTTTATCTCGCATGTATTTTCTAAGCATTTTGTGTGTAAGAACTGAGCTCGTATGATCACTGTGCTATTAGGTAGTTAACCTGTATGAATTATATTTCCCTCTTTTGTATGCTCAACATTCATACTTACAAATTCTGTCTGTGCCCTTTGCATGCGGCAGAATCCAGAACTGCCATGCATAAGGTGGGATACAATCATAACCAAACCCAGATTATAGCAAAGGATACAGTCATAACCAAACCCAGATTATAGTTCGACAAAGGTAATACACAACAGTCCGTAATTGCTCACATAGTGTACTTTTGAAATAACATGTTTTCATAAACATAACAATCCCCATACAAACACAACAATCATGCACTAAAAGTCTACATCCCAACCTGTTAGAGAAGGCAACCGATCCTACGATGTCTTTGGTCGCTTGCCCCGGCTTGTAGATTCCTCTACACTCCGGCATCTAGGGCAAACAACTTGCCTTGGTGGTGGTTCAATGGTGCGATGCTTGGAACGAAAATTTACAATCTAGCAGTATAGCTCGTGGCTAACATACCCGTCAATTGCAGCATACTTCAAATTAGGTTCAGAAAGCGGCTTATCCTCCCAGTAATCGTGCCCTAAACGCCTCCACCAACATCTCGGAAACTTGCCCTTCATGTCAGTGTACCACGGGTCCATGAGTTCGACGGCAAGCTCGGCCATCCCGGTCATGCTGCCCTTCATCCCTAGGATCCAGTAAATTTTCCGGATGTCCACTCTACACTCCTTTGGGATTTTAATGTTGATAGTCGGGCTTTCAAGCAGTTTAGTGTCATTCGTGATGTCAACACTAGTAAATGTTATCTGCTGGTTCACGAGAAAGTCATGAAATTGCGACCTAATCCTTTCGCCCCACCTGCATGAAAATGAATTCAGACAAATAATATAGCAATAACTTTTGCAAATAGATGGTTCAAGAACAAAAACACAGCAAAGTCTACTTGTTCCCGTTAGCCCCATCTCGCAAAAATGCTAGTATACGAGGACGTGCCCCTTCAAGGGAGTTGCACCACGGCGATCCTACGGTGATCGCGGTTGTACTCGAGGTCGATACCTACGAACCTGCTTTCTTAGAATTGCAGCAAACTCATGTAATTATTCAGAGTGTTCCTCACCGTCCGAGGGTTGGCGGTGTAGAAGACATTGATCTTCTTCCCGCCATGTACTTCTATGTCAAAGTACGCAGTCGCTTGCCTGCTGTCGTCATCCAACAAGTCCATGACTACAGACAAGAGGGAAAGGATATGGAGGAAGAGGGTGATGCCATGATGGAGGAAATGGATGAGGCCATGGAGGAGAAACACGATGAGGCCGTGGAGGAGGAAATGAGACGGAGAAGTGAAACTGCTTACTGCAAGATTGGAACCACCCTTACTGATATCTGGAATGGTGCACGACCGTTCGTAGTAGGGTGTAGGTGGAGAAAAACGGCGGTTTTACACGTTGACGCTAGCGCTGCCTGAAATTTGTTCTACGCCACTTGCATGCAGTGGAATCAAGGTCTACCATGCACGATCCAAGTCAAACATAGTCACGTTTGCGTGTCGACCTTCACTCACTTACAGGTGGGCCCCACATTTTTCTCTCTTACAATTTATTTTTTCACTTCATCTAGACGGTTCCGGTGCGCGCCCTCAATAATTACGCCCCCTTCCTTGTCTTCCACGTGGACGAGAACCGGAGGCGGCGGCGGTTCCTCACTGGGTCACTCCCTACTCGAACAACTGCCCCTCCCTAATTCCATCCCCTCTCGAATCCATCCGCCTCCTTATCACAATGCCTCCATTAATCTACCGGATTACATACTCCATTTGCCGCTATGGATAGAGCTTGGGGTAGCAGCAGGCTGACGCGAAAGGCAGGCGACAACGACGCGGATGGCCAGGGCGACTGCCACCGCGAGGATTGGGGATGGCCTAACCTCAGTGCCGAGAACATGCACAGGATCGCCACAGGGTTGGACATCATCTCTGTCGGTCGCCTTGCTCGCTACATTCCTGGCTACCGCTTCATGATGTGCGACATGGACGAACAACCATTCGGCATGCCAGGCCTTCTTTACCCCGATACGAGCAAATGGCCAAATGACTGTGATCGCCACGTAAGTTCCAGTATCTTGCTTATTGATTCAGTCATATCGTTGATTCATATGTGCTGAACTCCCATCGGAATCCTATGTTCCTTTCGTCGAACGTGTTGTGTGCACGCGCAATTTGAACAAATTGAACCATTTAAGTCTATTCTGTACACCGGAAGCTCTGCTCGTACCTGATATTCTTGTATTTCCGTAGTGACACAGTCTTAATTTAGGTGATAGACAAGTTGTCAATTTCGATTTGCAATGGAATGCCCGCTAGGTGATATTCTGTTTTCTAAAAAAATAAACAGATTAGATGATTTAACGCTATTAGGCCCCTAGCTGTTTATGATCATCGTCAGGAGTTTGTTCGGGGGGGAGCTCTGCTCCTACTCCATATTTTGGGTATTTTCGTAGTGACACAGGCACAATTTAGGCGATATCTAAGGAGACACTCGTATTTAGACAATATTTTTGGTACTTTAATCTCAAGGTCTAGTTGTCAAATTCTATTTGCAATGGAATCTATGCTAGGTGATTCTACCAACTGACAACAACCTCTGCAGAATATTCATGCAAAAATGATGTTGCTGGATAAGTGGTCGGAATCAGTAGTGGTGAATATCAAGGAAGAAGAAGATATGGAAATGGGAGATGGCCAGAACTGGGTGGGTGGCAACAACAAGTGGCTGGTCCTTTTATCCCAGGATGGGAGTACTTGGACTATCAAAAATGGCTACAGATCGTTGAGATTTACATTGCCATCTTTGGAGGGTGTCGGCATTACTGCATTCAACAACGGGTGGCCGCTGCCCATTTCCGAATTCGCTTATAGGTTCTACATGGTAGAACTTGAGCTCCTGAAGGTACAACTCCCACATAGACCGCGTGAGGTATGGAAGACCTGGGAGTACGACCTCTTAGCGGTGTTCGACAAGGCAATCGCATTCATTAGATGCCTAGAAGACAAGGAATAGACAGTCTTATGCGATGACTTCCTGCGGCTAGAGAAGTATGTCGACGCCGTCTTCACCTCCAGCTACCATTCCAACAAACTGCAACGCATTTATGTGGTCACTGAACCTAGCGGCGACATGCGTGTTTGGGAGCCCTTCATATGGGGTGAGTCATGGTGTCATATAGCATGTAAAATCCCATTCAAAATTCTGCTTACTGACTATAAGTAACACGCAGGTACCCATGCAGCCCCGCATGTCATTCCAGCTCCGCTGATTGAAGATGCAGTAGCAGATACTAAACTTGGATCACGACGCTGGTTCCTGGCACCTCTCGGAGGCGACATGAAATAGGATGTTGAACTCATGTGGATTCATATAAGGGAGCACTAAACAGCGTTGGTGATACAATAGAACATATGGGGACGCAACTTTCTTCATACCCATCGCTGCGGTGTCACATTTTCTCGAGGTCCGCATGCCCATCCAAAGACCCAGTAGAGCAAGTCTAGAGTAGAGTCGACAATTTGAAGGGACAATCTGTGTTTCTTGGGATCAACTAACCTTTCTTTGTCGGAGCCCCTAGAGTTGTTGAACCTGTAATTGCTCAGGCAGCCCTGGCTCCTGATGCTGCTACTGGTGGTGGTGGAGCCGACGAAGAACTAGCTGCTGCTGTTGCTCCTGGTGAAGCAGACGAAATACTTGGCAATGCTGCTGCTGGTGAAGCTAGTGAAATATTTGCTAATGGTGCTGCTGGTGAAGCTGATGAAATACCTGTTGAGGCTGCTGGTGGTGAAGCTCACGAAATACTTGTTGAGGATGCTGGCGGAGTCCAGGAAGAACATGCTGGTGTTGTTGCTGAGGTGCCAGCACTTCCAGTGTTGATAGCAGACTTTGTGTTTGCTGCACACTCATGCGCCTATCATGATAACACTCCAGATCCGACCTGGAGCCGAATCCACGTCGAGGGGAGGAGGCCTACAATTGGATCATCGGTGGGGTCGTATGATTTAATGGAGAATGAGAGATGGCTAAACACGGCATTCTGGTTCGTTTCGACGATACCATGATGACCCACAAGTATAGGGGGTATCGCAGTATTTTTGAGGGGAGTGAAACCCAATTTATTGATTCGACACAAGGGGAGCCAAAGAATATTTATAAGCCTTAACAACTGAGTTGTCAATTCAGTTGCACCAGGAAACAATCTTGCTCACAACAGTTTATCAGTAGTAACAGTTTTGTAGTAGCAATAGCAGTAGTAAAAGTAAAGACAGTAGTAACAATTGCAGTAAACAGTAGGATTAAAGCACGGTAGGCATAGGGATGGATGGACGGGCGTTGCATGGATAAGACAATTCATATAGCAATCAAGATATAGGGAATTTGCAGATAAATAAGATAAAGCATCCAAGTACTAAATAATCATAGGCATGTGTTCCATATATAGTCATACATGCTCGCAATGAGAACTTGCACAACATCTTTTGCCCTGCCAGCTCGTTTGCAGCGGGGCCTCAAGGGAACTACTGGAAATTAAGGTGCTCCTTTTAATAGAGCACCGGAGCAAAGCATTTACACTCCGTGAACACATGTGATCCTCACATCCAAGCCATCCCCTATGGTTATCCCGATTATTGTCACTTCGGGGCCTTTGGTTCTGGACAAGAATATGTGTATACAACTTGCAGGTAAGACCATAAACAATACTATCATCATGAATCAATAACATGTTCAGATCTAAATTCATGGCACTCGGGCCCTAGTGACAAGCATTAAGCATAACAAGTTGCAACAAAGTCAAAAAGCACTAATAGTAGATACTAAGCACCATGCCCTAATAGTCTGATGCCATTACATGAACAATCTCGTCCAATCCCTACCATCCCCATAGCCTACAGCGGGGGATTACTCACTCATGGATGGGGGAATCATGGATGGTTGATGGAGAAGCGATCGTGATGATGGTGGTGATGATCTCCTCCAATTCCCCGTCTCGACAAGGTGCCAGAATGGAGTTTCTGGCTCTAATTCGTGGAATCTTGTGGTGGCGGCGCAGCGGAACTCTATGTGGAAAAACGTTGAACCCCCTGGGTTTTTAGGTCAGGAGGCATCTTATAGGCGAAGAGGGAGGCCGAGGGGGTGACCGAGGTGGCCACACCACCCCAAGGCACGGCCTGGGCTGGCCCGCGCAGCCAGGTGGTGTGGGTCCCTCGTGGCCCTCCTTCGTCTCGTCTTCTGGCTCAGTGAGTCTTCTGGTGAAATATGATTTTTGGCATATTTTCTAGGATTTTTCCAGATAGTTGATTTTCTACACAAAAACTAGACACCAAGGTAATTCGGCTGAAAATAGCGTCAGTGCGTGTTAGTTGTATCCAAATCACACAAATTTAGAGGAGAAACAATAGCAAAAGTGTTTGGGAAAGTAGATACGTTTTGGACATATCAACTCCCCCCAAGCTTAGCTTATTGCTTGTCCTCAAGCAATTCAGTTGAAAACTGAGTGCGATAAAAGACCTTTCACGAACACATTTGCTTCATAAGATGTATATATTCTCAGCATATGGTCAACTACTTAAGCAATTCATAATAAAGAGTATGCAAATAAGTTTACTTAATGGTCACTGCAAACTGTGAAGAGATTCCAACTCAAAAATAGTAAGTAGCATGAAACATAAACATAAGCAACATTGGAATGCTCATAAAAAGGTATGATAGAGTGGTATCTCGCTTGCCTTTGATTGTAGAGCAAACATAAATTCCGAGGCACCTCTGAAGTTCAAGTGAAGACTAGAAGTAAAGATATCAAAGATACAAGCATCAAAGTCATGACACAATTAACCAAATTTTGAGACAAGCATATTACACTAAGAATGACAACCATGCTCTCAAGAAAGTGCTCATAGAATAAGTGGTGACTCAACAAGGAAGTGAAAAGTTTTTGAAATTGAAAGGCTTCGAAATGCTGAAAGTATAGTACTTAGTAGCTTTGAGCTCTCAATGCCCCTATCATAAGCATCTTTAAATGGTTAAGGTGAAAGTGAGGTCCAATATGATTTATATGCTTGATAGACCATAAACTGGAAATCTCATGTCCCTTGAGTACGAGGGCCGCTCCTCATGCTACTCAACTTTAGTTACCGGTAAGTTCTTGTCATAGTAAATACATGTGTATCATAGAGAACCGCCAACGGGGTACCCCTTGCCCGATGATATGGAAGAATCCCTATATCAAAATGACAAGGCAAGCAGACAATGAGCATCTCAGCAATCTTCTTATTTACCATGGGAAAATTGTGCTTTTTTCTCTCTTTCCTCTTTTCGCATCTTTTTTTATTTTTCTCAATGACTATCTCTCTCTTTTTTATAAGAAGAATGCTTCATAGATTGCTCATTATGGTTACGTTGCAGGATTCCACCTTGATTAGGCATGGATTAGACAAGCCGCCTAGGCGTTTCTATAACACACATACATAACTCCATGGACTTACAAGCTCCCCTTTTATTTCACACTAACGACATCCGTAAACAAAAGATCATGATATTAATTGGTATATATTTACAGGTGTTGAAAGCGTTCCCCGTGACAGCATGTTTCTGCTAATCCCCAGCCTATAATTTGTAAGCATATAACTTTCATGGATAGTCACAATAGTTCAGGTTTATTAAGTGCAAGAAATAAAGTGTGCCATCAAGTTCGTGAGAGCTTTATTAACTAACTTTCTCATAACAAGCAAACATTTTATTTGGAAGAAAACAAGGCATACTGAATATGCACGAAATAGCAAATGATGCTAATAGGTAGGTATGGTGGACACTTTTGGCAATATTGGTTTTGGGGAGTTGGAAACACGAGTAGAGCTCATACTCAGTGCAAGTGAAGGCCAGCAATAGAAAGGGAGCGACAAACGAGAGAGAAATAACTGTCATAATCATGCTTGCAACAAAACAGGACTAATTATGGCATAAAAGTGATTCAAGAACCCTGAGGCAAAATAATTCATCGAGGCTTGACTGATTATTGTTTCAGTCATATGCATGCGTGAGCATGTGATAAATCGATTCAAATGAAACATTCAGAGGAGGATACCACAATGTCATACCAAATTATGAATAGAACAATGTAAGCAAACATTCATATGACATGCTACAAACCATTAGCAAGCTGGAGCTAATCATAAGAAAGCAAGAACTACTAAGCATCCATAAATAACATACACCTTACATGAACAGACTAAGCATGCCCACAATGATGAGTATATGTACAAAAATGAAAACAAATAGAGTTCGTTACCAGCATCTTACCACACCTCAAGTTGTCATTAATCTTCAGTATTGCCCTTCACTTGTGTGGATTGAATAATAACATGAAACCAAACTCCACTGAGGACTGCTAAACCCTGCAACGAACTTCACAAAACCAAAGAAGAACATAAAATATTTTTGGTGTTTTTGATTTTTAAAGGCGAGAACAAAAAGGAAGAATCAAGCAAAGCGAAATCTTTTTGGGGTTTTCGAATAATTAAGACAAATCTAAAAAGAAAGACGCAAACCAAGGAAAAAAGATAAAAAGAGAAATAACAAAAATATTTTTGGTCTGTTGTGTTTTGGAGAGCAGAAATAAAGCAAGAACGAAGACTAAAAAGAAAACGAAACATGGATATACAAAGTACCGACTGAACATGATATGTAAATGAGTGTGATGTCGGTGTACCTCCCCCCAAGCTTAGGCTTTTGGCCTAAGTGGGTATCAACCCCAACACGGGTAGGAACTCCAAGTCGGCGGGTCATCATAAGAATGATCATAGTTAGGCCCTTGTGTAGAAGAAGAAGCTCCCCAATCATAGGTAGGCTGCTAGTACGAAGACTCCCCCTCATTCGAGGGCTGGACAGAATCATCTGTAACATCCCTTCCAGTATCCTGCTCCTGCTGGGAGATCGTCCCCAGATATGTATCGAGCTCTTCCTCAGTGAGTGACCATCCTACCCTGGCATCAAGGTTAAACAAAGCAATTGCAGGCAAAAAAACAACACGCTCAGACCTACCCCTTCTCCAACCAGCCTTGAGGAAAGTTATTTCATAAGATAAATCACTCAAATTAGCCCAAGAAGAAACAAATTTATGTTGTATCATGGAATTAAGGTCAAGCCTCTCTATGGGAAACTGTAGGTCCAAATGATGAGGCCCTACACCATGCAAAGCTATTAAACGAGAAGCGATGAGGCCTCCACAAATTCCACCTTTCTCGCGGTTAGCAGCAAGACGAAAAGCTATCAAGGAACCCAAATTATAAGTCCTATCTCGTTTTAAGGCGGCTGAGATGAAGGCTAGATCATATGAGGATAATTTATTGGCAGTTTTCCTAGCGAGAACACATTTGGCCATAAAGAAGGCAAAGCATCGAATAGAGGGGAGATGAATATTACGAATTTCACCACTCTCCTTTGAGAAGCTACTCCCTTGGCAAATTTCCGAGTACAAGTCCGTGAGTGGTGTAGGTCGCTATGTAAGCCTTCCACACGAACCCCACTGTGGTACTTGAATAGCTGCACAAAAGTCATCAAAAGGGAGATCGACAGCTACATTGTAAATTTTGTAGTGGACCATGGGGTTAGGCAAGGAGCAACTAAATCGTAAATCCTGCACCACAGACAAAGTTAGTTTCATGTATTGGGTAGGTTCGTCTCCCACAAAATGCTCCAAACCTGCATTAGTAATTAAAGTATGGAAATCTTGAGAAATCCCTATAGCCCTCATGAATTCGGGGCATGGATAGGTAGAGGGAAAGACTTCCTCCTCACGGTGAACCTTCATAACTACAGGTACCCTTAATTCATGTTGGTTGAGTTGGTGTTCATTCATCTTCTTTTCTGAAATTTTTAGACAACCATCATACAAGTGATTGCAAAGTGAATACATAATGAAAGGAACTACTCATAGGGACTTCTAAGAGGCCTAAAGATTCATCAAAACAATTTCTCTAAGCATTGAACAAGCTCACAATCTTACATAACCTGTCACCTACAGTAGCAAAATACTCAAGATATAATCCACTAAATACAAATCTACTTGGACAAGTGGAGGAGTCAAATACCGGAGAACAAATGCTCCAAATTTCAGTAGCAAAGATGGGCTGAGCAAGGAGATCGAAAAATCACAAGCAAGAACAGCAAGAATGCGAGTTTGAGCAAAGAACTGGTGTTTTCTCGGGAGAGAGAAAGAAGTGGCAGGAGAGAAAGTAAGTGGAGGGCCAGGGGTGGCCCACACCATGGCCAGGCGCGTCCCTGGGGTGGCCCCGCCACCAGGTGGTGTGCCTGCCTGGTGGGCCCCCCTGGATCACTCCAGGTACTTCTCTGCCCCTCTTTTGACATAAAAATTTAATATGAATTTTCTGGAATTTTTTCGAGACACTTTTTTTAGCAATTTTCAGGTATTGGTAAATAATTTTCAAGCAGAAAGATAATTTTGGAATGATGAAATAACAAAACGAAACTAAAACTTCAAAAGTTCTAAGACACTATGATAATAAAGCAACTAACAATAGAAAAGTAAACTAAGTGAAAGCAAAAACTAAAATGGATAAAACAAAAGTAAGCAAAGATAATCATGGTGAAAACATTGTTTTGTTCATTAAAATCCTTTTGTTAACAAGGTTGATCAGGTCTTGTTACCAAAACAATTTTATATGAAACAAAACTTTGTATTCCACTAAATGATTATGTTACCTCAACCTTGATAGCAATGGTCCCAATCATAATAGTTTCATATTTTTCTCTTGGTATGGGACAATATATTTCTCCAACTTGGATGCCCTCAACATGTTCAATTCAATTTAAGCCATAAGTCCTATCAATCTTCTTGGGGAAATAGACAGTATGCTCCTTGTCATTAACATTAAAATTCACATTTCCTTGATTAAAATTAATAACAGCTCTCACAGTATTAAGAAAAGGTCTCCCAAGAATAATAGACAAATTATCATCTAGGCATTTCAAGCACAACAAAGTCAGTTAATATCAAGCAATTATGAGCCACTTGAACAGGAACATCCTCACATATACCAACAGGAATAGTAGTAGATTTATCAGCCATTTGCAAAGATATATCAGTTGGTATTAATTTTTCCAATTGAAGTCTCTTGTAGAGAGAAAAAGGCATAACACTAACTCCTGCTCCTAAATTACACAAAGCAGTTCTAACATAATTATTTTTAATAGAACATGGAATAGTTGGAATCCCTGGGTCTCCAAGTTTCTTTGGAACCTTACCATTAAAGGAGTAATTAGCAAGCAAAGTAGAAATTTCCTAATTAGGGATCTTCCTTTTATTAGAGACAATATCCTTCATATACTTTGAATAAGGAGGTAATTTACTATCAACAGTCAAAAGAATTTGCAAAAATAAAGGCTTCATCCACTCACAAAACTTATTATAGTGTTCGTCTTCCTTTGACTTGTGTTTCTTATCAAGAAAAGGCATTGGTTTTTGAACCCAGGGCTCTCTCTCACTACCATGTTTATTAGCAACAAAATCTTCCTTAGTGTATGTAGTATTCTTAGTGTGTCTTTCAGGTTCTTATTCAACTTTTTCTTTATCAAGAGCATCATTTTCTTCATTACCACTTTCAGTTTCAGCATCAGAGACAGATATACTATTAGGATCTTTAGCAGGTTCAGAAGACTCTACAATAGTTTTATGTATCTTTTTCCTTTTCTTAGGAGAAGTACTAATATTTTTAATTTGTTGAGAGTCCTGCTCAATTCTTTTAGGATGCCCCTCGGGATGTAGAGGATCCTGAGTGGTAGCACCACTTCTAGTTCTAATTTCATAAGCTTGCTTTTCCTTAGAAGAATTAACTAGCAAATCTTTGTGTACCTTAATGAGCTGATCAATTTGAGTTTCAACCATTTGGAAATGTTTAACAAGCATTTTAACATCATTAGAGGTTCTTTCTACAATATCCTTTAATTCAATAATAGCTCTAGAGTTTTCCATCAAATGATCCTGCACTCTTTTATTAAAATTATCTTGCTTAACAATAAAAATATCAAATTCTTCCAAGCATTGGTTAGGAGGTTTAGAATAAGGAATATCACCTTCATCAAAATGTTGGAGAGAGTGTACCTCAATAGTGGATGAGTGGGAGATTGGCTTACATAATTCTTCAATAGGAGGTAAATTCTTCACATCTTCAGATTTAATACCCTTCTCCTTAAGACATTTCTTAGCTTCCTTCATCACTTCATCATTTAGTTCAATCACTCCCCTCTTCTTAGGTGTTGGTGTTGGCTCAGGCACTGTTGACTCAGGTGGAGTTGACTTAGGTGAAGTCTAGTCATCATAATTCTTGCTTATTTTAGCCATTAATTCCTCAGCTTCTTTGGGAGTTCTTTTCCTGAAAACACAATCAGCACAACTATCCAGGTATGTCCTAGATTCTTCAGTTAGTCTTATATAATATATATCAAGAAGCTCATTTTAGGTAATGGACACACATGATGTGCATGAATCAAAGCGCAAAACCTTGCCCATGATTCAGGCAATATCTCCTTTTCTCCTTGTTTAAAATCAAAAGGTTCCTGCAAAATGGCATGTCTAGCACTAGGAGGGAAATATTTCTGAAAGAAAGTATCAATCAAGCAATCAAGGTTATCAATATATCCAGGAGGTAAATTATTAAACCAAGCCTTAGCTTCTCCTTTCAGTGAAAAAGGGGAAAATTTAGCAACAAAGTAGGTGCGCATCTTAATATCATCAAAAAATAGGCCACTCATGGTAGAAAGCTTAGTCATATGTGCTACAACACTTTCATTCTTAGTCCCACAAAAAGGTTCTTTCTCAACAATGGTTATGTAAGATAGATCAAGAGAGAAATAATAATCTTTATCTTTAATGTTTATGGGATATGTAGCAAACTTAGCATTAGGAGATAATTTAGGTCTAACAATATGTTTCTCAAGAAGACTCTTAATAGCACTCCTACCATGAGTGTTTTGGCATTCTTTAATAAATTCATCAGTCATTTCTATATATCCGTCTTCAATATCATAGCTCTCTCTAGACTCGGGTGAACTGATAGGTGTAGTAGTAACTTCATTAGGAGTTTCAGTATTTCTAGCTATAGATCTAGCAATCGTAGCATCTAGGAAAGGACCTAATGAACCACTCTTATCAAGCACAGTAGAACCATCATAAGTATCAGAAGCTTTAGATTCAGTAGAACTAGCAGTATGTGTAGCATGTGTATGTGGTGGTGTAAGGAGCTTACTCATCACAGATGGTGAATCAAGAGCAACAGAGGTGTTTAGAACCATACCTCTTCTTGTAGTGGATGGTAATATAGGAAATTTTCCATCACGAGACTTACCCATGATGAATGGATGGCAGCGAACAACAGTACTGGTAAGACCATGTGTATACAATTTGCTGGTAAGACCATAAACAATACTATCATCATGAATCAATAACATGTTCAGATCTGAAATCATGGCACTTGGGTCCTAGTGACTAGCATTAAGCATAAGTTGCAACAAAGTCAAAAAGCACTAATAGTAGATACTAGGCACCATGCCCTAACAATCTGATGCCATTACATGAACGATCTCATCCAATCCCTACCATACCCATAGCCTACAGTGGGGGATTACTCACTGATGGATGGGGGAATCATGGATGGTTGATGGAGAGGCGATGGTGATGATGGTGGCGATGATCTCCTCCAATTCCCCATCCCGGCAGGGTGCTAGAACGGAGTTTCTGGTTCTGATTCGCGGAATCTGGTGGTGGCGGCGCATCAGAACTCTATCTGGAAAAACGTCGAACCCCCCTGGGTTTTTAGGTCAAGGGGCATCTTATAGGCGAAGAGGGAGGCTGAGGGGGTGACCGAGGAGGCCACACCACCCCCAGGCGTGCCCTATTCTGACACGCGCGGCTAGGTGGTGTGGGCCCCTCGTGGCCCTTCTCCGTCTCGTCTTCTGGCTCAGTGAGTCTTCTAGTGAAATATGATTTTTGGCATATTTTCTGGGATTTTTCCAGATAGTTGATTTTCTGCACAAAAACTACACACCAAGGTAATTCTGCTGAAAACAGTGTTAGTTCGTGTTAGTTGTATCCAAATCACACAAATTTAGAGGAGAAACAATAGCAAAAGTGTTCGGGAAAGTAGATACGTTTTGGACGTATCAACTCCCCCAAGCTTAGATTATTGCTTGTCCTCAAGCAATTCAGTTGAAAACTGAGTGCGATAAAAGACCTTTCACGAACATATTTGCTTCATAAGATGTATATATTCTCAGCATATGGTCAACTACTTCAGCAATTCATAAGAAACAGTATGCAAATAAGTTTACTTAATGGTCATTGCAAACTATGAAGAGATTCCAACTCAAAAATAGTAAGTAGCATGAAACATAAACATAAGCAACATTGCAATGCTCATAAAAAGGTATGATAGAGTGGTATCTCGCTTGCCTTTGATTGTAGAGCAAACATAAATGTCGAGGCACCTCTGAAGTTCAAGTGAAGAATAGAAGTAAAGATATCAAAGATACAAGCATCAAAGTCATGACACAATTAACCAAATTTTGAGACAAGCATATTACACTAAGAATGACAACCATGCTCTCAAGAAAGTTCTCATAGAATAAGTGGTGAATCAACAAGGAAGTGAAAAGTTTTTGAAAAGTTTGAAAGGCCTCCAAATGCTAAAAGTATAGTACTCATTAGCTTTGAGATCTCATTGCCCCTATCATAAGCATGTTTAAATGGTTAAGGTGAAAGTGAGGTCCAATATGAGTTATATGCTTGATAGACCATAAACTGGAAATCTCATGTCCCTTGAGTATGAGGGCCGCTCCTCATGCTACTCGACTGTAGTTACAGGTAAGTTCTTGTCATAGTAAATACATGCGTATCATAGAGAACCGCCAACAGGGTACCCCTTGCCTGATGATACGGAAGAATCCCTATATCAAAATGACAAGGCAAGCAGACAATGAGCATCTCAGCAATCTTCTTATTTAGATGGGGAAATGGTGCTTTTTTCTCTCTTTCCTCTTTTCTCATCTTTTTTTCTTTTTCTCAATAACTCTCTCTCTCTCTTTTATAAGAAGAATGCTTCATAGATTGCTCATTATGGTTACACTGCAGGTTTCCACCATGATTAGGCATGGATTAGACCAGCCGCCCAGGCGTTTCTATAACACACATACATAACTCCATGGACTTACATGCTCCCCTTTTATTTTACACCAACGACATCCGTAAACAAAAGAGCATGATATCAACTGGGTATATATTTACAGGTGTTGAAAGCGTTTCCCGTGACAGCACGTTTCTGCTAATCCTCAGCCTATAATTTGCAAGCATATAACTTTCATGGACAGTCACATGGTGGCGACGCAGCGGAACTCTATCTGGAAAAACGTCGAACCCCCTGGGTTTTTAGGTCAGGAGGCATCTTATAGGCGAAGAGGGAGGCCGAGGGGGTGACCCAGGCGGCCACACCACCCCCAGGCACGGCCGAGGCTGGACCACGCGGCTAGGTGGTGTGGGCCCCTCGTGTCCCTCCTCTGTCTTGTCTTCTGGCTCCATGAGTCTTCTGATGAAATAGGATTTTTGGCATATTTTCCGGGATTTTTCCCGATAGTTGATTTTCTGCACAAAAACTAGACACCAAGGTAATTCTGCTGAAAACAACATCAGTATGTGTTAGTCGTATCCAAATCACACAAATTTAGAGGAGAAACAATAGCAAAAGTGTTCGGTAAAGTAGATATGTTTTGGACGTATCATACCACCAGCTCTAGGAACCTAGTGCTCATACTATCAGATCTGTTGAACCATTTGTCTTTATCTTTATCTTTAGTTCCCCCTAGTTCTACGAAGTAAATGATTCTTTGGTCAAGACTTAGTTACGCTTATTTGTGTAAATACTAAGATGTGCTTATTTGTGTAAGACTAAGTTAGGCCTAACTGCGTAATATTTAGTGAAGCCCGGCTTTTCTATCCACGCCCATAACAGCAGAATTGCAGCATAGAACAGACAAAGGTAATGTGCATACTAGGCATTTTGCTCAGGATAACAACCACTTCAAGTAAAAGATACATGGTGTACGCATTTGAACGCATCACTAGAATGTGCCACCTATTGATGATTGATGACATGGATCTAGCTTTTCTGCGTGTATTTGCATTGAATCACTCATTGATTTGTTCACATATTTTTGGCAATGGCTGATGAACTCCACTGTCTTGGTAGCATGCTTCGTCAGCAAGCACTTGTGATGCAATGCAAAGTACAGAACATGGTCTTCATCGTCATTCCATTTAGGTTCTCTATGTTTCGTCATCACGAAGCTACTAATTTCAAATGAAAATCTAGTAAGCAACATATGTGTACATTGTTAGTGTATCATACGGACACGGTACATACATGTTTTTCTACAATCACAAGAAGAAGACATGATGCATTTTCACCTTGTTGGTGTTGTGCCGAACTGGGTGGATGTGGCTTTAGGGTTCTGAGAGGAAGGCGTCGTGGCTGGTGTGGGTGCGACGATGGCGATGACGAGCTCAGATTCTAGAGGAGGAAAATAGGACCGAGCATGGTCGACACGGTGACAGATCTCACCAAGAAATAATTCTCGTCCTCATGCCATGCCATGGGTGCGGCCATGGTGAGGGCGAGCTCCGACTCGGGATGGGGAGGAGAGCAGGGCCGAGCAAGTTTGTACACATCCGAGCTCCATGCCATGGCGGCATGGCCGCGACCACAGATTGCGGCTCCGGGGAAGAAGAAGACGCGTAATGGATGCAGGCGCCAACACTAAAAGCCTACAGGGAGGAGAGCAGGGCCGAGCAGGTTCGTCCATGTCCCAGCTCCGCGCCATGGCCGCGACGCCACCACATATTAATGCTCTGGGGAATAAGAAGAAGATGTGTAATGGATGCAGGCGCCAACGCTACAAGCCTACATGGCAGTCACGACGGGAGCAACATAACAGCGAAAACTGATAGGGGCCCAACTTGACAGCCATTAGCCTGATATTTTGTATTGAAACGTAAAGTTGAATTCGCGCCGTAAAAGACCCTTTGAGTATTTGGCACGCCAACTATGGTCATCGCGGCTGATTACAGACAACTTGGGTACCATGTTGCCTGGGCGCCTCAACTTTCGGGCCGCAAAATGATATTCTCAGAGGGGGGCGCAACTTAGGGTTTCCCTATTGGCCCACTTCCATAGGGCCAGCGCATGAGGGGAGGGGGAAGTTTTCTCCCCCAAGTATTATCCCCTATTTCTTGGGATTCAAGTTTATCTTCTTTAGAACCTTCGGGAACCTTCCGAAACCTTCTAGAAGCTTCAAACAAAAGCTCCGGAACTTTTCTGAACCCTAGAAAATGACTTGCATTATATGAGTCTTATTCTCTAGACCATTCCGGATTTCCTCGTGATATCCTAGATCCAATCCGAGACTCCAAACAACATTAGATCTCCAACTCATATTCCATATCTACTTAAACAACATCGAACCTTAAGTATGTCACCCTACGGTTCACGAACTATGCAGACATGATCGAGACTCCTCTCCAATCAATAACCAATAGCACGACCTAGAGATCCATAATGGCTCCCACATATTCAACGATGACTTCGTGATCGATAGAACCATTAACATACGATATCGATTCCCTTTATCACGTGATACTCTACTTATCCGAGGTTCGATCATCGGTATCTCCATACCTAGTCCTACCTCATTACTGATAAGTACTCTTTACTCGTACCGTGGTATGACATCCCATGTGACCTAGTCAGATGCTTGCAAGCTAATTGGATGACATTCCACCGAGAGGGACTAGAGCATATCTATCCATCATATGGATGGGCAAATCCCATTCTTGATCATGCGCTTAAACACATACTTTCAGAATACTCAATGCCACCTTTATAACAACTCAGTTATGAAGTGGCGTTTGATGTCATCAAAGAACTCATCCGGTGTTGGTGATTAACATAATCTCATGGTCAAAGGATTATGTTACTATGTATTTGAAAGCTTGTAGCAAAACGAACTTAATGACTTGATCTTATGCTATGCTTACTATGGGTGTGTGTACATCACATCATTCTCCTAATAATATGATATTGTTATTAATAACATCCAATGTCCATGATCATCTATTAATCAACAAGCTAGTTTAATAAGAGGCTTACTAGAGACTCTTTTACTTTTACAAAACACACAAGTATTAGTGTTTCCTATTAATACAATTATAGCATGGGATGTAAACATTTATCATAAACACAAAGATATACTAATAACCAATTTATTATTGCCTCTTGGGCATATCTCCAATAGTCTCCCTCTTGCACTAGAGTCAATAATCTAGATTATATGGTAATATACCTAACACCCATGGTGTTCTGGTGTTGGCCATGTTTTGCTCTAGGGAGAGGTTTAGTCAACGGATTTGTCACATTCAGATCAGTGTGTACTTTGCAAATCTTTATGTCTCCATCTTGGACATACTCACAAATAGCATGAAAATGTAGCTTGATGTGCTTCAGCTTCTTGTGTGACCTTGGCTCCTATGCATTAGATATGGCACCCATGTTGTCACAATAGATAGCCATCAGGTCCAACGCACTAGAACCACCAAGATCAGTAATGAACTCCTTCATCCATATCGCTTCTTATGCAGCCTCCGAAGCAACTATGTATTCTGATTCAGTTGAAGATTTTGCCACAACGCTTTGCTTGGCACTCCTCCAGCTCACTGTTGCACCATTCAAAATAAATACGTATCCAGACTATGACTTAGAGTCATCTGGATTGGTGTTCCAACTAGAATCGGTGTAACTATTTACAACAAGCTCTTCGTCACCTCCATAAGAAAGAACCATATCCTTAGTCCTTTTCAGGTACTTTAGGATGTTTTTGACCGCTGTCTAGTGTTCCATTCCAAGATCACTTTGATATCTGCTGGTCAAACTAACATCATGTGCAATATCCGGTCTCATACACATCATGGCATACATGATAGAACCTATGGCCGAGGCATAGGGGATTTTACTCATCTTCTCTCTATCTTCTGCCATAGTTGGACTTTGAGTCTTACTCAATGTCTTACCTGGCAACGTGGGCAAGAACCCTTTCTTGCTTTCTTCCATTCTAAGCCTCTTTAGAACCTTGTCTAGGTATGTACTTTGTGAAAGCGCTATTAAGCATCTTGATCTATCTCTATAAATCCTGATGCCTAAAATGTATGCCACTTTGCCAAGATCCTTCATTGAAAAACTATTATTCAAATAGGCTTTGACACTTTCAAGAAGTTCTATATCATTCCCAATCAACAATATGCCATCCACATATCGTACTAGGAATGCTACAGAGATCCCACTCACTTTCTTGTAAATACAAGCTTCTCCATAAGTTTGTATAAATCCAAACTTTTTGATCACCTTATCAAAATGTTAATTCCAGCTTCGGGATGCTTGCTTCAGTCCATAAATGGAGTGCTGAAGTTTGCATACCTTGTCAGCATCTTTAGGGTCGACAAACCCTTGGGTTGTACCATATAAAACTCTTCCTCAATGTCACCATTAAGGAACACCGTTTTGACATCCATCTGCCAAATTTCATAATCGAAAAATGCAGCGATTGCTAACAAAATTCTCACAGACTTTAGCTTCGCTACCGGTGACAAAGTCTCATCGTAGTCAACTCCTTGAATTTGTCGAAACCCTTTCGCGACAAGTCGAGCTTTATAGACAGTAACATTACCATCAATTTTTGTTTTCCTTTTAAAGATCCATTTTTTCTTGACAACCTTGCGGTCATCTGGTAGGTCCACCAAAGTCCACGCTTGGTTTCCGTACATGGATCCAATTTTGGATTTCATGGCTTCTTGCCATTTGTTAGAATCCGGGCTCATCATAGCTTCCACATACGTCGTTGGGTCGTCGATGTTGTCCACCAACATGACATTCAAGGCAGGGTCATACCAATCAGGAGTGGTACGAACCCTCATCAACCTACGAGGTCCAGTAGCAACTTTGTTTGAAGTTTCATGATCATCATCATTAGATTCCTCTCTTATTGGTGCAGGCGGCACATAACACATCTTCCGGTGCTGTGCTACTCTCAAATCTGAGAGAAGGTTCAACAACCTTGTCGAGTTCTACTTTCCTTACAGTCACTTCTTTCGAGAGAAACTCCTTCTCAAGAAAGGATCCATTCTTGGCAACGAAAACTTTACCTTCGAATCTACGATAGAAGGTATACCCAATTGTTTCTTTAGGGTATCCTATGAAGACGCATTTTCCTGCTTTGGGTTCAAGCTTGTCGGGTTGTAACTTATTTACATACGCTTCGCAGCCCCAAACTTTAAGGAACGACAACTTAGGTTTCTTACCAAACCACAATTCGTACGGTGTCATTTCAACGGATTTAGATGGTGCCCTATTTAAAGTGAATGCGGCTGTTTCTAATGCATAACCCCAAAATGATAATGGTAAATCTGTAAGAGACATCATAGACCGAATCATATCTAAGAGAGTTCGATTACGACGTCCGGATACACCATTACGCTGTGGTGTTCCTGGCGGTGTCAATTGTGAAAGTATTCCGCATTTCTTCAAATGCATGCCAAACTCGTAACTTAGATATTCACCTCCACGGTCAGAACGCACAAACTTAATCTTCTTGTTACGCTGATTTTCTACTTCATTTTGAAATTCCTTAAACTTCTCAAAAGTTTCGGACTTATGTTTCATAAAGTAGATATACCCATATCTACTCAACTCATCCGTGAAAGTAAGAATATAACGAAATCCACCATGCGATGCTACACTCATTGGACCACACACATTGGTATGTATTATTTCCAATAAGTCCGTAGCTTGCTCCATTATCCCAGAGAATGGAGTCTTAGTCATTTTCCCATTAGACATGCTTCGCATCTTTCAAGTGATTTAAAATCAAGTGATTCAAGAAGTCCATCGATATGGAGTTTCTTCATGCGTTTCACTCCAATGTGACCAAGACGATAGTGCCACATGTATGTGGAAGTGTGTGGAATTATCATTCAATTTTATTCGTTTAGCATCTATGTTGTGAACATGTGTATCACTACAATCGAGATTCAATAAGAATAAACCATTCATCTTAGGTGCATGACCATAAAGGATATTACTCCTATAAACTGAACAACCATTATTCTCAAACTTAAACGAATAACTGTCTCGCAATAAACAAGATCTAGATATAATGTTCATGCTTAACATAGGCACCAAATAACAATTATTCAAATTCAAAACTAATCCCAAAGGTAGATGAAGAGGGAGCATGCCAACGACGATCACATCAACCTTGGATCCATTTCCAACGCGCATCGTCACCTCATCTCTTGCTAGTCTTATATTCTGCAGCTCCTGTTTCGAGTTACAAATATGAGCAACCGAACCTGACGAGGGTTTAACTCATAAATGCCCATTGTTATGGACTTGGGTTTTGGAGAAGGAGGGAGCGTTGGAGACATCTATCGGCTAGCAAACAAGCACACAGGGGACAAAGGATTTACCCAGGTTCAGGCCTCGTAGAGGTCCCTACTCCTGCTTATCTGCTCGTGGAATTATCGAAGGAGTCGAAAGTTACAATGGTGCGCAGATGCAATCTGGCGAGGGTTGTGGAAACTAGAGTTGCGTGTGTCCTTCTCGCCGCCCCCTCCTAGCCTTTATATAGATAGGCTAGGTCTCGGGTAGCAGGTCGAGTCGGTTACAAGTTAGGGTTTTCCCCTTCAAACTTTCTATCTTTAGCTTCTTCTTGTCTCTCAAGCAATCGAGAGTCCACAGGTTACTCGAGTCCTTTCATCTGGGCCTTGGCAACACCGTGGGCATGTACGTATTTAGACCGTATATACCAAGCTCGAGTACCTGTAGAGTATACCCATGTCAGTAGCCCCCGAGTATCTAGTGGAATCGCAGATTCGACTGGGTACTTTTTGAAGTCTTCGAGTGCCTGTATGAGTATATTTTTCGACTGCTTTCAATTATGTCATAGGGATCGTTGATATACGTGCTTGATATAGCCGAAGTATCGGTATCAGTTAACCACCTTAGGGTGAAACAACGCAATCTACTCGAACTCGAGTCCCCGGACTCGAATCCGGAAAAGTGCTGGCGTAATTCGACTCAGGCCGCGGAGGTCTTACAGGAGTCGAATTCCAGTTATATGGGTGTGAGCACTTGACACGTCCGTCAAGGCATGTTCATCGTGCCTGTAGGCACGGATATATTTCTGGTAGTGCGCAGTTAAATACGTTGCCAGGCCTTATTCAGGTCTTACCTTCACGCTGTAAGCGCGGCATCCGAATTTTATCATCGCGAAGATGATTCGGGCGACCCAGGAGACGTAGTCTCTTTGTAGGGAGAATTATGAGGCAGTGTCACCATGATCTGCGAGTGCGGATGTAATCAACACACAGTTTTTGTGCAAATAATCGTAGGGTGCGCGACCAGCGCTCCCTATGGGAGTAGCCCCCGAGTGCCTGGTTGAGTCGAAGACTCAGGCAGGGACTAAAGAAATTTTGCGACTGCTGTCGTCTTTGCTTGTTTCTTCCAGTCGAAATTGTTTCCGGCGCTCCCTATGGGAGTAACCCATGTCCATAGTTGAACCGTGTTTCGAGTGGTTGGGTTTGATTGTGATTGCCCATATTCCTGCAATAAGAAAAGAAAAAACGTAGGGTGCGCGGTCAGCGCTCCCTATGGGAGTAGCCCCCGAGTGATTGGTGGAGTCGAAGACTCCATCAAGGACTAAAGTAGTCAAAGTTTTCCACTGCGTAGCTTTGATGACATCAGTGCTGACATTTGCGTGACCTCAGTTGCCCGCGTGAGCGAGTTTGGCGGGACGTGACGAGCGGTGGGTCCCACTTTTCGACTTTGATTTGACTGGGCGTGCGTAATCTTATTATTAACTGTGCCACCTCAATTTCCGCGCGTAATGGGAGCAGTGGAGGGACGGTTCGCGCTTCCTCTTCTCCACGTGTCGAGCACGATGCATGCCACGCGTCTAGTAGGGTTTTTGTGAGCCATTGGATTGCATCTCCTAAGGGTTAAGTAGCGATGCTACAGCGGTAATTTTCCATCTGCGCTCTTTTCTTCCTCGCTGCCATCGCCATTGCTGCTGCTCATCTGCTTTCCCTGCGCTCATCTCCTCCTTAGCTCTGGACCACCTCCGCTCGTTTCCAAGTTTTTTCGTGCGCTCTCATCGCTGCTGCGCAATGGGAAAGAAGAAAGGGGGCGTTGTCGCTGAATTCGCGGCCACCGTTGCCGCTACGAAGAAGAAGGGTGGCCGCGCTGCTGCGGGCACTAGTGCTGCCGCCGGCGGGAAAAAGAAGGTCGCGGCCACCCGCGTGACCAATGGCGCGTGGCGCTCCTCTATCATCAAGGCGTCGGATCTCCGTCTTCTTTGCCAAGACGGAGTTATTTCCGCAGCAGTCGCCGATGCGCGCGTCCCCAGCGGTGAGACCATTCATGTGCCTCCCGCCGGTTTTCGAGTGATGTTTTTTGCATTCATCATTCGTGGTCTTTCTTTGCCTCTCCACCCCTTTCTTAGGGGTCTCCTTTGTTTCTACGAGCTCCAGCTCCATCAGCTGTCCCCAAATTCAATTCTCCACATCACCTACTTCATCACTCTTTGCGAGTGTTGGCTCGGAATCGAGCCACACTTTGGCCTTTTCAAGCGCTTATTTAAACTGAAGCGTCAGTCCGCATCTGGCTCTCTAGTTTACGACGTAGGTGGTTGTGGAATCCATGTCGACCCGTCCACCACCTACTTCGACATCAAGCTCGCCAAGTCCGTCCAGGGATGGAGGGACACATGGTTTTATATTCGCGACCAGAAGGCCAAGGACGAGCATTTTGGACTCGCGCATTTCGATCACGCGACTCCCTGCAAGAAGATGCGTTCTTGGAAGAACGTGATCATGCCTTCTGAACTCGCGGAGACAGATGTGCTATATCAACGCATCAGCGACCTCGAGAGTCGCATAGGCGTAGAAGAGGGAGGTTGCGCCCTTGTCAGGACTTGGCTGCGTCGTCGCGTCCAGCCTCTCCAGGCTAGAGTCCATCCCATGTTTCAATGGGGTGGTGCTGATGATGCCACTCGCGTGTCTGCTGATGGCATGTCTGCGAGTGAGGTAGATAAGAGGGTGCGACTGGTCACGAAGTACACATTCAAGGATGTGCTTCCGAATGAGCCAGTCGTTCCTCCTTTTGATGCTTCGAATCCTCCTCCTGAGGTATAGTTGTGCTACGCGGTAGCTTATTTTCGCGATTGCTTTTCTGTTGCTTACTTGCTCATTTTGCCCATCTTTGCTATTTGTATGCAGGATTGGGCGGTGTCTCCTTGTATGCCTCCTCTCCCTGAGGGTATTATTCCTCGCAAAGCTTTGGAAGAGGACGAGTCTGAGTCGACTGTCCCTTCTGATGTGGAAGAGGAAGCCCCCGAGTCCGAGAGCCCGGATACTCGCAAGCGTTCGCACAGCAAGGATTCTGATGCGTCGACTCCTTCGGCTCCAGAAGGCACGGCTGTTGGCGAGTCACCAATTCCAGCCGTTCCTGTGAGGGCTGTGGCACCATCTTCTCGCAAGAAGATGCGATTGCCCAAGGAGTCTTCGTCGGAGTCGGCGGAGGCCACGTTTGATCTTGACAAATTTGACTGGTAAGTTTGCGAGTTCATTCATTCTTCTCTGTTTTCTTCTTGTTGGCTTTGCCCTGGAGTTTTCCTTTTCTCAATGTGGATTTGGTCTTGCAGTCAAGAGGCGTCGTCATCTTCTGGCGACGTCGAGTTTTTAAAGGAATCGGGAGTCGCGACCTCAAGGGCCAAAGTAGAGGTCGAGCGTGCTCCTTCTCCTCTGGCGGCGGCCCACTCCGGGCACAATTCTTTGAGCTCTCCTCACGTAGGGGAGCATCGAATAGTTTCTCCGATGACGGTTCAGCAAACTTTTTCGGAGTCGCTAGAGGACCATGTAAGTATATCTTTCCTTCTTTTTTAATGTGGCAGTCAACGCCTTCTGTTGCCCTCTTCTTACTCCCTGTTTTGTGTGACAGCTCCTTGTAAAGGAAGCCGCGCAAGTGGCGGAGCAGGTTATGGCGATGGGTCGCCAGCATGCGATGCTAGAGACGCGTCACCGTGTGGTCGAAAGTGAGTGCTTCCACGCTTATTCTTTTCATCTTCTCTATGTTTTGGTATATTCGATTGATAGCTAATTATTGACTGCCATGTAGCTGAGCATAACGCTTTACTACACAACGTCGCCACATTGGAGAAGACATTGGCCGCAGTTGTGAAGGGGCGCGATGAGGCAATCGCGGCTCGTGATGATGCCCAGAAGCGCGAAGAGGATCTGCGCGCCTCCTTTGCGGCCAGGGAAAAGTTGTTCGAAGAGCAACTGCTCAGTCGCCAAGGCCCTCTCAGGTACCTTTACTGGTAGATATTTTATTAATGCTCCTCTCTGCTTCTAGAGTTTTGCCGGTGGCACTAGAAATTTGATCCATGTATTTTCGGTGTAGATGCTGGCGACTTGAGTTTTGACCCGCAGGCCCTTCGTCATGATGACGCTCTGGCCGGCGCGGTATCCGCGGTCGAGGATCGAAGCGCCGCCGTCCAGGATACATTGTCCAAGGCCAAGGTCTCCCTTAGTTGCCTCTAGGAGGAATTGATGCCAAAGGCGGAGCAGGTCGATAATATGGACAAGCTGGTGGAGTCACTCGCCGGGGGTGTGCCTGCTACTTACAAGAACTCCCTCCAGGCGGCTGGTGCGATGATGTCACTCGCCATGGTGCAAGCCCACGGAGTCGAGATAGATCCCTCTGTGGTGTCGAAGACGATGCCTGTTGGCATGGATGGTCAGCAGGTAGTCTTTGCTCCCTTTGCGACTGCCTGTGCCAAATATGGCCATTCCTTGATTAATACCATTGCCAAGTATTCGGAGGAGCTCCAACGCGCTAAGAAGGCGGCGAAAGCTTCGGCCTCAGGGGCAGGCGGAAAGTCGGTGGCGTCTGATACTGCCACGGACTTGATGAAGCCCCCGAAGGCGTCGAAGTCGAAGAAGCCAGCTGATCCGCAGTTAGCTTTTGTAATAGATGATGAATTGTCCTCTTGGTCTAAGAACATGCCTGCTGGCGAGTGTGCTTGTGAATATTTATGCTTATCCTGAATGCACCTGTTCCCCTTGCCTTTGTGTTAATTTGGTCGCCTTATTTGCTTCTGTCTTGACTTGTGGTAGGGCACATCGAGTGGTCCCGTAGGGAGAACCCAGGACTCACCATCTCTTGATGAGACAGTGGCACCACCGCGCTCCAGGGTAGAGGAGCTGTCCTTGCTGTCGTGACTTCGTGACCGCATGAAGCAGCTGGAGCGTGAGTTGCCCCTGATCTGCGGTAACGTAGATGTGTGGAAGTCAAAGGTGGAAAAAGCCGCCGCCCGCGAGCAATATCTGCTTGGCGAGGTGACGCAGCTGGGCGACCAGTTTAAGTGTTAGTTTGCTCGTCCTCATCTTTTCCTTTGTAGTTAGTCGCAATGGTACGTTGTACTCATGCTGTTGGTGCTGCTTCGTGTAGTTGTTAGCGCACGCCATCCGCGGGAGGAGAGGGATAGGGTTGCCATCCGCCTTCATGGTCTCACCCAGGAGCAACTTCAAGAGAGTGGATACTTCTGGGTGGATCATGATTGTGCGACTGCATTGGCGACCCTGTAGGATCGCGCTTCGCGAGTGCTGCTCTTCCTGAAGAAGTCGCAGTCATGTTTGAAGAATATCTATCGGGCGATGTTCCCGTTGGATGACACTCCATCAAGCCTGTTGGCTCTCCTGGCCAAATTTCAAGATATGTCCGCGGTTCGCGAGTGCATGAGGCAGCAGTTGGTGGCTGGTGCCAAGGCTGCCCTCTCGATGGTGCGATTGCACAGGCCTGACGTGGATGTCGTCGTCGTAGCTTCCGGTCTTCCAGTGCCGCCAGCCAGATCTGCTTGGAATATGGTGCCGCACTATCAAGCGGTGGACCGCCCAGCAGAGGAGATTGTCGACTTCTTCGAGGAACAAACCAATGTTCTTCTGTTGCCGCAGTAGCCAGATTTGTATCCTGCACATAAGTGTATTTGTGTTGTAAAGTTCATATATATGTTGTGAGATAATTTATTGTCAAACGTGTATAAACAACTTTGTTAGCGTGAGGTGCGTTGCACTATGCGAGTCCTTTTCGTTAGCCTGGCCATCCCTTTGCCAACCTGCCAGGTGCGTTAAAGCTGGGTTGGGTTTTCAGTAAGGGGTTTGATTGATGTGCCAGCTACTCAGGATATCGCGTTTATTGGTTCGAAGAACAGATGTTCGTAGGGTGGCGCAGCCCCCGAGTATGAAATTGACATAAGTGAAAAGAAAACACAGAGTTTTGGGGCACTTAGCTTTTATTTATTTGGAGAACAGTACGAGGTACAATGTGTGGCTAAGTAGCCTTGGCTGGGTAGCCTTATTTGCGATGTAAAAGTAAAAAACAGCTAGGGGTAGAAGCGTCGCAGTTGTGCGACGTTCCAAGTGTTGGAGTATGCGACTCCTGTCTCTAAGTCTTGAAGGCGATAGGCGCCACCTGGAATTACTTCTGTAATCACGTACGGTCCTTCCTAGGGGGACTCGAGCTTCAGATGTCCCTGCTGCTTCAGTCGCAAGACCAGGTCACCTTCGACGAAGGATCTGGGGCGAAGCCTTCTACTATGGTAGTTGCGCAGGTTCTGCTAGTAGATCGTGGATCTTTCTGCGGCAATTTCTCTTGCCTCGTCGAGGAGGTCGACGAAGTCTTCGAGTGCAAGAGATGACTCTTGTTCGCTGTTGGCGACTACGCGCGACGCCTTGTACCAAACTTCGGCGGGTAGTACTGCTTCTGCTCCGTGCACCATAAAGAATGGCGTGTAGCCCGTGGCGCTGTTTGGAGTTGTTCATAGGCTCCAGAGTACGGATTGGAGCTCATCTGGCCAGCAACCCGCGGCCTGCTCGAGTGGTCGAAGGAGTCGCTTCTTCATGCCGCTGCAGACGAGCCCGTTTGCTTTTTCCACCTGACCGTTGGTCTGTGGATGCGCGACTGAGGCATAACTGATGTTGATCCCCAGGTTTCTGCAGAATTCTTGGAACTCTTTGGATGTGAAGTTCGTCCCGTTGTCAGTGATGATGTTGTGCGGCACGCCGAAGCGGTAGACGATGGACTCGAAGAACTTGACCGCGCTGTGACCTGATTGCTTGGTCACTAGCATGGCCTCAATCCACTTGGTGAATTTGTCGACTACAACCAAAAGGTAGACATAGCCTCCTTGCGAGGACCTTGGGAGCTTGCCTACCATGTCGAGCCCCCATTGTGCGAAGGGCCAGGCCAATGGAATAGGCCATAGTTCTGCGCCTGGTGCGTGTGGTTTGTCCGTGAATCGCTGACAAGCGTTGCACTTTTGGACTATGTCCTTGGCGTCGCGCATGGCCGTGGGCCAGTAAAATCCAGCTCCTAGAGCTTTGGCAATGAGGGCGCGACTGCCGGCGTGGTGTCCGCAAGTCCCTTCATGTATGTCGAGGAGGACTGCTCTTCCATCGGCCATGGAGACGCATCGTTGTAACACGCCTGTGATGCTGCGTTTATACAGTTCGCCATTGATAACGGCGAATGCCTTGGAGCGTCGCGCGATGTGTCGTGCGCCTGTCGGGTCATCCGGTAGGCGCTTGCTGAGGAGATATGTAATGTACGGCTGCGTCCAGGATTGTTCGATCATCATGACGCTCATTGGCCCTTCGAGTCCTGTGTCTGGCTCCAAGTTATCGAGTGCCATTGGCTCATTGGGTGGCGTAGCCCCCGAGTCCATTGCTGCGCTTGTTTTCTTCTCTATGGCCTTTGGCTTGATGGAGCGTTCGCAGATGCGCTTGAGAAATACCCCAGGTGGTATGGGGGCGCAGGTAGAGCCTATGTTGACGAGTGCGTCCGCCTCCTCATTGCTTTCGCGACCTACATGTCGCAACTCGCAACCATCGAAGTCTCCCTCGAGTGTATCGTAGAGGTCGCGGTATGCGATCATGTTGTCATTTAGTGCGTCGCACTCATGCATTGTTTGGTTGACGACCAGCTTGGAGTTGCCATATATGATGGGCCTCTTTGCACCGCAGGCTTTTGCCATCCTCATCCCGTGCAACAGGGCCTCGTATTCAGCCTCGTTGTTTGAGGCGGTGAACTGCATTTGCAGGATGTATTTCAGCTTGTCCCCTTGAGGTGATGTTAGTATGACACCTGCTCCTGCTCCGTCTTTCCTCTTGGATCCATCGAAGTGCATTGTCCAGAGGTAGGACATATCTGGCTTGTCCGGGAGTTGGTTTTCCATCCAATGCATGAGGAAGTCAGGGAGAACTTGCGACTTGATTGTGTCGCGCTTTTCGTATGTGATGTCTCGTGGAGACAGTTCGATTCCCCAAAGCGCGACTCGTCCTGTGGCGTCGGGGTTATTGAGGATATGTCCCAATGGGGCGTCGCTGACTACCACGATTGGGTGTTCCTGGAAGTAATGGTGCAGTCGCCGGGCAGTCATGAAGACGTCGTACGCCAGCTTCTGGTAGTGCGGGTACCGCTGTTTTGTTGGCGTGAGGACCTCGCTGAGGTAGTATACCGGGCGTTGTATGCTGTGGACCTTGTTTTCCTCTGCCCGCTCGATGATGAGCACTGTACTAACCACTTGGTTGGTAGCGGAGATGTATAGCAGTAGTGGTTCCCTTTCTCGTGGAGTCACCAGTACTGGCGAGGTGGATAGCAGGCTCTTGAGATCTTCGAATGCTTCTTGCGCTTCCTTGGTCCACTCGAATTTGTCAGCTTTGCGGAGGAGCTGATAGAAGGGCAGTGCCTTTTCTCCCATTCGACTGATAAATCGACTGAGGGTCTTGATTCGTCCGGCTAGTTGCTGGACACCTCTTATGTTCTTTGGCTTTTCCATGGCCAGTATGGCCTTTATCTTTTTTGGGTTTGCCTCAATCCCTCTCGCAGAGATGAGATACCCGAGCAGCTGCCTAGATGGTACGCCGAAGGCGCATTTGTCCTGATTGAGCTTAATCCGGTAGCGATCGAGATTGGCAAATGTTTCGCGCAAGTCGTCGATTAGTGAGGCTTCCTCCTTGGTTTTGATTACTATGTCGTCGACATAGACTTGGATGTTGCGACCCAATTGCTCCTTGAGGCAAGCCTGCATGCACTGCTGGTAGGTGGCTCCCGCGTTTTTTAGCCCGAAGGACATTGTGTTGTAGAAGAACACACCAAAGGGCGTTGTAAACGCGGTCTTCTCCTGGTCTTCCTCCTTCATTCGAATTTGGTTATAGCCTGAGTAGGCATCAAGGAAGCAGAGGCGCTCGCATCCAGCGGTGGAGTCGATGATTTGATCGATCCGTGGTAGCGGGAAGTGATCTTTTGGGCAGTGCTTGTTTAAAGAAGTGAAGTCCACGCACATCCGTAGGATGTCCGTGTCCTTTTTGGGCACCAGCACCGTATTGGCGAGCCAAGTGCTTTCCTTGATCTCGCGTATGAATTTTGCCTCGAGGAGTCTGTTGATCTCCATTCCGACTGCCTGCGCTCGTGGCTCAGACAGTCGCCTGATTGTTTGCTTGACTGGCCTTGCGTTGGGGTTGACGTTGAGTGCGTGCTCGGTGAATTCCCTGGGAACTCCTGGCATGTCCGTAGGACACCGGGCAAAAATTTCCCAGTGCTCACGGAGGAATTCGACGAGCGCGGGTTCCTATGCGGGACTCAAGTTGTTGGCGATGAGGGCCGTTTTGGCGGGATCTGTCGGATGGACCTGCACCTTCTTTGTGTGCACAGATGAGTCGAAGGAGAGATCAGGTGAGCTTGGCCTACTCAGGGGAGGCAGACTGTTGTCTGTCGTTTCCTTCAATCGCGCGAGCTCCTCCTGCATGCCAAAGGACTGGGAGATTCTGTTGAATTCCCTGTCGCAACTGTCAGATCGCTCAAAGCTCCCGTTGATCGTGATGACACCGTTGGGACCTGGCATTTTCATCTGCAGGTAGGCGTAGTGGGGTACCGCCATGAACCTAGCGAACGCGACGCGTCCGAGGATGCAGTGGTATTGTGAGGGCCAGTCGAGGACCTCAAAGTCAATGCGTTCACGCCGGAAGTTCTTTGGCATGCCAAATATGACGTCGAGGTTGATTTTGCCCAGGGGGTATACGCCTTTCCCTGGGACAATGCCATGGAACATTGTGTCCGATGCCTCCAAGCAGGTCAGAGGGATCCTCATTGCTCGCAAGGTACTCGTGAATATGAGGTTGATGCCGCTTCCGCCATCCATGAAGACGCGACTCATGTCGAAGCCTCCAATTTGCGCCTCGAGTACGAGGGGGCAATGACCTGGGCGAGGTACTTGAGGCGGGTGGTCGCGTTTATCGAAGGTAATGCACGACTCACTGCCACTGAGGTACTCAGTGGTGGATGGTGGCGAGTGCGTGGCCAAGTTGACTTGGCGAGTGATGGCTTTCTACACCCTGTTGGAGGGGCGCCCCTTTTGGATCATCATGGTACCCATGGCCCGTGGGTACGGTTCTCCTCCTGGTGCTGGTCTGGTGCAACTCCGTTCGGGGGTGGCCCAGGTGGTGGTGGCGGTGCGCCATGTGCCACGGCGCCTGGAGCGGCCCCGTAGCCTCTTTCGACTGTGTTGCGGTTCATCCGAACCAATCCCTTGTGTAGCTTGAGGAACTCGCGGCAGTCCTTGAGGAGGTGGCTAGACTTTCTCTTGCCGTCATGCTTGTCGATGTAGAAGTGTACCGTGCATGGCCCGGACAGTTTTTCCTCGATGGAGGTCGCGGGTGCCTCGTCGCGAGTGCGGCGTTGCCACACTTGCGTGGTTTTCCCGGAGTCGCGGTATCCGCCGCCGCGGTATCCGCCGTTGCGGTTTTCGTCGCGTTTATCGGCGTAGCCGGCTGCGACCGTGTTAACGTCGTCACGGTCATCGTAGATGCGCATGCGCCGTTTGCCTCGCCGGTCGTGTCTGCGTTCGAGTTCCGCCTCCTCGTCAAAGTGAGCACGGTTCTTCACCGAATCTTCTCCATCGGCCCACCGATTCGCGATCTCCATCAGGTGGTCGATGGTCTGAGGTTTCGAGCGGCCTAGCTCCTCCCTGAGCTCTAGGCGGCGGACGCCACCGTTGAATGCACCAATCGCGCGGTCCTCCGAGATGTTTTCCGCAGAGTTCTTGATGATGGACCACCTTTGGATGTATGAGCGCAGCGATTCGCCAGATCTTTGCTGGCAGCATCTCAGTTCTTCGATTAATGCGGGCCGTTTGTATGTGCCCTTAAAATTGCGCACAAAGCTATAAACCAGCTCATCCCAACTGCAAATGGATCCGCGTGGGAGGTTATTGAGCCATGCTCGGGCGGCGCCCTGCAGCTGTAGCTGCAAACATTGCATGGCGGTGCTTCGACTGCCTCCGTGGAGCCTGACGGGGGAGATGTGATCCTCTAGCCAGATTTTAGGGTCTTGTAGACCGTCGAATTTCGGATTCTCCGACGGAAGTTTAAACCCTTTAGGCATTCGCCTCTGCCTAATGGATCTGCTGAAACATCTGGCACCGCAGAGCTCCCCATCTTCCTCTTTCGAGTCAGTCGACCGAGCACGTCGTGCCCTTGACTTGTCGATCTTGCGTTGTGTGAGGTCATTGCGCGCATCGTAGTCGCGATCATGTCGCCGTGAGCGACGGCGTCGAGACAGGTCGTGACTGTCATCGTTGGATGAGGGCGAGGAGTAGCACTTTGCTAGCGCTTTGCCCTTTTTTGGGTCCGGTACCGGCTCCTTGTCGAGGGCGGCCTCGATTAGCCCCAAACCTACGATCGTAGATCGGTGCAAGGCAGTTTGGGGATCTCCAGCCGGTGGCTGGTTGTTGAGGAGGTACATGCTGGCTGCTGTCACCACAGCCTGCGGCGTCCTGGGGACCACGTTGCCTCTCATGTCGACTGTCATAGAGCCGAAGTCGAGGACTTTCGCGGCGTCTATGCGCTCTTGTTCGGTGAGGTGAGCCATTCGCGACTGCCTCTTCTTGGCGATGTACTCGTTGCCTCGTGAGGAGGATCCTCCGTAGGAGGAGAGCCCAGCGCGACAAAGGCTCGACTTGTCCGCCGCCTTTTTACACGCCTCAAGTTGCGCGATTGCTTGTTTTTGGCGCGTGAACTTTTCTTTTAGGAGCCAGTGGTAGCCCATCAGTAGTTCTTGCGGGGACCCAAGGGGTAGAGGTGCACCTCGTAGGGCTTCGCGGCAGCGCTCCCACTCTTGCTCGTTGAGCCTGATTATGACGCGTTCGCCAGTTTGCTCATTGATTATGCTAGGAGGTTCGACCGCTCCCCCGTTGGCACCGTTACCGCCGTTGCCACCATTGCCACCGTTAGGTGGATCGGCGCCATTGCCGGTGTTACCGTCGTTGCCGCGATTGGCGGAGGTGTCACCTGCGTTAATGACGGCGCACATGAAGTGATTGGGGAAGCTGCTGCTTCCACAACTTTCAGATTCGGAACCATAGGTTCTATCTTCTGTGGCCAGATCGCTCAAATCGGAGTCGCGACTGCTGTCGCTGATCGTGTTCCCGACTGCCACCGGAGCATTGAGCTCGCTGAGGGTGCCGATCGATGGAGGGAACCATGATGCCGGGACGATCGTCAGTGCTGTCGGTTGATCAGGCATGCGAAGCGTGCCCATCTGACCAACTTGGAAGCGGAAGCTCCCAATCGCCAAGCTAATTCCGTCGCCCACGGATTCGAAGGCCGGGCGGGTGGCCGGCGTGTGGACGGTGAAGTCGGAGGTGCCGAAGAGCTGGCGAATCTCTGCTGTTGCGGAGTTGTAGATCACAGTTGATGGGGCCGAAGAAGCCGCAACATCAGCACTCCCAGTTCCCACAGACGGCGCCAATTGACGAGGGTTTAACTCATCAATGCCCATTGTTATGGACATGGGTTTTGGAGAAGGAGGGAGCGCTAGAGACATCTATCGGCTAGCAAACAAGCACACAGGGGACAAACGATTTACCCAGGTTCAGGCCTCGTAGAGGTCCCTACTCCTGCTTGTCTGCTCGTGGAATTATCGAAGGAGTCGAAAGTTACAATGGTGCGCAGATGCAATCTGGCGAGGGTTGTGGAAACTAGAGTTGCGTGTGTCCTTCTCACCGCCCCCTCCTAGCCTTTATATAGATAGGCTAGGTCTCGGGTAGCAGGTCGAGTCGGTTACAAGTTAGGGTTTTCCCCTTCAAACTTTCTATCTTTAGCTTCTTCTTGTCTCTCAAGCAATCGAGAGTCCGCAGGTTACTCGAGTCCTTTCATCTGGGCATTGGCGACACCGTGGGCCTGTACGTATTTAGACCGTATATACCAAGCTCGAGTACCTGTAGGGTATACCCATGTTAGAACCAGTATCAAATACCCAGGCACTACTACGATTACTAGTAAGATACACATCAATAACATGTATATAAAGTATACCTTTCTTCTTGATGTTGTCGTTCTTCAGATCTGCAAAGTACTTGGGGCAGTTGCGCTTCTAGTGACTTGCACCCTTGCAGTAGAAACACACAGTATCAGGCTTAGGGCCAGCCTTGGGCTTCTTAGCAGGCGCGACAGCTTTCTTGCCGTCCTTCTTGAAGTTGTCCTTGTTCTTAGGCTTGCCCTGTTTCTTGAAATTGGTGGTCTTATTGACCGTCAACACTTGGTGCTCTTTCTTTATCTCCACTTCAGCAGTTTTCAGCATCGAGAAAAGTTCAGGCAACATCTTGTTCATGCGGTGCATATTGTAGTTCATCACGAAGTTCTTTTAACTAGGTTGAAGTGATTGGAGGACACGATGGATCCCCAACGCATTAGGAATCATTATTCCTAAATCTTGGAGTTTGTTCGCATGCCTAGACATTTTGAGCACATGCTCGCAAATGGAGTTGCCCTCTTCCATCTTGCAGTTAAAGAACTTCTTGGAGGCTTCATAGCTCTCCACGGTCGCATGAGATTGAAATATCATTTTGAGCTCATTGGTAATATCATAAGGGTCCTGGTGCTCAGAGCGCTTCTGAAGCTCCGATTCTAAACCGTACATGATGGCACACTAAACTGTGGAGTAATGATTCTTCCGAGTGAGGAAAACATTTCTAACATCATCGGGAGCATCCTCTGCAGGTGGGTCACCTAGCGGTGCATCGAGCACATAGGTCAACTGACCAGCGCTGAGGACAATCCTCAATCCACGGAACTAGTCCGTGAAGTTGCTCCCATTGTTTTTTGAGAGAATTCCTTATTTGACAATACCTTAAATTTCGATTCCTTACTTGACACTGTAAAAACTTTTTCTTACTTATTTGACACCAAGTGCAAATTTCTTTCCCTATATGACACTCTAGTTCATTTCGAGCATTAACGGTGTTAACTTGGGATCTAAGAAGACGCTTTTGCCCCGAATGAATTATCTGACCCTTTTAAAGGACAAAAACAACAGCACTACCACGTCTACCAGTGAAAATAAGTTGCGCCTGTTATGGGAGCTGCCATACTGCTTGCGCTGGGTGGCAAGTCGGCGCATGGGTGTTGCTATGGGTTAACCTTATTGATTTTTTTCTTGTTGCAACGAGCACATGCACCCACATACGATGTCGTCCAAATAAATGGAACACAACTAGCTCGAAACATATGCATGCCTACTACCCGTGCCTAATATATGAGCAGCTTAGCTAGCTATCATGCACCATACGTGAGTGGTCCATTTCTAGCTAGCAAGCTGAGTTGCAGCTAATTAAGCAGGTCCTTGATTAATTGTACTAAGAGTACAGAGAGCCTGCGGAGATTTGACAGCTGCTCAATTAAGGATCAGTATAACTGAAATAAGGATTGACTCTGCATTTATTCCATTTCTAGCTAGTGTCCTTGTTGTGTGTTGTTGTGCATCGCGAGAAGAATCTGTTTTCTCTCCTTTTTCCAGTGTTGCATAAAGATTGAGAACAGGGGTAATTTGGTCCCAAAAAACAAAAGTGACGGCAAGGAATAATGGAATGGACGGCAGTGTCGTATAAGGAAAAAAAATACACCTAGTGTCAAATAAGGAAGAAAAAGTTCTTCGATGTCAAATAGGGAATCGAAAGTTTAAGTAGTGTTAAATAAAGAATTCTCTCTTGTTTTTCAGCTTTTCTTTCTTTAGAAACGCATTAAAGTTGATGGAGGGGTCGCCATGATCTACAACATATTTGCAAAGAGTTTAGACTAAATTTATGATAAATTGAGTTCAAATTTAATTCTTAAATTAACTAGATGAACTCCCACTCAAAACAACATCCCACCAAATCCACTATACCAAGTCTGATCTTCACGAGAGAAGATGAAGATTCAAAGGAAAACAATCAACATGTTCATCATATCATTCATATGACTCATGCTTTACCTTTCGGTATTTCGTGTTCCGAGACCATGTCTGTACATGCTAGCCTCGTCAAGATTAACCTTAGTATCCGCATGTGCAAATCTGGCTTGCACCTGTTGTATGCAGACGTAGAATCTATAACACCTGATCATCACAAGATGCTTCGAAATGACGAGTCTTAGCAATGGTGCCTAATAATGACGAACACTTTATTACTTGATATCTAGTGAGAGGGATCATCTTAAAATGCTACCGTCGCAATCTAAGCAATATAAGATGCATAAAGGATTAACATCACATGTAATTCATAATATATGTGATATGATATGGCATTTCTTCTTGTGCCTTTGATCTCCATCTCCAAAGCACGGACATGATCTCCATCATCACCAGCGTGGCGTCAAGATCAGTGGCGCCGCTTCATTGTTGTCCATCACTAACAACAACTATTACAACTAATTGGAATAAAGCTATTACATGATGAATATACACGCATGTCTTAACAAAATTAAAGACAATCATTAGGCTGCTGCCGGTTGCCATATTACAATAAATATCATCTCATACATCAAATATAATCACAATCTCATCACGGCCATATCACATCACAATCCCCTGCAAAAACAAGTTATACGCCTCTAATTTTCTTTGCATGTTTTACGTGGCTCGGGACTTTCGAATAAGAACCGTTCTTACCTATGAACAACAACCACAATGTTGATACAAGTGTTGTCAAGTGCAAAGTGTAAGTTGGATCTTCACTATGGTAGGAGAGACAGGCACCCGCAAAGCCACTTGCACAATGGAAGTTGCACGTCGAGCGTGGAGCAAGTCTCATGTGCGCTGACATGTAAGGTTAGCCCAGGCCGCTTCATCCCATCATCCCGCGAGATGAAAAGTACACGAAAAGCAAGCGACAACAAGACCATCAATGCCCACAAAACCGTTGTGTTCTAGTTGTGCAATAGATCTACGCATAGACACGGCTCTGATACCACTGAAGGGTTCATTGCATGGAAAACAAAAAAAATCTACCACGAGAACAAACAAAACCAATATCCAATCTGTGGAAAAGCCAAGATCTAATCTATGAGATAAGTGCAACGAGATAGATTGGAACTAACCCTCGAAGATCCAAAACATTAACGAGGTCAGATCCCATGGTTGATGTAGTCGATCACTTGTCGATCTCAAGATCGACTAGACGATCCTTCCGGCGCCGTGTTTCGGCAGCGCTTCCACACTCAGTCACACGTATGGAGTCGATGAAGACCTTCATCTCCCTGTTCCAGTGGATAACGGAGGTAGTGGATCCCCTTGGAATCCTAGCAGCATGACGGCGTGGTGGTGGTGGAGGAGAAATCCTGCAGGGCTTTGCCTAAGCCGGAGCAGGAGGAAGGAGGAGGAGAGTGGCGGCTAGGATCGGGTTTGGAAGGGGCAAGGGGGAGGCACCTCACTCCTCCATCTTTAAATAGAGGGGGGTGCGGCCTAGGGTTTCCGCCCTTGGCCCACTTCCCAAGGGACAGTGCATGATGGGATGATGTCTGCAAGTGGACAGATCGTTTGTAACTAGTTTCGAAGTATAGATATCGATCCCACAGGGAGCCCAAAGGTAAGTGTTTATGAATGAAGTCTCTGTCACACTCAAAGTTGTCACAGGTCTTCGAGTGAATTTACTGCAAGTGTGGAAATAAGAATAAAATTTGGATTAAACTAGATGTATTTAAATAAAACTAAAATGTAAACTTCAGGAATAAAAAGCATAAAAGTAAAGAATGATTCGATTGTTTGTGGTTTTCTGTAGATGACAAAGAAGGCGCGGGGAGATACAGTTCATGGTGATAGTGACTGTGCTAGGTGGACGAATGATAAGTGTAACAATTATAATCTTATAAATATATGTGTATGCGAGCAACCCATAATTAGTCGGAACTCCTCTTGGTAGATTTTATCCTAACTTCAATAATCCTACTAGTCTGTTACCAAAACCATGGTTAGTCACTAGACGATTAAGATCCTTCAGGTTGCTTAGCAATTAAGCTCCTTGAATCGGATTAATGCAATAAGCACAGTGGTTCCTCGTGATCCTCGAGGCAAACTAGTTTCCCATTGATATCCCCGTGTCACTTAGGGGTTGCTAGTCTTCTAGCGAACAAGATCCTATCTATGTAGAACAAAGCATCGTGTTGTCTGGGCCCTTAATTGGACAACAAGCATTAGGCATCCCACAGATAGTCAACCACACATAATATAGGAATTAAAATCAATCACAAACTAATGGAAAATATATATAGGCACATCACATCTCACCAATCCCTTACATCTCCCACGCCCAAGGAACTTACTCACACATGAGAGAAGAATGCATCATCGATGTAATTAAATAAAGGGAGTTCTTCTTGATATCACCATGGAGATCCACAATAATAATACAAAAGTAATCCAACACAATTCAGGAAGAAACAATCTCAAACCCTAATCTTGCAAAGTGAAGATCTCTCTCTCTCTAGTACAAGTAATGGCTATGAGGGTGTGATGGCTGGGAGGTCGAAGATCGTGGAGCGAGATGAAGAACATCTTCACCTTCTTCTCTAGATCTCTCATTTCTCCTTTCTGGATGGGATGGCGACTACTGTGTTGTGATTTCGTGTCTCACCTCTTCATGAAAGTTGTCCCTTTTGACAAGACGGAGGCTGCAGCAGCTATACGGCGGGAACTATACGGCCGGAAAAATATTCCCGTTGTATAGTTGCTCGTTAAAGCCTCTATATGCCTCCCTTGATTGCTTCCAAAAAGAGACTTGCTTGTTTTCGCTTGAATATTCTGTTTCTCTTGTTAAAACCTTCTGTTGATGTTCAGAACCTGAAACACACATTAAAAACCAATTTTTCTTTGCTACTGAAGTAAGAAAAGCTAGAAAACAATCAAATCCAGAGGAAAACCATCAATAAAAACCATCAAAAATATGTCGAATCTCATAACTATCAACTCCCCCAAGCTTAGATGTTGCTCCCCTCGAGTGACAAGAAAATAAGGAAGAATTACGGACATTCGATACTAAAATAAAAGAACTTACAAGCTCGAATTGGTGTAAATTCATTTCTTCACAATTCCTGCAATCTTAAACATGATCATACAAGTATTCACAAGATTGCAGTGAGTCCACTTCCTAACCACGTATATATTGCTAGCAAATAAATCATATGCCTGAGAAAGTGTCAAAAGTTTAGCTAAGAAAGTGAAACAAATTCTTTTGGTGTCGCTCTTTGTTGAGAGATGAAAACTTTTTGATCTTGTTTCTTTAATCAATTAAGAGTACTCAAGTTGGCACCAAAAACATTCAATTTAAGAACAACTCATATATTCCCACGTCAAAATTTCAAGACTCTTAAAGCACCTTTTTCCTTTCCTTGTTTTTCAAAAACTTCAGCCCTTTCATAGAGAAATCATGCCATTGTTTTTAACATGTTAATTGGGACTGTGTTGCACACTCGTGACCATGCCAATAAATAATTGCTGAGTAATAGTGGGTTAGAGGAGTACTATAACTTCACTTGGAACGTGAAACCATGAGGAGACTAAAATTTTACCCGTCATAGCATTGCTGCTACAGACGCTTACGTAACTCAATAGCCAAAATCAAGTGGTTTCCCACATTTAGACCGTTCGTTGGCCAGCGGAGTTAATAGTTCCCCATGGAGCACGACAGTGTTGTAATGACACGTGAAAAGCAATATCTTAAGTGCAAGTAATATAAAAAAACTGCCTTACCCTCTTGTTTAGGGTTTTTTGCTCCATCGGCGACTTCTCGCCGCCGTGAGATCGGGTCGGATTCCGGCTCTCCCCATTATACCTCACGCTCTCCCTCCTTTTTTTATCCCACCTTGTCTCTCCGTGTAGCGCGCGTTGGGTTTGCTCCTCTAAAAGTTTTCTATCCGGCTCTTCTAGGGTTTGGGTGGCTCTCATGGAACTCATGGATGCGACCGTTGGTACTAAGGCAGGATCCGGGGGAAAGGACAATCCAAAGCTTTGCGATCTAGCGGCAGCTGCCTCGGGCGCTTCGGCACCCTCTAGCAGCGGACCAGATAAGCAGATCGATGACTTGTTCAGCCATCTGCAGTTGAACGAGGATGAGCTAGATGATGTTGTGATCGGTGTTGATGATGCCAGAGAGTACCAGCAGGTGGCCCGGTGGCTAGCGATCGGCAAGGTTCATACATCAAGTTCTTTCAGTGCTGATGCCTTTTTCGAGAAGATGAAGGTTATTTCGAATTTATCTTGTGAACCAATATTCTGTGAAACAGGCGAGAATCTCTTCATCTTCCAGATGCATTGCTTGGGTGATTGGAAAAAAGTGGTGCACCAAGGTCCCTAAACCTTCCGTGGATGGGGTTTTCTCATCGAAGATTATGATGGCTTGAGTGATCCAGAAAATTTTGTCATCAGTGGCCTCCAGGTTTGGGCGCATATTCATGGTGTACCGGAGCTATATCGGAAACATGAGGTGTTGGATGAGCTTGCACAGTGAGTTGGCAATGTTAGGGAAGTCCAGATGGCCCCAAAGCTTTTCTTTAAGGGGAACTATGTTCGAGTTCGTGTTCAGATTGAGATTAATAGGCTGCTGATGAGGTTTATGTCCTTAACGCTCCTAGAGAGAAAACAGAGATTAGCAATAAAGTATGAGAAAATCATGTTCTTCTGTAAGCAATGTGGCCTTCTTGGGCACGACCATGAGGAGTGTGGTAATGGTGTTTAGATGGAACAGTAGTTGCAATATGGTTCATGCATGCTTGCTACTCGAAGGGCAAATCAACCCACGCTTGCACCTCATCGCTTTACCCCTCGTGCTCCTATGCTTGGAGGTTTTGTCGGCAGAAACCCATTGTTCAATGGGGGACCAAGGAAGCGTTCATCTGAGATGCTGATTTGGAAGATGTTGAAGCTCTGAAAGACACAGCTAGCAGCCCTGTTAAACCTGGGGACCCTACGCTGTCCATGGTGCGGGAAAATAGTAAGGACTCAGATGCTAAGAAACAACTCGACATGAACGTGGATGGCAGTAAAACCCCCATGGAGACTGAATCCACTTTTGGTGATGACCTAACTCCCCATCCTCCACCCCCGTATGTCAAGATCAAAGACAATGCTAAGATGAGGAAGACTGGCTCTAGAGAGAACCAACATGAATATATGGCACCATCGGTAGCATCCCTCGAGGATGACCGCCGGGCCCAATGAGTCTTCTAGAATGGAACAGCCGGGGAGGGGCACCCACGACTGTTCAGGAACTGGTCATCCTTGTCCAGACTTATAAGCCCAGTTTGGTTTTCCTTTGTGAGACCAGACAATCGAAGGAGCGTGTGAAGAACTTGCGTTTTCGTATCGGTATGCAGAATTGTTTCCATGTCAAAGGAGAGGGCTCTGGTGGAGGCATTGCTCTTTACTCTCTGGATGGTATCTTAGTAGAAATTCTCTCTTTCAGCGAGCGACACATTGATGCTCATATTAGTGGAGGTCCATATGATGTCAAGTGGCGTGATACTTTTGTCTACGGGGAACCGAAAGCGAGCGACCGTCATTTCATGTGGGATAAACTCAGAGCGATTAAACAGAGCTCTACTGAGCCATGGTTAATGATTGGTGATTTCAACGAAGCTATGTGGCAGGAAGAACACTTCTCAAATTCTCGAAGATCGGAGAGACTGATGCTCGATTTTAGGGAGGTCCTCTCCCACTGTGACCTACATGATATTGGCTTTGTGGGCACCCCTGGACTTGGGACAACAAGCAAAGATGAGACCGCAATGTGAAGGTAAGGCTTGACCATGCCATTGCTTCCCCGGTGTGGTCAGCCTTGTTCACTGATTTTCGACTTTGCCACCTTACATCCTCGCGGTCTGATCACTGTCCTCTGCTTCTCTCTATGGAGCCTATCATTTTGAGAAGGCCTAACCAGCCCATCTGGCGGTACAAAATCATGTGGGAGCGAGAGCTGTCCCTTGCTCCGACCGTGAAGGAGGCTTGGTCTCACAGAGTTCGAACATAGGATCTAGGCGATATTTACTCCTCTATGAAATCTGTCATGAACAATCTGTATGCCTAGAAAACAGAACACTTTGGTGCTTTTAAAAGAGACCTTGAGCAGAAATGGAAAAAGCTTGAGGAGCTAGCCTTACTCAATGATGCTGAAAGTGTAGATACTAGAGCAAATCTATCTAAGGACATGGATGAACCCCTCTATAGAGAAGGCATCATGTGGATGCAACGATCCCGAGTGTCTTAGCTACATGAAGGGGATTGGAACATAAAATATTTCCACGGGAGGGCATCCAATAGAAGAAGGAAAATCATATTAGCAAGCTGAAGCGTGCGGATGGATCCTAGACATCCGACACGTCGGAGATGGAAGATGTCACTCGAGAGTTTTTCAAGGACTATATGCGCGAGAGGATAATATTGACCCTAACATTGTTATTGATGTTTTTCAGGAATGTGTTGATGATGATATGAATGAGAAGTTGTGCGCCCCGTTTTCAGAGAAGGAGATCAGCGATGCGTTGTTTCAGATTGGGACCCTTAAGGCGCCTGGACCGGATGGCTTAGTGACAAGATTCCTTCAGTGTAATTGGGATATTCTCCGTGATGATGTGGTTCTTGTAGTGCAGAAGTTCTTCACCGATGGCGTCATGCCAGAGGAAGTTAATGATACTGCCATTGTCCTGATTCCAAAGAAGGACAATCCGGAGGAGATCAGGGACTTTCGGCCAATCAGTCTATGCAATGTAATTTTCAAAGTGGTCTCTAAGTGCCCTGTGAACCGCCTACGGCCAATGCTGCAGGACATCATCTCGCCAAATCAAAGTGCATTTATTTCGGGAAGACTCATTACGGATAATGATCTGGTTGCTTTTGAGTGCATTCACTCTATCCAGACTAGTTCTGATGCACGCAAGAATTTCTGTGCGTATAAGTTGGACATGGCTGATGGCCCAAAATATATCGAGCTCGTTGGGGAACCCCAAGAGGAAGGTATGATGAGCACAGCAGCAAGTTTTCCCTCAGTACGAAACCAAGGTTATCAATCTAGTAGGAGCAAGGAAACACCCCAAAGGTGTAGCTAGCTGAACGTTGGCAGGGCACACTATCGATGCCAGCAGCAACATGGACACCTACACAACACAACCACAGAACTCTATCCCCAACTTGCGATGAGGTTGTAAATCTCACCGGTTTTGCTGAAAACAAAGGATTAAACGTATCGAATGGAAGGAAGTAATAGTTTACAGAAAGTAAACACAAAGCAGTAAACAGTTTGTAGGTTGTATGTAAAAGAAAGGACCGGGATCCATACTTCAGTAGAGGTGGCTCTCCTTAAGATAGATAACATGCTGGGTGAACAAATTATAGCGGGGCAATTGACAAACATCGAGAAAGCAATACATGCATATACTAATCATCTTGACTCCTTTGAGACTTGATTGGGCATTACAACATTATACATAGACCGTCATCCAACTGCACCTATGACTAATAATCCACCTTCAGGTTATCATCCCTCCAGTATTAAGTTGCAAGCAACATATTATTGCTTTACGAGTTGCGTGTAATGTATACAATACGATCGTTTTATGAACAAAGGATCGTTGTTTTCTCCCTAGTAGCAACATCACATCTAGTACCTTAGAGATTTCTGTCACTTCCCCAGATTACCAGAGGCATGAACCCACTATCGAGCATAAATACTAACTCTTGGAGTTGCTAGCATCTACTTGGCCAAGATAGCTACTAACAACAGAAAGCATGCAAGATCTCAAATAACAAAGACATGATAGAATCAATAATCAATCTGAAATAGCATCTCAATATCCATCGGATCCCCGCAAACACAACATGTATGAATTACAAATAGATGATCTTGATCATGAACGGAGCTCACAAGATCTAAACATGAAAGCACAAAGGAGGAGAAACCAGCCATCTAGCTACTATTTGGATCCGTAGTCCAAGGATGAACTACTCACGCATCACACCGGAGGCTTGCATGGTGATGAAGAAGGCCTCCAGGGTGAATTCCCCTCTCCGGCAGGGTGCCGGGAAGAGCTTCAGATCCCCCCCCCCCCCCGATCTAGGGACAGAGACGATGGCGGCTACAGACTCTTTCATGGATTTTTGATTGGGTCCATAGGGTTTTTGTCCCGAGAGCAACTTATAGGCGGAAGGAGAGGCCGAGGGGATGCTGGGGTCGGCCAGACCACCCCTGGCGCGGGCCAGGCCTAGCAGCGCGGCCAGGTGGTGTGGCCGGCCCCCAGCCCTTCTCCGTCTTGTATTCTGTCACTTGATCCCTTCCGGAAAAATAGGCACTTTGGCATTTGTCCCGTCCAATTCCGAGAATATTCATTTTCTGACTTTTCTAGAACCAAAAACAACAGAACACAGGTAGTTGTCACTGTGGCTCTTGTTAATAGGTTAGTCCAAGAAATCATAATAAAAGTACTCCAAAGTTGGAACAAAACACAAGAAAGTGGATAAAACCAAGCATGGAACATCAAAAATTATAGATACATTTGCAATGTATCAACATCCCCAAGCTTAACTCCTACTCGTCCTCGAGTAGGTAAGTGATAAAATGAAATAATTTTGGAGGTGACATGCACCATCAAAACTTGATCAAAGTATTTGCAAAACTCAAAGCTGGGATCATAGTACTTCAATCATAACATGAAAAGACAAAGTTCTAGCAATAAGCAAAAAAACTAATGGAACACTTAGCAATAAGCAAAGTTCTAGCAATAAGCTGGGATCATAGTACTTCAATCATAACCAGAGATCAACCCTTAGCACCTAAAACCAATCAGAATAATGGAACCCCTTCTATAGAGGCCCTAGCCCTCCTTATATAGGGGGGCTAGGTCTCTACTTAGGGCATACGTGGAGGCTCCCAAAATAGTAAGCCAACCGGGTTGCTTTCCCCCGCGTCACCCATGTAGAGGCTACATGAGCCTCTGCGGCGCCTGCGTCAGCCGACACGAGCGTCGTCACCTCTTGTCGGCCACGCCTCGGTGGTCCTGCCCCTGTTCGTTTCGCTCATGCAGTGCGTACCGGGGTTGCTTTTGACCAGCGAGATTCCTTCCTTCTCCTAGAAGCTAGATATGACCCGGATCATAGTTGACCCGGCCACACCCGTTCCTGCATACAAGTTAAATTCTCCTAGCCGACTTACTGCTTAAGTCGGTCGAGGCTCCGTTAGGTGGACATCCCCTGGTCCGGGTTACTCCGAGACTCGGCCTGCCTTGAGGTGACCCGGCCAGCGTCCACTTTGGCCTTGCCGAACCTCGGCTAACTCGGCCTTTTATACCCCGGCGTGACCCTACCCGGGGGTATCCCCCCAACATTAGTCCCCGAAGCTGGTGCGGTCTTAGCTGCCTTGGCCGCTAAGGCCACATCAGGTTCAATTTCAATGAGCTTTGGACGTTATCTCCGAGTTACCTCCTTATCTCGGATTGTATGGATTTACGTTCCCTTGGCACATTCCAAGTTTTCACTTGCCGGCCGGGTTACCACCTTATTTCGGACCTCATGGTTTTACTTTCCCTTGGCACATTCCAAGTTTTCACTTGCTGGTCGGGTTACCACGGTCTCATCCGGGTCTTCTTTCCTTCTCTCGTACGCTAACCCACGTGGAGGCTAATCATTAGGTTGTCTCATTTTAAGGGCCAGCCACAGTAACCGCCGCAGTAATTGTCAGTTATCACTGTGCGTGGGTCACGTCACGCCTGCCTCCTTGTTTACCGCATCAATGCGTCACGTCATGGGATCATCTACACCCTGTGGCCTTCCGTGTGGCTCGCTGTTGATTGGTTGACGCGGGACATACACGGCCACACCGTGTGGCTACCCGCATGACACGATCCCACTTCCCCCTCGAGGGAGTGGTTAAATAGGGGAGGGGCGCACCCCTTAGGTATTTTCTTCCTTCCGCGCCCCTCTGCCTCTAGCTCTTCTTCTCCTTCGTCTTCCCCACGACAGCGCCGCCGCCACTACCTCTAAGTAGCAGCGCCGCTGCCGCCGCACTGCTTCCCCACGCCTCTGCATCGCCGCCACCGCTACGCGCCTCCTCCGCCACGGGTCATTGTCAATCTAGGTCGTTGCCCCCCACCGCCACTAGCGCTAGTGAGGGCATCGATCACATGCTGACAGAGGACGAGCTCGCCGTCATCGAGCAAGAGATGGAGGAAGACATCGCCACGGCGGACCGTGGTGCGTGGGCCGGGTCTTGGGTCTGCCAAGACGACCTGGACTGCCTCTACCGCACCAGACACATCCCCGCCGGTGTCACCGCGCGCCTCGCCTCCGCCGAACTCGCCCCCTCACCCAATCCGGGTGAGTTCGTCGTGTTCTTGTCACACTTCTAGAGGGGGTTCGGTTTGCCAGTCAGCGACTTCTTCCATGACTGGTTAAGCACCTACGAACTCCAGCCGCACCACCTTCCTGCCAATGCAATTACTTCTCTTTCTGCCTTGGCCTGCACGATCGAAGGCTATGTCGGACTATGGCCCACGAAGGAGCTATGGATCCGGTTTTTCGGTCTTCGTCGTAATGTTATTCTGAACATTCAACTTGATCCGGAGGACAAGCAGCTCACTCAGTTCGGAGCTGCGTCCATCTCACCCTGGAGGCTGTCCGTTTTCCCTCGGGTCACCGGGCTGGACTCCTGCAAAGGATGGGCCCGGACTTTCTTTTATGTCCGGAATGCGGGCACCGAAGACTTGATCCGGCTGCTCCCCTATGCTCCGGGTCCTCCTAACCCGGAGTTGTGGGACGTTATCCCCAAGAAGCCCACGGCCTTGGCTAACTTGGTCAACAAAAGGTTCGCGGAGCTGAAGGAGCTCGGGTTGCGCAACGAGGATGCCATGATCACGTTCGTCCGCAACCGGATCTCCCCCCTCCAGAAGCGCACTCACAAGGTGTGCCACATGAGCTGGGGCCGCGACCCCAACCGGACCTCGTCCTTCGAGTTGAGCAACACGGAGATCTATCGCCGGGTCAAGGCTCTCTTCACCACGCACAAGGACTTCTCCTCTGAGTGGACGTGGGGCATTGAGCACTTCTGCCGTGATAGGCCTCCTCCCGTGGTAAGTTTTGTGTCGCAAACTTTCTCTGAATTAAACCTTATGTTGGTCGCTGTTGTATTTTTAACTCTATTGTCTGTTCTTTTCCTTAGCTATTCCTTCAGCAAACCCTAGAAGATGGCACCGATCCCACCCTTAAGTGGGCGCCTGACCGGGAGACCTTAGACGAGGAAGAGCCGGATCAGGAGATGTTCCTCCCGATGACCGATGCTATGAAGTGACCCACCGGTAAACCCTCTTCCATTAGAGATTGGCCTGATGATGAAGATGACTCAGATGTGGAGGTGACGGAAGCTATTGACGCTGTCCCCCTTTCTTATGCTTTTCCGGCATCAGCTAACCCCGGTGGGCAGATCCACAAGGACCCTCCCCTTGCTACGGTGAACCTGTTCCGGTAGCGCCGAAGAAGAAGCGTGGAGCTGCATTAAGTTCCTCCTCCGAACCTTCTCAGCCCGCCAACAGGCGAAAGAAGTCTGGAGACAAAACCGCCTCCAAGCCAGCAGGCAAGGCCCCAGCACGAAGGGCTCGGAAACCCAAGGAGCCCCTGACCTCGGATGCGTAAGCCTCTTTTCCCTCTACAACTTACTCTTCCTTGCATTATTTTAGTTTCTCTTTTGACATTATTTGATTCGGCAGGGCTGCGGTGGAGGTCCCCCAGAGTGGATCTAGCATCTCTTCGCTGCTCCGACTTAGCCCTTCTCCCCCTCGTGACGACGAGTCACACCCGCTGAGCCCTATTCCAGAGGGTTCGGCGGCTGCTCCGGGTTCTATTCCACCTCGTCAAGAGGGGGTAAGCTTGGAGCGGGGGAGACCGGCCCAGCCGAGGCTACCTCAGCACCAGCACCAGCTCCAGCACCATCAACCACTCCAGCACCAGCACCAACTCCGGTACCATCACCAACTCCAGCACCAGCACCAACTCCGGCAGCAGCACCAAGTTCAGCAACAAGAGCACCAGCTCCAAGCTCTTCTGCCTCGTCCGAGTCTTCTCAGTCTCGGCGAGGAAGTACCCAAGCAGCTCCTAAGGGAAAATCTGTTGCAACTACTTCCTCCTCCCAACAGCCCAAGAGCAAAAAGGCCCCTGACGCCACTAGGACAGCGTTCGTCGAGGCTGGACAATGCACTCTCGCATCCATGCTTCCCAAGAAGCCTCTAGCCCCGAAGGACGTCCCTGCGGACCAGCTGATGCGCAGCAACTTGTTCTGCACACCAGCCCGGCCCTTGCCCTGGTTGAGAGGAAAGAGGCGCATGCGAAGGGCTTGGTGGCGCCCCATATGCCCACTGGCGAGCGATACCCTCCGAGCCTGATTGAATTCGTCATGAATTGGAACAAGGCAGAGGTAGTCCAAGACGTTGATCTTCCGGAGAAGTTCGGTCCCGCCGAATTCTCCGCTCAAATGAACACCGCCTTTAAGGCGCTCAACATCGCGGGTCGGATGAAGGAGGTACGTTACTCGTTTTCCTTAGCTAGTTGTAGGTATTTAGTAATATAACCATTAGTCCCCGAGGCTCCGGGGGAGTAACTTGTTACTCGGCCGGATGCTCCTTAGAAAACTAATGTAGCTCCTTGATAACTTCAAATATGCACACACCTAGAGCCGGGTTAAGTTCCACTTGGCCCGGATTTAGTACACTTCGAATATGCACACACCTAGAGCCGAGTTAAGTTCCACTTGGCCCGGATTTAGTACACTTCGAATATGCACACACCTAGAGCCGGGTTAAGTTCCACTTGGCCCGGATTTAGTACACTTCGAATATGCACACACCTAGAGCCGGGTTAAGTTCCACTTGGCCCGGATTTTGTACACTTCGAATATGCACAAGGCTAAGTTATATCTTTGTACCCTTTGCAGGTGACCACCAACCATCGTAGCACTGAGTTTCAGCGTCTCCTTCATACCCATAAGACGTTGCGCGCCAAGCATAATGCACTTCTCACTGAACACGAGAAAAGGGGTAAGTTTCTTCCTTGGCACTTCTCCGTTTTTCTTCATTTTCCTCTGCTGAACTAACCTATCATTCGGTTTCCGCAGCTGGGGTGGAGGCTGAGAACAAGCTTATGAGGAAGAACCTGGATCAGATCAAGGGTAAGTTACTTTTGTCCGACCTTGCTATTCTTTCCATCTCCTTTTCTCCTTGGCTCGGCGAACATTCATACCTCGGCTCTGCCGGGTCAATACACTATTTCAGCATCTCTTGAAGATAGTGTTCCCATGCATGATATGATGCTGCATTTTCTCGAACAAGCAGGACAGCATCAAGCCGAGCTCAAAAAGAAAAACGATGAGCTCGCCCTCCTCCGGACCAAGGATGATGAGATCGCTAGGCTCAAGGCTGATATGGAGAAAATGAAAGCACAGCACCAGTCCGAGCTCCAAAAGGTTGGCCAGGACTACACTGAAGAGCGGGAGCGCCTCAATCTCCAGATCACCAAGGATCAGGATCTACTCAAGGAGGCTGACACTGAGCTTAAGTCGGCGAATGCTGAGCTTGTGCAGCTTCGCAAAAGACGTGATGACTGTACCAGGGAGTTGACCCGGATCCTCAGCCATATATCACGTAAGCTCCTTTCCCTTATCCGACATATTCCTCCAGGTTACTTCACATGTCTTTTCTCTTACTTGTTTCTCTTGTCTCGTTTTCAGGCAAATTTCCTGAGGGCACTGCCATCGCGAGCGCTGCAGTTGCAGATTTCCGCCGAGAGAGGGGTACTCCCGCTGCTCCTGGCGGTGAGGAGATCCCTTATGACATGGAGGACCTGTTGGTCAGCCTGTCATCTCGCGTGGAACTCATCAAGAACAATGGCAGGGATATCCTCGACGTTGTAATCCGAATCTTCAACATGTTCTGGCCTGGAGAAGACACTCCGGAGACTACCACAATTCTTGTTGCGAAGTTAATGGAAATCGAGACCCAGCTCGACCTCTGGAGGGAGTCCGCTGGACGTGCTGCAGCTGATACCGTTCTTCACCATATACTCACGTGGTACGAGAAGATCGATCTCAACCTCCTGACGCGCCTGCGCACCGGGTCCAAATGGACCAATGACCCAGAGTGGGTAGCTCGGCGCCAGGCTTGCGCCCATAGCCTCATCGAATATGCTCCCATTCATGAATGGATTGAGGGACCGAGCTTCCTGGAAGCCGCTGGTGACGAAGAGGTTGAGAACGTTGAAGATGGCTCGGACGAGGATGGAGAGGACGATGCCTCGGATATCGAAGACGGTGAAGATGATGCCGAACTTCCTCCTCCTGCTGCTCCTTGAGTGAAAATACTTGAAAACTTATCAGATCCCCGGTATGCCGGGTGGAATTGTATCCAGTACGCATGTGATATTTTGCTACTAAGTTTCTTATGCCGGATTAGCTTGGGCGTAGTCCCCGAGTTTCATTTTCTTGTACGTCCAATCTTTTGGCTTGGTTCGTGTCTACCTTGATTCGGTTTTACAACTTACGAATCAGAGCTTCAAAAATTGTTTTAACAATACTTGGAAACTTTAGGCTTAGCTCAAAATAATTCAACATAGTAATTTGAATGTAAATACAAGGTTAGTCTGGAAAACAAACGTCGGCTCGATTAAGTTCTTTTCCTTAGTCGTTTTTCATGTGCCAGGCAGTTCCAAACTTGTTCTCTTGCTTGCCATGAAGCCAAACTGTCGTGGTGGTGTCACGGCAGATGCCATGGATAGGCTAAAGGTGGGGACTAAATGCACTAGGGGAATCCAGGGAGGGATAATGAGGTGATTCCTCACACAGAAGACTTATATATGATTCACTTCCAAGGTTACAAGTGCTCCTAGAGCTGTATTGGCGAGAGGAGGAAGAAGGAACTCTCTTACTCTCACCCACAGTAGACCCGTACAAGACCTACCAGAGATCAACCCTTAGCACCTAAAACCAATCAAAATAATGGAACCCCTTCTATAGAGGCCCTAGCCCTCCTTATATAGGGGGGCTAGGTCTCTACTTAGGGCATACGTGGAGGCATATTCCAGGGAATATGCCTCCTCCCAAAATAGTAAGCCGACCGGGTTGCTTTCCCCCGCATCACCCATGTAGAGGCTACGTGAGCCTCTGCGGCGCCTGCGGCAGCCGACACGAGCGTCGTCACCTCTTGTCGGCCATGCCTCGGTAGTCCTGCCCCTATTTGCTTCGCTCATGCAGTGCATACCGGGGTTGCTTTTGAGCAGCGAGATTCCTTCCTTCTCCTAGAAGCTAGATATGACCCAGATCATAGTTGACCCGGCCACACCCGTTCCTGCATACAAGTTAAATTCTCCTATCCGACTTACTGCTTAAGTCGGTCGAGGCTCCGTTAGGTGGACATCCCCTGGTCCGGGTTACTCCGAGACTCGGCATGCCTTGAGGTGACCCGGCCAGCGTCCGCTTTGGCCTTGCCGAACCTCGGCTAACTCGGCCTTTTATACCCCGGCGCGACCTTACCCGGGGGTATCCCCCCAACACAATTGTTTATAACAAGTCATGTTACAGCAAAGAATACTAAGCATAAGGCCAAAACAATATCAAGCATGGCATGACAAAGCATAGGCCACAGTCAAAAACAAGCTCTTTTTACCACATAAGCATGAGCTTTCCTACTCTTTTCCAAACCAAACCAAACCAAACTATTTGCAAACCAATGCATGAAAGAGGGGGTACAACCAACTTATTCAGAACACTAAGTAAACCAAGCAAACTAAAAACCAAAACGAAAACAAAAAAGAAGACGCTCCAAGAAAAACACAACTATGCATGAAACAATAAAAATGAAGCGTTTGGAAGAAACCTGGAATTTTTATTGATGAAGAAGGGGATGCCTTGGGCATCCCCAAGCTTTGACGCTTGTACTTCTTGGATATTTCTTGTGGTGACACGCGTGGCATCCCCAAGATTGAGCTTTAGTCCATCCTTCATCTCATTACTCATTCCTTCCATACACCTGAAAATTTTCCTTCATACAAAACTTCACACAATCTCATTAGCAACATTAGTGCACTTAAGATAAATAAGTCTCAAGGTTCAGTTATAACACCAAATAAACTTCCATTAGAACACTAGCTACTGTAGCACTTCCCTCAAAAAGCTCAATTCCCCAAAGAAACTCAAGAAGGAACTAACAAGAAGCAAATGCAGAAAATGGCAGAAATCTGTCAAAACAGACCAGCAGGCAAAGACGATTTTTTTCGAAGACCTTCTGTTGCTCAAATCAAAAAGTGTTGAACTAATGAACGTTAGATAACAACCTGGGGCAGAAGCACAAACAATTACGGCTCAATCCGATGTACAGAGCTCTCTCAGGAATTTTTACGGTGAAGCACAGAAATCTGTTTCGGGACAGCAACTTTCCTAATCATTACTTCTCTCTCATTAGAGGTTACTCTTGGCACAAAAAGCAAATAAAAAGGATAAGGAGATGTTATTACAGAGGTAATAACTTCCAAGACTCAACTAAAACTCTTGGATTATCTCCCAACAAGTACTTTTCTTTAACGCCTTTAAGTTAGGCATAAGAAGCAAGAAAAAGGATCAAGTGTTCTCAAATGAAGAAGCATTAAGACCAACTTTATTGCCCTGACCTCTCTTATTTTTATTCTTAACCTTGGGGAAAATATGATTGTTTGGTGGAGAAGAAAGATGCATGGTCCCCTTTCCCACATCTATTGTTGCTCCAAGGAGTCCTAATAGGGACCTTTCAAGTGTAATTTGTCCTTTTCCTACACATTCAATAACAAGATAATCAATAGAAATAATTTTCCCAAGGATCTTTGTAAACACTCCTTCAGCTATTCCAAGAGGTAATATGGTAGTATTTTTGGTGAGAGATATTTCTTTTCCTCCTTCAACGAGCACCCAAAGATTCAGAGATTCATAAATAGCTTTGGGCATAAGACAAAATTCAGACATGATATCACAGCGAGCTTGAAAAGTTTCAGTGTTTATCTCAATCTTTACTGTAGGGAACCACTTTGATGGTTCAGAGTTTATTGGAACATAATCATGTTGGTCCCTAAGCGTATTATAGCACCCTTATAATCTAGTAGTGCTAGCCTCAAGAGTGTCCAACCTAGCAAATATTTTTGCAAAAGAAGTATCAGTTTGGCTAGGCAAGTTGTAAGTGAGAATTAATTTTTTTATAGCATTAATGGCATCATCCTCATTACTTTGGAGTAAATCTCCTCTCGCAATAGCATCTGAAGAATATCTATAGCAAAGAGCAATCCCAAGGTAAAAACTGCTAAGGAACAATCCTTGAATCATTTTAGGCTCAGTATTTTCATGTAGATCAGAGATTCTAGACCAAGCTTCCTTAAAACTTTCCTCAATTCCTTGTTTAAAAGTGAGAATCATTTCCTCGGGTGACATAGTGATTGGAGCCAGGCTAGACATAGTGGCAACTCAAGATAGGAACTAATTTTTTTTGTGTTTTCAAATAAGAAAGCAAACAAGTAAAACTAATTTTTTTTGTGTTTTTTGAAGAACAAAACAAGCAAACAAAGCAAAAAGAAACTAAGCAAAAAAAACAACAAAGTAAAGAGATTGGTTATGAGGGACTCCCCTTGTGAAGATGTCCTTGACTCCCCGGCAACGGCGCCAGAAAAATCTGGTGTGTAGTTGACGTGGGAGCTTCTTCTTGTTCTTCAGTCCCCAGCAACGGCTCCAGAAAAATGCTTGATGGCTCAATGCACGGCGCCCAGAAAAATGATTGATGGCGGTGTTGATGTAGAGCTCGTTGGCAACCCCAAGAGGAAGGTATGATGAGCACAGCAGCAAGTTGCCCTCAGTTATGAAACCAAGGTTTAATCGAACCAGTAGGAGCAAGGAAACACCTCAAAGGTGTTACTAGCTGAGCTTTGGCAGGGCGCACTACCGGTGCTAGTAGCAACATGGAGACCTGCACAACACAACCACATAACTTTGTCCCCAACTTGCGATGAGGTTGTCAATCTCACCGTGTTTTGTGGAAAACAAAGGATTAAACGCAATGGAAAGAAGTAAAAGTTTGCAGAAAGTAAAGACAAAGCAGTAAAAGATTGTAGATTGTATGTAAAGAAAAGGACCGGGATCCATAGTTCACTAGAGGTGGCTCTCCTTAAGATAGATAACATGCTGGGTGAACAAATTACAGCGGGGCAATTGACAAACACCGAGAAAGCAATACATGCATATACTAATCATCTTGACTCCTTTGAGACTTGATTGGGCATTACAACATTATACATAGACCGCCATCCAACTGCATCTATGACTAATAATCCACCTTCAGGTTATCATCCGAACCCCCTCCAGTATTAAGTTGCAAGCAACAGATTATTGCTTTATGAACTGCGTGTAAAGTAAACAATACAATTGTTCTATGAACAAAGGATCGTTGTTTTCTCCCTAGTAGCAACAGCAAATGTAGTACCTTAGAGATTTATGTCACTTTCCCAGATTACCAGAGGCATGAACCCAATATCGAGCATAAATACTAACTCCTGGAGTTGCTAGCATCTACTTGGCCAAGATAGCTACTAACAACGGAAAGCATGCAAGATCTCAAATAACAAAGACATGATAGAATCAATAATCAATCTGAAATAGCATCTCAATATCCATCGGATCCCCGCAAACACAACATGTATGAATTACAAATAGATGATCTTGATCATGAATGGAGCTCACAAGATCTAAACATGAAAGCACAAACGAGGAGAAACCAGCCATCTAGCTACTACATGGATCCGTAGTCCAAGGATGAACTACTCACGCATCACACCGGAGGCTTGCATGGTGATGAAGAAGGCCTCCAGGGTGAATTCCCCTCTCCGGAAGGGTGCTGGGAAGAGCTTTAGATCCCCCCCCCCCATCTAGGGACAGAGACGACGGAGGCTACACTCTTTCGTGGATTTTTGATCGGGTCCCTAGGGTTTTTGTCCCGAGGGCAACTAATAGGCGGAAGGAGAGGCCGAGGGGGTGCTAGGGTCGGCCAGACCACCCCCTGGCGCGGGCCAGGCCTGGCCGCATGGCCAGGTGGTGTGGCCGGCCCCCAGCCCTTCTCCGTCTCGTATTCTGGCACTTGATCCCTTCCGGAAAAATAGGCACTTTGGCTTTTGTCTCGTCCAATTCCGAGAATATTCATTTTCTGACTTTTCTGGAACCAAAAACAACAGAAAACAGGCAGCTGGCACTGTGGCTCTTGTTAATAGGTTAGTCCAAGAAATCATAATAAAAGTACTCCAAAGTTGGAACAAAACACAAGAAAGTGGATAAAACCAAGCATGGAACATCAAAAATTATAGATACATTTGCAATGTATCAGGGCACGATGGAGATCATGCTGGAGCGCTCGATGGAGATCAAGGCGCAAGAAGACCATATCATATCACAGTATACATATGATGTTGATACCTGTTTTACATCTTATTGTGTGTTAGTATTTAGATACTCAAGGGTAGCAAATAAGATAATCCCTATTTAATTCCATTGTTCCGTGTTCCCCTTGTGTGTGCACCACCAAGAAAGTTCTTCGGTATGAGGCCGGCCGTGATGATCGGGGGTCAGACATATATATGTCCGCATACAGTGGGTGTAAGCCATGTTGCACAGCGAATACACACAAGTTAGATTTGGCGAGCCTAGCACACAATAGAAGCGTGGCCTCGGAACACAAGAGATCGAAAGATTGAGCATGAGTCACATGGATGATGTGATTGGCATTGTTGAATGTCTACCTTTGATACTGCACTGATGGTCGTGATGATCGGGGAAGGTGCAGAGGATAGGGATCATGCGATCACTAAAATCGTCCAGGGGATGACCGTTTTAGTGGAGACCAATTATAAATTGATCTCTTATTATAAACTTAGTCTAGATGTCTATTTGCAAATATCTTAGTAGATCTTAGCCTATCCCATTGAGGTACTTTGTGACCATGGGAATATATTGCTTAATATGGAACTTAGCAAAAGGGTCCAACTTCATAGATTAATACCCACGCCTGAGGGATATCCTCGTAAAAGGTGATCTTCTCTTCTTGATAAAATAACCATTAGGAGATAAATCGATGACTCCGGAATGTTTGGAGAAACACTTAGCGATCTTGCATTAGAGTTGAGAACTCTTGGAAGGGCTTGATTGCAAATGGAGGTCATAGATGAAAAGGTATATATTAGATATACAAATTATAAATGTGGTTCTTGCAAAACTCGTTGAAAATTGCAAAGTATTTGATACTTGTCTCGTTTTGTGAAAATAGGGTGATCTGCTTGAGAATTGCTGGATTTGAGGCAACGTGACTTGATGACGGCAAGCAAAACAGTTGATGGCCGACATCACCTCTTCCCTCAAAGTTTATCATTTGGATTAGTGGACTTGAATATAATTTGTAATCCTAGTATGTGTGTCTTGCTTTTGGTGAGACAATTATTCATATGAACAAGTTACAAACTAGTTTGTACTATTCTTATGAACAATACCTTATGGTCACATTACGATTACAAATAAGTTATTCTCATCACTATGTTAATGATAATAGCTCAAACATTTATAAAGGATTAGAATGTTGAAAGATATCCAAAGCTTAATAATGAAATGACACTACAGTTTAAGTCATTTTGGTTATTGCAGGTTCTTTATGAAAGATCGGGGTCCCAGATGCATAATCTAGAGACTTTGCAAAACCATGCCTCTTGGGCAGAATGACTAAAACTCCGCATTCTGGTAAAACGGTAATATGCGAAGAAATGTTGAATCTTATACATAGTGATGTATCATATTTTCAACAAGTAGTGGAAATCATTAGTCAATTGTGGACTTAAGTGAACAAGTGTATTTACTTAATGAAACATGAAGTTTGAAATGATTTGAATTGTTCAAATGAGTTCATAACTGAATGGGATATTGAATTAACTGAATTAACAAGTCTCTTCGATTTGATCGACATGACTAAGCCATTCAAGTTAAGTTTAGCATGAAAGGAACTTGTGAAAGATGTTTCACAAATTATGATAATTGGACGAATTCAAACTTTGTTGAAATGTCTAAACATCATAAACATTTTGTATTAGATACATATGATATCATATTATCTCTTATCGGGGTTATAGTTATCGTTTAGAGTTAGAGATCGAAATAAGCAAACACTCATTTGAAATACAAAGGAACATGTAAAAGATTCATGGAAACAACACCATAAGTGTTATGGCAAGTTCGAGTTTCTGGAGATCTCGACAAGTTGAAGTCGTGGCGAATAAACAAGTCTTTCTAGAGCATTCTTAGGAAGCTATGAATGCATCTTCCACGAAGGGGCAAACCTATTGTTGTCCAAAGTCAATGTGTCTTGATGAAGATACAGGTGGAAGAAAGTAAAAGATCAAAAACAAGGTATTTGACCTTACCTCTGAATTGTTGAGTGGTGCAGCGGAATTTGTTTCATAAAACCAAACTCTACAAATAGAGGAGAAACCAATGATAATGATCATAAAGTTTCAAGCAAATACTTTTACTAAAGAAAATAGGATTCAACTATACATTCTACAAGTTTGTGGAATTATATTATTGATTCACTTGTCTTTTTTTGAACAAAACATACCTACGAAATACAAAGAAGCGTGATGGACCTAAATACGAGAAATGAATAGTCATTGAAATCTCGTTAGTGGAATTCTCGATTTGATGATGATCAAGGAATCTTGGAATGTCCAAGATTATCGAGTGGACCTAGATTTGAGTGGGAGAAAATCAGCTTGGCTAGTTCATAATATATAGCTGACATATTCTAAGTGGGAGCTAAGTGAAATCCCTGGATCTCAAACATGAATGTCATATTTGAGTGGGAGCGTGAAATCATTCTGGATATGTGGACGACATATGTGAATGATGTGATTGGTGTTAATAGTATTTAAGTTAGGATGAAGTTGAAGTTATTAAACAATAAGATCTATCAAGATAGATTAGTAAGTTTAATAAACACTGAATGTCGAATGCTTCCTAGACTTGATTCTGAAAGATGTTCAGAATGTCCTAAGCAAGATTCTGAAGAAGTTCAGAATAGAACAAGGTAAGAAAGAAGTTCTCACTATATGAAGCATTGAGTATTACAACTATGGTTGAAAGAAAGAGATGCGTTGCATCTCCTATGCCTTAGTCATAGGTTCTTCCATATAACCATGTTGTATACTCGACATAATGTGACCCAAGGTTCTAGTTGGAAGGACTAGGTCTTAACTATAAGAGCATGTCTTTAAGTGATTCTTGAGTTGATCACTAAACCAGAATTAAGTTTGTACTTAAGTAGCAAGAAGCAATGTAAGTGGCATAGTTGCATTTCATGCACTAGGATCTACATAGATATAGAAGTATAAAAGCTACATCTGATGTGATGTATAATGTTATGGCGGGGCTAGTTCGTTTTTAACGTAGAATGATGTGTCCCAGGGCCCAGTGCCCATGAGAAAGCCCTCGAGGTTGATCTAACGTCACTGTAAGCTCCTGGAATCAGGCCTCGTTCTGCTGCCATGACTATAGTATATACACAAAGGATAGCAAAGTGTGTTTCGAAGTTTAGATGATAACAGTGAATAACGACCGTCATCATAAACACTAGAAACAAAAGTCTCGCTTTGTTGCCAAACAAATACTTCGACCCATTATAATATAATAGAGTGAATGTCAGATTAGGAAGACATTAACGATTTGCAAAAGACATAATGATCTGGTAAAACAAAACATGGACATGACGTTTCCCATGAGCATGCATGATCTGTAAACGCATATGGTATATGGTTTATAAGAGTAAAATGCAAGCTGGATTATTTGTACTCTAGTGCAAGTGGGAGACTGAAGGAGATATGCCCTAGAGGCAAATAAGAAATAGGTTTTTATTATCATATCTCAATTAGTTTATAATAGTTTCATATTGTGCTAGAACTGTGCCAAGTAGAAACATTGGTACAGGTGTGGTATGAAACAACCAAATCCCTAGTAGCCTCTATTCATACTAGTTCATTGGTCACGAAGATGATCTGGATTTCAAGATCATGGGCATTTATGCCGACTAACAACGAGATCATATCATTGGAGAATGATGTGGTTGGACATTCCTCGAAGGATTGCAACACGATCAAGTCATATAGTTCATTGTTGCAACAGCTATACCTAGACTCCTTCTCCTTAGACCGTGAGCTCATATTACTCACTATTTCCCTAGGTTGCTTTGACTGCATCAAACGCCACTTGGTAATGTGGTGGTCATAAAGGTGTACGTTGGGTATTCCGAAGGAACATTAGATGACATGTGACTGCAAGACCGGGATTTGTTCACCCATATGACGGGTAAAGATACATACAGCCGGCTTGGTGAGATTACATCTATAAATGTTGCAACATGTGACTAGGTCACGGGGATGTAATATCACGGTAACAAGAAAACATAACTTGTTGAGAACGAGATTGAACAAAGATATGGGATACCAGTGATCGGATCTCGGACAAGTTGTATCGAGAAACAAAAGGAAGAGGATGCTACATTTAGACGGTTCAAGCGACATTGTCATCAGGAATTCATAGGGGTCACATGGATATCCCTGGTCCCTCTGTTGATCATTGATACAGATCATGTCTAGAGCATTCCCGAGCCGTGAGAGGATACACTTAAGGGTACGATGGGAGCGATCATTCGTAAGACGGAATCACAGTAGAAAAAGAGAGAAAGCCGGAATTGTTCCGCAGAGAGATCCGAAGTTGTTCGGAGAAAGAATAAAGGAAAAGTCCCGAAAAATTTGCAGAAAAATAAGATCTATCTATCTACACTCAAATATTAGATATTTGTAAAAAAATAAGTGAAACATAAAATATTATATATAGTTTAAAACGGACATAAGAAATTCAAAAACGATCCAACCAATGTGAAACCTTCGCGGGGTGTGTTTTCGGATAAATGGGAATTTAAATATATATTTATTATATGTTAATTGTGAATTAATATATTATAAATAATATTTAGATTAATATTTATAAAGTTAACTTTTATATTATACTAAATCCTGGAGGGAAATAGTCTAGAAATAAAACTGTAGGAAAATAAAAGGAAAAGGAAAAATAGCCAGCCCTGTGGGCGGCGGATAACCACCACCGCACAGGGCGGCAGATAGCAGGCCGCCGCCAGGCCGCCGCGGGCCGCCGCTGCCAGCCGGCCCACCCGGGCAGGGCAGGACACAGGCGAGGCGGGGCGGGGCGCTTGGCCGCCGCTGCCCAGCCGGCCCACCCGGGGCGGGGCAGGGTCGGGTGCTGGGCCGCCGAGGGCAAGCCAGCCCACCCGGGGCTCCCCCCCTTCCCAGGCCACCGCGACACAAGTTGGGCCGCCGGTGGGCAGGTCGGCCCACCCGGCTGGCCGGCTGCTGCTCCTCCTTTTTCCCTTTTCTTTTTAGTTATTATTTTCTGTTTGCTATTTGGGCTGAGAACTTTTGGCCCATTTGGCAGTCCGAATTCCTGCTGACTTTTTCCTTTAGTAATTAGTTCCACATGGCTTAGCCTTTGAGAAAGGTACACCCCCTTAGCCTATATAAAGGGGTGCCCATGGGTGGGATTAAACACACAACTTGAGAAGTCCTTTGGTTAACTTTCTCCCCCTCCCTCTCTCTATACCTCGTGACCATGGCCCAAGTCTGGGATGTGCGATCGAGGCACACCTGCAGTATGCCGTTGCGCTACAGGGATTCCTAGCCAGATATCAACTTCCGCACTCCCGGCGGGATCGGGGAGCCGGAGGTCTCATCGTGCACCGGATGTGTACGAAGACACGAGGTGCAACACTTGGGGCGCTTAAATGTCGTGAGCCAGGGCTGTTGCACGATGAAGATGATGAAGATCAAGAAGGAGCAAGGGGTGACCTGCGAGGAGCTTCACGACCTTGAGGTCAGCTTCGAGTACGACTACATCAACCACGTTCCCCGTGGAACGTTAACCGCGTACAGACTACAAGGGTATGTACTCTCTACGCATCGGCCGTTACCGCATTACTACATAGATAGATCCTAGGCTAAGTTTCCGGGGATCCTTCGTAGGAAATTTTTTGTTTTCTGCGCTGATCCCCTACAGCATTACCATTGTTGGGAGGATATGGCTTATAATTGTTGTTACCAAAATTATTCCTATAAGCATTATTGCCAAAATTGTTATTTCTTATGAAGTTCACATAAACTTGCTCTTCTTGAGCAACCAAAGAGGCTAAAGGAACATTATTTGGATCAATATGGGCTTTCCCATTCACAAGCATAGACATAATAATATCAATCTTATCACTCAAGGAGGAAGTTTCCTCAACAGAATTTACCTTCCTACCTTGTGGAGCTCTTTCAGTATGGCATTTGGAATAGTTAACCATCATATTATACAGAAGTTTTGTTGCAGCACCCAAAGTAATGGTCATAAAGGTACCTCCAGCAGCAGAATCCAATAGGTTCCTTGAATAATAGTTCAATCCTGCATAAAAAGTTTGGATGATCATCCAAGCAGTCAGTCCATGAGTGGGACAATTCTTTACCAAAGATTTCATTCTTTCCCAAGCTTGAGCAACATGTTCATTATCAGATTGTTTAAACTTCATTATTTCACTTCTCATAGATATAATCTTAGCAGGAGGATAGTATTTTACAATAAAAGCATCTTTGCATTTAGTCCAAGAATCAATACTATTCCTAGTTAAGGAATTCAACCATTATTTAGCTTTTCCTCTCAAAGAGAAAGGAAACAATTTCAGCTTAATAATATCACCATCTACATCCCTATGCTTTTGCATCTCACAAAGTTCAACAAAGTTGTTTAGATGGGCAGCAGCATCTTCCTTACCAATACCAGAAAATTGTTCTCTCATAACAAGATTGAGCAAAGCAGGTTTTATCTCAAAGAAAGTATCTTCAGGCACAGGTGGAACAATAGGTGTGCTCATAAAATCATTGTTGTTGGTGCTAGTGAAGTCACACAACTTAGTGTTTTCAAGAGTAGTCATTTTTTTGGGTTTTCAAATAAGAAAGCAAACTAGTAAAACTATTTTTTTTTTGTGTTTTTGGTAAAGAAACAAGCAAACAAAGCAAAAAGGAACTAAGCAAAACAAAAATAACAAAGTAAAGAGATTGGTTATGAGGGACTCCCCTTGTGAAGATGTCCTTGACTCCCGGGCAACGGCGCTAGAAAATACGCTTGATGGCCCAAAATATATCGAGCTCGTTGGGGAACCCCAAGAGGAAGGTATGATGAGCACAGCAGCAAGTTTTCCCTCAGTACGAAACCAAGGTTATCAATCCAGTAGGAGCAAGGAAATACCCCAAAGGTGTAGCTAGCGGAACGTTGGCAGGGCGCACTACCGGTGCTAGCAGCAACGTGGAGACCTACACAACACAACCACAGAACACTGTCCCCAACTTGTGATGATGTTGTCAATCTCACCAGTTTTGCTGAAAACAAAGGATTAAATGTATCGAATGGAAGGAAGTAATAGTTTGCAGAAAGTAAACACAAAGCAGTAAACAGTTTGTAGATTGTATGTAAAAGAAAGGACTGGGATCCATAGTTCACTAGAGGTGGCTCTCCTTAAGATAGATAACATGATGGGTGAACAAATTACAGCGGGGCAATTAACAAACATCGAGAAAGCAATACATGCATATACTAATCATCTTGGATCCTTTGAGACTTGATTGGGCATTACAACATTATACATAGACCGCCATCCAACTGCATCTATGACTAATAATCCACCTTCAGGTTATCATCCGAACCCCCTCCAGTATTAAGTTGCAAGCAACAGATTATTGCTTTATGAACTGCGTGTAAAGTAAACAATACAATTGTTCTATGAACAAAGGATCGTTGTTTTCTCCCTAGTAGCAACAGCAAATGTAGTACCTTAGAGATTTATGTCACTTTCCCAGATTACCAGAGGCATGAACCCAATATCGAGCATAAATACTAACTCTTGGAGTTGCTAGCATCTACTTGGCCAAGATAGTTACTAACAACGAAAAGCATGCAAGATCACAAATAACAAAGACATGATAGAATCAATAATCAATCTAAAATAGCATCTCAATATCCATCGGATCCCCGCAAACACAACATGCAGAATTACAAATAGATGATCTTGATCATGAACAGAGCTCACAAGATCTAGACATGGAAGCACAAAGGAGGAGAACCAGCCATCTAGCTAGTACATGGATCCGTAGTCCAGGGATAAACTACTCACGCATCACACTGGAGGCTTGCATGGTGATGAAGAAGGCCTCTAGGGTGAATTCCCCTCTCCGGCAGGGTGCCAGGAAGAGCTTCAAATCCCTCCCGATCTAGGGATGGAGATGACGGTGGCTATAGACTCTTTCGTGGATTTTTGATCGGGTACTTAGGGTTTTCGTCCCGAGGGAATCTTATAGGCGGAAGGAGAGGCCGAGGGGGTGCCTGGGCTGGCCACACCACCCCCTGGCGTGGGCCAAGCCTGGTCGCACGGCCAGGTGGTGTGGCCGCCCTCTGGCCCTTCTCTGTCTCGTATTATGGCTCTAGATGACTTCCGGAAAAATAGGCACTTTGGCTTTTGTCCCGTCCAATTCCGAGAATATTCATTTTCTGACTTTCTTGGAACCAAAAACAGGCAGCTGGCACTGTGGCTCTTGTTAATAGGTTAGTCCAAGAAATCATATGAAATGTACTCCAAAGTGTGGACAAAACACAAGAAAGTGGATAAAACCAAGCATGGAACATCAAAAATTATAGATACATTTGCAATGTATCAATGGACAAGGCCTATTATCGTGTGGACTGGAGGTTTTTGGAAGGGGTTTAGCAAAACTGGGCTTTCAAAGTCAATGGATTTGGTGGGTGATGGCATGTGTCACCACCGTACGCTACTCTATTATCTTTAACAGAAATACGTTGGACCCTTTTACTCCTACTCGCGGACTATGCCAAGGTGATCCCCTCTCTCCGTACTTGTTCTTGTTTGTTGCAGACGACCTTTCTTGCCTAATCCAGAAGGAAATTGATGACGGTGCTCTCAATGAGCTACATGTGAGTAGAAGGGATCGATGAACCAAGCCTCGGTGATCAAATCCTTCCTCGACAGATATGAGAAGAGTACTGGACAGCTTGTTAGCTTGGGAAAATGCTCCATACTTTATGGTGATAGAGTGGCCTCTAATACTCATGATGAAATCAAAGGTATACTGAAATATGAGACTCTGTGCTTTGAGGAAAAATACCTTGGACTCCCTGTTCTAGAGGGGCGTTTAAAGAAGGGCAAGCTTCAAAAAACTAAGGAAAGATTTTCGAATAAAGAAAATGAGTGGGTCAAGAAGTATATGTCAAGTGCTGGAAAACAAATCCTCATAAAGGAAGTTTTGCAATCTCTCTCTACGTATGCAATGGGGGTGTTCAAATTTCCTGTGGGTCTAACTGAGGATCTCTCTAAAATTGTTCGTGATTTCTGGTAGGGCGATGAGGAGAATCGCCGGCGTATGCATTGGCTTTCATGGGAAAAGTTGACAAGGCCTAAAAGACAAGGTGGCATGGGATTCCGAGATCTCCGTATTGATACATTGCAAATGTATCTATAATTTTTGATGTTCCATGCTTGGTTTTATCTACTTTCTTGTGTTTTGTCCACACTTTGGAGTACTTTTCATATGATTTCTTGGACTAACCTATTAACAAGAGCCATAGTGCCAGCTGCTTGTTTTCTGCTGTTTTTGGTTTTAGGAAATCAGAAAATGAATATTCTCGAAATTGGACGGGACAAAAGCCAAAGTCATTATTTTACCGGGGGACACTTGGAGCCAGAATATGAGACGGAGAGGGGCTGGGGCCCGGCCACACCACCTGGCCGCAAGGCTAGGCCTAGCCCGCACGTCTGGATGCCCCAGGCACCCCCTCGGCCTCTCCTTCCGCCTATATATTGCCTCCGATACGGAAACCCTAAGTACCCGATCAAAAATTCCACAAAAGAGTCTGTAGCCGCCGCCATCTCCATCCCTAGATCGAGAGGGATCTGAATCTCTTCCTGGCACCCTGCTGGAGAGGGGAATTCAACATAGAGGCCTTCTTTGTCATCATGCAAGCCTCCAGTGTGATGCGTGAGTAGTTCATCTCTAGACTACGGGTCCATGTAGTAGCTAGATGGCCAGTTCTCCTCCTTTGTGCTTTCATGTCTAGCTCTTGTGAGCTCCATTCATGATCAAGATCATCTATTTGTAATTCTGCATGTTGTGTTTGTGGGGATCCGATGGATATTGAGATGCTATTTCAGATTGATTATTGACTCTATCATGTCTTTGTTATTTGTGATCTTGCATTCTTTCCGTTGTTACTAGTTATCTTGGCCAAGTAGATGCTAGCAACTCCAAGAGTTAGTATTTATGCTCGATAGTGGGTTCATGCCTCTGGTAATCTGGGGAAGTGACAGAAATCTCTAAGGTACTAGATGTGTTGTTGCTACTAGGGAGAAAACAACAATCCTTTGTTCATAGAACAATCGTATTGTTTACTTTACACGCAATTCATAATGCAATAATCTGTTGCTTGCAACTTAATACTGGAGGGGGTTCGGATGATAACCTGAAGGTGGATTATTAGTCATAGATGCAGTTGGATGGCGGTCTATGTATAATGTTGTAATTCCCAATCAAATCTCAAAGGAGTCAAGATGATTAGTATATGCTTGTATGTTTTCTCGATGTTTGTCAATTGCCCCGATGTAATTTGTTCACCTAGCATGTTATCTATCTTAAGGAGAGCCACCTCTAGTGAACTATGGACCCCGGTCCTTTCTTTTACATTCAATCTACAATCAACTGTTTATTGCTTTGTGTTTACTTTCTGCAAACTATTACTTCCTTCCATTCAATATGTTTAATCCTTTGTTTTCAGCAAAACCGGTGAGATTGACAACCTCGTCGTAAGTTGAGGGCAAATTTCTATGGTTGTGTTGTGCAGGTATCCACGTTGTTGCTGGCACCGGTAGTGCGCCCTGCCAACATTCAGCTAGCTACAGCTTTGTGGTGTTTCCTTGCTCCTACTGGATTGATAACCTTGGTTTCGTACTGATGGAAAACTTGTTGCTGTGCTCATCATACCTTCCTCTTGGGGTTCCCCAACGAGCTCGATATATTTTGGGCCATCAAGCTCTTTTTGTGGCGCCGTTGCCAGGGAGTCAAGGACATCTTAACAAGGGGAGTCCCTCATAACCAATCTCTTTACTTTGTTATTTTTGTTTTGCTTAGTTTAGTTCTGTTTTGTTTGCTTGTTTCTTTATCAAAAACACACCAAAATTAGTTCTACAAGTGTCCTTTCTTTATTGAAAACACAAAAAAATTAGTTTCTATCTTAAGTTGCCATTATGTCTAGCCTTGCTCCAATCACTATGTCACCTGAGGAAATGATTTTCACTTTTAAACTAGGAATTGAGGAGAGCTTCAAGGAAGCTTGGTCTAGAATCTCTGATCTACATGAAAAAACTGAGCAAAAATGACTCAAAGCTTGTTCCTTAGCAGTTTTTACCTTGGAATTGCTCTTTGCTATAGATTTGCTTTAGATGCTGTTGTGGGAGGAGATTTCCTCCAATGCAATGAGGATGATGTTGTTAATACTATAAATAAATTGGTCTTTACTTACAACTTTCCTAGCAAAACTGTTATTTCTTTCACAAACATATTTGCTAGATTGAACACTCTTGAGACCAGCACTGCTAGTTTGAAAGATTGCTATAATACGCTTAGGGAGCATCATAATTATGTTCCAATAAATTCTGAACCATCAAAGTGGCTCCCCACAGTAAAGATTGATATAAATAATGAAACTTTTCAAGCTTGCTGTGATATCATGTCTGAATTTTGTCTTATGCCCAAAGATATTTATGAATCTTTGGAGGATTTCTGAAGGAGGAAAAGAAATATCTCTTGCTAATAATGCTACAATATTACCTATTGGAATAGCTGAAGGAGTGTTTACAAAGATCCTTGGGAAAATGATTTCTACTGATTATCTTGTTATGGAATGTGCAGGAAAAGGACAAATTACGCTTGGAAGGTCCCTATTAGAACTCCTTGGAGCAATAATAGATGTGGGAAAGGGGACCATGCACCTTGCTTCTCCACCAAACAATCATATGTTCCCCAAGGTTAAGAATAAAAGTAAGAGAGGTAAGGGCAAAAAATTGGTTTTAATGCTTCTTCATTTGAGAACACTTGATCCTTTTTCTTGCTTCTTATGCCTAATTTAAAGACGTTAAAGAAAAGTACTTATTGGGAGATAACCCAAAAAATTTAGATGAGACTTGGAAGTTATTACCTCGGTAATAACCACTCATTATCCTTTTTATTTGCTTTTTGTGCCAAGAGTAACCTCTAATGAGAGAGAAGTAATGATTGGGAAAGTTGCTGTCCCGAAACAGATTTTTGTGCTTCACCGTAAAAATTCGTGTAAAATCTCTGTACGTCCTTTTGAGGCGTGAATTTTTGTGCTTCTGCCCCAGGTTGTTATCTAACTTTCCTTAGATCAACACTTTTTGATTTGAGCAACAGAATGTTTTCTAAAAATTCTTCTTTACCTTCTCGTCTGTTTTGACAGATTTCTGCCATTTTCTGCATTTGCTTCTTGTTGGTTCCTTTTTTAGCTCTTTTGGGAAATTGAGATTTTTGAGGGAAGTGCTACAGTAGCTAGTGTTTTAATGGAAGTTTTATTGGTGTTAGAACTGAACCTAAATACTTATTATCATGAGTGCACTAATGTTGCTAATAAAGATTGTGTGAAGTTTTGTATGAAGGAAAAATTTCAGGTGTATGGAAGGAATGAGTAATGAGATGAAGGATGGACTAAAGCTCAAGCTTAAGGATGCCACACGTGTCACCCCAAGAAATATCCAAGAAGTACAAGCGTCAAAGCTTGGGGATGCCCAAGGTATCTCCCTCTTCATCAATAAAAATCCCAGGTTTCTTCCAAACGCTTTATTTTTATTGTTTCATGCACAGTTGTGTTGTTCTTGGAGCGTCTTCTTTTTCGTTTTCGTTTTTGTTTTTCGTTTGCTTTGTTTTCTTAGTTTGCTGAATAAATTGGTTGGACCCCCTCTTTCATACATTGGTTTTTAAATAGTTTGGTTTGGTTTGGAAAAGAGTAGGAAAGTTCATGTTAAGTGTTAAAGAGAGTTTGTTTTTGACTGTGGCCTATGCTTTGTCATGCCATGCTTGATATTGTTTTGGATTTATGCTTAGTATTCTTTACTGTAGCATGACTTGTTATAAACAATTGAGATTGCTTAATGTGTCTTGGATGAATCATGCGTTGTTTTAGCATATTAAAGCATAGTATTGTGGTATTCTCCTTTGATGCTTTATTTGGGTTGACTTGGCGCATGCTCACACCATTAATGACTATCCCAAGTCACCATAAGCCTTTACGATCCTTTAGTTTTCAACTTGTAGTATCACTTTATTCTTTGATCAATGATGTTTTGTCGCTCGACATGATTATGGCCATTATTTCTCTCTTAGTTTGTCGCTCCCAGTTTTTTGCTAGCCTCCTCAACCAAGTATGAGTTCCACTCATGAATCCAACTCCCTAAACCAAGTTATTCCAAAGAGTCCACCATACCTACCTATTAGCATATTCTATTCCAAGTATATTCATGTTTTTGTTTACCTTCCAAATTAAACTTGTTATGAGAAAACTAGTGATTAAAGCTCTCACGAACTTGATGGCACACTTTATTTTTCTTGCCCTTAATAAACTTGAACCATTGTGTCATCTATGTTGTATATGCTTGCACTTACTTGTTGGGGATTAGCAGAACCATGTTGTCATGGGGAACGCTTTCAACATTGCACTGGTACTTTGTACCTAGTTGATATCATGCTCTTTTGTCTATGGATGTCGTCGGTGTGAAATGAAAAGGGAGCTTGTAAGTCCATAGAGTTATGTATATGTGTTAGAGAAACGCTTGGGCCGCTGGTCTAACCCATGCTGACATGGTGGAAACCTGCAGCGTAACCATAATGAGCTGTCTATGAAGCATTCTTCTTATATAAAAAAAGAGTCCTATATTGAGAAAAAAGAGAAAAAGAAAAAAAAGATATTATGAAAAGAGGAAAGAGAGAAAAAAGCACCATATTCCCATGGTAAATAAGAAGATTGATGAGATGCTTGTTGTCTGCTTGCCTTGTCATTTTGATATGGGGATTCTTCCGTATCATCGGGCAAGGGGTAACCCGTTGGGGGTTCTCTATGATACACATGTACTTACAATGTCAAGAACTTACCGGTGACTAAACTTGAGTAGCATGAGGAGCGGCCCTCGTATTCAAGGGACATGAGATTTCTAACTTATACTTTGTCAAGCATGTACACCATAGTTTGTTCACTTTAACCTTAATCACTTCAAGATGCTTATGATAGGGGCAATGAGAGCTGAAAGCTATAAGTACCATAATTTTTGGAAGCTCTTTATGAAACCTGAATCTCTGCTTCCTTCTATGAAGGCCTTTCTTCCACCATTATATTGAGTGTCCACCTTCTACCTTTATGCACCTACTTTGAGAGCATAGTGGCCATTCTTACTTCTATGTGCATTGTCCCAAGACTAGTTGATTGATGCATAATTTGATATTGCTTGTTTTAAACTATTTGTATCTAGTCACTCTTATGAACTTTGAAGGTGTCCTATGCATTTATACTTGCTACTCTATGAGGGACAAGCTGAATGCTATTATGCTATGTTTTCTTTATGTGAAACAAACAAACGTCTTGCAAAGCATTATTATTCATGAATCTTTTGTTTGTGCCTTTTCATGTTGCAACATAGTTTCTTTGTCTTATTGCTAGATCTTTGTCTTTCATGTTATGATTGAAGTACTATGATCCTAGCTTTCAATGTTTTACAAATACTTTGATCAAGTTTATGATGGTGCATGTCAACTCAAAAATTATTATTTTCTTTTTTATCACTTACCTACTCGAGGACGAGCAGGAGTTAAGCTTGGGAATGTTGATACATTTCAAATGTATCTATAATTTTTGATGTTCCATGCTTGGTTTTATCTACTTTCTTGTGTTTTGTCCACACTTTGGAATACTTTTCATATGATTTCTTGGACTAACCTATTAACAAGAGCCACAGTGCCAGCTGCCAGTTTTCTGTTGTTTTTTGTTTCGGGAAGTCAGAAAATGAATATTCTCGGAATTGGATAGGACAAAAGCCAAAGTCATTATTTTATCGAGGGACACTTGGAGCCAGAATACGAGACGGAGAGGGGCTGGGGCCCGGCCACACCACCTGGTCGCGCAGGCAGGCCTGGCCCACGCCAGGGGGTGGTCTGGCCGCCCCAGGCACCCCCTCGGCCTCTCCTTCCACCTATATATTGCCTCTGATACAGAAACCCTAAGTACCCGATCAAAATTCCATGAAAGAGTCTATAGCCGCCGTCATCTCCATCCCTAGATCGGGAGGGATCTGAAGCTCTTCCCGGCACCCTGCCGGAGAGGGGAATTCACCCTGGAGGCCTTCATCATCATCATGCAAGCCTCCGGTGTGAGGCGTGAGTAGTTCATCTCTGGACTATGGGTCCATGTAGTAGCTAGATGGCTGGTTCTCCTCCTTTGTGCTTTCATGTCTAGATCTTGTGAGCTCCGTTCATGATCAAGATCATCTATTTGTAATTCTGCATGTTGTGTTTGCGGGGATCCGATGGATATTGAGATGCTATTTCAGATTGATTATTGATTCTATCATGTCATTGTTATTTGTGATCTTGCATGTTTTCCTTTGTTAGTAGCTATCTTGGCCAAGTAGATGCTAGCAACTCCAAGAGTTAGTATTTATGCTCGATAGTGGGTTCATGCCTCTGGTAATCTGGGGAAGTGACAGAAATCTCTAAGGTACTAGATGTGATGTTGCTACTAGGGAGAAAACAACAATCCTTTGTTCATAGAACAATCATATTGTTTACTTTACATGCAATTCGTAATGCAATAATCTGTTGCTTGCAACTTAATACTGGAGGCGGTTCGGATGATAACCTGAAGGTGGATTATTAGTCATAGATGCAGTTGGATGGCGTTCTATGTATAATGTTGTAATGCCCAATTGAATCTCAAAGGAGTCAAGATGATTAGTATATGCTTGTATGCTTTCTCGATGTTTGTCAATTGCCCCGCTGTAATTTGTTCACCCAACATGTTATCTATCTTAAGGAGAGCCACCTCTAGTGAACTATGGACCCCGGTCCTTTATTTTACATTCAATCTACAATCAACTGTTTACTGCTTTGTGTTTACTTTCTGCAAACTATTACTTTCTTCCATTCGATACATTTAATCCTTTGTTTTCAGCAAAACCTGTGAGATTGACAACCTCATCGTAAGTTGGGGGCAAAGTTCTGTGGTTGTGTTGTGCAGGTCTCCACGTTGCTGCTGGCACCGGTAGTGCGCCCTGTCAACGTTCAGCTAGCTACACTTTTGGGGTGTTTCCTTGCTCCTACTGGATTGATAACCTTGGTTTCGTACTGAGGGAAAACTTGTTGTTGTGCTCATCATACCTTCCTCTTGGGGTTCTCCAACGAGCTCGGTATATTTTGGGCCATCACGTATGTTTAACCAAGCTTTGCTTGCTCGAGAAGCTTGGAGATTGATCCACTATCCCGACCGTTTATGTGCAAGGGTTCTTAAAGCTAAGTACTATCCGTCTGGAAACCTCCTTGATACTGCCTTTATCCACAACACCTCGCAGTCATGGCAGGGTGTTATGCATGGCCTCGATCTACTTAAAAAAGGGGTGATATGGAGGATCGGGTCTGGGACTCAAGTGAAAATCTTCAGAGATAATTGGCTCCCCCGCCCCGATGCTCCTTCTGTCTCAAAGAGGTTGGGGAACTACCACAGGTGATGGGTGTCTAAGCTTATCAATCAGACTACGAGGACCTGGGACGTGAACCTGGTCCGATCCTGTTGCCCCCCTACGGATGCTGATGTGATCCTATCCATTAAACTCCCCGCTAGACAATGTGATGACTTCGTTGTGTGGCTTCCGAGGAGCAACGACCTTTTCTCGGTTCGGTGTGCATATCGTCTTGGCATGGCCCCCTCTTACTCCAGACTTAGTGGAGGTCAATCAAGTTCTGAGCCAATGGGGGATAGAGGCATCTAGAATGTGATCTAGAAGGCTAAGGTACCCCAAAAGTTAAAGGTTTTTGCATGGAAGGCAGCGACATCTACTCTTGCTATGAAACACAATTTGCACCACCGTATTCTGAGTGTGGATCCTATCGGTTCTATCTGCAAAAGAGAAATTGAAGATGGGCACCATGCACTGGTTCGATGCACCATCACTAGAGCCCTCAAAGCGGAGCTTAGAAACTCCTGGGTCTTACCGTCGGAGGAGGCCTTATCCGGCGCGGGCATGGAGTGGCTTCTTTTCCTCCTTCAGAAGCTGCCAGCTGAAATGCGAGCAGAAGTAATTTTTCTCTTCTAGCGTGTATGGCACCATAGAAACAATATTGTGCACGGTGATGGAAAAGCATCGATAACTGCTTATGTCCCTTACTTAGTGAATTACCTCAGCTCCTTTAATTATTTCGCTGATCCAAATGTGGATAACAAGGGGAAGTCTCCACTTCTACCTGACAGTTCTATAGTGCATGCGGACCCAACGGGCTCTAGCTCCTGGGTGGCTCCACGGTTTTGCGAAGTTAAGGCGAATGTTGATGCTGGCTGGGACGCCCTCTCGAAGAAGACTGGAATCGGAGTCATTATTTGCGACCATTCGGTTGCTCTCTCAGAATGGAAACCTGTTCATGATTGCATGTGTGCTAAAGAGGCGGAGATCCACGCTGTCATTGCTGGCCTGAAGCAACTTATTCACCTTCATTGTTGGCATGTGTTCAGGTCCTCTCCAGCCATGAGGTAGATAGATCATGGTTTTGGTATCTGTACGAGGAAGCGAGAAAGATCTTAAAGATCTTCACTCAAATTTATGTTGTTAAGGTTCCTCGTAGTAGCAACCTCGTTGCACATAGTTTAGCACAACTGGGCAAGTCAGGAGCCTCTGGTAGTTTATGTGGTGCAACACCGATCTGCGTATCGGATACTGTTGCTCACGACTGTAATTTGTAATCATTATCTATGCTGATTTGTGGGCAAGTTTCCAGACACACTCTTTTCCTTCCAGGGTACCTATGGGGGCTGGGAGGTTTTTAATGAGGCAGGCTTGCTTTGCTTAATATAGTGTGGTTCCCTTTCAAAAAAAGCATTATCTTACTGTAATTATTAGAAAAAGTAGTGGCATAATCTCTACTACTTCAAAGCATCCATTTTATCAGACAATTTCATTCAAGAGTGCTATTGAGTCTATTTACATTAAGCTCAGATGGGGTCGAGTAGTTCTAAAATCAAATCCTTTGGGCTAAACATGGACTCAAGTCATCTTTTGGATGCTTTTTCTTGTTGTAAAAATGTCGGAAATATTTTTAATCAAGATCATTGCTCATTATTTCAAAGCTAAAAAAGGAGACACTAGCAAAGGAATAGAATTTATAGGATAACAAGCTAAGTGGGGAGTGGCTCAAGTGCAAGCGAGTGAATAATTATAGGATCACTTTAAAGTTGCAGAAAAGGTGATGAAAGGAATGTGATACCTCATGTTGCTTGCTTCGTTCACGTACTTGATTCGAATCCCCTCTATATTTCCCTATTGCCAAGTCACCTGAAATTTGAGCAATCTCCGAGAGAAACAAAGAAAAAATTGCAATAAAGGTTACAACTATTTTTTTGTGTTTTTGGTTTAGGAGTGCGAACAAAAAGTAAACATGCAATTTTTAAGAAGTAAAATAAATCAAAAAAAAATGAATGCAAGGTTTGGAGGTTTTCAAACCTCCCCCAAACTTAGGCTGTTGCCAGGCTCAGTTGTTGCCGTCGTTCGGCGGCAGGTGCGGATACTGCTGGTAGTAGTTGGGTAAGTGGGTCATGAAGTGACTGAAGTTGTGAGTTAAGGCACTAACATCCTCATTCACTCCTTATAGTGTGTCATCAATCTCCCCAACGTGTTGATTGAGCTGCTGAAACTCTTGATACGGGATGTAGTTGAACCCCTGCTGCGGCTGATTGGGCCATGGGTCCCAGGATCCCCTTGATGTTGCTGCTGTCCCTCCCAAGCAGGGTTGTATTCCTGCTCCTCCTCCTGCTCCTGCTCATTCTGTTGGTCTCCTTCTTCATCTTCTTCTTGATCAGGCTGGAATTCAGCCATGATCTCCACCACTTGATCCTTGGTGAGGATCCAGTTGTATTTCGCCACAATCGAGAAGGCTTATAGACAGGGCAACGGAACCTGCTCAACCTATGCATCACCAAGGCAACCAAATTGATATGCTCGGAGCCTCTAGTCAGCTCGGTAAATACCGAGGAAACCACAAGCAGTTAAATATTTGACATCCATAAGTCTAGAGCTGTCAATAGGTTGCATCACAGGTAATGTAATGTTCAATGCTAGAGCAAGGTGGGTGATGTGCTCGTCGTTCGACGTAGAGCTCGTTGGGAACCCCAAGAGGAAGGTACGATGAGCGCAGCAGCAAGTTTTCCCTCAGTTATGAAACCAAGGTTTACTCGAACCAGTAGGAGCAAGGAAACACCCCAAAGGTGTTACTAGCTGAGCTTTGGCAAGGCGCACTACCGGTTCTAGTAGCAACGTGGAGACCTGCACAACACAACCACAGAACTTTGTCCCCACCTTGCGATGAGGTTGTCAATCTGACCGTGTTTTGCGGAAAACAAAGGATTAAACGTATCGAATGGAAAGAACTAAAAGTTTGCAGAAAGTAAACACAAAGCAGTAAAAGATTGTAGATTGTATGTAAAAGACAAGGACCGGGATCCATAGTTCACTAGAGGTGGCTCTCCTTAAGATAGATAACATGTTGGGTGAACAAATTACAGCGGGGCAATTGACAAACACCGAGAAAGCAATACATGCATATACTAATCATCTTGACTCCTTTGAGACTTGATTGGGCATTACAACATAATACATAGACCGCCATCCAACTGCATCTATGACTAATAATCCACCTTCAGGTTATCATCCGAACCCCCTCTAGTATTAAGTTGCAAGCAATAGATTATTGCTTTACGAACTGCGTGTAAAGTAAACAATACAATTGTTCTATGAACAAAGGATCGTTGTTTTCTCCCTGGTAGCAACAACACATCTAGTACCCTAAAGATTTCTGTCACTTCCCCAGATTACCAGAGGCATGAACCCACTATCGAGCATAAATACTGGAGTTGCTAGCATCTACTTGGCCAAGATGGCTACTAACAACGGAAAGCATGCAAGATCACAAATAACAAAGACATGATAGAATCAATAATCAATCTGAAATAGCATCTCAATATCCATCGGATCCCCGCAAACACAACATGCAGAATTACAAATAGATGATCTTGATCATGAACGGAGCTCACAAGATCTAAACATGAAAGCACAAAGGACGAGAACCAGCCATCTAGCTACTACATGGATTCGTAGTCCAAGGATGAACTACTCACGCATCACACCGGAGGCTTGCATGGTGATGAAGAAGGCCTCCAGGGTGAATTCCCCTCTCCGGCAGGGTGCCGGGAAGAGCTTCAGATCCCTCCCGATCTAGGGATGGAGATGACAACGGCTATAGACTCTTTCGTGGATTTTTGATCGGGTACTTAGGGTTTACATCCCGAGGGCATCTTATAGTCGGAAGGGGAGGCCGAGGGGGTGCCAGGAGCCACCACACCACCCCCTGGCACGGGCCCAGCCTGGCCGCGCGGCCAGGTGGTGTGGCCGGCCCCTGACCCTTCTCCGTCTCGTATTCTGGCACTTGATCCCTTCCGGAAAAATAGGCATTTTGGATTTTGTCCTGTCCAATTCCGAGAATATTCATTTTCTGACTTTCCTGGAACCAAAAACAGCATAAAACAGGCAGCTGGCACTATGGCTCTTGTTAATAGGTTAGTCCAAGAAATCACATGAAAAGTACTCCAAAGTTGAAACAAAACAGAAGAAAGTGGATAAAACCAAGCATGGAACATCAAAAATTATAGATACATTTGCAATGTATCAACATCCCAGAGCTTAACTCCTGCTCGTCCTCGAGTAGGTAAGTGATAAAAAGAAAGAATAATTTTTGAGGTGACATGCACCATCAAAGACTTGATCAAAGTATTTGCAAAACATTCAAAGCTGGGATCATAGTACTTCAATCATAACATGAAAGATAAAGTTCTAGCAATAAGCAAAGAAACTATGATGCAACATGAAAAGGCACAAACAAAAGATTCATGAATAATAATGCTTTGCAAGACGTTTGTTTGTTTCACATAAAGAAAACATAGCATAGTAATATTCAGCTTGTCCCTCAATAGAGTAGCAAATATAAATGCATAGGACACGTTCAAAGTTCATAAGAGTGACTAGATACAATAGTTTAAAACAAGCAATAACAAGTTATGCATCAATCAACTAGTCTTGGGACAATGCACATAGAACTAAGAATGGCCACTATGCTCTCAAAGTAGGTGCATAAAGATAGAAGGTGGAGACTCAATATAATGGTGGAAGAAAGGCCTTTTGTAAAAGGAAGTAGGGATTCAAGTCTCATAAAGAGCTCCCAAAAATTATGGTACTTGTAGTTTTCAGCTCTCATTGTCCCTATCATAAGCATCTTGAAGGTGATTAAGGTTAAAGTGACACAACTAAGAGGATATGCTTGACAAGTTATAAACCGAAATCTCATGCCCCTTACTTATGAAGACCGATCCTCATGCTACTCAACTTTAGTCACGAGTAAGCTCTTGTCATTGTAAGTATATGTGTATCATTAAGAACCGCCAACGGGGTACCCCTTGCACATGATACGGAGCTTTCCCATAATCAAAATGACAAGGCAAGCAGACAATGAGCATCTCAACGATCTTTTTATTTTCTATTTGCATAGGTTTTTTATTGAGGATGCTTCATAGAGTGCTCATTATGGTGATGCTGCAAGTTTCCACCATGATTATGCATGGCTTAGGCTAGCGGCCCAGGCGTTTCTCTAACACACATACAAACTCCATGATCTTACAAGTTCCGCTTTTATTTCACACCGCCGTGATCCGTAAGCAAAAGAACATGATATCAACGGGGTACAAAGTACAAGTGCAATGTTGAAAGCGTTCCCCATGGTACATGGTTCTGCTAATTTCAACTTATAAAGCGCAAGCATATACGCAACAAAGAAGGACCCAATGGTTCAAGTTCATTAGAGGCAATAAAGTAAAGTGTGCCATCAAGTTCGTGAGAGCTTTAATCACTAGTTTTCTCATAACAAGTGGAAGGTAAACAAAAGCATGAATATACTTGGAATAGCATAAGCTAGTAGGTAGGTATGGTGGACTCTTTGGAATAACTTGGTTTAGGGAGTTGGATGCATGAGTGGAACTCATACTTTGTTGTGGAGGCTAGCAAAAGACTGGGAGCGACAAACTAAGAGAGCAATAATGGCCATAATCATGCAGAGCGACAAAACATCATTGATCAAAGCATAAAGTGATACTACAAGTTGATAACTAAAGGATCATAAAGGATATGGTGACTTTGGATAGTCAAAACATGGTGTGAGCATGCGCCAAGTCAACCCAACTAAAGCATCAAAGGAGAATACCACTATACTATGCTTTAATATGCTAAAACAACGCATGATTCATCCAAGGCACATTAAGCAATCTCAATTGTTTATAACAAGTCATGCTACAGTAAAGAATACTAAGCATAAATCCAAAATAATATCAAGCATGGCATGACAAAGCATAGGCCACAGTCAAAAACAAGCTCTTTTTACCACATAAGTATGAACTTTCCTACTCTTTTCCAAACCAAACCAAACTATTTGCAAACCAATGTATGAAAGAGGGGGTCCAACAAATTTATTCAGAAAACTAAGCAAACCAACACAAACTAAAACCAAAATGAAAATGAAAAAGAAGACACTCCAAGAAAAACACAATTGTGCATGAAACAATAAAAATGAAGCGTTTGGAAGAAACCTGGGATTTTTATTGATGAAGAAGGGGATGCCTTGGGCATCGCCAAGCTTTGACGCTTGTACTTTTTGGATATTTCTTGGGGTGACATGCGTGGCATCCCCAAGCTTGAGCTTTAGTCCATCCTTCATCTCATTACTCATTCTTTCCATACACCTGAAATTTTTCCTTCATACAAAACTTCACACAATCTTTATTAGCAACATTAGTGCACTCAAGATAAATAAGTCTTAAGGTTCAGTTCTAACACCAAATAAACTTCCATTAGAACACTAGATACTGTAGCACTTCCCTCAAAAAGCTCAATTCCCCAAAATAACTCAAGAAGGAACCAACAAGAAGCAAATGCAGAAAATGACAGAAATCTGTCAAAACCGACCAGCGGGTGAAGACAAAAAATTTCGAAGACCTTCTGTTGGTCAAATCAAAAAGTGTTGAACTAACTAAAATTAGATAACAATCTGGGGCAGAATCACAAACAATTACAGCTCAATCTGACATACAGAGCTCTCTCCCGAATTTTTACGGTGAAGCACAAAAATCTGTTTCGGGACAGCAACTTGCCCAATCATTACTTCACTCTCATTAGAGTTTACTCTTGGCACAAAAATCAAATAAAAAGGATAAGGAGAGGTTATTACAAAGGTAATAACTTCCAAGACTCATCTAAAACTTTTGGGTTATCTCCCAACAAGTACTTTTCTTTAAAGCCTTTAAGTTAGGCATAAGAAGCAAAGAAAGAATCAAGTGTTCTCAAATGAAGAAGCATTAAGACCAAATTTTGTTTTCATAGGAGAAGAAAAAGAAATCTTTTATCTCTTTTTATGGAAGTGTTCTATACCTTTCTTGAGTGGGAGTTGATATTTAATGGTGCCTTCTTTCATATCAATAATGGCACCAACAGTTCTAAGAAAAGGTCTTCCCAAAGTAATAGGACAAGAAGCATTGCATTCAACATACAAAACATAGAAATAAACGGGGACATAGGCTTTGTTAACTATAATAAGAACATCATTAATAATACCCGTGAGTTTCTTTTTAGCATTATCATCAAGTGGGACATTTAAATAACAATCTTCAAGAGGAGGCAAATCAAGCATATCATAAATCCTTCTAGGCATAATAGAAACACTACTATCAAGATCACACAAAGCTTTGAAATCAAAGTCATTCACTTTCATATTAATGATGGGTTCCCAACCATCTTCTTGCTTTATAGGAATAGAAGCTTTATGTTTCATCTTTTCTTCTTTAATCTTTATGAGAGCATCAGTAATGTGTTTTGTAAAAGCCATGTTCATAGCACTAGCATTAGGACTTTTAGCAAGCTTTTGTAGGAACTTAATAACTTCAGAGATATTGCAACCATCAAGATCAAAATCAACTTTATCATCTAAAGTAGTAGAACTATTACTAGCCTCAACACTAGTGGTGGTGATAGTAGAAACACTAATGTTTCTAGCAATTTCATCTTCTCTTTCCCACTTAGCATGTAATTCAGCTAATAGTCTAACATTTTCATCAATTCTTACTTGTATGGCATTGGTAGCTGCAAAGGGATTCTCATTAGTTTCAGGTTTAGCAGCCATTTTATTCAAAGTAGATTGAGCTTCAGCCAAAGATGCTATATTTCTTTCAGCATTAGAGAGTTTTTCCTCAATAGTTTTATTGAAAGCAGTTTGTTTACTAATAAACTCTTTAAGCATAACTTCAAGTTCAGAGGGAGCACTCTTATTATTGTTGTAAGAATTTCCATAAGCATTACCATTGTTGGGAGGATATGGCTTATAATTGTTGTTACCAAAATTGTTCCTATAAGCATTATTACCATAAGCATTGTTGCCAAAATTGTTATTTCTTATGAAGTTCACATCAACTTGCTCTTCTTGAGCAACCAAAGAGGCTAAAGGAACATTATTTGGATCAATATGGGCTTTCCCATTAACAAGCATAGACATAATAATATCAATCTTATCACTCAAGGAGGAGGTTTCCTCAACAGAATTTACCTTCTTACCTTGTGGAGCTCTCTCAGTATGCCATTCAGAATAATTAACCATCATATTGTCCAGAAGTTTTGTTGCAGCACCCAAAGTGATGATCATAAAGGTACCTCCAGCAGCTGAATCCAATAGGTTCCTTGAAGAATAGTTCAATCCTGCATAAAAAGTTTGGATGATCATCCAAGCAGTCAGTCCATGAGTGGGACAATTCTTTACCAAAGATTTCATTCTTTCCCAAGCTTGAGCAACATGCTCATTATCAAGTTGTTTAAACTTCATTATTTCACTTCTCATGGATATAATCTTAGCAGGAGGATAGTATTTTCCAATAAAAGCATCTTTGCACTTAGTCCAAGAATCAATATTATTCCTAGTTAAGGAATTCAATCATTCTTTAGCTTTTCCTCTCAAAGAGAAAGGAAACAATTTCAGTTTAATAATATCACCATCTATATCCCTATGCTTTTGCATCTCACAAAGTTCAACAAAGTTATTTAGATGGGAAGCAGCATCTTCATTACCAATACCAGAAAATTGCTCTCTCATAACAAGATTGAGTAAAGCAACTGTGTTTTTTGCACTTGACTGGGTGGACAGTTGACCGGAAGATAACTTCGATTCGCCCGGCCAGTAGGCGGGCGGCGTGCTTATCTTGTGTGACAACACTACAGAGCGAGTAGCTCTTCTAGTCGGGCAACTGTGTGACAACACTCCTAAGAAAGCGGCGCTTTTGTGTAACATGTTATGGTCGCAACGCCCTTACGAGGTAGTGATGAGTTTCACGCGCTCTAAGCCCGGCCCGCGTGCAGTTAGGAGGATTCGCCGCTATCTAAGCGGTACCACCCACCCTACCCTACTAGGTTTTATCTCAAAGAAAGTATTTTTAGCCACATGTGGAGCAATAGGTGTGCTCATAAAATCATTGTTGTTGGTGCTAGTAAAGTCACACAACTTAGTGTTTTCAAGAGTAGTCATTTTTTTGGGTTTTCAAATAAGAAAGCAAACTTGTAAAACTAATTTTTTGTGTGTTTTTGCTAAAGAAACAAGCAAACAAAGCAAAAAGAAAACTAAGAAAAACAAAAACAACAATGTAACGATATTGGTTATGAGGGACTCCCCTTGTGAAGATGTCCTTGACACCCCGACAACGGCGCTAGAAAATCTTGATGTGCTCGTCGTTCGACGTAGAGCTCGTTGGGAACCCCAAGAGGAAGATACGATGAGCACAACAGCAAGTTTTCCCTCAGTTATGAAACCAAGGTTTAATCGAACCAGTAGGAGCAAGGAAATACCCCAAAGATGTTACTAGCTAAGCTTTGGCAGGGCGCACTACTGGTGCTAGTAGCAACGTGGAGACCTGCACAACACAACCACAGAACTTTGTCCCCAACTTGCGATGAGGTTGTCAATCTCACCGTGTTTTGCGGAAAACAAAGGATTAAACGTATCGAATGGAAAGAAGTAAAAGTTTGCAGAAAGTAAACACAAAGCAGTAAAAGATTGTAGATTGTATGTAAACGACAAGGACCAAGATCCATAGTTCACTAGAGGTGGCTCTCCTTAAGATAGATAACATGATGGGTGAAGAAATTACAGCGGGGCAATTGAGAAACACCGAGAAAGCAATACATGCATATACTAATCATCTTGACTCCTTTGAGACTTGATTGGGCATTACAACATAATACATAGACCGCCATCCAACTGCATCTATGACTAATAATCCACCTTCAGGTTATCATCCGAACCCCCTCCAGTATTAAGTTACAAGCAACAGATTATTGCTTTACGAACTGCGTGTAAAGTAAACAATACGATTGTTCTATGAACAAAGGACTGTTGTTTTCTCCCTAGTATCAACAGCACATCTAGTACCTTAGAGATTTATGTCACTTCCCGAGATTACCAGAGGCATGAACCCACTATCGAGCATAAATACTAACTCTTGGAGTTTCTAGTATCTACTTGGCAAAGATAGCTACTAACAATGGAAAGCATGCAAGATCACAAATAACAAAGACATGATAGAATCAATAATCAATCTGAAATAGCATCTCAATATCCATCGGATCCCCGCAAACACAACATGCAGAATTACAAATAGATGATCTTGATCATGAATGGAGCTAACGAGATCTAAACATGAAAGCACAAAGGAGGAGAACCAGCCATCTAGCTACTACATGGATCCGTAGTCCAAGGATGAACTACTCACGCATCACACCGGAGGCTTGCATGGTGATGAAGAAGGCCTCGGGGGTGAATTCCCCTCTCCGACAGGGTGCTGGGAAGAGCTTCAGATCCCTCCCGGTCTAGGGATGGAGATGACGGCGGCTACAGACTCTTTCGTGGATTTTTGATCGGGTACTTAGGGTTTACGTCCCGAGGGCATCTTATAGTCGGAAGGGGAGGCCGAGGGGGTGCCAGGAGCCACCACACCACCCCTGGCGCGGGCCTAGCCTAGACGTGTGGCCAGGTGGTGTGGCCGGCCCCTGGCCCTTCTCCGTCTCGTATTCTGGCACTTGATCCCTTCCGGAAAAATAGGCACTTTGGCTTTTGTCCCATCCAATTCCGAGAATATTCATTTTCTGACTTACCTGGAACCAAAAACAGCAGAAAACAAGCAGCTGGCACTGTGGCTCTTGTTAATAGGTTAGTCCAAGAAATCACATGAAAAGTACTCCAGAGTTGGAACAAAACACAAGAAAGTGGATAAAACCAAGCATGGAACATCAAAAATTATAGATACATTTGCAATGTATCAGTGGGTTGCCAATCCACCACTAGGAATGTCACCTTTCTTTTTGTTGCTCTGGTGGCGAAGGCACTGGAGGAGTAGAGCCATGATACGTTGCTAACGTATCCATCATTTTTGATGTTCCATGCTTGGTTTTTATCTACTTTATTATGTTTTTTCCACACTTTGGAGTACTTTTTATACACTTTCTTAGACTAACCTATTAACAAGAGCTATAGTGTCAGCTGCCTGTTTTCTGCTGTTTTTGGTTCCAGGAAAGTTAGAAAATGAATATTCTCGGAATTGGACGGGACAAAAGCCAAAGTCAATTTTTCAACGAGGGGGACACGGAGCCAAAATACGAGATGGAGAGGGCCAGGGGGCCGCCACACCACCTGGCCGCGCGGCCAAGCCTGGCCCATGCCAGGGGGTGGTCTGGCCACCCTAGGCACCCCCCTCGGCCTCCCCTTTTGCCTATAAGATGCCTCCGATACAGAAACTCTAAGTACCAGATCAAAATTCCACGAAAGAGTCTGTAGCCACCGTCATCTCCATTCCTAGATCGGGAGGGATCTAAAGCTCTTCCCTGCACCCTGCTGGAGAGGGGAATTCACCCTAGAGGCCTTCTTCATCACCATGCAAGCCTCCGGTGTGATGCGTGAGTAGTTCATCCTTGGACTACGGGTCCATGTAGTAGCTAGATGGCTGGTTCTTCTCCTTTGTGCTATCATGTTTAGATCTTGTGAGCTCCGTTCATGATCAAGATCATCTATTTGTAATTCCTACATGTTGTGTTTGCGGGGATCCAATGGATATTGAGATGATATTTCAGATTGATTATTGATTCTATCATGTCTTTGTTATTTGTTATCTTGCATGCTTTCCATTATTAGTAGCTATCTTGGCCAAGTAGATGCTAGCAACTCCAAGAGTTAGTATTTATGCTCGATAGTGGGTTCATGCCTCTAGTAATCTGGGGAAGTGACAGAAATCTCTAAGGTACTAGATGTGCTATTACTACTAGGGACAAAACAACAATCCTTTGTTCATAGAACAATCGTATTGTTTACTTTACACGCAATGCGTAATGCAATTATCTGTTGCTTGCAACTTAATACTGGAGGGGGTCGGATGATAACCTGAAGGTGGATTATTAGTCATAGACGCAGTTGGATTACAGTCTATGTATAATGTTGTAGTGCCCAATCAAATCTCAAAGGAGTCAAGATGATTAGTATATGCATGTATGCTTTCTCGATGTTTGTCAATTGCCCCGATGTAATTTTTTCACCCAACATGTTATCTATCTTAAGGAGAGCCACCACTAGTGAACTATGGACCCCTGTCCTTTCTTTTACTATCAATCTACAATCAACTGTTTACCGCTTTCTGTTTACTTTCTGCAAACTACTACTTTCTTCCACACAATATGTTTAATCCTTTGTTTTCAGCAAAACCAGTGAGATTGACAACCTCACTGTAAGTTGGGGACAAAGTTCTGTGGTTGTGTTGTGTAGGTTTCCACGTTGCTGCTGGCGCCGGTAGTGCGCCCTGCCAAAGTCCAGCTAGCAACACCTTGGAGGTGTTTCCTTGCTCCTACTGGTTCGATTAAACCTTGGTTTCATAACTGAGGGAAAACTTACTGTTGTGCTCATCATACCTTCCTCTTAGGGTTCCCCAATGAGCTCGTTAATACACGAGTCAGCAAGTATATTTTCTGGCGCCATGCTGGGGAGTCAAGGACATCTTCACAAGGGGAGTCCCTCATAACCAATCTCTTTACTTTGTTATTTTTGTTTTACTTAGTTTATTACTTGCTTTGTTGCTTGTTTCCTTATCAAAAACACACACAAAATTAGTTTTGCTACTTTGCTTTCTTTATTAAAAATACAAAAAATTGACTACTCTTGAAAACACTAAGTTGTGTGACTTCACTAGCACCAACAACAATGATTTCATGTGCACACCTATTGCTCCACCTATTCCTGAAGCTACTTTCTTTCAAATTAAACCTGCTTTACTCAATCTTGTTATGAGAGAACAATTTTCTGGTATTGGTAATGAAGATGTTGCTGCTCATCTAAATAACTTTGTTGAACTTTGTGAGATGCAAAAGCATAGGGATATAGATGGAGATATTATTAAGCTTAAATTGTTTCCTTTCTCTTTGAGAGGAAAAGCTAAAGAATGGTTGAATTCTCTAACTAGGAATAGTATTGATTCTTGGACTAAATGCAAAGCTGCTTTCATTGGAAAATACTATCCTCCTGCTAAGATTATATCTATGAGAAGTGAAATAATGAAGTTTAAACGATCTGATAATGAACATGTTGCTCAAGCTTGGGAAAAAATGAAATATTTGGTAAAGAATTGTCCCACTCATGGACTGACTGCTTGGATGATTATCCAAACCTTTTATGTAGGATTGAACTATTCTTCAGGAAACCTATTGGATTCTGCTGCTGGAGGTACCTTTATGACCATTACTTCGGGTGCTACAACAAAGCTTCTGGATAATATGATGGTTAACTATTCTGAATGGCATACTAAAAGAGCTCCACAAGGGAAGAAGGTAAATTCTGTTGAGGAAACCTCCTCCTTGAGTGATAAAGTTGATGTTATTATGTATATGCTTGTTAATGGGAAGGCTCATATTGATCCAAATCATGTTCCTTTAGCCTCTTTGGTTGCTCAAGAAGAGCAAGTTGATGTGAACTTTATAAGAAATAACAATTTTAGCAATAATGCCTACAGGAATAATTTTGGTAACAACAATTATAGGCCATATCCTCCCAACAATGGTAATGCTTATGAAAATTCCTACAACAATAATAGGAGTGCTCCCTCTGAACTTGAAGTTATGCTTAAAGACTTTATTAGTAAACAAACTGCTTTCAATAAAACTATTGAGGAGAACTCTCGAATGCTGAAAGAAATATAGCATCATTGGCTGAAGCTCAATCTTCTTTGAATAAAATGGCTGCTAAACCTGAAACTATTGATAATCCCTTTGATGCTACTAATGCCATACAAGTTAGAATTGATGAACATGTTAGACTATTAGCTGAATTACATGCTAAGTGGGAAAGAGAAGATGAAATTGCTAGAAACATTAGTGTTTCTACTATTACTACCACTAGTTTTGAAGCTAACAATAGCTCTAATACTTTAAATGATAATTATCATTTTGATCTTGATGGTTGCAATATCTCTGAAGTTATTAAGTTCCTACAAAATCTTGCTAAAAGTCCTAATGATAGTGTTATGAATATGGCCTTTACAAAACACATTACTGATGCTCTCATAAAAATTAAAGAAAACAAGATGAAACATAAAGCTTCTATTCCTACAAAACAAGAAGATGGTTGGGAACCCATCATTAATATGAAAGTGAATGATTTTGATGTTAAAGCTTTATGTGATCTTGATACTAGTGTTTCCATTATGCCTAGGAGGATTTATGATATGCTTGATTTGCCACCATTGGAAGATTGTTATTTAAATGTCCCACTTGATGATAATGCTAAAAAGAAACTGATGGGGAGTATTAATGATGTTCTTATTATAGTTAACAAATCCTATGTCCCCGTTTATTTCTATGTTTTGGATGTTGAATGCAATGCTTCTTGTCCTATTACTTTGGGAAGACCTTTTCTTAGAACTGTTGGTGCCATTATTGATATGAAAGAAGGCACCATTAAATATCAAATCCCACTCAAGAAAGGTATAGAACACTTCCCTAAGAAGAGAGAGCAGATTACTTTTGCCTCTCATATGAAAACAAAATTTGTTCTTAATGCTTCTTCATTTGAGAACACTTGATTCTTTTTCTTGCTTCTTATGCCTAACTTAAAGGCGTTAAAGAAAAGTACTTATTGGGAGGTAACCCAAAAGTTTTAGATGTGTCTTGGAAGTTATTACTTTAGTAGTAACCGCTCCTTATCCTTTTTATTTGCTTTTTGTGCCAAGAGTAACCTCTAATGAGAGAGAAGTAATGATTGGGAAAGTTGATGTCCCGAAACAGATTTTTGTGCTTCATCGTAAAAATTCTTGTAAAATCTTTGTACGTCTTTTTGATGCGTGAATTTTTGTGCTTCTAAATAAGGTTGTTATCTACTTTTGTTAGTTCAACACTTTTTTATTTCAGCAACAGAAGGTCTTCGAAAAAATTGGTGTTTACCTGCTGGTCTGTTTTGACAGATTTCTACCATTATTTGCATTTGCTTCTTGTTGGTTCCTTTTTGAGTTCTCTTGGGGAATTGAGCTTTTTGAGGGAAGTGATACAGTAGCTTGTGTTTCATGCACTGTTGTATTGTTCTTGGAGCGTCTTCTTTTTCGTTTTTGTTTTGGTTTTCGTTTGCTTGGTTTTCTTAGTTTGCTGAATAAATTGGTTGGACCCCCTCTTTCATGCATTGGTTTTCAAATAGTTTGGTTTGAATTGGAAAAGAGTAGGGAAAGTTCATGCTTAAGTGGTAAAAGGAGCTTGTTTTGACTATGGCCTATGCTTTGTCATGCCATGCTTGATATTGTTTTGGATTTATGCTTAGTTATCTTTGTTGTAGCATGACATGTTATAAAAAATTGAGATTTCTTAATGTGCCTTGGAAGAATCATGCGTTGTTTTAGCATATTAAAGCATAATATTGTGGTATTCTCCTTTGATGCTTTATTTGGGTTGAGTTGGCGCATGCTCACACCATGTTATCACTATCCCAAGTCACCATAGCCTTTATGATCCTTTAGTTTTCAACTTCTAATATCACTTTATGCTTTGATTAATGATGTTTTGTCGCTTTGCATGATTATGGCTATTATTGCTCTCTTAGTTGGTCGCTCCCAGTCTTTTGCTAGCCTCCATAACCAAGTATGAGTCCCACTCATGCATCCAATTCCTAAAACCAAGTTATTCCAAAGAGTCCACCATACCTACCTATTAGCATTTGCGATTTGTTGGGGGGATACCCCCGGGTAGGGTCACGCCGGGGTATAAAGGCCGAGTTAGCCGAGGTTCGGCAAGGCCAAAGCGGATGTTGGCCGGGTCACCTCAAGGCAGGCCGAATCACAGGGTAACCCGGACCAGGGGGCGTCCGCCTAACTAAGTCTCGTCCAACTTAAGCAGTAAGTCGGAAATGCCTATTTAACTTGTATGCAGGAACGGGTGTGGCCGGATCAACTATGATCCAGGTCACATCTAGCTTCTAGGAGAAGGAAGGAATCTCGTTGGTCAAAAGGAGCCCCGGTACACATTGCATGAGCGAAGCGGACAAGGGCAGGACCACCGAGGCGTGGCCGACAAGGGTGACGACGCCCATGTCGGCTGACGCAGGCGCCGCAGAGGCTCACGTAGCCTCTGCATGTGTGACGCGGGGGAAAAGCAACCCAGTCGGCTCACTACTTTGGGAGAAGGCATATTCTCAGGAATATGCCTCCACGTATGCCCTAACTGGAGACCTAGCGACCCCTATATAAGGAGGGCTAGGGCCTCTGTAGAAGTGGTTCCGCTATTCTGATTTGGTTGAGGGTTTTAGGGGTGAATTGTGTGTGAGAGTAAGAGAGCTTCTTCTTCCTCCTCTCGCCAATACAGCTCTAGGAGCACTTGTAATCTTGGAAGCGAAGCAAATATAAACTTATGTGTGAGGAATCACCTCACTATCCCTCCCTGGATTCCCCTAGCGTGTATTAGTCCCCACCTTTAGCCTATCCATGGCATCTGCCGTGACACCACCACGACAGTTGGCACCCACCGTGGGGCTAGCGGTGCTAGCAGGGGTCAAGATCCAGACGGGAAACTTCATCGGCACCGGCGAACGCATCGTCTCCGGGCTCGTTCAGCGCTTTAGAGAGCTGGACTTCGTTAGCGACAACGCTGGCTGCTTCGGCACGCGCCCACTTCCGCGCAACGACCTCTTCGTCAAGCTCGGTGCGCACAAGGTCTACGTTGTTGTTGACATGTCGTGTGTTCATCCGCGGCACGTCGTCGAGGCAGGGGAGCCACCCCTTACCGTGGTTCGCGGGGCGCATATCGCTCGCTCCCCGGACTATGCAAAGGTGCTGATGACTGCACCTGGTGCGGGCGCAAGCAAGGATCCAGCGCCAGATCCGGAGGTAACGCCTAAGGCACCGAGGAAAGGAAGAGGTCCTCCACTAGAGAGGCCGGAGAATGTGTTGAGGGAAGCGATGGATAGCTTGGCAAACCCTATAGTAGAAGCAGTAGATCCGGCTTGGGCACAAGCCGAGCTAGAGGAAACTAGACAAAAAATACTAGAGGGTGCGAAAAAGATTGCCGCGGCTCAGCAGTCGTTGAACATGACGCTGCGTGAGTATGCAAAGGCAAAAAAAGTTGATGCTGTAAAAGTGAAGGGGAGAAATCTCATGAGCGAAATGAACAGATAAGGTGATACTGGAATTGAGGGATCAGAGAACTGTTTGTCCGTGGGGCTGCCGAGGTACAGTACCCCGGCAAAGAACCTCAGAGCAGTAGATGCAGCTGCATCCGAGTTAGAGGGTCTAACGGGTGAGGCCCGGCAAAGACAACAATATAGGGTTAATGAGCTAGTTCGGATCGCGAACAGACAAAATGAGGAACTACTCAGAGCTAACCCGGAGAGAGCTGGGGCCTCCAAGATCGTTCATTCGGTGATCGGTAACCCGGAGAAATCTGCTGGAGCCGCATCGTCTCCTCATGGTGGACCAAGGAGAGAAGAGGTAGTAACCTCGGCCAGAAGAAATAAGCAGATCGTCCCGTATGACCCAACACGGGCAGGGAAAGGAAAAGAAGCACAGAAAAATGATGATCGACGAAGTGTGAGCCGAGGTGAAGCTGGTCGGGGTAACCGCGACCAAGGCAATGTCGGTCAAGGGAACGCCGTCAATGGCAATGCCGGACAGCGGAACTCGGCGGGAGCAGGACAACCGCAGCAGCGGAATATACCAAGGCAAGAGCAAAGTGCCGGTCGAGGTATGCAACAGAGAGGTGCTCCACGAGAGCAAGACCGGTACAACGATGGAGATTCGGAAATGGCAAACACAGGACCCAAGGCCAGACTATCATGTGATAGGGTCAAGATTGGGAAGAAGGGATTTGATGCCGGATGATGCCAGGTTGAAACTGGATCGACTGTATAGGTCGGAACAAATCGAATGTCAAGGTCCACCGGGTCTAGCATGTTTCGGGCCCCGGATCATGAAGGAGCCACCGGTACCCAACTTCCAGTTACCCAGGGGCATGAAGACGTATGACGGCAGTACCAAGCCGGAGGATTGGTTGATAAACTATGCTACGGCTGTGAAAGTTGCCACAGGCAACTTGAGATGGGATGTAGGATACGTATCCGAGATGTTGGAAGGGCCGGCAAGGGTATGGCTGAACAATTTGCCACCCGGAAGCATTAACTGCTGGATAGATTTCGAGGAGATGTTCATCAGCAATTTTTCAAGTACGTATCAGAGGCCAAATAGGCCGCAAACCCTAGCTATGTGCAAGCAAAGACCAAATGAGACAGACCAGGATTTTTTAACCCGGTGGTGTACCATGAGAAACTCATGTGAGGGCGTGATAGAATCACAGGCCATAGCATGGTTTGCGCAAGGGTGCAGATATGCAAGCGAACTGTGGCAAAAGTTGCAAAGGAAAATGCCAACCACGTTGGCAGAGATGATCCGGATTGCAGATTCGTATGCTCTGGGTGATCCGACTCAACCTAGGCTCATGTCGAATGAGTCAAACGATGACTACTACCAGAGAGATGGAGTCGGGTCATCCCGGAGGAATGACTACAGAGGGAAAAGAACAGATGACAGACCGGATCATCGACACGGTTCGCAACAAGTTGCGGCTGTGAATCAAGATCAGCCCGGAGCAGGGGCAGTCAACGCCAGAAAACTGGAGGGCAATGGACTCCGAGAAACGATGGCAAGAAAACTTGGACGCTAGAGCAAAAGAAACAGTGGCAAGAAAAGAAGGACCGTCCGAGGTATACTTATGAGTCGATGTTGGATCAGCCGTGTAAGTTTCACATGCCAAATCCGAGCAACCCAACGGGTCATACAACGAGGCAATGTGAGTGGATGCGCAAGATTGAACAAGGTGGTTCGGGGAATGCTCAGGCACCCCGGAATGATCAGCCTCGGCAGGAGTTACCCCGGCAGCCATTGCTCTCCGGAGCAAACACGCAACAGCTAATGTTGCCTCCCCCTCCGCCAAGGTATGATAACAATGAGAGAAGGGATGCGGTGCATCAGGTGGAAAATCAACATCAGCCAGATCAGAGATACCCTGGAAATGAGGGGAGGAATGAGTACAGAGAGCATCATCAGAGTTACTGCGTATTCACCACTGAGGAAACAGATAGAAAGAGCTTGCAGCGCCAACATATGGAGGTGAATGCGGTAATGCCTGCAGTGATGAGGTATATGCCTTGGTCTGACCAAGAAATCACCTAGAGCATTAAGGATCATCCCAAGCTTATGCCAAGCCCTGGTTCGTATGCGTTGGTGCTAGATCCGACATTCATTGAGCCTAGCATTAATGTAAGATTCTCAAAGGTACTGATCGACAATGGCAGTAGCATTAACATCATGTATGCGGACACAATGCGCAAGTTGGGTATCTCGGAGAACATGCTACAGGCCACGAGGACAACTTTCCATGGCATTGTGCCCGGCATTTCTTGCGAGCCCATAGGCAAGGTCTGGGTTGACGTATTGTTCGGCACGAGAGATAACTGCCGAACCGAAAATTTGGAGTTCGAGGTGGTGAACTTGGAAAGTGCGTACCATGCGTTACTCGGAAGGCCAGCGCTGAACAAGTTCATGGCAAGCTGTCACATTAGTTACTTGAAGATGAAGTTGCCCGGGCCAAACGGAGTGATTACCATTGCTGGGGATTTCCGACATTCAATGGAGTGTGCATCGGCCGGGTCTAACTTAGCCGAGTCACTTGTGATTGCGTAGGAGAAAAGGAAAATTCAAGAGGTGGCGGCATTGGCTCAGTCCGCGCAGCAGTATATGCCGGCTCTGAGTAACCCGCATGGAAGTGTCTCCTTCCAAGCCACGAAAGATACCAAGAAAGTTCCCGTTGATGATATGTTCCTAGAGCGCACCGTAACAATTGGTGCCGGGTTAAGTGATAAATAGGAAAGCGAGCTCGTCAGCTTCCTCCGTGAGAATCGGGACATTTTTGCTTGGTCCACACATGACTTGCAAGGTGTTTCGAGGGAGTTGGCCGAGCACTCTTTGAACGTGAGACCCGGAGCAAAGCCGGTGAAGCAGCCTCCCCGCCGCTTCGCCGAAGATAGGAGGAAAGTCACCGGAGATGAGATAACTCGGTTACTAGCTGCAGGATTTATCATGGAGGTTCTTTACCCAGATTGGTTGTCTAATCCGGTGCTGGTGGAGAAGAAGAAGGACGATCCGAATGTGGCGGTGGTTTGGCGAATGTGTATTGATTACACGAACCTGAACAAGGCGTGTCCAAAAGATCCATTTCCACTGCCAATGATAGATCAGGTCATAGACTCAACTGCTGGATGTGAATTGTTGTCATTCATTGATGCATATTCTAGTTTCCACCAGATACCTCTGAATCCGGATGATCAAATAAAGACTGCGTTTATTACCCCGTATGAGGCTTATTGCTATCGCACCATGCCGTTTGGTTTACGTAATGCAGGGGCAACGTACCAAAGATGTATGCAAAAATGTTTGCACGACCAAATCGGTCAAAATGTACAAGTGTACGTGGATGATGTGGTTATCAAGACCAAGGAAAGCAAAACGCTCCTTGACGATATCAGGCAAACGTTTGCGAACCTAAGAAGGTTCCGGATGAAACTTAATCCAGAAAAATGTACCTTCGGTGTCCTGGCTGGGAAATTACTCGGTTTTCTTGTCTCCAGCCGAGGTATCGAGGTTATTCCAACTAAAATCCGGGCCATCGAACGAATGGAACTGCCGAAGTGTCTCAACGATGTCCAGAAGTTCACGGGTTGCCTGGCATCGTTAAGTCGGTTTGTACGTCGGTTGGGGGAAAAGGCATTGCCTCTTTACCAACTCATGAAAAATTCGGATAAGTTTGTTTGGACGCCGCAGGACAATGAGGCCTTTGCCCACTTGAAGAAGATGTTAGCCACTGCACCAGTGTTAGCCTCTCCACTATCAAAGGAGCCAATGTTGCTCTATATAGCCGCAACCAATTGAGTTGTAAGTGCAGTGATAGTGGTGGAGCGCGACGAGGAAGGTAAGTCGGTGCAAAGGCCGGTATATTACCTGAGTGAGGTACTATCAGCCTCAACGCAGAACTACCCACACTATCAAAAAGTGGCGTATGGCGTGTACATGGCAGCTAAGAAGCTGAAGCACTACTTTGAGGAACATCCCATCAGGGTCATATGTGAGCCCCCCATATTCGAGATAATGAGTAACAAGGATGCGAGTGGAAGAATTGCAAAATGGGAAATTGAACTAGCTCCTTATGCGCCACAATATGACAGAAGAGAGGCAATCAAGTCTCAAGCTGTGGTGGACTTTTTTGTGGACTGGGCCGAGGTGCAATACGAACTGCCATTGCCAGATCCAAACTATTAGCGAATGCACTTTGACGGATCAAAAACAAAAACCAGGCTAGGTGCCGGAGTTGTACTTACCTCGCCAAAGAAGGACCAGCTGAAATACGTGCCGCAGATCCATTTCGCGGCATCAAACAATGTCGCTGAGTACGAAGCACTTGTGCACGGGCTCAAGGTGGCAAAAGAGATTGGGATACGTCGGATCATATGCCTTGGCGACTCGGATTTGGTGGTACAGTAAGTGTCGGGACTATGGGACGCCCTTGATCCAAACATGGCACTGTACAGATTTCATGTGCAGAAGATATCTGGTTACTTTGAGGGATGCGAATTTCACCATGTACCCCAGGTGGAAAATGAGGCTGCCGACATGCTGTCGAAGCTCGGGTCGACCCGACAAGAAATTCCACCGGGTGTAGCATTAGAGCACCTCAGGAAACCATCCATCAGACCGTCCCCAGAAACCGACTCAATTTATGTCCCAAAGGACACGGAATCCGGAGCGGTGCCCATGGATATTGACACGGGAGGTGGCGCGCGAAACCCGGGGACTGCCTCGGCGAACCCGGGGACTGCTACGCAAGACCCGGGGACTACTCAGCCTGATCCGGTTGAAGTTATGCCGGTGGATATGATGGAAATTGATGAGGATGTGTTCCATGTGCGAGCGATACCAGCTTGGGCACTACCTATATTTCAATTCCTGAAAGATGGAACGTTACCCACTGAGGAAGTGATGTCCAGGCAAACACAGAGGAGGGCAAAGGCATACACGATCATCAATTCCGAACTATACAAAAGGAGTGCGACCAATGTCCTCCAGCGTTGCATTGACCCGGAAGAAGGGCTTGGCATCCTCCAAGATATACATCAAGGAGAGTGTGGGCATCATGCCTCGTCCTGAGCCTTGGTGGCAAAAGCTTTCCGGCATGGATTCTACTTGCCAAGTGCCTTAGAGCAAGCAGAAGATCTGGTGAGAAAATGCAATGGTTGTCAGAGGTATGCTACCAAGACACATATGCCAATGTCGAAACTCAAGACCATACCAATTACATGGCCATTTGCCGTATGGTGCTTGGATATGGTTGGTCCATTCAAACCAGCAAGGGGACATATGACTCACATTTTGGTCATGGTGGACAAATTACGAAGTGGATTGAAGTGAAGCCTATAAGAAAGTGTGATGGAGCTACGGCCGTAACGTTTCTCAAGGACATCATCTTGAGGTACGGTTATCCTCACAGTATCATAACTGATAATGGCACGAATTTTGTGGAAGGAGCATTTGCGTGTTTCTGCTGGGATAAGAAGATCCGGCTGGACGTAGCCTCTGTAGCCCATCCCGCATCGAACGGACAAGTGGAAAGATCCAACGGATTAGTATTATCCGGGATAAAACCCCGACTCATTGAGCCGCTGCAAAGATCAGCGGGGTGCTGGATAGAAGAGCTACTAGCGGTACTGTGGAGTTTAAGAACAACTCCAAATTGATCAACAGGCTATACGACGTTTTTTCTGGTATATGGGGCAGAAGCTGTATTACCAGCCGATATAGAGCATGATTCGCCTAGGGTCACCCAATACACAGAAGCCGAAGTGCAAGAAGCCCGGCAAAATGATGTTGATCTGCTGGAAGAAGCGAGAGAACTGGCATTGTCCAGATCCGCCATATATCAGCAAAATCTCCGACGCTGTCATAGCCGGAAAGTAAGCCCTCGAGTCTTTCGGGTAGGCGATCTGGTGCTCCGGTTGGTACAACATACTACTGGCATGCATAAATTATCCCCCCATGGGAAGGGTCGTTCATCGTGAGCAAAGCATTGCACAATGATTCTTATTATCTTATAGATGCAAAGCCACAGGAAAAGAATAAGGCGGACAGGTCCGGCGAGGAATCTAAGTGTCCATGGAACGTATCTCTACTTCGTCCTTTCTACACTTAGCAAAGAAGTGTATGTATCCGAGTCTTCTCATGTGTCGGTATGTATGCCGACAATGAGCTTATCAATGAAATGTTGGCACCTCGAGCAGTAACTCGGGGACTGCCTTAATAATACTTGTTATTTTTTATGCGTTAGCTGGAATAAGTTGTTCTACTTAACTCGGATTAGTAATGTGTGAGCACCAAGAACCTAACTCTTCGACTTGCTGTTGTCCAACAAGAATTGGCTTCATGCCAAGCAAGAGAACAAGTTTGGAATTGCGTAGCACACGAAAAACGACTAAGGAAAAGAACTTAATCGAGCCGACGTTTGTTTTTCGGACTAACCTTGTATGTACTTTCAAATTATTATGCTGTTTTATTTTTGAGCTAAGCCTCAAAGTTTCCCAGTATTGTTAAGAAAAATTTTGAAGCTCGGATTCGTAAGTCGTAAAATCAAATCAAGGTAGACACAAGCCGAGCCAAAAGATTGAACGAACAAGAAAAAGAAACTCGGGGACTACGCCCAAGTTAATCCTGCATAGGAACTTAGTAGCAAAATATCACATGTATATGGGATACAATTCCACCTGGCATACCGGGGATCTGAAAAATTTTCAAGTTTTTTCGCTCAAGGAGCAGCAGGAGGAGGAAGTTCGGCGTCATCTTCGCCATCTTTGATATCCAAAGCATCGTCCTCTTCATCATCGTCCGAGCCATCTTCATCGTTCTCAACCTCTTCGTCCCCAGCCGCTTCCAGGAAGCTCGGTCCCTCAACCCATTCATGAATGGGAGCGTATTCGATGAGGCTATGGGCGTAAGCCTGGCGCCGAGCTACCCACTCCGGGTCATTGGTCCATTTGGATCCAGTGCGCAGACGCGTCAGGAGGTTGAGGTCGATCTTCTTGTACCACGTGAGTATGTGGTGAAGAACAGTATCAGCCGCAGCGCGTCCAGCGGACTCCCTCCAAAGGTCGAGCTGGGTCTCGGTTTCCATCAGCTTCTCAACAAGAATTGCGGTGGTCTCCGGAGTATCTTCTCTAGGCCAGAACGTGTTGAAGATGCAAACTGCAACGTCGAGGATGTCCTTGCCATAATTCTTGATGAGCTCCACGCGAGATGACAAGCTGACCAACAGGTCCTCCATGTCATAGGGAATCTCTTCACCGTTAGGAGCGGTGGGAGTACCCCTTTCTCGGCGGAAGTCCGCAACTGCTGCGCTCGCAATAGCAGTGCCCTCTGGAAATTTTCCTGTAAACAAGGCAAAGGAAGAAGGTAAAGAAAAGACATATGAAGTAACCCGGAGAAGTATGTCGGATAAGGGAAGGAGCTTACTGATATATGGCTAAGGATCCGGGTCAGCTCCCTGATACAGTCATCACGCCTTTTGCGAAGCTACGCAAGCTCAGCATTCGCCGACCCAAGCTGGATGTCGGACTCCTTGAGTAGATCCTGGTCCTTGGCGATCTGGAGAGTGAGGCGCTCGCGCTCTTCTGTGAAATCCTGGCCAACCTTTTGGAGCTTAGACTGGTGCTGGACTTTCATTTTCTCCATCTCGGCCTTGAGCCTAGCGATCTCATCGTCCTTGGTCCGGAGGAGGGCGAGCTCATCATCTTTCTTCTTAAGCTCGGCTTGATGATGCCCTGCTTGTTCGAGAAAATGCAGCATCATATCAGGCACGGGCACACTATCTTCAAGAGATGCTGAAATAGTGTGTTGACCCAGCAGAGCCGAGGTATGAATGTTTGCCGAGCCAAGGAGAAAAGGAGATGGAAAGCACAGTAAGGTCGGACAAAAACGACTTACCCTTGATCTGCTCCAGGTTCTTCCGCATAATCTTGTTCTCAGCCCCCACCCCAGCTGCGGAAACCGAATGATGAGATTAGTTCGACAGAGGAAGATGAAGAAAAACGGAGCAGCGCCAAGGGAGAAATTTACCGCTTTTCTCGTGTTCCGCGAGAAGTGCAGCTTGCTTCGCGCGTAGCATCTTGTGAGTATCCAGGAGACGCTGGAATTCAGCACTCCGGAGATTGGTGGTCACCTAAAAAGAGTGCAAAAACATAAATTAGATTGGTGCATATTCGAAGTATACGAAATCCGGGCCAAGTGGAGCTTAACCCGGCACTAGGTGTGTGCATATTCGAAGTGTACGAAATCCGGGCCAAGTGGAACTCAACCCGGCTCTAGGTGTGTGCATATTCGAAGTGTACAAGATCCAGGCCAAGTGGAACTTAACCCGGCTCTAGGTGTGTGCATATTTGAAGTGTACGAAATCCGGGCCAAGTGGAACTTAACCCGGCTGTAGGTGTGTGCATATTTGAAGTGTACGAAATCTAGGCCAAGTGGAACTTAACCCGGCTCTAGGTGTGTGCATATTCGAAGTGTACAAGATCCGGGCCAAGTGGAACTTAACCCGGCTCTAGGTGTGTGCATATTCGAAGTGTACGAAATCCGGGCCAAGTGGAACTTAACCCGGCTCTAGGTGTGTGCATATTCGAAGTGTACGAAATCCAGGCCAAGTGGACCTTAACCCGGCTCTAGGTGTGTGCATATTCGAAGTGTACCAGATCCGGGCCAAGTGGAACTTAACCCGGCTCTAGGTGTGTGCATATTCGAAGTGTACAAGATCCGGGCCAAGTGGAACTTAACCCAGCTCTAGGTGTGTGCATATTCGAAGTGTACAAGATCCGGGCTAAGTGGAACTTAACCCGGCTCTAGGTGTGTGCATATTCGAAGTTATCTCGGAGCTACGTTAGTGTTCTAAGGAGCATCCGGCCGAGTAACAAGTTACTCCCCCAGAGGCTCGGGGACTAATGGTTATATCATCATTATCTACAGCATATAAAGAGGAAGCGACGTACCTCCATCATTCGACCCGTGAGGTTGATTGCCTTAGCGGCTGTGTTCATTTGGGCGGAAAATTCGGCGGGGCCAAACCTCTCCGGGAGATCATCGTCATGGACGAACTCCGCCTTGTTCTAGTTTTTGACGAATTTAATCAACATCAGAGGGTACCGCTCGCCGGTGGGCATATGGGGCGCCACCAAGACCTTCGCATGCACCTCCTTCCTCTCAACCAAGGCAAGGGTTGGGCTGGTGTGGAAAACCATTTGTTGTGCATCGGTTGGCTCGGCAGGGGCGTCCTTCGCTGCTAGAGCTTTCTTGGGACGCATGGATGCGAGGGTACGCTGCCCAGCCTCGAGGAATGCTGCCTTAGTAGCATCAGGAGCCTTTTTGCCCTTTGGCTGCTGGGAAGAGGAAGTGATTGCAGCGAATTTTCCTTTAGGAACTGTCGGGGTATTTCCTCGCCGAGATTGAGAAGACTCGGACGAGACGGAGGAGCTCGGTGCTGGAGCTCTGGGTGTTGGACTTGGTGCCGCTGCTGATGTTCTTGCCGCCGGAGTTGGTGCTGGTGCCGGAGTTGGTGTTGGTGCTAGTTTGGTTGCTGGTACTGGAGCTGGTGCTGGTGCCGAGGTAGTCTGAGTAACTACTGGTTGCGGCGAAATCGAAGTTGTGGATGCAGCCGCCTTGGCTGGGCCGGTCTCCCCCGCTCCAAGGTTACCCCCCTCTTGATGAGGTGGAATAGAAACCCGGAGCAGCCGCAGAACTCTCTGGAATAGGGCTCAGCGGGCGTGACTCGTCATCACGAGGAGGAGAAGGGCTAGGTCGGAGCGGCGAAGAGATGCTAGATCCACTCTGAGGGACCTCCACCGCAGCCGTGCCGAATCAAATAGTGTCACAAAAGAGACTACAACAATGCAATGAAGAACAAGTTGCAGAGGGAAAAAAGACTTACGCATCCGAGGTTTGGGGCTCCTTGGGTTTCCGAGCCCTTCGTGCTGGGGCCTTGCCTGCTGGCTTGGAGGCAGTCTTGTCTCTGTACTTCTTTCGCCTTTTGGTGGGCTGAGAAGGTCCGGAGGAGGAACTTGATGCAGCTCCACGCTTCTTCTTTGGCGCTACCGGAACAGGTTCGCCGTATCAAGGGGAGAGTCCTCGTGGATATGCCCACCGGGGTTAGCTGATGCCGGAAAAGCATAAGAAACGGGGACATCGTCAACATGTTCCATCACCTCGACATCCGAGTCATCTTCATCATCGGGCCAATCTCTAATAGAAGAGGGTTTACCGGTGGGTCGCTTCGTAGCATCAGTCATCGGGAGGAACATCTCCTGGTCCAGCTCTTCCTCGTCCGGGGTCTCCCGGTCGGGCGCCCACTTAAGGGTCGGATCTGTGCCGTCCTCGAGGGTCTGCTGAAGGAATAGCTGAGGAAAAGAATGAACAACATAGTCAAAAGTTCAACAATGACCGACATCAAATTAAATCTGGAGTAAGTTTGCGCCACGAGGCTTACCGCGGGAGGAAGCCTATCACGGCAATAATGCTCAATTCCCCACGTCCACTCAGCGGAGAAGTCTTTGTGGGTGGTGAAGAGAGCCTTGACCCGGCGATAGATCTCCGTGTTGCTCAACTCGAAGGATGAGGTCCGGTTGGGGTCGCGACCGAAGCTCATGTGACACACCTTGTGAGTGCGCTTCTAGAGGGGGGAGATCCGGTTGCACACGAACGTGATCATAGCGTCCTCGTTGCGCAACCGGAGCTTATTTAGCTCCGCGAACCTCTTGTTGACCTGGTTGGCCAAGGCCGTGGGCTTCTTGGGGACGACATCCCACAATTCCGGGTTAGGTGGACCCAAAGCATAGGGAAGCAGCCGGATCAAGTCTTCGGTTCCCGTATTCCGGACATAAAATAAAGTCCGGGCACATCCTTTGCAGGAGTCCAGCCCGGTGACTCGGGGGAAAACGGAAAACCTCCGGGGTGAGATGGATGCACCTCCGAACTGAGTGAGCTGCTTGTCCTCCGGATCTAGCTCTACGTTCGGAATGACATTATGACGAAGGCCGAAAAACCGGATCCATAGCTCCTTCGTGGGCCATAGTCCGGCATAGCCTTCGATCGTAGAAGCGAAAGCGGAAAGAGAAGTAATAGCGTTGGTAGGAAGGTGGTGCGGCTGAAGTTCGTAGGTGTTTAGCCAATCCTGGAAAAAATCGCTGACCGGCAAACCGAACCCCCGCTGGAAGTGGGACAAGAACACAATGTACTCACCTGGATTGGGTGAGGGGGCTAATTCGGCGGAGGCGAGATGCGCAACGACGCTGGCGGGAATGCGTCTGGTGCGGTAGAGCCAGTCCAGGTCGTCTTGGCAGACCCAGGACCCAGCCCACGCACCACGGTCCGCCGTCGCGGTGTCCTCCTCCATTTCTTGCTCGGCAACGACGAGCTCCTCCTCCGTCATCTGGTGTTCGCTGCCCTCGCTGGCGCTAGCGGCGGCGGGGGGCAAAGGTCTAGATTGGCAGCGACCCGTGGTGAGGTAGGTGCGTAGCGGTGGCGGTGACGTAGAGGTGTGGGGAAGCAGTGCGGCGGCGGCGCTGCTACTTAGAAGCACTGGCAGCGGCGCGGTCACGAGGAAGAAGAAGAAGAGGAAGAGCTAGGGGCAGAGGGTAGCAGAAGGGGGAAAATCCTAAGGGGTGCGCCCCTCCCCTATTTAACCACTCCCTCAAGGGCAAAGTGGGATCGCGTCTTGCGGATATGCCACACGGTGTGGCCGTGTATAGCTCACGTCAGCCAATCAGCAGGGAGCCACACGGAAGGCCACAGGGTGGGGTTGATCCCATGACATGACGCATTGATGCGGTAAACGAGGAGGCAGGCGTGACGTGACCCGCGCAGTGATAACTGACAATTATTGCGGCGGTTGCTGCAGCTAGCCCTTAAAATGAGGCAACCTAATGATTAGCCTCCACGTGGGTTAGCGTACGAGAAAAGGAAAGAAGACCCGGACGAAACCATGGTACCCCGGCCAGCAAGTGAACACTTGGAATGTGTAGAGGGAAAGTAAAACCATGAGGTCCGAGTTGAAGTGGTAACCCATCCGGCAAGTGAAAACTTGGAACGTGCGAAGGGAACGTAAACCCATCGAATCCGAAGCACAAATATAATTGAACCTGATGTGGCCTTAGCAGCCAAGGCAGCTAAGAACGCACCAGCTTCGGCGACTAATGTTGGGGGGATACCCCCGTGTAGGGTCACGCCGGGGTATAAAGGCCGAGTTAGCCGAGGTTTGGCAAGGCCAAAGCGGTGCTGGCCGGGTCACCTCAAGGCAGGCCGAATCACGGGGTAACCCAGACCAGGGGGCGTCCGCCTAACTAAGTCTCGTCCAACTTAAGCAGTAAGTCGAAAATGCCTATTTAACTTGTATGCAGGAACGGGTGTGGTCGGATCAACTATGATCCGGGTCACATCTAGCTTCTAGGAGAAGGAAGGAATCTCGCTGGTCAAAAGGACCCCCGGTACGCACTGCATGAGCGAAGCGGACAAGGGCAGGACCACCGAGGTGTGGCCGACAAGGGTGACGACGCCCATGTCGGCTGACGCAGGCGCCGCAGAGGCTCACGTAGCCTCTGCATGTGTGACGCGGGGGAAAAGCAACCCGGTCGGCTCACTACTTTGGGAGAAGGCATATTCTCATGAATATGCCTCCACGTATGCCCTAAGTGGATACCTAGCCACCCCTATATAAGGAGGGCTAGGGCCTCTGTAGAAGTGGTTCCGCTATTCTGATTTGGTTGAGGGTTTTAGGGGTGAACTGTGTGTGAGAGTAAGAGAGCTTCTTCTTCCTCCTCTCACCAATACAGCTCTAGGAGCACTTGTAATCTTGGAAGCGAAGCAAATATAAACTTATGTGTGAGGAATCACCTCACTATCCCTCCCTAGATTCCCCTAGCGTGTATTAGTCCCCACCTTTAGCCTATCCATGGCATTTGCCGTGACACCACCACGACAGTTGGCGCCCACCGTGGGGCATATTCGAAGTATACGAAATCCGGGCCAAGTGGAGCTTAACCCGGCTCTAGGTGTGTGCATATTTGAAGTGTACGAAATCCGGGCCAAGTGGAACTTAACCCGGCTCTAGGTGTGTGCATATTCGAAGTGTACAAGATCCGGGCCAAGTGGAACTTAACCCGGCTCTAGGTGTGTGCATATTCGAAGTGTACGACATCCGGGCCAACTGGAACTTAATCCGGCTCTAGGTGTGTGCATATTCGAAGTGTACAAGATTCGGGCCAAGTGGAACTTAACTCGGCTCTAGGTGTGTGCATATTCGAAGTGTACCAGATCCGGGCCAAGTGGAACTTGACCCGGCTCTAGGTGTGTGCATATTCGAAGTGTACAAGATCCGGGCCAAGTGGAACTTAACCCGGCTCTAGGTGTGTGCATATTCGAAGTTATCTCGGAGCTACATTAGTTTTCTAAGGAGCATCCGACCGAGTAACTAGTTACTCCCCCGGAGGCTCGGGGACTAATGGTTATATCATCATTATCTACAGCATATAAAGGGGAAGCGACGTACCTCCATCATCCGACCCGCGAGGTTGATTGCCTTAGCGGCTGTGTTCATTTGGGCGGAAAATTCGGCGGGGCCAAACCTCTCCGGGAGATCATCGTCATGGACGAACTCCGCCTTGTTCCAATTGTTGACGAACTCAATCAACATCGGAGGGTACCGCTCGCCGGTGGGCATATGGGGCGCCACCAAGCCCTTCACATGCGCCTCCTTCCTCTCAACCAAGGCAAGGGCTGGGCTGGTGTGCAAAACCATTTGTTGTGCATCGGTTGGCTCGACAGGGGCGTCATTCGCTGCTGGAGCTTTCTTGGGAAGCATGGATGCGAGGGTACGCTGCCCAGCCTCGACGAATGCTACCTTAGTAGCGTCAGGAGCCTTTTTTCGCTTTGGCTGCTAGGAAGAGGAAGTGGTTGCAGCGAATTTTCCTTTAGGAACTGCCGGGGTATTTCCTCGCCGAGATTGAGAAGACTCGGACGAGGCGCAGGAGCTCGGCGCTGGGGCCCTGGGTGTTGGACTTGGTGCCGCTGCTGATGTTCTTGCCGCCGGAGTTGGTGCTGGTGCCGGAGTTGGTGTTGGTGCTGGTTTGGTTGCTGGTACTGGAGCTGGTGCTAGTGTCGAGGTAGTCTTAGTAACTGCAGGTTGCGGTGAAGCCGAAGTTGTGGATGCAGCCACCTCGGCTGGACCGGTCTCCCCCGCTCCAAGGTTACCCCCCTCTTGATGAGGTGGAATAGAACCCGGAGCAGCCGCAGAACCCTCTGGAATAGGGCTCAGCGGGCGTGACTCATCGTCACGAGGAGGAGAAGGGCTAGGTTAGAGCGGCGAAGAGATGCTAGATCCACTCTGAGGGACCTCCACCGCAGCCCTGCCGAATCAAATAGTGTCACAAAAGAGACTACAACAATGCAATGAAGAACAAGTTGCAGAGGGAAAAAAGACTTACGCATCCGAGGTTTGGGGCTCCTTGGGTTTTCGAGCCCTTCGTGCTGGGGCCTTGCCTGCTGGCTTGGAGGCAGTCTTGTCTTCGGACTTCTTTCGCCTTTTGGCGGGCTGAGAAGGTCCGGAGGAGGAACTTGATGCAGCTCTGCGCTTCTTGTTCGGCGCTACCGGAACAGGTTCGCCCGTAGCAAGGGGAGGGTCCTCGTGGATATGCCCACCGGGGTTAGCTGATGCCGGAAAAGCATAAGAAAGGGGGACAGCGTCAATAGGTTCCATCACCTCGACATCCGAGTCATCTTCATCATCGGGCCAATCTCTAATAGAAGAGGGTTTACCGGTGGGTCGCTTCGTAGCGTCGGTCATCGGGAGGAACATCTCCTGGTCCGGCTCTTCCTCGTCCGGGGTCTCCCGGTCGGGCGCCCACTTAAGGGTCGGATCGGTGCCATCCTCGAGGGTCTGCTGAAGGAATAGCTGAGGAAAAGAATGAACAACAGAGTCAAAAGTGCAACAATGACCGACATAAAATTAAATCCGGAGTAAGTTTGCGCCACGAGGCTTACCGCGGGAGGAAGCCTATCACAGCAATAATGCTCAATTCCCCACGTCCACTCAGCGGAGAAGTCCTTGTGGGTGGTGAAGAGAGCCTTGACCCGGCGATAGATCTCCGTGTTGCTCAACTCGAAGGATGAGGTCCGGTTGGGGTCGCGGCCGAAGCTCATGTGACACACCTTGTGAGTGCGCTTCTAGAGGGGGGAGATCCGGTTGCGCACGAACGTGATCATAGCATCCTCGTTGCACAACCCGAGCTTCTTCAGCTCCACGAACCACTTGTTGACCTGGTTGGCCAAGGCCGTGGGCTTCTTGGGGACGACATCCCACAATTCCGGGTTAGGTGGACCCGGAGCATAGGGAAGCAGCCGGATCAAGTCTTCGGTGCCATATTCCAGACATAAAAGAAAGTCTGGGCCCATCCTTTGCAGGAGTCCAACCTGGTGACTCGGGGGAAAACAGAAAACCTCCGGGGTGAGATGGACGCAGCTCCGAACTGAGTGAGCTGCTTGTACTCCGGATCTAGCTCTACGTTCGGAATGACATTACGACGAAGGCCGAAAAACCGGATCCATAGCTCCTTCGTGGGCCATAGTCCGGCATAGCCTTCGATCGTAGAAGCGAAAGCAGAAAGAGAAGTAATAGCGTTGGCAGGAAGGTGGTGCGGCTGGAGTTCGTAGGTGTTTAGCCAATCCCGGAAGAAATCGCTGACCGGCAAACCGAACCCCCGTAGGAAGTGGGACAAGAACACAACGTACTCACCCAGATTGGGTGAGGGGGATAATTCGGCAGAGGCGAGACGCGCAGCGACGCTGGCGAGAATGCGTCTGGTGCGGTAGAGCCAGTCCAGGTCGTCTTGGCAGACCCGGACCCGGTCCACGCACCACGGTCCGCCGTCGCGGTGTCCTCCTCCATTTCTTGCTCGGCGATGACGAGCTCCTCATCCGTCATCTGGTGTTCGCTGCCCTCGCTGGCGCTAGCGGCGGCGGGGGGCAAAGGTCTAGATTGGCAGCGACCCGTGGTGAGGGAGGTGCGTAGCGATGGCGGTGACGCAGAGGTGTGGGGAAGCAGTACGGCGGCGGCGCTGCTACTTAGAAGCACTGGCGGCGGCGCGGTTGTGGGGAAGAAGAAGAAGAGGAAGAGCTAGGTGCAGAGGGGCAGAAAGGGGGAAAATCCTAAGGGGTGCGCCCCTCCCCTATTTAACCACTCCCTCAAGGGGAAAGTGGGATCGCGTCCTGCGGATATGCCACACGGTGTGGCCGTGTATAGCTCACGTCAGCCAATCAGCAGGGAGGCACACAGAAGGCCACAGGGTGGGGTTGATCCCATGACATGACGCATTGATGCGGTAAACGAGGAGGCAGGCGTGACGTGACCCACGCAGTGACAACTGACAATTACTGCGGCGGTTGCTGCAGCTAGCCCTTAAAATGAGGCAACCTAATGATTAGCCTCCACGTGGGTTAGCATACGAGAAAAGGAAAGAAGACCCGGATGAAACCATGGTACCCCGGCCAGCAAGTGAACACTTGGAATGTGTAGAGGGAAAGTAAAACCATGAGGTCCGAGTTGAAGTGGTAACCCATCCGGCAAGTGAAAACTTGGAACGTGCGAAGGGAACATAAACCCATATAATCCGAAGCACAAATATAATTGAACCTGATGTGGCCTTAGCAGCCAAGGCAGCTGAGACCGCACCAGCTTCGGGGACAAAGATTGGGGGGGTACCCCCGAGTAGGGTCACGCCGGGGTATAAAGGCCGAGTTAGCCAAGGTTCGGCAAGGCCAAAGCGGATGCTGGCCGGGTCACCTCAAGGCAGGCCGAATCACGGGGTAACCCGGACCAGGTGGCGTCCGCCTAACTAAGTCTCGTCCGACTTAAGCAGTAAGTCGGAAATGCCTATTTAACTTGTATGCAGGAATGGGTGTGGCCGAATCAACTATGATCCGGGTCACATCTAGCTTCTAGGAGAAGGAAGGAATCTCGCTGGTCAAAAGGAGCCCCGGTACGCACTGCATGAGCGAAGCGGACAAGGGCAGGACCACCGAGGCGTGGCCGACAAGGGTGACGACGCCCATGTCGGCTGACGCAGGCGCCGCAGAGGCTCACGTAGCCTCTGCATGTGTGATGCGAGGGAAAAGCAACCCGGTCGGCTCACTACTTTGGGAGAAGGCATATTCTCAAGAATATGCCTCCACGTATGCGCTAAGTGGAGACCTAGCCACCCCTATATAAGGAGGGCTAGGGCCTCTGTAGAACTGGTTCCGCTATTCTGATTTGGTTGAGGGTTTTAGGGGTGAACTGTGTGTGAGAGTAAGAGAGCTTCTTCTTCCTCCTCTCGCCAATACAGCTCTAAGAGCACTTGTAATCTTGGAAGCGAAGCAAATATAAACTTTTGCTCACTATCCCTCCCTGGATTCCCCTAGCGTGTATTAGTCCCCACCTTTAGCATATCCATGGCATCTGCCGTGACACCACCACGACACTATTCCAAGTATATTCATGTTTTTATGTACCTTCCGAATTAAACTTGTTATGATAAAACTAGTGATTAAAGCTCTCACGAACTTGATGACACACTTTACTTTTCTTGCCCTTAATAAACTTGAACCATTGTGTCGTCTATGTTGTATATGCTTGCACTTATATGTTGGGGATTAGTAGAACCATGTTGTCATGGGGAACGCTTTCAATATTGCACTTGTACTTTGTACCTAGTTGATATCATGCTCTTTTGTCTATGGATGTCGTCGGTGTGAAATGAAAGGGGAGCTTGTAAGTCCATGGAGTTATGTATATGTGTTAGAGAAACGCCTGGGCCGCTGGTCTAATCCATGTTGTCATGGTGGAAACCTGCATCATAACCATAATGAGATGTCTATGAAGCATTCTTCTTATAAAAAAAGAGACAGATATTGAGAAAAAGGAGAAAAAGAAAAAAAGAGAGATGAGAAAAGAGGAAAGAGAGAAAAAAGCACCATTTTCCCATGGTAAATAAGAAGATTGCTGAGATGCTCGTTGTCTGCTTGCCTTGTCATTTTGATATGGGGATTCTTCCGTATCATCGGGCAAGGGGTACCCTGTTGGAGGTTCTCTATGATACATGTGTACTTACTATGACAAGAACTTACCGGTAACTAAACTTGAGTAGCATGAGGAGCGGCCCTCGTATTCAAGGGACATGAGATTTCCAACTTATACTTCGTCAAGCATATACTCCATAGTTTGTTCACTTTAACCTTAATCACTTCAAGATACTTATGATAGGGGAATGAGAGCTTAAAGCTAATAAGTACCATAATTTTTGGAAGCTCTTTATGAAACTTGAATCTCTGTTTCCTTCTATGAAGGTCTTTCTTTTACTTTTATGTTGAGTCTCCACCTTCTATCTTTATGCACCTACTTTGAGAGCATAGTGGCCATTCTTAGTTCTATGTGCATTGTCCCAAGACTTGTTGATTGATGCATAACTTTGATATTGCTTGTTCTTAAACTATTTGTATCTAGTCACTCTTATGAGCTTTGAAGGTGTCCTATGCATTTATGTTTGCTACTCTATGGGGGATAAGCTGAACGCCACTATGCTATGTTTTATTTATGTGAAACAAACAAACGTCTCGCAAAGCATTGTTATTCATGAATCTTTTGTTTATGCCTTTTCATGTTGCAACATAGTTGTTATGCCTTATTGTTAGAACTTTATCTTTCATGCTATGTTAAAGTACTATGATCCCAGCTATGAATGTTTTACAAATACTTTGATCAAGTTTATGGTGGTGCATGTCACCTCAAAAATTATTCTTTCTTTTTATCACTTACCTACTCGAGGACGAGCAGGAGTTAAGCTTGGGGATGTTGATACGTTGCTAACGTATCCATAATTTTTGATGTTCCATGCTTGGTTTTTATCTACTTTCTTATGTTTTGTCCATACTTTGGAGTACTTTTTATACACTTTCTCGGACTAACCTATTAACAAGAGCCACTGTGCCAGTTGTCTGTTTTCTGCTGTTTTTGGTTCCAGGAAAGTCAGAAAATGAATATTCTTGGAATTGGACGGGACAAAAGCCAAAGTCAGTTTTTCACCGACAGGGACACGAAGCCAGAATACGAGACGGAGAGGGGCCAGGGGGCCGCCACACCACCTGGCCGTGTGGCCAAGCCTAGCTCGCGCCAGGGGGTGGTCTGGCCGCCCTAGGCACCCCCTCGGCCTCCCCTTTTGCCTATAAGATGCCTCCGATACAGAAACCCTAAGTACCCGATCAAAATTCCACGAAAGAGTCTGTAGCCACCGTCATCTCCATCCCTAGATCGGGAGGGATTTGAAGCTCTTCTCGGCTCCCTGCCGGAGAGGGGAATTCACCCTAGAGGCCTTCTTCATCAGCATGCAAGCCTCCGGTGTGATGCGTGAGTAGTTCATCCTTGGACTACGGGTCCATGTAGTAGCTAGATGGTTGGTTCTTCTCTTTCGTGCTATCATGTTTAAATCTTGTGAGCTCCGTTCATGATCAGGATCATCTATTTGTAATTCCTACATGTCGTGTTTGCGGGGATCCGATGGATATTGAGATGTTATTTCAGATTGATTATTGATTCTATCATGTCTTTGTTATTTGTTATCTTGCATGCTTTCCATTATTAGTACCTATCTTGGCCAAGTAGATGCTAGCAACTCCAAGAGTTAGTATTTATGCTCGATAGTGGGTTCATGCCTCTACTAATCTAGGGAAGTGACAGAAATCTCTAAGGTAATAGATGTGTTGTTACTACTAGGGAGAAAACAACAATCCTTTATTCATAGAACAATCATATTGTTTACTTTACACGCATTGCATAATGCAATTATCTGTTGCTTGCAACTTAATACTGGAGGGGGTCGGATGATAAACTGAAGGTGGATTATTAGTCATAGACGTAGTTGGATTACTGTCTATGTATAATGTTGTAATGCCCAATCAAATCTCAAAGGAGTCAAGATGATTAGTATATGCATGTATGCTTTCTCGATGTTTGTCAATTGCCCCGATGTAATTTTTTCACCCAACATGTTATCTATCTTAAGGAGAGCCACCACTAGTGAACTATGGACCTGGTCCTTTCTTTTACTATCAATCTACAATCAACTGTTTATTGCTTTCTGTTTACTTTCTGCAAACTACTACTTTCTTCCACACAATACGTTTAATCCTTTGTTTTCAGCAAAACCGGTGAGATTGACAACCTCACTGTAAGTTGGGGACAAAGTTCTGTGGTTGTGTTGTGTAGGTTTCCACGTTGCTGCTGGCGCCGGTAGTGCGCCCTGCGAAAGTCCAGCTAGCAACACCTTGGAGGTGTTTCCTTGCTCCTACTGGTTCGATTAAACCTTGGTTTCATAACTGAGGGAAAACTTACTATTGTGCTCATCATACCTTCCTCTTGGGGTTCCCCAACGAGCTCGTTAATACACGAGTCAGCAAGCCACATGATTGGGGCTTTGCGGTGCATTGGGGAAGAGTGCCTTGGTGATCATGGCCATGTCCGCATTGGCCATGGAACCGATATCTCCTCTTCCCAGTAGTGTATTGGCGAGGAACACGGCTTAGTAGCGAATTGTTGGGTTCTGAATGGTGGACATCTTCTTCTGGTATAAGTCCCTGTCACCATTAACAGAAATAACCTTCCAAGTTTCTCCACTTGAGACGCTACATAAATTGTAACAGTTGACTTCCCATCGTGAGGGAAGCCAAAAGCATCACAACATTGTTCGAAAGTTATTTCATAATACTGATGGTTCATGGTGAAGCTTACCGTGCATGCATTACCTTTCTCCTTGTGGTCATCGTAGAAAGAGGCAAGGAACTCATAGGTGACCTCGGTGTAGGTATTGTGGCTTGCGTAGGCGAGTAGATATATCCTTGAATTTGCACACATGAGGTCGAAGTCCGCCCTCAACCCTGCCGTGGTGAGAAAGCTATCATCGGCCCAACGTGTGGGCATCACCCTCCTTGATGAAACCATGGACAACTTGCTATTGAGCTCGGCCCGGGCCCCGAACTCTCGCCACATTGGCGCTTGCTCTTGCGAAAAATGCTACCAATTTTGTTCATCTTGATGCACTGAAAAATTTCACCATGAAACCTTAGGCATATAGTTTCTACATGATATACGAATGATTCTACGTGGAAAAATTTAATCCTAACGTGAGAAATCAAAAGGGAAAAACAAAACAAGCTTGAGTTCATCCACTAGAACAATGTGAGAGTTTCAACCATGAAATTCTAAAAATAAAGCATGGATAGGGAGATAAACATACCGATCTGTTGATTCCCCAACTCAAACGAATGAAATCCGCGAAGAATCAAGAATTCTATGTGGGTTTTGAGAGGTTTGGAGAGAGAATATGAGAGAAAAAGTGAGGAGGAGGAAGAACCCTAGCCGCCCTAGTGCGATTAAGTGGTTACACCGAACTATACGGCCACAACTATACGGGCGTAAAAAGTAGTTCCCGCCGTATAGTTGTGGCGAGAGCGACTATTAGGGTTTCTTTATACCAGATCGCAACTATATGGGTGCAACTATACAGCCGGATCAAAATGGTCCCACCGTATAGTTGGTCGTCAGACCTTCTGCGTCCTCGAGATAAAATTTCTGAGTTAGGCATCGATAACTATACGGCCGGGACTATACGGCTGGAATTTTTATTCCCGTCGCATAGTTGGTCGTTAAACCATCAGTACCCTGGGAGAGAATTTTGACGAAGGCATCGATATCTATACGGCCGGGACTATATGACTGGAATTTTTATTCCCGCCGTATAGTTGGTCGTTAAACCTTCTGTTTGCTGGAAAAGAAATTTTACAAAGGCAACGATAACTATATGACCGAAACTATATGGCTAAATTTTTTATTCCCGCTGTATAGTTGGTCGTTAAACCTTCAGTACCAAGCCTTTCGCCCAAAATTTTCAGAGATTCACTTTTTAATCTGGACAAAATGATTAAGCTAGTTTTTATAGATAAAACTCAAACTTTTATTTTTATACTTACTCTACGCTTGTTCAATCGATATTTCTACTACTTTTTGACAGCTGCATCTTCACGGGCGCGCTTCCGCAAGAATGTCTATGAAAAAGTTGTAGGAATGCGATGAACATTTTATTCTCGAATTTATTTTATTAAAGTGATGGGTTGACTCCCATTAAGCATTTTATTAAGAATGGTTGAATAATTCAACCCCTCCTCTGTTCTCAAATTCTTACCTTGGGTTGCCCCTTATCAAAGGCACTTACCACATGAACTCGTTTTTCCGGTGGAATATACCTTTCTCCTGCTTCTAGCTTGTTTGGAAAATACCGGATGATTTCAGCATTATAAACATTGAAGATTATTTTTCCCTCAGCACAATCAACTGATGGTCCTGTAGTACTAAGGAAAGGTTTTCCAAGTATTATGGATAATTTTTCATCCTCTAGCATTTCAAGAATAATAAAATCAGTGGAAATAACATGCTCATCTATTCTAAGTAGAACATCCTCAATCATACCAATGGGTTGTTTAGTGGATTTGTTACCCATCTGTAAAGTGATAGTAGTAGGGGAATAATCCCCTAATCTTAACCTTTTATAGATGGAATATGGCATTACACTAACTCCTACACCTAAATCACACAAGGCATTGTGAATATCTATTTTGCCAATTGAGTATGGAATAGTTGGTATTCCGGGATCTCCTGATTTAGGCAATAGCTTCCCATTAACAGGATAACTAGTCCCATGGCAACGGTTTTAGTTATTTCTTTCTTTCTACTAAGAATATCATAGAGGAATTTAGAATAGGTAGAAACTTTTATTGCATCTGCAAATGGAATTTCTAGACGAAGATCACCAAGTGCCTTTTTGAAAGAATCATAGATTACCTGATCCGGTGCTTTCTTTTTTCGATCTGGATAAGGAAGCTTTTGCTCACCTTTCTTATTCTTGTCTTTTACCTTCTGTGGGGGATCATGCTATTTTGTTACTTTCTTTTGTTGCTGCTTGTCGCTCTTCTTATTTTCTACTACAACAACTTCATCTTCATTGCTTGTCTCCTTTTCTTCTCCTGGATCAACTATCTCTGCATCAGAGTCATAACGGTCGTCCTGTGCATCATTTTGGTCCTCCATGGTTTGATCTTGTGTTTCTTGAGCAGTTTCATCTTGGGGATCCACCAGTGTATCATCTTCTTGGCTTGCTTTGAGCAAGGCATTTTCCTTTCGATCTTTTTCAGCTTCATATTCTGGTGGTCCTAATGCTCCTGTAACAACTGCACCTCCTCTTGTAACAACATTAGTAGAAACTGGAATATCTATATCATCTTAAAGAAAATTTTCATAACCAGATGCTATTTGTTCATATTGGGTTTCAATCATACTAAGGTACTTGTGAAATAACTTTATTTCTTGGCCAATATCGTCATAATTTTCTGTGAGTTCCGCCAAAATCTTCTTATGTCTTTGAAATTGCTTATGCAGGTTATTATGAGATTTTGCTTGTTGATGTTTTAATTCTTGAAAAACTTTTCTAGTTTCATCTTCTTCAGTAAAAACTTGTAACAAGTCTATTTTGTTTTCCTTAACAAGTTTAGAAGGTATACCTTTTTCTTTCATTGTTTTGTGTACTTCAGGCATAAGATTAGGAGTTATACGAAGTATCCCTTTTTTCCAGCTTAGTGCCGAAATCAAGATTATATAAAGAATCATTCTTAGCCCTAGTAGACATCAATTCCAAACATGCTTTAATAGTTAAAGTATTTATCGATCCTCCTACTGATAAGTCAAGCAACTCTCTGCATTGAGTATTAATACCATGGTGAAATAAATGGCAAATAGTTGATTCAGAATAGCCATGATTAGGAATACTATTGATCATTCCAAATAATCTATCCTAGGCTTTTGGGTAGTTTTCTCCCACGTTCTGACTAAAGTTGCCTATACTCTTTCTAGTTTCAGTTACCTTTTTAAAAGGATTAAACCTATTTATGAATTTAACAATACACTTTTTCCAACATTTAATGTAATGACGAGGGAGAGAATATAACCAGTCTAGAGCCTTACCTTTAAGAGACCGACGAAAAAAATTAGACGAGAGAAGTTTCTTGGCAAACCTTTTGGTCCAAGTGTTGTCATCACATCGTCGAACTCTCTAATATGTCTTCCTGGTTCTTCATCTTCCCTTCTACTAAAAGCTTTTTCCTGCAAAATTTTAATAGTTCCACCATCAAATCGATATTCTCTAACTCCAGGATTAGGAAATTCTATTGGTTGTTTAAGAAAGGCAGAATTTGGAGCACTGTATTCTCTGAGAGTTTTCTCAGGTTTCTTGGGAGTTGTCCTATAAATGGACATGATTTCCATAAAATCACTCAGGTTTTCAACTTCAACCTTATCTGATCTTAAAAGTTTTTCAATAATTTCTTCGCGCCTTTGAATAGGCACGTGCTCAAAATAATCTAGTAAATAGGTCCTACCAGAGCGTGTAGACCCTTTGTCTCCTAGGGAGACCATTTTGTAGTAGTAACACCTGAAATGTCAAGAGACAAACACTTAGCGCTTAGCTCCTCGGCAACGGCGCCAGAAAATAGCTTGATGTCTACAAGTGCACAGATCGTTTGTAGCTAGTTTCGAAGTATAGATATCAATCCCACAGGGAGCCCAAAGGTAAGTGTTTATGAATGAAGTATCTATCACACTCAAAGTTGTCACAGGTCTTCGAGTGAATTGACTGCAAGTGTGGAAATAAGAATAAAATTTGGATTAAACTAGATGTATTTAAATAAAACTAAAATGTAAACTTCAGAAATAAAAAGCATAAAAGTAAAGAACGATTCGATTGTTTGTGGTTTTCTGCAGATGACAAAGAAAGCGCGGGGAGATACAGTTCATGGTGATAGTGATTGTGCCAGGTGGACGAATGATAAGTGTAACAATTATAATCTTATAAATATATGTGTAGGCAAGCAACCCATAATTAGCCGGAACTCCTCTTGGTAGATTTCATCCCAACTTCAATAATCCTACTAGTTTGTTACCAAAACCATGGTCAGTCACTAGACGATTAAGATCCTTCAGGTTGCTTAGCAATTAAGCTCCTTGGATCGGACTAATGCAATAAGCACAATGGTTCCTCGTGATCCTCGAGTCAAACTAGCTTCCCATTGATATCCCCGTGTCACTCGGGGGTCGCCGGTCTTCTAGCGAACAAGATCCTTTCTATGTAGAACAAAGCATCATATTGTCTGAGCCCTTAATTGGACAACAAGCATTAGGCATCCCACATATAGTCAAGCACACATAATATAGTAATTAAAATCAATCACAAACTAATGGAAACAATATATAGGCACATCACATCTCACCAATCCCTTACATCTCCCACGCCCAAGGAACTTACTCACACATGAGAGAAGAAAGCATCATCGATATAATTAAATAAAGGGAATTCTTCTCGATATTACCGTGGAGATCCACAATGAGAATAGAAAAGTAATCCAACACAATTCAAGATAGGAAGAAACAATCTCAAATCCTAATCTTGCAAAGTGAAGATCTCTCTCTAGTACAAGTAATGGCTATGAGGGTGTGATGGCTGGGAGGTCGAAGATCGTGGAGCGAGATGAAGAACGTCTTCCCCTTGTTCTCCGGATCTCTTCTTTCTCCTTTCTGGATGGGATGGCGGCTGCTATGTTGTGATTTCGCGTCTCGCTTCTTCACGAAAGTTGTCCCTTTTCATAATACGGAGGCGGCAGCAGCTATACGGTGAGAACTATACGGCCAGAAAAATATTCCCGCCATATAGTTGCTCGTTAAAGCCTCTGTATACCTCCCTTTATTGCTTCCAAAAAGAGACTTGCTTGTTTTTGCCTGAATATTGTGTTTCTCTTGTTAAAACCTTCTATTGATGTTCAGAACCTAAAACACACATTAAAAACCAAGTTTTCTTTGCTATCGAAGTATTAGCGTTAGGTAAAGCTAAAAAAGATCAAATCCAGAAGAAAACCATCAATAAAAACCATCAAAAATATGTCGAATCTCATAGCTATCAGGGGAGGGGGAGTTTTCTCCCCACAAGTCTTATCCCCTATTTCTTGGGATTCAAGTTTATCTTCTTTAGAACCTTCCGAAACCTTCTAGAAGCTTCAAACAAAAACTCCAGAACTTTTTTGAACCCTAGAAAATGACTTGCATTATATGAATATTATTCTCCGACCATTCCGGATTTCCTCGTGATGTCCTGGATCCAATCTGAGACTCTGAACAACATTTGGTCTCCAGCTCATATTCCATATCTACTTAAACAACATCGAACCTTAAGTGTGTCACCCTACGGTTCACGAACTATGCAGACATGATCGAGACTCCTCTCCGATCAATAACCAATAGCGGGACATAGAGATCCGTAATGGCTCCCACATATTCAACGATGACTTCGTGATCGATATAACCATTAACATACGATATCGATTCTCTTTGTCACGCGATACTCTACTTATCTAAGGTTCGATCATCGGTATCTCCATACCTAGTTCTACCTCGTTACTGATAAGTACTCTTTACTCGTACCATGGTATGACATCCCTTGTTACCTAGTCACATGCTTGCAAGCTAATTGGATGACATTCCACCGAGAGGGCCTAGAGCATATCTATGCGTCATATGGATGGATAAATACCATTCTTGATCCATGCGCTTCAACACATACTTTCAGAATACCCAATGCCACCTTTATAACCACCTAGTTACGAAGTGGCGTTTGATATCATCAAAGCACTCATCCGGTGATGGTGATTAACATAATCTCATAGTCAAAGGATTAGGTTACTATGTATTTAAAAGCTTGTAGCAAAACGAACTTAATGACTTGATCTTATGCTATGCTTACTATGGGTGTGTGTCTATCATATCATTCTCCTAATAATATGATCTTGTTATTAATAACATCCAATATCCATGATCAGGAAACCTTGATCATCTATTAATCAACAAGCTAGTTTAACAAGAGGTTTATTAGGGACTCTTTTACGTTTACAAAACACATAAGTATTAGTGTTTTCTATTAATATAATTATAGCATGGGATGTAAACATTTATCATAAACACAAAGATATAATAATACCAACTTTATTATTACCTCTTAGGCATATCTCCAACACTTGTAGCTTTAAATGTCCTTTGGTGTTCTCCAAATCTATCTAAGTGGTTTTTATTTCACCGGGCTATAGTCTCCTTTCACTTACTTTACTGATTAAATCTTATCACCAGTTGATCCAGCTAAGTTGCAGCTTTAAATGCCCTTGATTTTTCAGATCCTTATAAGTTGTAGCCTTGTTTTATTCTATTGCTTTTTTGATTCACACACACGGTTGCATTAGTTTTATTGCTAAGTTTCCTTTTCATAATGTCGATTCAAATAGAATGATATTTTTGCTAAGTTGCAGTTGCATACAGTACTTTTTTGCTTCACACATGAGACAAGTTGTGTTTCACAATGTCTATTTATATAGAATGACCTCTTTGCTAAGTTGCATTTGCACATAGTACTTTTGTTGCTGCACATATGAGATAAGTTCAATTTCATAGTGTCAATTCATATAGCATGTTCTTTTTGCTAAGTTATATTTGCACATGGTACTTTGTTGCTCTAGACATGAGATAAGTTGTGTTTTGCTTATTTCTTTAGTAACAAACCACACCTAATGGTATAAGTATCTGTTTATAAAATTGAAGCAATATTCTTTCTACATTTTGAAGCAACTTATAATTTCCTGGTACTAATGTTTCTTCATTTTGTGTTTTCTTACAGATTAGTGGCAAGTGGTAAAAATGAAGCATTAATTGTAGAAGTACTCACAAGTGAAACCTGATATGTGATTCACAAAAAAGGAAACCTTATGTGCATACTATAGTTGCTAAGCATATGTTAGTTTGTAGTAGTTCCTTTTTTCGAAGTTGTCATTAAAATTGGCTAATGTGTAAATCATATCTAGTTTTTTTGCTTCTATATATGCATAAGGTTTCTTAATTAACTGATTTTTTATGCATGTTGAGGTTCTGCAACTTGGTGATATGCATCATTTTTTCTGGAGATGCTCTTTCTTGCTTCACGGCTATATCCTGGAAAAAGGCACAAAGAAACCTTTTGCATACAATAACATTCTCTCTGTGTAGCAAGAAAGGAAATGAAAAGGGGATATGCGAGTTAGGCAAATAACAAATAGTAGGTTACCATGTAGAGGTATTGGGTAGAGGAGACACAGGCAGTTGGCCGCACACGTTGAGGTTACCGTGGGATGAGCGGGTTGGCACCGATTTTTATTTATGGCAACCAGGAGTACATCAGGCTTTCCACATTGGACGGAGGCTCGATCGGATGAGGGAGCAACCGAGCGGTACCTAGACGCGTCCGGAAAAAATAATATTATTGTGCATTTGAGTAAAAAAAATCAATATTTGTTTGGGTCCTAGCACACATTTTCAGCAGCACTTCATTACAACACTATTACACGAACTTCACAAAGGAATGAAATAAAACAAGAAAATGCGTCGGTAGATGAACCTGAATATCGATAATAATTTATCACCAAATACTGAAACGATAACACCATCTCGAGAAAACCTGCCACTAGCTAAAACACTGCTATCACAATTTCAAGAATAAGTGAAATGCATCTACCATCCTTAAAATTGTTCGCTATTCCAAAACGGTCCTGAAACTCACAAAGTGCTCTAGTTCAGCCCTTAATCTTGCTTTATACGTCTACATACGGTCCAAAAGTGGAATGGACCCATATTTTGTTGATGTGGCAATGTATCGGGTCTACTGCGTCATACCAGCATTCCCCACAAGCGGTGTCTAGTATCCTATTTGCATTCGCACCCCTTGCTACTACCCTACCAATGCCCCTGTTCCTGTGGATGTTTCTACGAAGACAGAGATGGATGATGATGGCGGATGATGACAATGCCATTTCTCCCACCAATGTATCCCAAGAAGAGCAGAGTGAAACACAGGTACACAGTTGCACACATCGAGAACAACGACGGGCAAGAGAGGGAAGAGGCGCGACATGATCAGGTTCATGGGGACATGCAGTATGAGGATTACATCGACATGGACGCCCGAGCTCGGCGGGATGGGGGCGAGGTAGCTCGAGTCCCACCACACGGCGCTGCTGGACAGCCGGTGGGGGGAGTAGATGCCACTGGCGTCGCGGGCAGACGAGCTCTTCTACAAGGGGAAGCTGCTGCCACTTGACGAGGGACAATAGAGAAAATAAAATAAGTACTAGTTTCTACACACTTCTACTATATTCTAGATAATGTGGTCCTTTAGTCATATGTATTGTAGTAGTCTCTAGAGTGTTCTGCTATGAGATATAACTAGATTGTTTACACTTATCTCCTAGCTTTAAGTAGTATTCTTTGGAACCTTCTAGCTATGAGTAGAGTTAAGTAGTGAATGCTTATGCATCTTATAAATAGAGGCCCTGACCTCTATCTATGTAACTAGTCTATGTATTTTCTGCCTATCAAAAGTGTGGCAAAAGTTAGCAAAAAGTTTACTCTATGACACGCGGGCCATAGGGATAATAAAGTGTGGTAACTTTAGAGTGTGGCAAAACCATAGGAGTAGATGCTAGAACGAGAGAGAAAATTTTCTGAAAATATTAGGGTTGTCTTAATCCCACAATTAATATTTAAATTTATTCTTACACTATATATTGAAATAAAATAAGATGTGAAATGAGTCTCCGGAGATGCCCTTGGATCTCGTGGCTGTTTTACCTTGAGTTCCGTCTGGAAGCTACGAGAAAAGCTACGAAGCTGCAGATGGCACACACCCGCTGACCACCTCTCCGTACCCGTACATCATCCGCCGCATCTCACCTCTTCCTCAGAAGTTCTCTATACCAAGAAAACAGAAGATGGCGCTCCGCACATTGGCCTCGAAGAAAACCCTAGCGGTGGCGCTCGGCGGCGCCCGGCCGCTGGCGACGAGGGGGGTGGCGACGCTCACGCTCCCCGACCTCCCGTACGACTACGGCGCGCTGGAGCCGGCCATCTCCGGCGAGATCATGCGCCTGCACCACCAGAAGCACCACGCCACCTACGTTGCTAACTACAACAAGGCGCTTGAGCAGCTTGACGCCGCTGTCTCTAAGGGCGACGCTTCCGCCGTCGTCCAACTCCAGGGCGCCATCAAGTTCAACGGCGGCGGTAAGACCCTTGCATCGCTTTCCTCTAGTTTGGGGGTACTTTGATTGTTGGTAGGTTGATGATTCCTCTTGCGGGATTGTTCTTAGACATTAGATGTGCGATTATTGGGTTGTTTGCCACGGATCTATGCGTGCTAGGTCTGTATTGCGCTCCCAGGTGGATTATTTGGGTTTCGTTGGGGCTGTTAGGATCCTACCATTTCTAGGGATTATAAGGAGCCGGGGTTTTCTTGAGGACTGCGATTCTTGGTTTAATTGTTTCGTACTGATCTGATAACCGCTGATTTGGAGATCCGTTGAAACATTTCACTAATTGGGCTGTATATGGTGCTGTTTCGCGTTTATCTGAAGTGTTCTCCGTGGAGATGTGTTGAGTGTGAGTGCAAATTTTCTGGCACACCCTTCAGCCACAACTAGATTTTGTAATTGTCCTGGGCTTTATCTATATGGTTTAGTTGGGATTTTCTTGGTTGTACTCTTTAGGATTTCGTGCCAATTTTTATGGTATGGTGATACCATTTGCTGTGTAATTATCAATAATTCAATATAGTAATGTAGTTTGGTTATTGCGGATGATCTCTGTTTCTGTTTTTGTGTGTGTGTTTCATCTGTAATAAGCATTCTCACTCAGTTGCAGGTTGCAACTTTTGAAGGTTTATTATTGTGGATTTCCTATATTGGTTTGTTGGGATTCACTGCTGAAATTTAGGACAGGTGGTTAGATGTTTTCTCAGTCAGATATCTTGCAGATTTTGTAGTTCTATAGTTAAACTCCTTGTACCAAGTGGAAATATTCTGTCCATTATCTCGCCCAGTTTTCCATCTTGTGCATACTCAGTGGAGCTAATCTGTTGTTGTCTCAGCTCTCAAGCTTGATTCCGGAAATGTTTAGTACAACACTACAAAAATATGAATACTTGAGTTGTCTAGGTATTGTTATTTTGGATGTCCATAGTGTAAAAAGAGATGCCGGTAGGTCTTGAAGACAAGCCTGGGGGTTGATTCTCTGGATTATTTGTCTACATAAATACTTTGATGCATAGAAATAATAATGGTCTCTGTATTAGCATGCATTTTCCCTGGTTTACTTTTCTTTAAGATGTCTTCACCATGGACTTTGTTAAGATTACTAAGAAATGCTGTAGAAAGCAAACGTTTGTAGGTATATAAATGGTGAACTTCTTAATTGAAATGATTTCGTGGAATAAATTCAGTTTCTTTGGATTGCTATTATAATTTGGTGAACCAACTTCGGTATTTAGTAATTTAGCTGAAGTACCGTGTTGCAGGTCATGTGAACCATTCAATCTTCTGGAAGAACCTCAAGCCTACTAATGTAGGAACCTTATCACTGCTCCCTCCATCTCTTTTCCTTCGGCATGGGTGGAAAGTTAAGCCAAATGAAATTTGTGTTGATGACGTGAATGTTTTTGTTTTACAGGAGGGTGGGGGTGAGCCACCTCATGGCAAACTTGGCTGGGCCATTGGTGAGGACTTTGGTTCTTTTGACAAACTTGTAAAGAAGATGAATGCAGAGGGTGCTGCTTTACAAGGATCTGGATGGGTGGTATGTACATTCTGTGCTGTTTTTATCTGGCTTGTGTGAGCTTTGTTGAATACTCACCTGTTTGTTGTCCAGTGGCTGGCGTTGGATAAAGAGGCAAAAAAGCTTTCAGTTGAAACTACTGCTAACCAGGTGAATGTTATCTATCATATTAGGAGACCATAATTTTTCTAAAGGCCACCAAATATGCAGTATTCACTAATTTACAGTTCAATCAATCATTGCTATGTTCTTTTTGTTATGCTGCCAATGTTTGTTCAAAGAGTCATTATACCATCCATTTATAAGCGACTAATATTTTTCCCAAAAAAAAAGCGACTAATATTTAGAGACGAGGGAATTTTCAGAGAGGTAATATTGCTCAGTAATAGCCTAAGGACAACCATGATATAGAGCACCATCCATTGTGCTGGTTTTCAAACCCCGATTCCGATTGGTCTATCTAGATCGGGGTTCAAATTCGCTCGAATTTGAGACCTGTTTTGGTGAATTCGAAGCAAACATGACAAACAAATCACCAACGCCGAATAGGTTAGATTGTGGAAGCGCCTCAACTTGATGCAGCAGCTTGGTGGCACAGGACCACAGCGGGGAGTGGAGCTGAGAGAAGATAGGTGGAGAAAAGAGTAGAGCGAGGTGGAAGATCACCATTATGATATGGGAACCCCTTTCAATGCCGTCAGCTCCATCCTCCTTATGTACATATGATATGCTCCAGCACGACCGCTCCCGAACGATCCAATGCCGTGGTATCATTTGCTTTCATCCTGATCTCCAAGCTTCTCCGACACCTGTTTTGCTCTCAAACACGTAAACAGGGTGTGCATAACATGTTCACAGCCATTCAAACATATTGGGCAGCCACTTGTCGTTGATATATGCCTGTTTGCCAGAATACAAAGACAAGGAATAAGACCATGAAGAGCCTTCCATCCAAATACTTTAATTTTTGCCGGTATATTTAGTTTCCACAGTTTCTTCCAAACTGGACTGATTTCAGATCTTTCAACTCGCAAAGCTCTTCTCTCCTTTCTACCAAATTGTTAATCCCATTCTGCGTGATATGCTGTTCTGACGTCGAATATACCATTCTTTGTATGGCTCCATGCGACAAAGTCATCCATCCCTGGCAGTGCTATTGGAATTTCCATGATTCGGTTGGCATCAACCGACCAGAACATGCTACGAATTAACTCCTCATCCCAAGTTCCTGTGACAGGGTTTATCAACTGACTTACCCTAGTCATTAGGATATTACGTCTTGGCGTTATCATCCTCCTCGATGGACTTGTGGGAATCCAGGCATCCTCACATATATTAATTTGTGAACCGTCACCAACTCGCCAGATACACCCATGCTTGAAATTTTCGAGACACGCCATGATGCTTTGCCAAGTAAAAGAGCTACTCCCTCCGACCCATATTAGTTGACTTAGATTCATCTAGATACGAATGTTTCTAGTCAAGTTTTAGTGCTAGATACATCCGTATCTAGACAAATTTGAGTCAACTAATATGGGTTGGAGGGAGTACCATTCTTTAACTTTGCTTTAAAAAAAATTCCTTCCGGATAATACTTTGCTCTCAAAACTCTAGCACATAGAGAATTTAGATAGTCGATTAGTCTCCAACATTGCTTCGCCAACATAGACATATTAAAACTGTGTAAATCCTGAAAGCCCATTCCACCTCTACTCTTTGGTATATACAGTCTTCCCCTGATGAATGGTCAGTTACTCCTCCTGTTAAAAGATACAGCGCATATTTAGCCATCTTAGTTTTCATATAAATTAAGAAATCATGAAATCCAGAGATCACTACAAGGAAATGACCATACTATTGTAACACTCTTAAGGTGTCGACCCAACTGGGAAAGTGGGAATGTTAAGCTCAGTATAGTTATAGTTTGCTGAGCTATGTGATATTGCAAAACCTGAGTGCAGAAGTACAGTTTCTGTGGCATCGTAGGGCCTGTTTGGTTGTTTGCATGAGTTTTTCCCCTTTTTCAGTTTTGGCTCAGTTGAGACTGCACGAGGTACAACGAGGCTTGGGCCATATTCTGCACATCGTTTGGTTGCTGGCAATGCTTTTGTCGGCACGGGAGGATAAACACAACCTCGGCGTTTGGTTGCATGCATGTAGCCCTGAGATGAGAAGTCCGGCTATTTTGGTTGGCATACTCGCGGATGGTTTCTCACCTCTAATCTACTCCCTCTGTTTCATAATATAAAATGTTTTAGCTTTGTGAAAAGAGTGTATCTAGACCCTTTTTAGTGTGTAGGTTCGGAGTGAACCTATATACTAAAAGGGGTCTAGATACACTCCTTTCACAAAGCTAAAACATCTTATATTTTGAAACGGAGGGAGTATTTAACTAACCTAACTACCGGGAGGAGCAAGAACATGATGATGACGATGATGCTGTGTCAGAGGCCATCAAGTTGGCTGACGCCGACGACGCTACTAACCTAACTACCAGCTTCGAGTAGTGGCAGAACCATGTCTAAAATTTTGTTTCGACAGCCAAATTAAGTTGTACAAGCCTCCGCAAGCAACCAAACACGCTGAAGGGCCCTTGCTTTCCGTAACAGTATAATCTGAATCAGCCGAGAAAGGCCTCCGCGAGCAACCGAACACGCCCCTAATTTTAAGAAGATTTTAAGTTTTTATTCACAGTATAATCTGAATCAGCCGAGAAAGGCCTCCGCGAGCAACCAAACACGCCCCTAATTTTAAGAAGATTTTAAGTTTTTATTCACATGTGGAATTTTTGTATATGTAAGGTTGCCTACGCACGCATGTGTGTCATGTATGTGTGAGTTTGTGTTTTCTTTTCTTTTTTCCTTTTGATAGTTGATCATGTAGTTTTCATGTGCATGGAACTGACTTCTTGGACCATGCAGGACCCTCTGGTGACTAAAGGAGCAAACCTGATTCCTTTGTTGGGGATTGATGTCTGGGAGCACGCGTACTACCTGCAGGTAATTTTTATGTTTGAATTGGAGGCTATTTATTTGCTCGAGTTAGCTGTCCATTTGCTGATGTTGCTAACTCTGTTCAAGTGAGCTGTCCTTTGTTACTTGTGATTTGCTTTACTCTTCCTAGTGAAAACAATATCTTTCTACATCAATGTTTATGTAAAGCTACTGCCAAACTGGCTAGCCATTTTGAACATGGTGACTCATCAATACTGTAGAGATTGCAGCAGGCAGTCAAGATATAAATAATTGAAGATCACGTTTGATTCTTGCATTTCTAGAAGTGCTTTTGCTTTCCATAACATGAGTAGAATAGGAGTGGATATCAGTATGTTCCATTGGTTATACTTCCAGAATGCTTCTGAAAAAACAGTTGGATAGGAGACTGGCGGTAGCATTCACAGACACAATTTTAACTTTGCATGTGCTTGCGAAAAATGCAGTTGTATAGGAGACTGGTGGTAACATGCACGGATAAACAGTGTTATCTCCCTGGCCTCTCTTTTTGGCTTTTATGTATGTAGAGTTGTACACAAAAATGGTGTAAGAGTCAAAGAAAAATTATCTATTTCTAGCATGTCAACAGTTCCAATGAACATGCCCCGAAAAAGGTGTAGGAATGCATGACCTACCATCGTTTTCTTAGCAATGAGGTGAAAAGATATGTACCTGGTGTAATTGTTAATCGAGTGGCTTTAAGAGCCTCTGTACAAGCTCTCACGATCTTGCTCGTGAAAGGTAGTGAAATTATCCGAGCAGCATGCAAATCGAGTCCTGAGACTGGAGCTTGTGAAGATTTGAAGGCAGTCAAATTTGAGTCAGTAGATACTATCAACAAGTAGATAAAACTAAATATAAAGAAGGTATACAGAAATAATACTCCCTTTGTCCCGAATTTGATGTCTCAGATTTGTCTAGATTCGCATGTATCTATACACAAACGTGTCTATATACGCTAGATACATGCGTATATAGACAAATGTGCGACTAGTAATTTGGGACAGGGAATAGATGAAATAAGAAGAGAAAAAGTCAGTTAGGTAATGCAATAATTCTTGTACTCCCTCCGGTCCATATTAATGGCCTCAACTTTGTCTAGATTCGTATGTATATTAAAATCTGCTAAATATATTTTCTAAGAAAGACCTGAGTTGAATTAAATTAAATTATCAAACGATCATTTAACTTGGTGGTACTGCTTGGTCTACAAATTTGAACTTGCTTTCAGTTGTCGATATTTGAGGGAGACCCAACTTATTTGTGCTGCGAATGGAAATTGAGTTACAATTGCCCAAGGGCTAAGCAGTATTTATTGTTTTCCGTTGCAGTACAAGAATGTCAGGCCAGACTACTTGAACAACATCTGGAAGGTAGTGAACTGGAAATATGCTGGCGAAGAGTATGAAAAAGTGGCCGCGTGATACTATGTCTGAACAGGCTATACTATCTCTGAATAGGCTTTACTTTGCTCTTCGTTGTTCGACTGTGTTGGATCTTCATATGCAATAAATGCGTGTAATGCACAATGCTGATTTTGTGATTTTGTTATCGCTGTGTTTGCTTGCTTTTGCTGTTCTCGTGGCGCAATGCAGAAGTCCACAAAGACAAGCACGCCAGTACCTCGTTCAATTTTCTATGCATAACCAAGTTGCCTTGATGTGAGCCTGCCACATGTGAGCAATTAAGTCACTTCCTTCTAGTTACTCCCTCTGTTTCAAAATATAAGATGTTTTAGCTTTGTGAAGCTAATGAATCAGGACAATTTAGACTCCTTTTAGTGTGTAGGTTTACTCCGTAAATACTAAAAGAGGTCTAGATATATTAGTTTTACAAAGTTAGAACGTCTTACTCCCTCCATCCGAAGGTTAAGGCATATAACTTTTTTTAAAAGTCAAGCCACATCAAATTTTTAGAAAAAACTAAAAAACTATCAATATATTATATAGATATCATGTGAAAATATGTTTCATGATGTATGATGGATTAAGTAGTGTAAATATAAATATATTTCTCTAAAAATTTGGTCAAACTTTAGTTGGTTTGACTTTTAGATAAAGACAACATATTTTAAAACGGAGGGAGTAGCTTATAGCAACCCTACTAATGTGAGCACCATGTCGTGCTTTGGTCGATGCAGCCACCCACTTTCTTGCACTGCACAAGCGCAACATGTTTTCACCAATTAGAGAGAACACCCTTCTCCCGAGGGAGCAACCTAGCTTTAGACTACACGTGTCAAGCCCTACTTACAATGACTATCTAGTGGATATGATCTTTACAATGTTGGTAGCTTGTCTCCGGAAGTCCTAGTCGAGCTCAGCGAGTGAGTACCTTCATAGGCTCCTTCCCTGTATCGGCATAACCCTACTTCATATATCTCCAACCCCCTCTAGGTAGCACTAACCCTCTTTTTATATCGTCAAGGGGTCACCACATTGGTAATGCCGACAAGTCAAGTATGATGTGTGTGCATGTTGTGGCGATGATATTCCTCTGGACGCTGTTGTTCGGGCACATATCTACAACATCTCTCGTAAATTCGAGAGACTCAAAATGGTAGAACATATGTTGGAGATATGCTAAATGGGTATCACCACAGTTGGTAGCGAGGCCTATGACCTGCTGGACGGTCTAGTTAGACAGATCCAGAAGGAAGGCCCATGCCAGATAAAGGAAGGCTACGTGCGAGTCACCGACATAATCAGAGCCTCGGAGACAGGAAGACTAGTTAGTATTAGTGTAGGACTCTGTAACCTGTCCGACAAGGACTTTTCCCTGTAACCCTAGGTTCTGGCGCCTTTATAAGCCGGGCCTGTGGGGGCCTTTAGGGAACGATTGATAATACCGCGCACAGAGAACCGATCCCTGTAATTGCCGTTATAGTGATTTATAGCAGGAGTAGAGTTCCGCCACCGTTATGGGACTTGAACCTGGGTAAACTGTGTCGCCTCGTACCTACAACTCGTTGCCTTCTCCCACATCTCTAAACACGCACTATGAGGATCCCTCCATGGCGTACTCGTCGGCTACCACGATAGTTGGCGCCCACCGTGGGGCAAGAGGCGCTTCGAGCTCTACACCAGGCGAGGTCCAAGCTCTTCGCGAGAATCTGCGACACCGTAGCCATCAGGCGCGTCCTCTTCTCTAACAATGTCCCAATCATCCCTCTAGACAACTTCTGGGTCCCGGCGAAGACAAGCCCTACCCGATGCTCCGTTGTCCCTGTCGGAGACATCCACATCTTCATCGGCGAAACCGACTCAGGTCCTAACTCCCAGGATGTCGAAAAAACGTCAAGGCCCGCACGGACCGCCTACAAGCATGACACGTTCGTGGAAGAGTCTTGGTTGTACTCTCTCTAGAGTATGGCGACTCAGATCAGGAAAATTCAAGGCCCACCCAAACCACCCATGTGCAGGATATAACGGTGGAAGGATCCCGTGGATCCGCTTGGCTTCCCCGAGCGTTCGAAATGCGGAGGTCACACTTTGTCGGAGTGGTCACCATCTTTGATCTGGCTAGATGCGTTCAGAGGGAAGGGGAACCTCCCCGCGAATACCTTGCCAGATGGATGAGGGTAAGGGAAACCTTGCAAGACTACCGCACCGACGAGCTCGTCTACCACTTTGTGGAAGGGCTCATCCGTAGATCACTCCTCCGGCATACGCTACGGAGGCAACAGGCCGCCGGCTTGCTCACCCTCAACAAGATGGTCACAATCATCAACGAATACACGGACGCCGACGAGGGAGCGGTGTCCGGCATTGCTGTCGCAACCGGAGGAAACAACAACAACGACCCTTAGCCATCCCCAGTAGGCTCCGTCGTTGATAACACCGAAGCTGACTCTGATTCGGTACTCGAAGCGCTCTACGCCGACATCAACATGGATGGCGGTGGCTCTGAGGGAAACTCGGAGGAATACGATGCTGCTATGAGGGAGATCGAGCAAGAGATCGCAAGGGAGGACCGTGTCGAGAAGGCTACCACTTCCCGCCAGGTACTGGTGGCCATCGGGGGTGTGGTAGAAGAAGAACAGCAGGAATAGGAACCTGAGAAAGTTCCGCCTACGCCTGCGGTTACCAGAGCTCAGGTGGCGAAAAAGGCTGTCGATCCTCAGGATCCAGCCAAAACCATGCCTCCTCCGGTCATCCCCACGCAGTAGCCGTAGGAGCTGGCCACATGCCCTAATACTGCCAAACAAGCAAACCCGCCACCGCCACCGTCAATGTCCGCGGCTAGCAACACCTTTGTCACTCCGACAGATAGAGCGATATATGATCCACTCCTCGTTGAGCCCATCACCGTCACTCATATTCGGAGCATTACAGAACTTGATGAGAAGCACGCGGAAATCCTAGCGAAGGCCAAGTGCATCGTGGAGCAAGGCGCTAAGTTGGACGAAGATATGGCCAGGGCACAACAATCTATCAAGGTGGAAAGAGCTATGGAGGCTTAGTACAAGCAATTGCTACTAAAGCACAAGGCAAAGAAAGTACTAGCTAACGTCGTCAAGGACCCCGACATTCGGCGTAGGTTGGGATATGACGAAACCAAACCGGTAAAAGCCACCCCATACATTGATTCAGAGGGGAGGCAAGTAATGCCAACTCCCGCCCTCAACATTGCCATCGCCAAGACCCTCTTAGAGTAGGACAGGTCGCCAGAAGCAGTTGCTCAGGTGTATGACCTCATCGCCAAGGCATGCAAGCAACAGGAAAAGGCCACCTCGCAGAGGCTTGAGTCCAACCCAGAGCTCTATGCCAGTCTACCCTGAACAGCCGTAGAAGGCCAAGATCTCCTCGTGACGAAGGGTCCCACATGGGCTCCATGGAGCGAAGACGGAGGAACGCGCATAGCAGGGAGGATGCCATACCCATCTCCTCCGACCATGCAGACAAGGCTCACCCTCGACGCTCGCCGCCACCACCACCATCCCGGCGTCACGAGGAGTAACAGACGCGCCACCGTACAAACATGCCACCTCCTAGGCATCCCCAGGTCGGTATTATCATACGCGACCAAGGTGAGAAACCTCGGCATGCCGGAGAGCGCATCGATAATGAAGGACACATGAGCAGATCCCACAAGGAAGCACCACGTCCGACAAGCAACCGCGATAGGCGTGAGGAGTCGCAGGGAGGGATCAACAAGAAAGCTAACCCACCGCCTCCACCGCCACCGTCGCCACCCAGCAGCGATCATGGCGGACAACACGCCAGATCCCATAGAACGCACCACAACTCTCCTCCCCATGACAGAAAAGGGAAGCAACCAAAGCCGTACGATGCATGTTCACGGCTGGCAAGATCCAAGAAGCACGGGAGCTCCCATACCTTGGGCCACGTTGTTTTGGACCAGTAATATGGGCCACAACCTATCCCAAGGGCCTCCGGGTTGACAAGACTATCAAGCCCTATGACGGCACTGCCAGGCCAGCCACATGGTTGTAGGACTACATCGAAGCGATTCATATCGCAGGGGGAAACCCTAATGTCGCCATCAAGTACCTCCCGCTTATGCTCACTGGCACTGATACCTTCTATCCGGATTACAGATGTAGTATAGCTCCTTTTCCCTAGTAGACCTAGGTTATCGAATCCTCGGGAAGCAGAAAGCGTAGTGAAGTTACTTTAACGGACCTTTGGGAGTTTAGAATTCTTTTGTGTTTTACCGGACCAAGAGTTTGTCGTCTTTTTGTTGTTGTCGATGATGGAGAGAGAGGGCCTAGGGCTTTCGGTTTCACCTGTAGCTGTGCAAAACATCTGATGGGAATAAAAGATAATAATAAAGTATGCATGTAATTGTTAGAGCAAGATAAATTACAAGTGGGTAGTGCATCCATAATTGCTATTGCCTCCGCAACCGCTTATAGCAATAACCTACTAGTCTCATCCATAGAAGAAAGAGAACTAATGATATGCATAGTGACATCACCATTAATCCCAAGTAAATCCCTCACATACAACCGTACTACCCCTTCTGTCACTGGGGTTCCCAACCTGCAGATTAGTCATTACTCATACTCCCTATACCCGGCTCAATCCTCGGGGTCTTGGGTACCGGACAAGTCCTTGGATTGAGGCAAGAGAGGATACAATAATCATCATGTCATACAAACTAATACATGATCCCATCTATGATGAATAACATGCACAAAAGCTACATGGCTAGGCCGAAGCCCTTAACCCAAGGAGAATTACTCACACATAGAGATGAAATCAATGATCATAAACATTGCAATAGAAATCATAAGATTGATAGCAAATAGTCTTACAATGTCGCCAATTGAAGATGATATCTACTATTACAAGTGGTGGAATATGGCTATGGTGGTGGAGAAGGGTTTGGAGATTAGATCTAAGTCTATTCCTCTGATGGCTCTTTGATGTGGTGGATGCAGGTTTTTGGGGGCGACTCTCAGATGGCTCAGTGTTGATGTAGAGCTCGTTGGGAACCCCAAGAGGAAGGTATGATGAGCACAACAACAAGTTTCCCTCAGTTATGAAACCAAGGTTTAATCGAACCAGTAGGAACAAGGAAACACCCCAAAGGTGTTGCTAGCTGAGCCTTGGCAGGGCGCACTACCGGCGCTAGTAGCAATGTGGAGACATGCACAACACAACAACAGAACTCTGTCCCCAACTTGTGATGAGGTTGTCAATCTCACCGGTTTTGCTGAAAACAAAGAATTAAACGTATCAAATGGAAGGAAGTAATAGTTTGCAGAAAGTAAACACAAAGCAGTAAACAATTTGTAGATTGTATGTAAAAGAAAGGACCGGGGTCCATAGTTCACTAGAGGTGGCTCTCCTTAAGATAGATAACATGCTGGGTGAGCAAATTATAGCGGGGCAATTGACAAACATCGAGAAATCAATACATGCAAATACTAATCATCTTGACTCCTTTGGAACTTGATTGGGCATTACAACATTATACATAGACCGCCATCCAACTACATCTATGACTAATAATCCACCTTCAGGTTATCATCCGACCCCCCTCCAGTATTAAGTTGCAAGAAACGGATTATTGCTTTATGAATTGCGTGTAATGTAAACAATACGATTGTTCTATGAACAAAGGATTGTTGTTTTCTCTCTAGTAGCAACAACACATTTAGTACCTTAGAGATTTCTGTCACTTCCCCAGATTACCAGAGGCACGAACCCACTATCGATCATAAATACTAACTCTTGGAGTTGCTAGCATCTACTTAGCCAAGATAGCTACTAACAACGGAAAGCATGCAAGATCACAAATAACAAACACATGATAGAATCAATAATCAATCTGAAATAGCATCTCAATATCCATCGGATCCTCGCAAACACAACATGCAAAATTACAAATAGATGATCTTGATCATGAACGGAGCTCACAAGATCTAGACATGAAAGCACAAAGGAGGAGAACCAGCCATCTAGCTACTACATGGACCTGTAGTCCAGAGATGAACTACTCACGCATCACACCGGAGGCTTGCATGATGATGAATAAGGATTCCAGGGTGAATTCCCCTCTCCGACAGGGTGCCGGGAAGAGCTTCAGATCCCTCCCGATCTAGGGATAGAGACGACGGCGGCTACATACTCTTTCGTGGATTTTTTGATCGGGTTCTTAGGGTTTTCGTCCTGAGGGCAATATATAGGCGGAAGGAGAGGCCGAGGGGATGTTGGGGTCGGCCAGACCACCCCCTGGCGCGGGCCAGGCCTGGCCGTGCGGCCAGGTGGTGTGGCCGGCCCCTAGCCCTTCTCTGTCTCGTATTCTGGCATCTGATGTCTTCCGGAAAAATAGGCACTTTGGCTTTTGTCCCGTCCAATTCCGAGAATATTTATTTTCTGACTTTCCTAGAACCAAAAACAGCAGAAAACAGGCAGCTGGCACTGTGGCTCTTTTTAATAGGTTAGTCCAAGAAATCATATGAAAAGTACTCCAAAGTGTGGACAAAACACAAGAAAGTAGATAAAACCAAGCATGGAACATCAAAAATTATAGATACATTTGCAATGTATCAACATCCCCAAGCTTAACTCCTTCTCTTCCTCGAGTAGGTATGTGATAAAAAGAAAGAATAATTTTTGAGGTGACATGCACCATCAAAGACTTGATCAAAGTATTTGTAAAACATTCAAGGCTGGGATCATAGTACTTCAGTCATAACATGAAAGACAAAGTTCTAGCAATAAGGCAAAGAAACTATGATGCAACATGAAAAGGCACAAACAAAAGATTCATGAATAACAATGCTTTGCAAGACGTTTGTTTGTTTCATATAAAGAAAACATAGCATAATAGTATTCAGCTTGTCCCTGATAGAGTAGCAAATATAAATGCATAAGATACCTTCAAAGTTCATAAGAGTGACTAGATACAAATAGTTTAGAACAAGCAATATCAAGGTATGCATCAATCAACTAGTCTTGGGACAATGCACATAGAACTAAGAATGGCCACTATGCTCTCAAAGTAGGTGCGTAAAGGTAGAAGGTGGAGACTCAATATTATGGTGGAAGAAAGGCCTTCATAGAAGGAATCAGGGATTCAAGTCTCATAAAGAGCTTCCAAAAATTATGGTACTTATAGCTTTCAGCTCTCATTGCCCCTATCATAAGAATCTTGAAGTGATTAAGGTTAAAGTGAACAAACTATGGTGTATATGCTTGACGAAGTATAAGTTAGAAATCTCATGTCCCTTGCATACGAGGGCCGCTCCTCATGCTACTCAAGTTTAGTCACCGGTAAGTTCTTGTCATCGTAAGTACATGTGTATCATAGAGAACCGCCAATGGGGTACCCCTTGCCCGATGATACGGAAGAATCCCCATATCAAAATGACAAGGCAAGCAGACAACGAGCATCTCAGCAATCTTCTTATTTACCATGGGAATATGGTGCTTTTTTTCTCTCTTTCCTCTTTTCATAATCTCATTTTTTTCTTTTTCTCCTTTTCTCAATATAGGACTCTTTTTTTATAAGAAGAATGCTTCATAGACAGCTCATTATGGTTATGGTGCAGGTTTCCACCATGTCAGCATGGATTAGACTAGCGACCCAGGCGTTTCTCTAACACATATACATCACTCCATGGACTTACAAGCTCCCCTTTCATTTCACACCGACGACATCCATAGACAAAAGAGCATGATATCAACTAGGTACAAAGTACAAAGTGCAATGTTGAAAGCGTTCCCCATGATAGCATGGTTCTTCTAATTCCCAACAAATAAGTGCAAGCATATACAACATAGACGACACAATGGTTCAAGTTTATTAAGGGCAAGTAAAGTAAAGTGTGCCATCAAGTTCGTGAGAGATTTAATCACTAGTTTTCTCATAACAAGTTTAATTTGGAAGGTAAACAAAAGCATGAATATACTTGGAATAACATAAGCTAGTAGGTAGGTATGGTGGACTCTTTGAAATAACTTGGTTTAGGGAATTGGATGCATGAGTGGAACTCATACTTGGTTGTGGAGGCTAGCAAATGACTGGGAGCGACAAACTAAGAGAGGAATAATGGCCATAATCATGCAGAGCGACAAAACATCATTGATCAAAGCATAAAGTGATACTACAAGTTGAAAACTAAAGGATCATAAATACTATGGTGACTTGAGATAGTCATAACATGGTGTGAGCATGCGCCAAGTCAACCCAAATAAAGCATCAAAGGAGAATACCACAATACTATGCTTTAATATACTAAAACAACGCATGATTCATCCAAGGCACCTTAAGCAATCTCCATTGTTTATAACAAGTCATGCTACAACAAAGAATACTAAGCATAAAGTCAAAACAATATCGAGCATGGCATGACAATGCATAGGACACAGTAAAAAACAAGCTCTCTTTACACTTAAGCATGAACTTTCCTACTCTTTTCCAAACCAAACCAAACTATTTGAAAACCAATGTATGAAAGAGTGGGTCCAACCAATTTATTCAGAAAACTAAGAAAACCAAGCAAACGAAAAACCAAAACGAAAATGAAAAAGAAGACGCTCCAAGAACAACACAACTGTGCATGAAACAATAAAAATGAAGCGTTTGGAATAAACCTGAGATTTTTATTGATGAAGAGGGGGATGCCTTGGGCATCCCCAAGCTTTGATGCTTGTACTTCTTGGATATTTCTTGGGGTGACACGCGTGGCATCCCCAATCTTGAGCTTTAGTCCATCTTTTATCTCATTACTCATTCCTTCCATACACCTGCAATTTTTCCTTCATACAAAACTTCACACAATCTTTATTAGCAACATTAGTGCACTCAAGATAAAAGGTCTTAAGGTTCAGTTCCAACACCAAATAAACTTGTATTAGAACACTAGCTACTGAAGTACTTCCCTCAAAAATCTCAATTCCCGAAAAGAACAAAAAAAGGAACCAACAAGAAGCAAATGTAGAAAATGGCAGAAATCTGTCAAAACAGACCAGCAGGTAAAGACGAATTTTTTCGAAGACCTTCTGTTGCTCAAATCAAAAAGTGCTGAACTAACGGAAGTTAGATAACAACCAGGGGCAGAAGCATAAAAATTCTTGCCTCAAAAGGACGTACAGAGATTTTACAGGGATTTTTACAGTGAAGCACATAAATCTGTTTCGGGACAGCAACTTTCCTAATCATTACTTCTCTCTCATTAGAGGTTACTCTTGGCACAAAAAGCAAATAAAAAGGATAAGGAGCGGTTATTACTAAAGTTATCTCCCAATAACTTCCAAGACTCATCTAAAACTTTTGGGTTATCTCCCAATAAGTACTTTTCTTTAACGCCTTTAAGTTAGGCATAAGAAGCAAGAAAAAGGATCAAGTGTTCTCAAATGAAGAAGCATTGAAACCAAATTTCTTGCCCTTACCTCTCTTACTTTTATTCTTAACCTCGGGGAAAATATGATTGTTGGGTGGAGAAGAAAGGTGCATGGTCCCCTTTCCCACATCTATTATTGCTCCAAGGAGTTCTAATAGGGACCTTCCAAGTGTAATTTGTCCTTTTCCTCCACATTCATTAACAAGATAATCAGTAGAAATAATTTTCCCAAGGATCTTTGTAAACACTCCTTCAGCTATTCCAATAGGTGATATGGTACCATTATTAGCAAGAGATATTTCTTTTCCTCCTTCAGTAAGACCCCAAAGGTTCAAAGATTTATAAATATCTTTGGGCATAAGGCAAAATTCAGACATGATATCACAATGAGCTTGAAAAGTTTCAGTATTTATATCAATCTTTACTGTGGGGAGCCACTTTGATGGTTCTGAAATTATTGGAACATAATTATGATGCTTCCTAAGCGTATTATAGCAATCTTTTAAGCTAGTAGTGCTAGTCTCAAGAGTGTTCAATCTAGCAAATATTCTTGCGAAAGAAATATCAGTTTGGCTAGGCAAGTTGTAAGTAAGGATCAATTTCTTAATAGCATTAACAACATCATCCTCATTATATTGGAGGAAATCTCCTCCCACAACAACATCTAAAGCATATCTGTATCAAAGAGCAATTCCAAGGTAAAACCTACTAAGGAACAAGCTTTGAGTCATTTTAGGCTCAGTTTTTTCATGTAGATCAGAGATTCTAGACAAGCTTCCTTGAAGCTCTCCTCAATTCCTTCTTTAAAAGTGAAAATCATTTTCTCAGGTGACAAAGTGACTGGAGCAAGGCTAGACATAGTGGCAACTTAAGATAGGAACTAATTTTCTTTGTGTTTTCAAATAAGAAAGCAAACTTGTAAAACTATTTTTTGTGTGTTTTTGATAAAGAAACAAGCAAACAAAGAAAAAGAAACTAAGCAAAACAAAAATAACAAAGTAAAGAGATTGGTTATGAGGGACTCCCCTTGTGAAGATGTCCTTGACTCCCCGACAACGGCGCCAGAAAAATGCTTGATGGCTCAGTGTTGATGTAGAGCTCGTAGGGAACCCCAAGAGGAAGGTATGATGAGCACAACAACAAGTTTCCCTCAGTTATGAAACCAAGGTTTAATCGAACTAGTAGGAGCAAGGAAACACCCCAAAGGTGTTGCTAGCTGAGCCTTGGCAGGGCGCACTACCGGTGCTAGTAGCAACGTGGAGACCTGCACAACACAACCACAGAACTCTGTCCCCAACTTGCGATGAGGTTGTCAATCTCACCGGTTTTGCTGAAAACAAAGAATTAAACGTATCGAATGGAAGGAAGTAATAGTTTGCAGAAAGTAAACACAAAGCAGTAAACAGTTTGTAGATTGTATGTAAAAGAAAGGACCAGGGTCCATAGTTCACTATAGGTGGCTCTCCTTAAGATAGATAACATGCTAGGTGAACAAATTACAGCGGGGCAATTGACAAACATCGAGAAATCAATACATGCAAATACTAATCATCTTGACTCCTTTGGAACTTGATTGGGCATTACAACATTATACATAGACCGCCATCCAACTGCATCTATGACTAATAATCCACCTTCAGGTTATCATCTGAAGCCCCTCCAGTATTAAGTTGCAAGCAACGGATTATTGCTTTACGAATTGTGTGTAATGTAAACAATACGATTGTTCTATGAACACATGATTGTTGTTTTCTCCCTAGTAGCAATAGCACATCTAGTACCTTAGAGATTTCTGTCACTTCCCCAGATTACCAGAGGCATGAACCCACTATCGAGCATAAATACTAACTCTTGGAGTTGCTAGTATCTACTTGGCCAAGATAGCTACTAACAACGGAAATCATGCAAGATCACAAATAACAAAGACATGATAGAATCAATAATCAATCTGAAATAGCATCTCAATATCCATCGGATCCCCGCAAACACAACATGCAGAATTACAAATAGATGATCTTGATCATGAACGGAGCTCACAAGATCTAGACATGAAAGCACAAAGGAGGAGAACCAGCCATCTAGCTACTACATGGACCCGTAGTCCAGAGATGAACTACTCACGCATCACACCAGAGGCTTGCATGATGATGAATAAGGCCTCCAGGGTGAATTCCCCTCTCCGGCAGGGTGCCAGGAAGAGCTTCATATCCCTCCCGGTCTAGGGATGGAGACGACAACGGCTACAGACTCTTTCGTGGATTTTTTGATCGGGTTCTTAGGGTTTTTGTCCTGAGGGTAATATATAGGTGGAAGGAGAGGCCGAGGGGGAGCTGGGGTCGGCCAGACCACCCCTGGCGCGGGCCAGGACTGGCCGCGCAGACAGGTGGTGTGGACGGACCCCAGCCCTTCTCCGTCTCGTATTCTGGCATCTGATGTCTTCCGGAAATATAGGCACTTTGGCTTGTGTCCCATCCAATTCCGAGAATATTCATTTTCTGACTTTCTTGGAACCAAAATTAGCAAAAAACACGTAGCTGGCACTGTGGCTCTTGTTAATAGGTTAGTCCAAGAAATCATATGAAAAGTACTCCAAAGTGTGGACAAAACACAAGAAAGTAGATAAAACCAAGCATCGAACATCAAAAATTATAGATATATTTGCAATGTATCACTCTCCGTCTCTTGTTTCTCTTCGCCCAAAGCCTCTTTATATAGGGGTCCCTTCACGAAAGTTGTTCTGTTTGACCTAGCGGTGTCGATGGCAACTATACGTCCAGAACTATACGACCGGAATTTTATTCTTGCTATATAGTTGGTCATTAAAGCGTCTGTCTCCACTTCACGACCCCTAGTTTCTTCGGGTTGTTGGAAATCTCGTATCTTCGACTTTAATGTTGTGATTCCCATCATCAAACGTCATTATCTACAGAGGGAAAAATAGAAAGAAAATATTGCATACCCCTTTGATCATTAGGCATTAGTGGCAAGGTTTAGACAGGTATTTTATCAAAAATATCAATAATATCCAGTTTAAATGTGATTGTAGATGGCTATATTTCAGAGTCATCAACCTCGCCAAGCTTAAACTTGATTTTCCTCGAGCAAGAAAACCAAAATTAAAAAGGAACTCAGCGTTTAAACTAAAATAACGAGATAATGATCTTACTCATGATTGGTAGTCTCATGTTTCCTACAGTTTATTAATCTGAAAAACTTCAACATAGATAGAGTAATGGAAAGCATATCATACGGGTTTTATGCATCCTTATAGCACAGCAAAATTATTGTTAACATGGATGATTCAAATGAGTAAACCTTATTCCATGTCATGTAATCAACTCATAGGCTTGCCTTTGAACAATAAAGTATAATCATGTAAAATTGAGAGTGTGAGAGTTTGTCATGAAAAGCATACACACTAGAGTATCTCAATTCTCCCACATCAATAAATCAAGACTTTTCAAGCACTACTTTTCTTTTCATTGTCCTTCAATAATTTCAGTTCTTAAGTAATTGAGAGCATGCCAAAGATTTTAATTAGTTTATCGGGCTGTCATGGACACTCGTGGCATCACCAAGGTTTTTGTTCCTTTTGCATAATGATTACTCATATTAGCCAGAGGAGTGATTCCACCATGAACACAACTACCCGAGAATGCCAAGAATCTTACCCATTATAGCATTGCTGCTACATATGTTTAATCAACTCATAGTCGAAATCTAGGAGTTTCCTCCATGAAGATCGTTCATAGGCTAGTGGAGTTGTTGGCATCTCATGAAGTTTGACACACATAAAGCTATATCATTCTTATGATTCACAAGTCAAACTTTGGCATGCTCACAAAAACTGCTAAACATTAATTCAATCGAACAAATCCTTTTAAAGATAGCTATCAAGTCAATCATTATTTTCTGTGGTGTTGAGTGTCTCTAGAAATAAGCCTTCAATACTAAACACTACAACACCCAAGCCTTCAATTAGGAGACTTTTTCTGATTACAATTGTTTAGCAAATTTTAGGCAAGACTTGGTTAACAAAATTTTACTACAATATAAAGACTCACTCCACCAATATAATATCTTAACATTTACTACTAACTAGCACGGGTTTCTCAAACTTCAAAAGTGGGGAGTCTTAAGACATACCTCTCATGATTGGTTCCACTTCTCTCTTACCTTTTGATTTTCTTCTTGGGAACTCGAAGTCGATCACTCTCCTGCAAATATGTAAAAGCCACAAGGAGAATAGAAAAGAAGGAAGAGGAAAAATAAAGATAAATGGAAAATTATTTTTTATTGTTTTTAAGAGAGGGCATTAAAGAATATAACATTAGCGGCAAATCTCGGCTAGAAAATCTTGAAAATAAATAGAAATAACTAAAGATAAAGTGTTGGGGAAACCAACACGAGTGCTTATAAACTCGAAATAAAAACATAACCTCGAAATAAAAGCAAATGAATGCCAAATAAATATAATGAGGAAACTTCCCCAAGCTTGGGCTTTTGCAAACCCTTCAAATCATTGTGGTGGAGGGAATAAGTCGTGACTCCAGTTTGCAAACTGAGTTGATAAATTACTAGTGGTTCCTCGGAGGTTCAAGGAGAGGTTATGCATCCTCTCCATAGTCCCTCCAAGTTCTTGGAAGTCTTGGTATGTAGCGAACCGGGTCGGTGGCTGCTCCTCTTGATAAGGAACTTCTTGCTCCTATTCTTGGTCCTCATCCTCATACGGAATCTCCTCCTCGGGTTGGTGTTGCTCAACCTGCAAGTCATATAGCAAACATCCTTCCTCGATAGAGAAAAGACCATTAGGCAAAGGAGCGGGGTAGAGACGCCCAGCTCCAGCAATATGCAAGTAATAAACACCACCTCTCCTAGTGAGCATTCCACAAGCTTTTAAAGTAGAGAAACCAACACGTCTCTCACCTTGCACTGGTTACAAATCACCTAGGTTTATGCCTAGGGCATTGGCAAGCACGGTGATGACGCCACCACCTATGATTGGGAGGATTGGTGTTCTAGGTAGCGCACAAGAATTGCACCCAAGTTGAGTGACCAGTCGATGTTGTTGAAAGCAGCTTTTGCGAGGACTAAGATGTCCTCCTCATTGAGTCTCATGAACTCATTTCGTTCCTGTAAGGTGTTAGCAATAACATAGAACAAATAGCGAATTGCAGGATGTTGAATATTCTTCCCCTTGCTTACGCTCGAAGTGAAACCCATTCCATTATAATATTGTTCAGGGGAAGGGTCTAAGCCAGTAAAGGATGTGCATAAATCATTATCATTATTGTTTGGAAAATTAAAATATGCGCACTATTCATCTAGTGATAAAGCATAATTGTTGTTCATAAGTCCGAAAGAAATCATGTCCTCTCCATTTCATGCTTTAACGGTACTTTGCAAAGAACTTAGGAATGCAAGAGTTAACTGACGATAAGTAGGCACAACACTGAATACAAAGTTTTGCAGGCCAAATCTATTGCAAAGTAAATTGAAGTCATTAGAAATACCGAGTTGATTCAATATAATGGGGCAAGCCCAGTTGTTTGCCTTCACTTCTCCGTTCTTGATCCTGTTGAAGCGATCATGTTGGAGCTCATTCCTGAACCGTATCCCCATGCGTTCTTGAGCAGTAGCCCAAGAAGCGCTAGCGGCAGCACGAGCACGACTTTGGCTCCTTATGTTCATTATCTAAAATAATAAGGAAAGACTCAAAATAAAACTTTTTGATCCAACAATAATAAGCATAACATATTCCTCATCTTAGGACACTAAAGAGTCCCCTCAAAGTAATAATCTAGGCAAGAGAATCATGGAAATTAGTTCATAGTAGGTCTCACCCTAGATTGATAATGACAACATATCGAAAATGAATTTGCAAAAAGTAATTGGAGGATCGGAGGAGAAACATACTGTAGATCACTTGTGTGCGAGAAAATCGAACGAAATTAAGTAGAGATGAAGATCTCTTGAGGTTTTGAGAGAGTTTGGAGGTAGAAGAGAGAAAGAGGATTGAAGTTTTGGTGTTGGGGGTACCTTCCCATGGCGATTTTGTGGTCGGACGCAACTATACGGCCAAACTATATGGGCGGAACAACTTGTTCCAGTCGTATAGTTGGTCTGCTGTCAAAAAATTAGGGTTTCCACCTAGCGACGCAACTATACGGCCGGGATATTTTATCCCCACCGTATAGTTGGTCGTCAAACTTTCAATACCTGGAAAAGAAATTCGACTAAGGCAATGATATCTATACGGCCGGAACTATACAGCCGGAATTTTTATTCCCGCCGTATAGTTGGTCATTTAACCTTCAGTATTTATGAAAGAAAATTTGTCGATGGCAAAGATATCTATAAGGCCAGAGCTATACGGCTAGAATTTTTATTCCGGCCGTATAGTTGGTCGTTAAACCTTCTGTAGACATCAAAAAAATTCTATTTCTTTGAGAATTCTTTCTTATCCTGAAACTTAGCGAAACACCTTGTTTTTGACAGAAAAATGTCAGTAAAAATTGTCGACCAACATCAACATGTATAAAGCAGGATTTTTAGTACTATCTGATTTCTTCTCCTCAATTGGAGCTTTCTAGCACTCTTTATTAAACATAAAACTTAAACTAAAACTTAAAAACTTTACTCAAACCTTTATTTCACACGGGTTACCTCCCATGAAGTGCTCTTTTATGGTCAACCTTGATGCTGCTCACTTAGGCCAGATGAGTGGAACCCCCACTCCAAAATAGTTGGCCTTCAAAGTTATGGCCTCCTTTTCATCATGCTTGGCTTTCTTCTTCCTGGGAAAATGAATAACAAAAGGATCCAGCGAAGGCAATTAAAGCTTCATATTCCCTTCATGTAGATTAATCAAGGCCTTAATAGTTCTTAAGAATGGATGGCCTAATATAATAGGAGCAGTAGCATCTTCAGGCATGTCAACAATAACAAAATCAATAAGAGCAGGACAACCTTTAATGTATACTAAAGTATTTTCTTTAATCCCTACATCTTGTTTGTAGGTAGAATCTGCCAGGTGTAATTTTAACTAAGTGATTTCAAAGGAGCCAAGATTTAACTTATTAAAAAGACTTTTCGGAATTGTTGAAACGCTTGCACCTAGATCACAAAGTGCAGCTATGTCGTTGGTCCCAATTTTAATCTTAATAGTAGGCTCAAATATATCATCAAGCTTCACAGGTAATTTTTCAGCAATATTCTTATATTCTTCCTCAAGTTCACATACCTTTATTGCTACCTGATTAATGAAGTGTTGATACATAGCTTCATCATTCCCTTCACTTACCGGAATCTTGATATTGATCCTTTTTACAAGATCTTCAATGGTGTAGTTTGGTGAAGGAGCATTACTATAATCAAGTTCTTCAGGCTCCTCCCTTTGGATTCTCATCATCTTGAGGTCTTCAACAGGATTGGGCTCAGCTTTTACCTGCAAATTTAGCTAGAATGAGAGTTTGACTCTCGGTTATCTTACCTAGCTATGCCTCAACAATCCTTGTTCTTTCTTGGAGGGCCTGCAAATCATTCCTCAAACTTACAACTTGGTTAGCTAACTTACCAAGCATAGCATCATGGTTCTCTGTTATTTTAACAAGGATATTGTTTTGCTCATTTTGTGAGTCTATAAAGGACTTAAGTGTTTCTTGTAGACTATAATTACTTGATCCCATATTATTATTATTATAGTTACATGCAGGACTAGAATAATGTTTCTGAAAATTAGGATTATAATTCTTCTTCCAAGCAGGGTTATAATCATTACGAGACATGAAATATATTTCTTCAATATTTGATTCTGGGATAGCTCTTACCTGATTTTCCTTACCTTTTACGGCTAAGATTGGCTCATCCAGCTTATCATTGAGTTCTTCATTTTCTTATGGTGAGATGGAGTTCACCTTCTTCGTATTTGATCTATCCACATGCCACTGGGCATGGTTGTCTTGCATATTGTCTAGTCGCTGCTTTGCTTCCGTAATATGTTTTCCCATAAATGTTCCTCCAGCTGCTGTATCAAGCATATTCTTAGACACTAGGTTAAGAGCATTATAATATAAATGGAGGATTAACCAATCTTCCATCCCGTGACTGGGACAATTTCTCATGCATTCTTTCATCCTCTCCCATGCAAGTGCTAGTGGCTCACGCTCTTCCTGTCTAAAACCAGTAATATTAGATCTTAGTTGCATAGTCTTTGCAGGTGGGAAAAATTTAGTCATAAATAAAGAAGTACACTCCACCCATGATGCAATAGTATTTCTAGGCACAGATAGCAACCATTATTTTTCTCTTCCTCTAAGAGAGAAAGGAAAGAAGCGCAATTTGACCGCATCGGGATCAACATCTTTTATGCGCATCATATCACATATTTCAGTGAAAGTATTCAAGTGCATACCTGTGTCCTCAACGGTAGAGCCTCCAAATTGATTCTGTTGAACCAAACTTAGATAATGGGGCTTAATTTCATAATCATCAGCAACAATTGCTTGCTGAGTAATAGGAGTACGCAAATAATCATTGATGGGAGTTGTAAACTCCCCAAGCTTCTTTTTAGCCATATTTCCTATGTTTTTGGGTTTTCTTAAACAAAGACTTATGATAGTAAAAAAAGAATTTAAAGACTAACTATTTTTTTTCAAATAAAGACTGAAAGAAAACTAACAAAATTAAAAACAAGAATTAAAACTAGCAAGGTTCCTACTAACCTCACCAGGGTAGCTATTGCTTCCCCGACAATGACGCCAGAAAAAGGGTTGATACCTTCGATCCCGATTACGGATGTAGTATAGCTCTTTTTCCCTAGTAGACCTAGGTTATAGAATCCTCGGGAAGTAGAAAGCGTAGTGAACTTTAACGAACCTTCGGGAGTTTAGAATTCTTTTTGTGTTGTACCGGACCAAGAGTTTGCTGTCTTTTTGTTGTTGTTGATGATGGAGAGAGAGGGCCTAGGGCTTTTGGTTTCACCTGTAGCTGTGCAAAACATCTTATGGGAATAAAATACAATAATAAAGTATGCATGTAATTGTTGGAGCAAGATAAATTACATGTTAGCAGTGTATCCATAATTGCTATTGCCTCCGCAACCACTTATAGCAACAACCTACTAGTCTCATCCATAGAAGAAAGATAACTAATGATATGCATAGTGACATCACCGTCAATCCCAAGTAAATCCCTCACATACAGCCGTACTACCCCTTCTGTCACTGGGGTTCCCAACCTGCAGATTAGTCATTACTCATACTCTCTATACCCAACTCAATCCTCGGGGTCTTGGGTACCTGACAAGTCCTTGGATTGAGGCAAGATAGGATACAATAATCATCAAGTCATACAAACTAATACATGATCCCATCTATGATAAATAACATGCACAAAAGCTACATGGCTAGGCCGAAGCCCTTAGCCCAAGGAGAATTACTCACACATAGAGATTAAATCAACGATCATAAACATTGCAATAGATATCATGAGATTGATAGCAAATAGTCTTACAATGTCGCTAATCGAAGATGAGATCTACTATTACAAGTGCTGGAATATGGCTATGGTGGTGGAGAAGGGTTTGGAAATTAGACCTAAGTCTATTCCTCCGACGACTCTTTGATGTGGTGGATACAGGTTTTTGGGGGCGGCTCTCCGTGTCTTGTTTCTAGTCGCCCAAAGCCTCTTTATATAGAGGTCCCTTCACAAAAGTTGTTCTGTTTGACCTAGCGGTGTCGATGGCAACTATATGACTGGAACTATATGGCTGGAATTTTATTCCCGCCGTATAGTTTGTCATTAAAGGGTCTGTCTCCACTTCACGACCCCCGGTTTCTTCGGGTTGTTGGAAATCTCGTATCTTCGACTTTAATGTTGTGATTCCCATCATCAAACGTCATTATCTGCGTAGGGAAAAATAGAAAGAAAAGATTGCATACCCCTTTGATCATTAGGCATTAGTGGCAGGGTTTAGAGAGATATTTCATAAAAAATATGAATAATATCCAGTTTAAATGTGGATGTAGATGGCTATATTTTAGAGCCATCAGGCACCGCCCGACAATGGATTGACTACTTGCTAGAGAAATCAATATATAATTGGTTGGACATGCATGAAGCGTTGACCAAAAACTTCGAGGGTATGTACAAACGTCCTTGCACTGTCGGAGACCTACAACGGTGCGTACAAGAAAAGGATGAAACTTACCGTGCTTACCTTTCCCGCTGGCTGGATATGAAGAATTCATGCATGGGGGTACATGAACAAACCTCTATGTCCGCCTTCATCGATGGTCTGGAGAAGGGAACTTTGCTCTAGCATACGTTGAAGCGCAAGCAAGACAACAACAAGATCAACCTCAACGCAATGATTGACGATGCACGCGGATTGTTGCCGGCAATAGCAATCCCTACCCAGGCCAGAAAAAACAATAACAACAAGCAGAAGACTCCGCCTGAAGAGAAGCAAGAAGCCGACATGGTTGCCACACTGTTTGCTGGCAGAGGCGAAGGCGGATAGCATGGACGTGGTCGGGGGTCTAGCCATGGACATCAGAGGAGTGACTCTATACCCTCAGCACCCCGTGTTCCCCAAACTTACCAGGAGTACCGTGATATGCCGTGTTTTGTCCACCTCGACACAAACGGCAAAGCCAACCACACCAACCGCCAATGCAAGTTTGTCAATGACCTCAAGGAGGACCCTGAGTCCGGCTACAAGCAAAGTCAGAAGAACAGGCCCTGCGGAAAAGGCAAAGGGAAGAAGAAGGAAGAGGAGTCCAAGGATTCAAGTGATATGGACGAAGACGTGGAACCCAAGTACGCTGACAAGGGCGAGGGCAAAGGGAAAAAACCCCTTCAAGAAGAAGGCCCCAGTCTACGATACTTTCCTTGGCACTCCCACCATCTGGGCCCAGAAAACCTCTTTGAGGATACTGATGGCCACACTCCCTTCGGTTCCCCAGTACGTCAGATGGTCGGAGATTCCAATCACTTGGGATAGGAAGGATCACCCATACCTCATCCTGACAGAGAACCAGTATGCCATGGTCATCAACCCTTTGATTAACGACACAGAGTTCACCAAGTGCCTCGTGGATAGTGGAAGCAACATCAACATCATGTACCTGGATACACTGCACAAGATGAACTTGACGGAGACCCAACTAAGGAAGAGCAACACCTTGTTCCCTGGCGTTGTCCCTAGCCGACAAGCAAATTCCCTGGGCTGCATCACCCTTCCAGTCGCTTTTGGCGATGTTAATAATTACCGCCAAGAACGCATGACCTTTGGAGTGGTGCCCTTCAAGAGCGTGTACCATGTCATCTTCGGACGCAACATATTCCATTCCTTCTTCACAAGGCCATGCTTTGTCTACAACAATCTCAAGATACCCGGACCAAACGACATCATAACCCTTGATGGAAGTTTCACCAAGGCGCGAGAGTGCGAGCTGAGGGAAGCCTCCTTCGCAAAAGCAGTCGTCTACGGCGAAGAGTTCAAGGATATCTAGAGCTAGGTTGATGCCTCGGAGATGCCGACTTCAAAGAAGTAGATCACTGTTGCCAAACCCACATTCAAGGCCGCCATCAAGACCAAGCAGGTGGAGCTTGTTGAAGGATATTCCTCCAAGACCACGGCCAATGGCACGGACCTGGATCCCAAATAGGAAAGCGTGCTCGTCGAGTTCCTTCATGAGAATAGGGACATCTTCGCCTAGCAACCTACCGACATGAAAGGTGTACCTAGGGAACTTGCCGAGCATAGCTTGAATATTGATCCTAAAGCAAAGCCAGTGAAACAACCTCTATGATGCTTCGGTGATGAGAAATGACGAGTCATTGGAAAGGAGATAGCTAGGTTACTTAAGGCTAGTTTTATCCATGAAATTATTCTAGCCAATCCTGTACTTGTCCCCAAAAAGGGAACCAAAGAATTAAGAATGTGCGTTTATTACACTGGCTTGAACAAAGCGTGTCCGAAGGATCCGTTTGCTTTGCCTCGCATTGACCAAGTCATTGACTCAACGGCTGGCTCAGAACTTCTATGTTTTCTCGATGCTTACTCAGGATACCACCAAATAAAGATGGGAAGTCGGACCAATTGGCCACTTCGTTCATCACTCCTTACGAAATGTATTGCTATGTCACGATGCCCTTTAGGCTGAAAAACGTTGGTGCCACGTACCAACGGACAATGCAACACTACCTACACAACCAAATAGGTTGCAACGTACACCCATACATGGACGATATTGCGGTGATGTCAAAGAAATCAAACGACCTGATCGCCGACTTCTAGGAAACCTTTGATAACCTCTAACAATACAACATGATGCTGAACCCAAAGAAGTGCGTCTTCGGGGTCCCAACCGGCAAACTGTTGGGCTTCATCGTTTCGCATCATGGAATTAAAGTCAACCCAAAGAAGATCTAGGCCATCCTCAACATCAAATGCCCGACATGCCTAAAGGACATACAACGACTCACAGGCTGCGTCATAGTGGTAAGCCAGTTCATTAGCAAGCTTGGAGAGAAGGCAATGCCGCTCTACAAACTACGCAAGAAGGCGGACAAATTTGTATGGATGGACAAATTAGATGCAACACTTTAGGATCTAAAGAGGATACTCTCTTCTGCACCAATAATTGTAGCACCCGAACCAATGGAGCCAATGTTAGTATACATGGCGGAAACCAACCGGGTTATCAACATCGTCATCATGGTGGAGCATAAAGAGCCAACGCACGAGTATGGAGTTCAGCGACCAGTTTACTATGTAAGCAAGGTCTTGACAGAATCCAAGCAGCATTACCCACACTGCCATAAGATAGCTTATGAAGTTTTTCTTGCTTCAAGGAAGCTAAGGCATTACTTCTAGGAGCACCCAATCACAGTTGTGAGAAAAACTCCACTGTACGACATCATCAACAACAACGGCGCTACAAGAAGAGTGGCGAAGTGGGGCATTGAGCTTGCTGCCTTCGAAATCACTTACAGAAGATGCGATGCTATCAAATCTCAAGCATTGGCGGATTTCATCGTAGATTGGATAGAACTGCCAGAAGATACCCCTGTACTAGAGCCATAATATTGGTTTATGCACTTTGATGGATCAAAGCTACTCAACGGCTCGGGGGCTGGTGTATTACTACAATCACCAACATGGGAGAAGTTGCAATACATCCTGCAGATCCACTTCCAAGCTACCAACAACATGGCGGAATATGAGGCTCTCATTCACGGACTTCGTGTGGCCAAGGATATTGGCATCAAGCGCATAGTTTGCTGTAGAGATTCTGACTTGGTTGCCCAGCAAGTGGCTAGCACCTGGAACACGTGGAACCCTATGATGGTAGCATATCGAGATGAAGTAGATGAAATAGCGAAGTGCTTCGATGGCTACAAAGTCAAGTACATCAAAAGGGAGGAGAATGATGCAGCGGATCTGCTATCAAAGCTTGGATCAGCTCGTCGACCAATTTCGCTAGGCGTTTTCCTAGAGCATTTATGGACCCCATCCGTGAAAGGAGCGGACCCTGACAACCCGAATAGAGTGGACTCATTCATTAATTCAGTAATAGTGATCTCTCCATATTGGACGAAACCATTCATGGATTATCTACAAGACAGAACTTTGCCCACTGACAAAGTCGAAAGCCGGCAAATAGTACATAGAGCAAAAGGCTACATCATCATTGATGACCAGCTATACAAAAGAAGTACCACAGGAGTTTTTCTTCGACGTGTCTCTTTGCAGCAATGTATTGATATCCTTAGAGAAATACATCTCGGAGATTACGGGCATCACGCCGCTCCCCGATCGTTGGTGGCCAAGACCTTCCGACAAGGATTCTACTAGTTAACTGCCAAGGCAGACACCGACAAGTTGGTACAAACATGTCTTGGGTGTCAGTTTAATGCAAGACAACCAAATTTTCCATCTAAAGAATTGCGAACCATACGAATAACTTGTCCATTTGCAGTCTGGGGGATGGACATGGTGGGACCTTTGCAAACAACACCTTATGGATTTACACACTTGCTAGTAGAAGTGGACAAGTTCACAAAATGGATTGAAGCTAAACCCATTAGAAAGCTCGATGGGGCAATAGCCCTGAAATTTGTCTGAGATCTAGTTATGAGATTTGGTCTCCCACACAACATAATCACTAACAATGGCAGAAACTTATCTCTCGGAGAAGTTGAGGAGTACTGTCATGAAAAAGGTATCTGCCTTGACCTAGCATATGTGGCACACCCACAGTCAAACGGACAAGTTGAAAGAGCCAACATACTAATTCTGCACGGAATCAAGCTACGCTTAGAGGCACCGCTACATAGAGCAGCTGGAGCCTGGGCGGAGGAATCACCATCTTTATTGTGGAGTTTACAAACAACACCCAACAGATTTACCAGCTTGACTCCTTTCTTCATGGTTTATGGAACAAAAGCTATCCTACCATTCGACATCCTCCACGATGCACCTAGAGTTGCTGCCTATAAGGAAGATGATGCTGAAGAATCCAGACGACTATATGTGGACCTACTCGAGGAAGAGCACGTGCTGGCATGCCAGCAATCCGCCATCTACCTGCAAAAGCTGGGTGGCTACCATAGTCGCCACGTTAGGCATCGCTCGTTTAAAGAAGGGGATTCGGTGCTTCGACTTAACCAGGAAAAGTCACACAAACTATCCCCGCCTTGGGAAGGACCATTCGTCATAATCAAAGCATTGCTCAATGGTTCCTATTACCTCGTTGATATTCGCGAGTTAAAAGATAGGCCAAAAAATCACAAGCGCAAGCAACATAACTCTGACGATGACTACCCGGAGACAGATCAGCCATGGAACATAGCACAACTACGTCCCTTTTATACTTAGCACATTTTATATTATGTAATAATTTTCTTATATGATCAATTAAATAAAGCATTTGGTTCATTCATGATTTCTGAGTCTTTTACCTCCTTTAGTTGTTCATTTTTGGATCATATAAACCCTTTATGCGCAAGTTTGCATTTGCACTTGTGAAAATTCTGCCTACGGGCGTTAGCTTAAGTTTTCTGGTCTCCACGTTTTCTAAAGTTTTTATGTGGATTCTGGAGTAGTGACTTCTGGGCACTCAAAGCCGATGATTTTGACCTTAGGTTCTTGATGGTGCTATTAAGCACCATCGCCTGAGAGCATAGTTCTGTGCTGTGAGTCTTCCTTCTCACGAAAGGTCAAGGATACGAACCAGAATAATAGATAAGCCAGCACTTGCTTAAAAAATATATACATGCTAGAAATAGATACGTAGCAGGAAAACTTGAGAACAAGTTCTCCGCCTTAGTTGCATAAGTTTTTTCCGCATACACACTATAGAGACACATTTAATACAAACAATGTTTTTATGGCTCTGCTGCAGGGGACTTCGTGGTGGCATCATCGGCAACAGGAGAGCCAGGCCAGGAAAGCTCAACAAACTCGGAAGGAGATGGGCTAGACTCAGAAGACGCCAGATCAACGTCCAACTCCTCGGTAGGCACGTAGACGTCCGCCTTGACTAGCCTGGCAACTCTGGTGTCATAGCCGACGAGGGAGTTCCAAGCATCGCTATCGCTCTCTTGTCCTTCCTCGTCCAGCTTGGGCATACCGGAGGTCACAAGGTCGATGTCGGTGTTGTCATAGTGTGCTTTGACCAAGGACAAGGTCATCCTTGCACCAGCCCAGATGCAAGAGGATTTCCAGTCCTTGACTTTCTCGGGGGCTCGACACAGGATTTTCGAGTACTTGGCCACTGAGTCTGCCACCTTGATGTTTATCCCCAAGGGCTGGGCTATCTCCTTGGACTGAGCAATGGAGGTGCTGACAAAGTTTCCGACAAGAATCATGCATTCCTTGGGATCCGAAGCACTTTCACGCAAGTTGGTCAAGCCAATGGGAGCTGTGGTTTGCATAAAGATACAAGGACCATGAGTATAAGTATATCAAACATTTGTCCAAGGTACATAATTAATCAAGATGGAGGAAACATACCAAAGATGCTGGATTTGCCTTGCTTGCATGTCTCCGCCAAGATGCCATGCTCGCCCTGAAGTTTCTCGTACACCTCGAGGCTCTGAGAGTTTTGCTCTTTGGCAGCCTGGTTTTGTTCCTTGAGGCGTTCAATTTCTTCCCTCAGGTGATGTATCTCGGTGTCCGTGGACTCGTGTAGGACCTTCATCGCCTCCTCGCATACTTTGACTGCATCGGCCAGGTCTTTCTTCAAAATCTTGTTTGCACTGTCAAGCTCTTGAATACGCTTCGATTTCTCGACAATGCCCTTGGCCTTGGCAACGACTTCTGTAAGATGGCAAAACAAGAACATTATGAGAACACGGAGGAAAATCAAGGAAAGGTTGGAGGAAAGCAGACTCTTGCTATTTGCGATCTGTTCCTTCAGGAAAGCTGTTTAACCTTTTCAGCATCCAGGTCCGCCTACAACTTGGCATATTTCTTATTGGCCTTCTTCATCCAGGCATGCTCATTCTGTGTGAACAAAAGTGTTTTAGTTTCTATTAGAAGCTTCTAGCCAGAACTATTTTTGTTTCATCTAGAAGCTTGATACGTTGCTAACGTATCCATAATTTTTGATGTTCCATGCTTGGTTTTTGTCTACTTTCTTAAGTTTTGTCCACACTTTCGAGTACGTTTTATACACTTTCTTGCACTAACCTATTACCAAGATGCCAAAGTGCCAGCTGCCTATTTTGTGCTGTTTTTGGTTCCAGGAAAGTCAGAAAATGAATATTGTCGGAATTGGACGGGATAAAACCCAAAGTCAGTTTTCCACCGAGGGGGACACGGAGCCAGAATACGAGACGGAGAGGGACCAGAGGGCCATCACACCACCTGGCCGTGCGGCTAATCCTGGCCCGCGCCATGGAGTGGTGTGGCCGCCCCATGCACCCCCTCGGCCCCCCCCCTTTCGCCTATAAGATGCCTCCGATACAGAAACCCTAAGTACCCGATCTAAATTCCACGAAAGAGTCTATAGCCATTGTCATCTCCATCCCTAGATCGGGAGGGATCTGAAGCTCTTCCCGGCACCCTGCCGGAGGGTAGAATTCACCCTGTGGCCTTCTTCATCACCATGCAAGCCTCTGGTGTGATGAGTGAGTAGTTCATCCCTAGACTACGGGTCCATGTAGTAGCTAGATGGTTGGTTCTTCTCCTTTGTGCTACCATGTTTAGATCTTGTGAGCTCCGTTCATGATCAAGATCATCTATTTGTAATCATACATGTTGTGTTTGCGGGGATCCGATGGATATTGAGATGCTATTTCAGATTGATTATTGATTCTATCATGTCTTTGTTATTTGTGATCTTGCATGCTCTTCGTTGTTAGTAGATATCTTGGCCGAGTATATGGTAGCAACTCCAAGTGGGAGTATTTATGCTCGATATTGGGTTCATGCCTCTAGTAATCTGGGGAAGTGACAGAAATCTCTAAGGTACTAGATGTGTTGTTGCTACTAGGGAGAAAACATCAATCCTTTGTTCATAGAACAATCGTATTGTTTACTTTACACGCAATGCGTAATGCAATTATCTGTTGCTTGCAACTTAATACTAGAGGGGGTTTGGATAATAACCTAAAGGTGGACTATTAGTCATAGATGCAGTTGGATTACGGTCTATGTACAATGTTGTAATGCCCAATCAAATCTCATAGGAGTCAAGATGATTAGTATATGCATGTATGCTTTCTCGATGTTTTTCAATTGCCCCGCTATAATTTGTTCACCCAACATGTTATCTATCTTAAGGAGAATCACCACTAGTGAACTATGGACCCTGGTCCTTTCTTTTACCATCAATCTACAACTGTTTACTTCTTTCTGTTTACTTTCTGCAAGCTATTATTTTCTTCCACACAATACATTTAATCCTTTGTTTTCACCAAAACCGGTGAGATTGACAACCTCACTGTAAGTTGGGGGAAAAGTTCTGTGGTTGTGTTGTGCAGGATTCCAAGTTGGCAACAACACCTTGGAGGTGTTTCCTTGCTCCTACTGGTTCGATAACCTTGGTTTCATAACTAAGGGAAACTTACTGTTGTGCTCATCATACCTTCCTCTTGGGGTTCCCCAATGAGCTCGTCATCAACCACGATCTAGCATAGCTCGGAGACTACAATGTGATATTTTGATCTATGGTTAGTTCTTCTGTAGCATCTAGTAGGAACTTTGCTAAGTCTCAATTAGAAGCTCGGGGGCTACAGAGTTAAATTTCAAAGACAAGTATGCTATTCTTAGAGCATCTAGCCGGAACTTTGATTGTTTCACCTAGACGCTCAGGGGCTATACTATCACGTTCTACTCTTAGTTCTTTGGAGCACTCAGGCCAATAACTGTTGGTTATCCACCTAAGAGATCGGGGTACAATGGGATATACTATACGATAAAAGGCAAAGTTTAAAAACTTACAATGGAAATAACTTTGAGATTGTTCGCCAGGTTGGCATATAGTATGGAAGACACCGACATTGTTGTACACAACATCGGCCTGCTGAATAAGATTGTCCAGGCTCAAAGTTGGAGGCCCCAGAGAAAGAGGGGTAGTAGAAGCCAGAGGCATAGATGAAGCTCTAGCCGACTGCCGTGTTACTATGGCAGTTGAAGGCACAGAAGCTCCCGCCTCGTCAGTTTCTGCTGCCGCTACTCCCTCTGCCCCTTTTGCCAGCTCTTTCCCTTTCTCTGTGGTATCCTTACCTAGAGCTTCAACCACTTTGGAGGAACTACTCTCCTGCATCGCCTGAACATTGGGACAAACATCCATGCCGGCAGAGCCTGAGATGTTCGTTGCCGGATCGATATCTATCTCCATGACGGAGGTCTCAGGGATAATGGGGGAGGATGGTCCAATGGAACCTGTTGCGGTCTTGGCGGCATGAGTGAGGGGAGAAACGACAGGGGAAGTCTTGGCATCCACGTCCTTGGTCAACATATGGCGAATGTTTTTTAACCCTCCAGAATCTTTGGAGGATCGCTTCAGGCTAACACTGGTTTTCCTTATGAAACATACAAAGTATAAGTACAGGAGTTGAATAAGGTGCTAGCTAAAGTAAAAGTAGGAGAATGAATGCACTTATGCCACGGTAGGAGCCTTGGGCAAGGGGATGCCGGTGGATTTATTCTTCTCTGCCTCTAAGGCGACATTGGATCTTCTGGAGACTCCACTCTTCAATTTCTTCTTCTTCTTCTCCTTGGCCTCGACAGTAGCGTCAGAGATGGAGCTCTTATGCTTTCGTGCTGCCGGAGCTGGATGGTTCTTTGGGGTGTCATCGTCAGACACAACCTAGATATCCTTCAGCCTTGGATCATAGACCTGGGGGCCATTTGATCCTCTGCCAAGGTCGCCAGCTGGGAAACAAAGGTGTGTTATACTAATAACTTCAAGACGGAAAAGCCTTAGAGTATATACGTAACGAGCAAGAAAGAAAACATAGTTACCTCTGGGAACTTCCCGCATTCGAACATGTCATAGGTGATCTTGAAGCCACACTTCCTGTCTTTCACCTTGACTATGTATTTTAGCCGGAGCTTGATGGAGTCATTGGAGAAGTTGTCTCACAAAATTTGCATGGGATCCTTTCTATCCTTGGAGTACATGCACATCAACTCGGCGTGGTGCTGTAGAGGCTGGATCCGCCTAATGAACCAACACATGGTTAGGTCCAAGCCCGTCAGACCTCCGTCTACAAGCCATTCGATCCTCCTTACAGCGTATTGGCTTCTTTGTCGGACGGAAGAGAGGTTGGGGACCTCCAAGTGGGTGCTTTGGCGGCAGCCCCATCGACAAAGTCGGGATACGTCTCAAGACGGTTGGGAAGAGGAATATCTGGGCCATAGAAATATGTGTGCTGCCAGTTCTTGCAAGACTCATGGCCCACAATGTCGTAGAAGCGCTGGCTAGGTCGGATCTTAAAGCTAATAGTTCTACATATCCACAGCTCATCCTTGGATTCTACTGACTCTCTCTTGACGGTAAAGAAGTAAACAAACAGATCTAACCTAGGTTTGATTCCTAGGTATCCTTCGCACAAAGCTATGAAGTTGCTAAGTACGAGGATGTTGTTGGGAGAGAGGTTGTGGGGAAGTACCCGGAAATAATGAAGGACGTCCAGGAAGAAGTCGGAGACTGGCAGGCTTACGCCATGTACTAGCTAGGATTTGAGGTACACTTTCTCTCCGGCTTGGGGAGAAGGAGTCACTTTGCCGGCCGGCACCGGCCGCCAGACCAAACCCTCCGCCACAGGGAGATACCCCTCGGTGATGAGTTCTTGCAGATCCTCAGTGGAGAGGTCAGATCCCCTCCACACTCCCTTGCGAGAATCGCTCTCTTTTTTGCAGCTTCTGGCGCCGCCTGTTTTGGGTCACCGCCGGTGCTTTCCACCACGGCGGAGACAGGAACGACAACCCCCTCCGGTGGGATGGTCACTCCCTGGGATGGCTCCATTGAAGCCTCGGGAGTCGCCGCCATTGAGGGAGCAGAGCTGCTGGAGGCCATTGCACAAGTGGGGGAAGGTGGGAAAAGGGGAAAGCTTTGGTTAGGGTTTTCCGTCGAAGAGCTCGAATGATCGCGTGGCTGGAGGAAGACGAAGACGCAGAGGAAGAATGCGGGTAAAAGTAAAAGCTTAAGCCGTAGTTAATATATATAGACCTAGCGTCAAGATTCATGCACAAGGATCCAACGGTAAATAGGGTAGAAAACGTGTTTGTGTAAACGAGTGTGATAATTTCGCCACGTCCCCCGCTTTGCCGCTTTAAAAGTTTCTGATTTTACGTGCGTGAAAAAAGCTCATGATTGATTCATTTCCTTCTGTGAGTTTCGAGGTAGTGTAGGCTATAGCCTACATCATCTTCTGACCGTTGCAGTGGACTAGTCACATCTGAAGATTCCATAGAAGACGGAAGACATCCAGCTCTGGAAACAAAGATTTGAAGAATCTCCGACTTACATTTGAAAGACGGAGAGGACTGCAAGGTTCTTTGGGAGACCTTCGAGATAATGCTTGACGAATTGTCAACATCATCTAGATGGAGCATTCAAAGACTTAAGGGCAAGACGACGCAAGATCTCAAAGTCCTCCGGGGGCTACTGTTGGGGATATGCTAAATGGGTATCACCATAGCACGTCTCTTATCCGGTTAACCTGGGTGGCCCATAGTTGGTAGCGAGGCCTATGGCCTACTGGGCAGCCTAGTTAGACAAATCCAAAAGTAAGGTCCATGCCGGATAAAGGAAGGCTACGTGGGAGTCACCGACATACTCAGAGCCTTGGAGTACAAGACATGAAGACTAGTTAGTATTAGTTTAGGACTCTGTAACCTGTCCATCAAGGACTTTTCCCTATAACCCTAGGTTCTAGCGCCTTTATAAGCTGGGCCTATGGGAACCTTTAGGGCACGATTGATAACACCGTGCATAGCGAACCGATCCATGTAACTCGGCGTATTGCCGTTATAGTGATTTATAGCAGGAGTAGAGTTCCGCCACCGTTGTGGGACTTGAACCTGGGTAAACTGTGTCATCTCGTACCTGCCAACTCACCGCCTTCCCCCACCTCTCTAAACACGCACTGTGAGGACCCCTCCATGGCATACTCGTCGGCAATACCACGACAACATAACTGTGTGCATTGCATCCATGCATATAAAATCCGGGAGAACTAAAAACTTTTTGATAGAACTTTCAAAGTGATTGAAGTTCCACTTAAGATGGTGATTTAGGACTAGTTCATCATACTGAGTTATAAAACTTTGAAATAATCTTTGGTGAACTTATATGTTAAAAGGTAGATATGAGATTCGTAAATAAAAATGAATCAACACACAAGACACTTAAATAAACAAATAAAAACTTGATGATTAACTTATCTTCTCTAAATATCATTTAACATATCTGCTAAATAGTTCTTGGCACATGATCACACCATCAAAACAAGATCAAATACATTCTTAACTTACCTTATTCTATATTATCTTAAACCTTATTCATTCCACCAACACTTGTGATTAACAAGAATATTGTAACAAGTAAATCATCCAAGTCTGTTGATGTCTACACACTTCTATTCTTGTAGACAGTTGTTGGGCCTCCAAGTGCAGAGGTTTGTAGAACAACAACAAGTTTTCCCTTAAGTGGATCACCCAAGGTTTATCGAACTCAGGGAGGAAGTGGTCAAAGGTATCCCTCTCAAGCAACCCTGCAATCAAGATACAAGAAGTCTCTTGTGTCCCCAACACACCCAATACACTTGTCACGTGTATATGTGTACTAGTTCAGCGAAGAGATAGTGAAATACAAGTGGTATGGATAATTATAAGTGGTAACGGTGCCAGAAAATAGCTTGATGGCGTGGAAAAGACTAAAGGCAAAAAGATGGAAGCAAGCAAACCTGTAACATATCTAGTTGCAAAAGGTGTTTCAATGCTTAGAAACAAGACCTAGGGATCATACTTTCACTAGTGAACACTCTCATACAAATATATTCTCTTTATGATACTACTTTGAACTACTCTCCGGTTGGACACTCTAATCTATGGTAGGGCTATAACAGCACACCTCAAAGTTCATCTTTCCCATCTAGGTAACCCCACACTGTCACCTTGAGCGCTAGATGGTTCCAACAAACACCACAATTCCACAAAGACATCCAACTCCAAATATAACTCATAACAAGTATTTGTAATCTATAGCCTAAGTGCCACCATGGTGTGCACGCTGTCACTTTCACACACATGGGGAGAGCAGAGATCTATTAAAGCACTTGAGTAGCAAAGTAGATCTACTTGATTACAAAGCTCATGATCACAATATGATCATGATAGAGAGAGAGATGAACACATAGCTACCGATAGAACCCTTAGCCTCGAGGAAGAACTACTCCCTCATCATCATGGGAATCAGCAACAACGATGGAGATGGTGGTGGAGATCGATGGATATGGCTCCGGGGGCACTTCCCTGTCCCAGCAGGGTGCCAGAACAGAGACTTTCTGTCCCCCGAATCTCCCCTTCGGTGGCGGCGGTGCTGTGGAACTTTTCGTGGCTGGAGGCTATTCGATTTAGGGTTTTTGCATCGGGGACTTCTTACAGGTGAAGGGGCAAGGTCGGTGGCCGGTCAGGGGGCCCACACCATGCCCTGGCGCGGCCTAGGGCTGCCCGCGCCAAGGGGTGGTGTGGCCGCCCTGTGCCCCCCCTTCGTCTCTCCTTCGGACTCCATGTGTCTTCCGGTAAAATATTGACTTTGGCTTTTGTCCCGTCCAATTCCGAGAATATTCATTTTTTGACTTCCTAGAACCAAAAACATAAGAAAACATGCAACTGGCACTGTGGCATCTTGTTAATAGGTTAGTCCAAGAAAGTGTATAGAAATACTCCAAAGTGTGGACAAAACATAAGAAAGTAGATATAAAACAAGCATGGAACATCAAAAATTATAGATACGTTAGCAACATATCAACATCCCCAAGCTTAACTCCTTCTTGTCCTCGAGTAGGTAAGTGATAAAAAGAAAGAATAATTTTTGAGGTGACATGCACCATCACAATCTTTATCAAGTCATTTATAAAACATTGATAGCTGGGATCAAAGTACTCTAGACATAAACATGAAAGATAAAGTTCTAACAATAAGACATAGTAACTATGTTGTAACATGAAAAGGTATAAACAAAGATCATGAATAACAATGCAGTTGAAAGACATTTGTTTGTTCACATATAGAAAACATAGCATAGTGGCATTCAGCTTGTCCCTCATGGAGTAGCAAAACATAAATGCATAGGACACCTTCAAAGTTCATAAGGGTGACTAGATACAAATAGTTCAAGGACAAGCAATATCAACATTATGCATCAATCAACAAGTCTTGGGACAATGCACATTAAACTAAGAATGGCCACTATGCTCTCTTAATTGGTGCATAAAGATAGAAGCTAGAGACTCAATATAAAAGTGGAAGAAAGGCCTTCATAGAAAGAAGTAGGGATTCAAGCCTCATAAAGAGCTTCCAAAAAATTATGGTACTTATTAGCTTTCAGCTCTCATTGCCCCCATCATAAGAATCTTGAAGTGATTAAGGTTAAAGTGAACAAACTATGGAGTATATGCTTGACAAAGTATAAGTTGGAAATCTCATGTCGCTTGAATATGAGGGCCGCTCCTCATGCTACTCAAGTTTAGTTACTAGTAAGTTGTTGTCATAGTAAGTACATGTGTATCCTAGAGAACCGCCAACGGGGTACCCCTTGCCCGATGATACGGAAGAATCCCCATATCAAAATGATAAGGCAAGCAGACAACAAGCATCTCAACAATCTTCTTATTTACCATGGGAAAATGGTACTTTTTTCTCTCTTTCCTCTTTTCTCAAATATTTTTTTCCTTTTTCTCCTTTTCTCAATATCTGACTCTTTTTTTATAAGAAGAATGCTTCATAGACAGCTCATTATGGTTACGCTGCAGGTTTCCACCATGACAGCATGGATTAGACCAACGGCCCAGGCGTTTCTCTAACACACATACATAACTCCATGGACTTACAAGGTCCCCTTTCATTTCACACCGACGACATCCATATACAAAAGAGCATGATATCAACTAGGTACAAAGTACAAGTGCAATGTTGAAAGCGTTCCCCATGACAACATGGTTCTGCTAATCCCCAACATATAAGTGCAAGCATATACAACATAGACGATACAATGGTTCAAGTTTATTAAGGGCAAGAAAATTAAAGTGTGCCATCAAGTTCGTGAGAGCTTTAATCACTAGTTTTCTCATAACAAGTTTAATTTGGAAGGTAAATAAAAACATGAATATACTTGGAATAGCAAATGCTAATAGGTAGGTATGGTGGACTCTTTGTAATAACTTGGTTTTATTTGGAGTTGGATGCATGAGTGAAAATCATACTTGGTATGGAGGCTAGCAAAAGACTGGGAGCGACCAACTAAGAGAGCAATAATGGCCATAATCATGCAAAGTGACAAAACATCATTAATTAAAGCATAAAATTGATATTACAAGTCAAAAACTAAAGGATCATAGAGGCTATGGTGACTTGGGATAGTCATAACATGGTGTGAGCATGCGCCAAGTCAACCCAAATAAAGCATCAAAGGAGAATACCACAATATTATGCTTTAATATGCTAAAACAACGCATGATTCTTTCAAGGCACATTAAGCAATCTCAATTGTTTATAACATGTCATGCTACAGCAAAAATCACTAAGCATAAAGCCATAACAATACCAACCATGACAAGACAAAGCATATGCCACAGTAAAAAACAAGCTCCTTTTACCACTTAAGCATGAACTTTTCCTACTCTTTTCCAATCCAAACCAATCTTATATGAAAACTAATTTATGAAAGAGGGGGTCCAACCAATTTATTCAAGCAAACTAAGAAAACCAAGCAAATGAAAACCAAAAGCAAAAGTAAAGACGCTCCAAGAACAACACAACTGTGCATGAAACAATAAAAATGAAGTGTTTGGAAGAAACCTGAGATTTTTATTGATGAAGAAGGGGATGCCTTGGGCATCCCCAAGCTTTGACGCTTGTACCTCTTGAATATTTCTTGGGGTGACACGGGGTGGCATCCCCAAGCTTGATCTTTAGTCCATTCTTCATCTCATTACATCATTCTTCCATTACACCTGAAATTTTTACTTCATACAAAACTTCACACAATCTTTATTAGCAACATTAGTGCACTCAAGATAATAAGTCTTTGGGTTCAGTTCCAACATCAATAAAACTTTTATTAAAACACAAGATACTGTACCACTTCCCTCAAAAAGCTCAATTCCCCAAAAATAATCCAAAAAGGAATCAACAAGAAGCAAATGCAAATAATGGCAGAAATTTGTCAAAATAGACCAGCAGGTAAAAACCAATTTTTTCGAAGACCTTCTGTTGCTCAAATCGAAAAGTGTTGAACTAACGAAAGTTAGATAATTACCTAAGGCAGAAGTACAAAAATTCACGCCTCAAAAAGACTTACATAGATTTTACACGAAGTTTTACAGTGAAGCACAAGAATCTGTTTTGGGACAACAACTTTCCCAAGCATTACTTCTCTCTCATTAGAGGTTACTCTTGGCACAAAAAACAAATAAAAATGATAAGGAGCGGTTATTACAGAGGTAATAACTTCCAAGACTCAACTAAAACTTTTGGGTTATCTCCCAATAATTACTTTTCTTTAACGCCTTTAAGTTAGGCATGATAGTTTGAGAAGATGCTCACATAAGAAATATGAATTGAAGTAAAAGAGAGCATCAAGAAGAAAATTCAAAACACATTTAAGTCTAACCCACTTCCTATGCATAGTAATCTTGTAAAGAAACAAGTCATGAAAGCACAAAGCAATAAGCATAGTAAAGCAAAACAAGTGCAACTTCGAAAATTTCAACATAAAGAGGGTAAACTTAATATTGTTGAGATACATGAAACCATGTTTCCCTCTCTCATAATAACTTTCAGTAGCATCATGAATAAAATTAACAATATAACTATCACATAAAACATTCTTATCATGAGCCACATGCTTAAAATAATTAATACTCTCCACATAAGCATAGTCATTCTTATTAATTGTTGTGGAAGCAAATCCAACAAAATAGCTATCATTATTATTCTCATCACCATAATCATCAAATATAGGAGGCATATTGTAGTCATAATTAATTTCCTCCTCAATAGTAGGTGGACTGAAAATATCATATTCATCATTGTAATGATCATATATTGGAGGTATAGTATCATTAAAGCAAATTTTCTCCTCTAAAGATGGGGGACTAAAAAGATCATTTTCATAAAAACTAGCTTCCCCAAGCTTAGAATTTTCCATAGCATTAGCAATAATGGTGTCCAAAGAATTCATACTAACAACATTGCTATTAGCATGCAAATAAATTTCCATAGGTTTTTTAATTTTCTCTTCAAACACTTCATGTCCTTACTATAAAGCTCTCTAATTTTGTTGTTGTTTTCCATTAAGCCTAACTAGTGAAAACAAGAAACGAAAAGACAAAATTGCAGAATCTAAAGGAAATAACTTCGAGCACTCACACCGAAGGATGTGAGTACCTTTTACCTTACCTCCCCGGCAACGGCGTCAGCAAATAGCTTGATGTCTACGCACTTCTATTCTGTAGACAATTGTTGGGCCTCCAAGTGCTGAGGTTTGTAGACAACAACAAGTTTTCCCTTAAGTGGATCACCCAAGGTTTATCGAACTCAGGGAGGAAGTGGCCAAAGGTATCCCTCTCAAGCAACCCTGCAATCAAGATACAAGAAGTCTCTTGTTTCCCCAACACACCCAATACACTTGTCAGGTGTATAGGTGCACTAGTTCGGCGAAGAGATAGTGAAATACAAGTGGTATGGATAATTATAAGTGGCAACGGTGCCAAAAAATAGCTTGATGGCGTGGAAAAGACTAAAGGCAAAAAGATGGAAGCAAGCAAACATGTAACAGATCTAGTTGCAAACGGTGTTTCAATGCTTAGAAACAAGACCTAGGGATCATACTTTCACTAGTGAACACTCTCATACAAATATATTCTCTTTATGATACTACTTTGAACTACTCTCCGGTTGGACACTCTAATCCATGGTAGGGTTATAACAACACACCTCAAAGTTCATCTTTCCCATCTAGGTAACCTCACACTATCACCTTGAGCGCTAGATGGTTCCAACAAACACCACAATTTCATAAATACATGCAACTCCAAATATAACTCATAACAAGTATTTGTAATCTCTAGCCTAAGTGCCACCATGGTGTGCACGCTGTCACTTTCACACACATGGGGAGAGCAGAGATCTATTAAAGCACTTGAGCAGTAAAGTAGATCTACTTGATTACAAAGCTCATGATCACAATATGATCATGCATAGAGAGAGAGAGATGAACACATAGCTACCGATAGAACCCTTAGCCTCGAGGAAGAACTACTCCCTCATCATCATGGGAATCAGCAACAACGATGGAGATGGTGGTGGAGATCGATGGATATGGCTCCGGGGGCACTTCCCTGTCCCAGCAGGGTGCCAGAACAGAGACTTTCTGTCCCCCGAATCTCCCCTCCGGTGGCGGCGGTGCTGTGGAACTTTTCGTGGCTGGAGGCTATTCGATTTAGGGTTTTTGCATCGGGGACTTCTTACAGGTGAAGGGGCAAGGTCGGTGGCCGGTCAGGGGGCCCACACCATGCCCTGGCGCGGCCTAGGGCTGCCCGCGCCAAGGGGTGGTGTGGCCGCCCTGTGGCCCCCCTTCGTCTCTCCTTCGGACTCCATGTGTCTTCCGGTAAAATATTGACTTTGGCTTTTGTCCCGTCCAATTCCGAGAATATTCATTTTTTGACTTCCTAGAACCAAAAACATAAGAAAACATGCAACTGGCACTGTGGCATCTTGTTAATAGGTTAGTCCAAGAAAGTGTATAGAAATACTCCAAAGTGTGTTCAAAACATAAGAAAGTAGATATAAAACAAGCATGGAACATCAAAAATTGTAGATACGTTAGCAACGTATCATCTATACACCAAACCTCGATCTATCTAAATCTTGACTTATCGATTCAAACTTTGTAATCTTGATAATCAAAGATGAGATATGTACTTAATATTAAGTCTTAAAATACCATCCTATGAATAGACTCTTGGTGAGTATCCTCGATACATCTATATCCATTCCAAAGCCCTATCAAGTTGAACAATTGTCAAGACTATATTCTCATCATCAATTCACTTTGGGAGTTGATGATGTTTGACTTTGACAATATCCCAGGTTAACTAGGGATCCTAGTTAATCCTACTTGAACTTCTATATGACAAGTTAGTACCAACTTAGTTGAGAAAACCTAACTTCAACTACACTTTAGTTGAAGTGGATCTTGTTGACAACTCATTAGTATTGAGCTAGTGAGAAGTCAAATCCAGACAAGCTATTCATCAGAGAAACTTATTTAAGTCATTGGACCAGCCATTAGCTAATCCTTAGTGTTCCAATAATAAAGCTGTCTCTTGTATCCAATTCTTCTATGAATATAATTTCTACTTAATGTTAAGGGGAATTAAGTGGATGACTCATACTCTATCTCAAGTTAGGGCATGTATTTAACATGCCATAAAAATTCAAGAGCAAGTCAACTCTATGTTTCCATGCATAGTTGTGACTAATCTATCAAACTAATCATAGACTTGTCCTATGGTTGAGAAATGACATCTTATCAATTCCTAAACTCTAGGACTCCAATGATGAGATAATTCATAAGATAAAGTAAACCCCATGCTTGCATGCGTAACAAGTGACTTAACTCTACTAAGCTTATACTAGGAATAATCCATGGTTACAAGACCATTTCTCATCTATAATTGTAACCCTAGAAATACAAGTGTCGAAATGATCTATACCTCACACACTTGTGAATCCAAGCCATTCCTCTAACACTAAACCCTAGTGCTATGCTGACAATAAAATGATCACATGCATTAGAGTTAGAGTAAACCCTAAACCTTGCCCTGCTGATGACTATTACTAGTGAAAACAAACAATTCTCTTGGATAAAACACACAAAGATGATTCTACAATCTTCATCATAAGAACATCTATTCACCAAGATCATTGTCTGCCAGTATAAAATCTACTAAGAGCCTCTAGGAAATTATTTATGATTATCCTAACTCAACTTTGAGTCATTGAATATAGTATAAAGTACTTTCCAACACATGGACATCCAATTGATATTTCTCTCAAATAGGAAACCCTAATGGATATTCCACACTTTTATGACAAGAGAAGAGAGTAGAAACCTTTTATGTGTTAATCACATAAAGGAAATAAAATATAATGAGACAATGGAATCATTGAAGTGTTCAAAACAATCATTTTGAATAGAGAATCTATTTGAAGGTTTTAAATATATTTCTCTCAAACAAAACTCTCCTATTAGGAAAGTAATCCCTATCACTTTATTTTAAAGGTGGTATGAAAGATTTTAAAGCATATTCATATCCAACCATGACCAAGGAAATATTTTTAAATTCTTATGGAAAATCCTATTTGAAATGGTGATATTTGGAATACCACATATTGTTATGTGGGAAGGAATTAAATCAAAACCATTCAAAAAAACAATGTGGAGATATTCCCAAATACCTCTCCGCCCTACTCATAATAATTCAAGGATTTGAGTTATTCAAAAATATTTTAAACTTGAGAAATTATTTTGAAATGGTAAAGTCATATATGAATATCACCTATTTCTATGTGAGAAAATAATAACTTAAAACCATCCACCAAATTATTTTGGGGAGATATCAAAATACACATCGACAACATTCATAATAATCCACACATTTGAAATAACAAAACTCATCTCAAACTTGAGACAAAAAATTTAAATAGGAAATTCAAACTAGAAAATACAAAACATAAAAGTAAAAAGAAAGTAGAAAAAAAAATAAAAGAACAAGATACTGGACCGTAACCTCACCTCGGCCCAACTAGGAAGCCCACCTAAAACCCAATCCAGCTAAATCTTGCAGCCACACATAAGGATGCCATCTCCAGGGTTTTTTTTTTGCAAAAATACAAAATGACCAGTGTCATCTTCTCCACTCCCGGCCATTGATGTCGCCGAACTACCTTAGTCATGTGTGTAAGGACATAGATGGCGCCTAGAGGGGAGGGGGGGGGGGGGGTGAATAGGCGGTTTAAAACTTTATGACATGGGCTTAACAAAGGCGGAATAAAACTAGCATTTACTTTGTAAAGCACCAAAACCTAGATATAGTATGGTTCACCTATGTGCGCTAACAACTTATGCTAGGAAATACAAGAAACTATGTGATAGCAAGAGATATGACTTAAAGCACGAAGGCTATCACAAATTAAAGTGCATAAGGAAGAGCTTGGGTATAGAGATCACCAAGGCACGCGGAGATGACGATGTTTTACTAAGTTCCTCCCTACAAGGGAGTATGTCTCGTTGGAGGGATGGGCGATATTAAGACCACCAGTGCCACAAGAGGCCTCACCCTATTCTCCCAACCACTCGCCGCATGGCAAGCACCCGACCCACTATGGGACACCTGAGGGCGGTCACCAAACCCGTACAAGGCTGGGGAAATCTCCACAACTTAATTGGAGGCTCCCAGTAATCACCACCAAGGAAACTAACTTGGGGAGGGGTCCACAACTTAATTGGAGGCCCCAAGAACTCACCACAAAGGCCACTTAACCGTCTAGGGTTTCAAGAACCCAATAGTAACAAGCTTCTTGATTTCACCAACCAAATCCTCCGAGGAGAACTCAAAGTGATGCACGTAATGCAATGGAAAGTCCTTTACTCCCAAATTCCACCAAAGCTACAAAAGGTATCAGGCGAATAAGAGAGGAAGAACACAAGAGGAAATCCACAAAAGACTCCAAGATCTAGATCCCACTATGTTCCCCTCACTTAGAGGAGAGATCTATTGGTGACATTGTATATCTAGATATCCTCTCTCTTTTCCCTTAATTAGATGTAAGAATCATGGGAGGAAGAGGGAGAGGACAAGCTTAAGAGATTCAACAATGGAGGGGGAAAAGAGCTCAAACGGATAAGGTCAAATGGAGAAGAAGGGCCCCTTTTATATGGGAGCTAGGAATCTGCCCGTTAACTACCTGGGAGTCCCGGTACTATCGGACTTGGCAGCGGTAGTACCAGACAAGTCTCTGGTACTACTGGCCAGGTACCGGAGCAAGCATCCAGGCGAGCCAGGGAGAAAAACTAAAGGGGTGAACCAACTCAGCGACCACCGATAGTGCTGGGTCCAAGGGCAGTACTACCGCATACTGGTAGTCCCAGGCCATGGAGCGGTATTGCTACTGACCTCCGGTAGTATCGGGTGGCGGTACCAGACGCTCCAGAGGAGGATGCCAAGCTAGAGGCTACGCTTATATGTGTCCGGTACCGTCAAATGGTACTACTACTGCCGAGCGGTACTACCGGTCACGACAGACAGTTCTGACAGCAGCGACAAATGCAATAACTCGAGCACCTGAACTCCAAACGGGATGAAACAAATTTTGTTGGAAATATTGGGTATCACAAAGGTATAAATACCATGCATAAACAAGTGATAAACCTCCCAAGGCGAGGAGCCGGAAAACCTTCAATATCAAAAATGCAAATAAATATACAAGGTAAAACCGTTTTTGATGAACTAGAGCTTGTTATGAAATTACCACAAGCTCTAGGACCACACATGGATAAGATCCAAATAACAACCAAGAAAGATGATGCTAAGTATGCAAAGGTTTGAGATCTCTCCGAAAGATATGATTGAGTTACTCACTTGAGAGCCCCTCTTGATAGTACAATTATCTATCCTAAACTCGGTCTCCCAACTTCCAACATGATAGCGGCAAATGGGAAAACCTATCAAGATCATATCTTTGCCTTGAGCATTTCACTTGAGCTTGATGTAGACGATCTTGTCCTCCTCAAGATGGAACAACTTTCTTGATTGCTCTTGCCACGCTTGCTATATGAAGACTTGCAAATCGCTCCCCCATACACTATGGGGAAACCTCTTCTTTGAGCTTGTCTTCATCGATCCATGAACCTTAGGACGACAAGATTAAAGCATGAGATCTTCTAGAGAAGGCGCATCTTGAACTTGCACATCATATCTTATAACTCCATTAGGATGATGTCTCGAAGATATACATGAGGAACTCCATCTTATTCTTCAAGACACTCTTGATCTTCTTTTCTTTATTTTCTTCTTCTTCAACATGATCCCAACAGGCCTAAAGCCCTTGGATATTGCTTATTTTTCTTCATATTTTAAACTTGAAGCCAACACCTGGTTCGAGCGATGTCAATGGATAATTCCTACAAGTGTAACTCAATGCAAACATTGGTCCATAGAGATTGTCATCAATTACCAAAACCACACATGGGGGCACACATGTCCTTTAAGTGTGGTTCCAATGCGACCAAACCAAACTATGCACACTATAACTATCCCTGTCCCTGTTTGTTTTTTCTCATTCCTCTGAGCTTTGGCTCATTCTTCCCCAAGCTCAGGAGCTCTCGCTCTCCTCTGCTCCTTGGCAGAACCCTAGCCAATTGAGGTCATCGACTAGCCACCACCAATTGCTCCTTTGAGCGGTGGTGGATCATCGGCCGGTTGATGGAACCATTCTAGCAAAGGGAATCGAAGGGGGAAGGAAGAGAGGCGCCTGAATTGAAGCTTATTCTTCGAAAAGCCTCGTCAGAGTCTGTGACACAATCATCATCTACGGTAGAAAATAGACTCCAATAGCTAGGCTATGAACCTCAACATAAACTTGCGCATCCTATAGTACCCTTAGTGCATCATACGATAGATCATAGGGTAGTTGCGGAGTTTCATCGGAGGGTGCCACCATAGTAGGTAGATGTAGGCATCATCTCCATTGTCGATAGGGTCGTGAAACTAGCATGTTCGACTCGCATAGCTCCTAGGTGTCAAACACACTCTCTAAGTTGTACTGGTATGGGATGTAGAGTAGTCTCCATCGAGCGCCACCGTGCACCTCCGCGGTAGGTCGTCATTGTTGCCAGTGATGATGACCATTTAGTTCGTGTAGTGTACCACTAGACTTGCCTTTGTATTCTCGTTCGAACTCGCCTAGCCATGTGTGTTGGCTTGCCATAAAATAGCCGCGCTGCCGTCATAGATATTTGCTAATGTCACCATCCTAACAATGACATCGCACCGTTGACCCCACTGGTAGTTTTGACCAAGTCTCCGACCACGTGGTAGCTGACTCAACTCTGGTCCCACATGTCACTAACCGAGGTTAGGACCAACTCGGTACAAAACATTTCATCCTCTCATATGGCAGCTTACTCAGCCTAAACCCCACTTGTCATTGACTAAGTCCGTCCATGTGTGAATAGAACATTATCCACTAAAAATCTAGAAAATGATTTAAACTGAGAAAAATCATAATTGATTCATCCTAAGTCAGAAAAATAAAAATAATATATATATATATCAAAATGTTCAAAAAAGAAGTTTTATCCAAGTACAGCATAATATAAAACACTTATGTGGAATAAAATATGATTATGAATAAAACTTTGACATACACTTTCTTGAAACTAAAATAAAAGGAAAATTCCAAAAAACCCAATATAAATTTTAAATGGGAATCAAATAAAACATTGTATTCCTTAATGAAGTCAAATCACCAACTTATTTATTGTGATATATATTCCAAGTAAAATACTTATATGCTTTAAGTAACATTAAACGAATTATAATCCAAAAACAATCGTAAAAGAAAATTATGTTGAATGCTTAAGAATATTATTCTTTACCTAGAAATATTATTTTTTGTTTGGAATTTTTTTAATAAATCATCACAATTCTAAAATGCTTATTCAAAAATAAATTATATAATGCCATGGTATTCTTAAATAAAAAGAAAAACCTTAAAAGAAAACTATGCAAAATGAATGCCTTAGAGATATGATCTTCCACTTAATAATAAACAGGAAAAGCAATTATTCTAAACCTCTAGTAGTAGATTTGAAGAAAAAATCATATGCTAAAATAAATTTGGTAAACATGCTCACATATTATAAAATGAAATAATTATTCTCTCTAAACTTTGCTTTTATCAAAATACAACATGAAAAGAAATTAAAAGCAACCAAGATATGTTACTTTGAACCCCAATAGTTATCATAAGTAAAAATGTAATAATAATGAAATGATATAAAATAAATTTTTCTTCAGAAGTTATTCTTTTTTGCTAAAAAGAAGGTTAGTTAAAATGAACTATGTCTATGAAATATTAAAACCACTTAAAATAATGTCTTAGAAAGAATCATTTTTAACTAGATGTTATTATAATGATTGTGATTTTGTGCTTAGAATAAAATAATTGAATTGCTTAACTTTGTTTAATGGGTGAAGTAAACTTAAACCTAAATCAATTCCTTAAGAAATCACCAACCCAACACTAAGACAAATATATAAAAGAAATCAACGGGGATATAATAACAAGTGATTAGAACACTTGCATCTCAAATATTATGCATCCTAGCATATTGACATCTTTAAACATTAGTCCTTACCAAACCTACGATGGTATTCTTCCATTTGGAGCTTATGATGGTAGAAGATGTTGATTACATGACCTACAATTAGAAAGCAAGTTTACTCTTGCATGTATATGGTGAGACCAGACTTGCATACTGTTGCGAGTTCAAATTTGCATGTCCTTTATTTTACAAATACCTTTTCAAAAACTGTATTACCTGCATTCAAGGCAAAATACTATGAAAATTTGGCATGATAAGAAAATAAAAAAAGGAATTCAAAGTAGGAGATCAAGTATTGTTGTTCAACTCTAGTTTCAAGTTTTCTGTAGGAAAGTTAGCCTCAAGATGGCAAGGTCCATTAGTTGTGTAGGGGGTGTATCGCTCCGGAGCCATTCGTCTTCATGGAGACTTCAATGGTAAACCTCATGTCGTTAATGGGAAACATCTTAAACATTATATTGTAGGCCAAACATTTGCGAAAAGGATTGAAATAATAAATCTCCAAAGTCTGGAAGCCATAATTGTGAAAAATTATCCCCTGTCAAATACTCAAAATCACCAAAAGTCAAAAAGAGGCGTGTAACGATCTCGGAATATCTTCATATTTTAGGAAAAATTCATTATTTTGGAAAATTAATGTGTGTCGCGAAAGAATTGGACGAAAGAGAGTCCTAGGGAGGGAAAGAGACCAGGTGGCACTCCCATCCCCCTAGGCACGCTACCCGGGTATTTACCTCTTCTGAAGTCTGTTTCTCTTCCATTTCTTCCTCAACGCTTTGTCTTACCCTAAAAATGATCCATATATACTCCTCTCTGCCGATCTAATATTGCATCGAGTCTTTTTGAGCGAACCTTGTTTTCTACCTGTTTCTTCTAGATCTTACCTTGCGCCAAGACATGTCTTCTAGGTGGAGCACCCCAGATGGAGGATTCCTGTGTGCACCCACCATAACCCTAGAGTGGAGTCCTCTACCAAGAATCCAAGTTCCATGGAGAGGGGAAGACCGGAGGAACAATGCCATCTGGAGAAACCAACTTGAAGATGGAGCTGCAAGGATGAAGGTGATTGAAGAACCTTGCTTCAGGGACATGATTGACCCAAATCTTCATGCACGGAATGATTCACTACATCGACAAATCGCTCATGAAGAGAGACACTTTTCTGACTCTCGCCGTCACATTGCAGTTTTGCAGGATTACGAGGAGGCATTGAACACAAAGCTCGTCAGAGACAAGCAAGCAACCTCTATGGGTTACCTTGAGATTATAGAAAAACTAGAAAAAGAAGTCCAGAATTACAAGACCAAGTGGGAAGATCAAATGGAAATTAATAATAGGATGCGCTCAGCCTTGTTGAAGGTCAAAAGCACCACTAATGATGAGGTCCTGAAGGCTATTTTCTAGAGACCTACTACAACAACTCAAGCTTGGGGGAGTTCCACCATACTTTATGCTTTTTAGTTATCATATTTTCATCTAGTTCGTGATCATTAGGATATGTTGAATGCATCCATGAGGTATCAATTTTTCCTAAGGTTTGAAGAGCTCTTAGAGTGTTATCATGTATCCTTGGTTGAGTGGTTTTGAAAAAAAATAAAGTATGGTGTCATCCATGATTCTCTTGTCTAGAGATTTATGGGTAACACTCATGCAGATGTGCGCACCATATGTAGAAATTTTACTTACATATTTCCTTGAACTAAATTAACTTGAGCATGTTGGACAAGCATAGAATTACTCAACAAGCTAAACTTGCAAATATGGAAAGATCCATGCAAGGGAAGCACCACTTATTAAAAAAGGAACATTGTGAATTTGTGGTGAGATAAGGAGTCTTATAAAATAAATAGTTGGAACGAGGAGGATGACAAGGGGACATGAGATACTATTATCCTACTTAGTAATCAACGAGTAAACTGAATGGTTGTCATGGGTATTTCAATACATATGCTCTATGTGAAAGTGTTTGAAAGGCAGGCACCCAAGAATTCAGGTAGCCATGGAAAGTGAAAGACAAAGGTTGTCTAGAGCATATGACATGATTGAAAGACCCGTGAATAAGGTTTATACTGGTTACTAAGAGGGCAAGACCGCTAACTAATGCCATGTAAAAAGTGGTGAAAGTTCTTGGCAAAAAGTCAAAATAGTCATGTCTATCTTGTTGTTTAACCAATTCTCTTTTCCACTATTTGTTTTATGAAAAACTTATCTTTATTACAAAGGCATATCCAAAGGTTAAATTAAAAGCTAGTAAAAAGCCATGCAAAAGGTATTAAAGATAGTAGAGTGTATGATAAATTTGAGACTTGTTGAATTGTCCAACATGTAATGGTTAGTTTTTGTTCAAAAGGTAAGGGGCAAGTGATATTATCTATCTATGTATCCCATATGTGCATGTCGGTTAGTTCATAATTCTTTTGGACAAGTGAATATGCATAAGTTGATGATGCCATGCTCGTATTTTCTTGTCAACCATAAGCTCATCGATACATGATCATGATCTATTCGCTTATTTGCTCGAGGACGAGCAAAAGTTTAAGCTTGGGGGAGTTGATACTTGCATTTTGCATCATCATTTTTAGGACCTTTATGCACTATTTAGAATCATATTTACCTTGATCCTTCATTATTTATGCATATTTAGATGATTTACGGGACTTTCCTATAAAGTCCCTTTCATTGGTATTTAATTTCTAGGAGGTAGAAAACCTCCTTTTCATGTTTTTGTTGTTTCAGGACATTCTAGATGTCGATAAATCGAAGGAAAATACCTGACAAGTTTTTCACCAGGAGAACCAACTTGGGCCAAAGAATGAAGCAAGAGGAGCCACGAGGACCGAAAGAGCCTATGTGGCGCGCACACCCCTGGGCGCGCCACCTGGCCTCTTTCGGGCCTCGAGCATCGTCTTGGCTCCTCCTTTTTATAGACACCTTCGTATCGCCAGAAAACAATGCCACATTTTTCCCACGATTTACAGAGCCGGCGGCGGAGGAGAAAGTCCTCTCCTACTCCGGGAGTGGGCAGATCCTGCCGCACTAGAGCCTCCACTGAGGGGGAAGTTGACGCCATCGTCATCACCACTCCTCTTAGACGTAGGGGGAGGCCTGTCCATCAACATCTCCATCATCACCATCATCATCACCCTCACCATCTCCAAGATCCCTCTCGTTCCATCCCCTCATAGTTTGTGATTGATTGAACCCCGATTATTGTTTTAAGGGCTATTTACATGTTTGTTATTGGCATCTTGTCTTTATTTGGTGGAGAGATTATATTTTCAGATTCTATTGTATCCCATATGCTACTGATCCATATCATGTTTGGCACTTGTGAGTACATCCCCATGTTCCTGAGGGCATATGATGAATTGGCTATGATTTCCATATAATATGCAATGAGTATGTGGTCCAGTTTTATATCTTTTAAATTGTTCTATGATGGTTTTATGCGAACATCGACTGTATATTACTTCACCTACATGGGATCATAGGGGAATACTTTGATGCAATGATAGGGGTTGGAAGGGACAGGATTGACAAAAACTATTTTCTAATTCTTTGAGTTGTATTGGAGGGATTATATGTCGGGGACCAGTGAACCTATTGCTATGGTGGGACATGAATGTCTTAATGATTCCTAGATGTTAATGTAAATGGATCTAGGACCCATCATAAGTGGTGTATTTAGTCCATACCTATGGCTGCACCTAATCAGGCTCCGCCCTAAGGGAATAAAACTTGACAACATATTCACCATATTGTGTAGAAATCTTTATGCTAAGTAAATCCATGCCACCCTCGGGAACGTTTGTCACATATAAGTTCACACACACTTGAGATTGTCCTCTTGCTGCATAGAGGATTGGGATTTCTCTCATTGGGAGCATTTACTTATTGCTATTTAGTTTTAGCATTTTACATTCTTGCAAATATACAAACCCAAAACACCAAATCTACTGCATTTACTATTATTTCTTTTGTCAAATTTGCTAACTAATACCTTCAGCTCCTCATGGGTTCAACAACCTTTCTTTATTGAAAAGTAATACCATTGATCTCCTGCACTTGGGAGCCATCAACAACTCATGCCATCTGGAACACCACAACGTAACAGTGTGTCCAAACATCATAACTGTACTTTATTAGATATGGTGTGCTTTATGAAGTCTCTTACATATTTTCCATTGTCATTTTAAATAGGGACCATATAAATCTATTGAAATGACATAGTATGAATTATGGTTTAGCAATAAATCTAAGATGTCATTTCTTAAAATTTGGGGATGCGACGATTATTTCAAAAGGATATATCCCAATAAATTCGAACCCAAGTAAAAAATGTGTTTTCATATGATACCCTAAGGAAACTATTGGGTATACCTTCTATCATAGTTCCAAAGGAAAAGTATTTATCACAAAGAACGAAACCTTTCTATGGAAGGAGTTTCCCTCGAAAGAAGTGAGTGGAAGGAAGTGATACGTGCATATTTGCATCATGTTTTATATTATTATTTGCATTATAGTTGTAGGATCTTGGTATTTTACAGCATTCACGCCCACATTTTATAACTATTTTTACCATGATCAGGACATATGATGGATACAATGGACACAATTATTGGAGCAGTTGTATTGGGGACAAAAGGAGTCAAAAACAACATAAATCGCTTAATTGGGAAATATCAATAACACCAGAAGAAAACCCGAAGCGATCGAGGCATCTAGAGGGTCTAACGATCAACTATACGGTGGGAATAATTTTCTGGCCATATAGTTCCCGCCGTATAGTTGGCGCCACCACCACCTCCTCAAATAGTTTCACCCCGTGCAACTAGATCAGGGAGACGACATATAGAACAACCAAAAATGGCCAAAACCTCACCTTCGGAAGGCATCTAGAGGGGGAACTCATCCACCGGGATCCATCTTCGCCCTGCGCAGATCCGGAGGCTAAGGCATCGATCTTCATCATCAACCGCTTCATCACCACCATCTCCATCCATTCCATCTACATCTTGTCTATATCTTGTTGTAATTTCCGTACTCGTTGTGGATTTATACAAGTACTATTCATCTATGATAGATTGCATTGTTATTGCCATGATGCTGATTGCCTCTATGTATGATTAGATCATTAGTTCTTGGGGAGATGGAGAAACCCTAGTATGAGATTGAAATAAGATAAAGTTTATTATGATATTCCTCGCTGTGACCATGTGTTAGATTGTCTTCATCTTGATGTTGGGAGAAGTTGACCTCTCAATATTTGCCTCTTGTGGGGACTTGATGGAGGGAACTACTTGTTGGTAGACAGAGGTGTGTTAGCACTTGCAGTGACTATAAAGTTGTTGGCACCCCTTACATATCAACTTGGGAACCGAGGAAACTCACGGAACACTATCCATACCATGTGATACGTCCTACGTGATTAAGTCCCTTAATAGTGCAGTAATTTGATTGATGTCGATTGTTGTCTACTGTGTTATGAGGATGATGTGAGCAGTGGTTGCTACCTATTTGTCCAAATACGGATTTCCTCCCACACATACATAGTTGAGAATGTTCATGATAATAATCTTTACCTTAGCCCTTTATAATGCTAGAGATGTGTCCGCTACTCCCTGAGAATGCCTTTTCCCTGTTGCAGTTCCAATCTCTTTTACATACACGATATTTACTTCTGCGTTCAGTTGTTTTACTTTACTTATTGTTCTCTTATACCAAAAACCTAACAACACCTTTTTACACAATACTCGCATTTTATCTTGTTACTTAGAACTTTATTTAGCATTTCTAATTCAGTATTTAATTCAAGAGTTATTAGACTTTAGACTCCTACTCCCTGTGGGATCGATATCTTTATTTTGAAACTAGCTACAAACGATCTGTGCACTTGTAGTAATCAGGAAGGTAGTGCTCGATGAGGTTATCAAACCTTCTCTTGAGATCACGAGTGGCGCAACACTGGAAGTCATTCCAGTGGAGCCTTTGCCTCTTGAAGAGAAAGCAAATGATAATGATCATGAAGCTTTGAATTAAGCTACTACTGAAAGTCGCAGGTCGATTAGGACACGTACTGCTCTTGAATGGTACGGTAATCCTGTCATGAATATCCTATTGTTGTAAAATAGTGTGCATGTGAACTATGGAGAAGCAATGATGAGCCTAGACTCTAGAAAATCGCTAGATGCCATGAAATCCGAAATGGAATCCATGTACAAAAACAAAGTATGGACTTTGGTGGACTTACCGAATGACCGCAAGGCCATTGAGAACAAATGGATATTTAAAAAGAAAACAGATGATGATGGTACCTTCACTGTCTATAAATCACGAATTGTTGCAAAGGGGTTTCGACAAATTCAAGGAGTTGACTACGATGAGACTTTCTCACATGAGCGATGCTAAAGTATGTATGGATTATGTTAGCAATTTATGCCTATTATGATTATGAGATCTGGCAAATGGATGTCAAAACTGCGTTCTTAACTGGTCATGTTAAGGAAGAGTTATACATGGTACAACTCAAAGGTTTTGCCGATACTAAGGATGCTAACAAAGTATGCAAACTTCAGAGGTTCATTTATGGACTAAAGCAAGCATCCCAGAGTTGGAATCGCCGCTTTGATGAGGTGATTAAAGGGTTTGGATTTGTTCAAACTAATGGAGAGGCTTGTATTTACAATAAAGTGAGTGGGAGCTCTATTGCATTTATAATACTATATGTGGATGACATGCTATTGATTGGAAATGACATAGAACTACTTGAAATTGTTAAGTCTTACTTGAATAAAAGTTTTCAATGAAAGACATTGGTGAAGTAGTGTATATATTGGGCATTAAGATCTATAGAGTTAGTTCAAGATTCTTGATAGGATTTTCGCAGAGTATATACCTTGACAAAGTTCTGAAGAAGTTCAAAATGGATAATTCGAAGAAGGGGTTCTTGCCAATGTTGAAAGTAAGGCTTTGAGTAAGACTCAGAGTCCGGCGAAGGCACAAGATAGAGAAAATATGAACAACATCCCTTATTCCTCAACCATAGGCTCTATTATGTATGCCATGATGTGTACTAGACCGGATGTGTGCCATGTTGTTATTTTGACCAGTAGGTACCAAAGTGATCTAGGTGTGGAACACTAGACAATAATTAAGAATATCCATAAGTACCTGAAAAGGACTAAGGAAATGTTACTTGTTTATGGAGGTGACTATGAGCTTCTAGTAAAGAGTTACGTTGATGATAGTTGGGACAGCGATCCGTATGACTCTAAGTCTCAATACGAATATGTGTTTATTTTGAATGGAGGAGCGATAAGCTGGAGGAGTTCCAAACAAAGTGTGGTGGCAACAACTTCAACTGGAACGGTATAAGTAGTTGCTTCATAAGCAGTGTAGAAAGCAGTTCAGATGAAAGAGTTCCTCTCTAAGCTGGGTGTAGTTCCTAGTGCATTGCGTCCACATGCCCTGTACTATGACAACACATGTGCCATTGCCCAGGAGCCACATGGACACAAGTATACCAAGCATATCAAGTGCCGCTTTCACATCCTACGTGAACATGTCAAAGAAGGAGACATAGGAATTTGCAAAGCACATATGGATCTGAATGTTGCAAACCCGTTGACTAAACCTCTTCCATGAGAAAAACATGATCATCACCAAGGATTCATGGGTGTTAGATTGTTACCAACGTAAGCTAGATTATTGACTCTGGTGCAAGTGGGAGACTATTGAGAATACGCCCAAGAGGCAATAATAAACTTGTTATTATTACATTCAATGTTCATCATAAGTGTTTACTCTCCATGCTATACACTACAAGAAAAGTTGGCTTTTACAACAAACGATTTTCGTGGTTGAAGGCTCGTTTTTCATGGCTAATTCCTTCTATGATGGATGCCCATCGTGGTAAAATCCCCATCACAAAAGAATCTACCACGGTTTTTTCTGACCATGGCGGATCACACCCTTCATCCATGAAAACTTGTTCAGTCGTAGATCTGTTTGCTAGCCATGTTGACTGCTGACGTCATGCAAAATGCCATGTGGCAAACACCGTTAACGCCCAGCCAAGGCCTTTAACGGCCACAAAAATCGTGGTAGAAGCCAGGCCCAACCAAGGCCTGCTAATAATTAAGTGGGCCGGCCCATCAGGAGAGCCCAATAAGATTATGGACCGTTACTTTTTCGTCCGACACTATTTTGAAATGGGCCCAAAAGATGCATCCAGCAGCGGCCCACGAATGTTAGGCCCATTACTGTTTCGGCCTACAGAAGCCCACACTATTCGAATACTATGCAGCCCATTAACTGCATGTGTTAAGTAGGCCCGATACTGTTAAGGCCCATGGTCAGCCCGTCACTGTTCGCACAGCTCGCCCTGGGCCACCTACGAACGACCCACTTTTGAGAAGGTCTTATATTGTTCTGCCCTTTTACTATTCTAGCTTGTTACTGTCCTAGCCGTCTAGTATTCATGTCCATTACTGTTGTGGTCCTTTACTATTCTGGCTTGTTACTATGCTGGTTATCGCTGTTCTAGCCTGCTACTGTTCAGGCCTGTTACTTTCCTGGTCTGTTACTATTCTGGCCTATTACTGTGTTGGGTTGCCACTGTTCTGTTTGCTGGTGTTTTGGCCTGTTTCTGTTTTAGCCTGTTACAGTTTCGCCTGTACTATTTTAGACTGTTATTGTTTTGGCATGTTACTATTTTGTCATGTTACTATTTTGGCCTATTACTGTTTTGGCTTGTTACTATTTTGGCCTATTATTGTTTTGGTCTATTACTGTTCTATCCAGTTATCGTTACTGTTTCGGTCATTCTGAAGCCCATGTAAATATCATAAAAGGAGTATAATTAGCGAGCATCTTTTACTATTCATGGAAGGCGCAATACAAGAAGGGAAAATAACAAAAACCTATACAGTTACCTGATCGACCTGGCTGGCGCAGTTATGGTACCGCCATGCGTGGACGATGTCAACTAAATGCCTAAATGGTCTATGCGAGTTAGCTAGATATTAAATTACCTACAAACTTCTTAAAAGTATTACATAATATGAACAAAAGGGAAAGAAAATTCAGTGCGAATCAAGTTTATAGAAGAGTCCTCAATTTGCTTTCTTAATCCATCAACTGCATCTCCCTTTGAGTGTGACAGCTACATTGGAAAACCACCTTGAGACATGATCTTGCAGTCCCCTCTTTGGTGGCGATAGCAATAATTGTATTCTGAAACTAAGTAATAACAAGTTAATACAACAAACAAAACAAACTACTCATAGCTAAGAATGAACTAGATAGGAATTATAACTGCATAATACGAACTTGTAGAGCAGGAATGCAAACCATGAATGAACTATATACTAGAGGATAGTTATGTCGTTGCCTAGGACGAACCAGAACCAGATACGAGATATAATGGTGTGGCTTGTGAACTTATAGAACATGACAAATAAACATTAGACAAGTATGCCAACAATGAAATGAGCAATCAAATAAAGTGTTTCTTAGAATTTCAGTATAAACTAGCCAGGTCATTTCAGCAAATATATATGGAAGAAGTGGTATCTCCTGGAATGCAAGAGACGTTGGGTGATTTGGAATTTGCGGTGAGCTACACAATGGCATGCAGTTACTATCGTAGCTAAGAATGAACCACATAGAAATGATAACCACAGCATACCAGAACTTGTCGAGCATGAATGGAAAACACGAATGAACTATATAGTAAAGAATAATTATGCTATTGATTAGGACGAACCAGCACCAGATACAGAAAATATATAATGGCATCGCTGGTGGACCTGTAAGTTGTGCAAACCAACATGTTTAGTGTTGCCTTTTTGGGCTCTACGCGAAGAAAAAGAAAATATTCAGTGTTGCATCTTTTGAAGAACCAAATGGAAACAAAAAAATTATAATCGAACTAGTACGAAGAGTTTGAACGGGTACTACAGGATAGCAGAATGATGCCAGGGAGGAAATAATAGCAGGAACTTAGCTTAGGAATAACCAGATAGAGTCAGTAACTGTGGAGCAGGGAATCCACACTAATATTTTCTACTGATATTACATTTTGCAAGAACTACACAAATAGCAGGCAATTACTAGTGTATGGAGCAGCTAAGATAAGAACATGTGCATCACAATATAACCGAAATGTGCATGACTTGAAATTTGTAGAGCAGCGAATGCAAACCAACATGTCTAATGACCTTGTATGTACTAGCATGAAGAACAGACGTGCCTAGTGACTTGTATGTACTAGGACAATTACAAAAATGCAGTTCACTGTGACAGGCTTGAACCTGCTATACCGCTGACAAAACAAAAACTGGTTGGAGATTTGGTTACCTTGGTTGGAGAGGCGTCTAAGCATCGTTGATACCGTGCGAGTGACGTCCAGGTCACCGAGGGTGCTACAGTTGCAGTGGCTATTGGCGTCAGGGAAGCATATCTTGGGCGGTCGATGCCGGTGTAGTCAACGGTGACGACTGTGTAGCTGGTATGGAGTAGTGGACATGGAACTTGTTGAACTAGATCCCGTCTAGTGGACAGCGATGAAGCTGCTCCGATATGGTTGGGTAGCTTTCGGCGGCGGGGAAGCAGAGCGTGGGCAATCGACGACGCCATGCTACCGACTTTAGCGTGCCCATAGGGCATCGAAACAATGGGTAGAAAAGGAATTTTAATGTCAAAAGTTTTTGAAATGGAGTGGAGTGAAATGCTTCCTAGTCGGTCTCTGGTTTTGCCGCTCGATTGAGATTTTGAATTTGGCTAATAATAGAAAAATGGTAATCCCCCGGTGGGAGATTTTGCCTCAAAGTTTTTGAAACGGTAGGGGGGATGCTTCAAGGTTGGTGTGTGATTTTGTGGGTCGATTGAGATTTGAATTTGGCTACCAGAAAAATAATAATAATAGAAAAATGGTACTCCATGGTGGGAGATTTTGCCTCAAAGTTTTTGAATGATTCTCCACAGTGGGAGATTTTGCCTCAAATTTTTGAAACGGCGGGGCAGGAAATGCTTCAAGGCCGGTGTGTGAATTTGCCGCCCAGTTGAGATTTTGAATTTGGCTACCGGACAAATAATAATACTATAATAGAAATATGGTACTCTTCGATGGGATATTTTGCCTCAAAGGTTTTGAAACGGTGGGGCGGGAAATTCCCAAGGTCGATGTGTGATTTTGCCTCTCAATAGAGATTTTGAATTTGGCTACAGGACAAATAATAATAAAAATAGAAAAATAGTACTCCCTGGTCGGAGATTTTGTTCAAAGGTTTTGAAATGGTGGGGTGGAAAATGCTTCAAGGTCGGTGTGTGATTTTGCCGCTCGATTGAGATTTTGAATTTGGCAAGAGTCCAAGTAATACTAGAAAAATGGTACTCCATCGGTGGGAGATTTTGCTTGGTTTTTTTTGAAATGGAGGGGCGCGAAATGCATATGAGTCGGTTGGGATTTTGCCGCTCGATTTTATGATTTTGAATTTGGCTAGCGGTGAAGTAATAATAGAAAAAGATAGTTGTAGACTAGTACGCTATCTGATCAGGAATTGAAGGCCGATAGTCACATCAACTGACCATCCATTACATAATTGCACAGAACATTGGTAAATTTTGCCGCTCAACTGAGATTTTGAGTTTGGAGAGATTACAAGTAATAATTTGAAAAAATGATATTCCCTATGTTAAGGAATAAAAAAATATTCCCATAGAAAAAATAATATTGACTCCATCTGCGAAATTGTTTGGGTTGTAAGTTTTTACCCTCGATTAAGATTTTGAATTTGGCTATAGTCCTAGTAAAACAATTACGAGCGAACCCCACCATCCAACCTAGCAATTTCACAATCGCCATTGGTCATCAGTATGATAGGTCAAACAGAATTTTGCAGTATACGAAAGATGAAACATGGGGCCCAAATATTTTGTGTAGGCAGGAGCTTTTGCCTCTCGATTCAGAATTTGAATTTGGTGACAGTCTAAGTAATAACTGCTAGTAGACCATACTTCCCTCTGTTCACGAATCCAAGGCCTAGTCACATCAACTGATCATCCAGGACCTTGCTCAAAGTAGCCTTTTTTCTAGACGGAGGGGTAGAAAATTGGATACCATGACCTCAGATTTAAAAATATTACGGGGCCCGGCGGGAGGATTTGCGGATCCAGTACGGTTTTGAATGTGACTACTCCAAGTAATAGAACAGAAAAATTGTATAAGGTCTTTTTTTGCGGATCGTACTCCATCTGTTCATCAGTCCATTCATACGTGAAAGAAAATGTTGAACTCCGATTCAAAAATGTAGTTCCATTTATCACATGCCGCGTATGAATATGGTGTGCAACAAAGGGCTAAGGTATTGTTTTGAGAACCGGAACCTTATGATCAATGATCCAGGACAGTAGCACTTGTAAGATAATGTACTGTATCACACTAGTACATATTGGTGCATCCACACATAACCAGTTTGTGGCATTTGTTGAACAAAACACAGAAACAATTTCTTTTTTTTGCATCTAGCACAGTTTCTTTTGTGTAGCATAAAGATTCATAGTTCATATATATAGTAATATCATCATCCTAATATCAATAAATTAGTCATACATATTAATAGTATCATCCTAATTTGCTAAAATCTCACATCAGCTCATACTTAACAAGATGAATAAGAGAGAAGCTCAATGTTCACCATTATTCATACATACAAGATCCATTTATTCATAGAGTTCCTGTATTGGAGTAAATTACTAGCAAAGTCCACATATTCATAATCGATACTAATGACCTTGCATCTCCACTAGTTATTTCATTGAAATTGGCATGTATTTCTTCCCAAAATTGTTGGAAAGGCTGGTCGACTCCAACAATTGTTTGATGATAACAAGCAAAGTACAAATCATTCTCGTCATCCTAGGACCATGGAGCTTCTCTTTTCTTCAACTTGCTAAAAAGAATCATCTAGATTAGAAAATTGACGAGCTTTAACCAAAAACGCTACGAAGAACCCTGGAGCTTATCTCTTCCTCACCTTGTTCCGGTGGCGCTGGTATGGGAAGGTTCCGGTGCGGGTCCAAGGGTTGGTGCCGGTGTGGCTGCTGGTGCCAGATTCGGAGCTAGTGGCAGCATGGGTGCTCGCGGTGTCGCTCCTGCGAGCTCGGTCGGGGAGTTGCAACGGTGTGTAGTCATGTCGGAGGGTGCTTGGCCTCCAGGATCCGATCGTATCACGTCAAATCCTGGCCACGGTCCGTCGAATCTAGCGAAGCTCGGCGGTGCATTTGTGGCCGGGGAAAATGGCTCATGGTGGCCGATTCCGGTGACATAGGCTACCACGAGAAGCACAGAGGGTAGCTTGCCATCGGTGGAGCACAGATCCGGCGAAGGGCAGCGGGTCGACAGCGAACGTGCGGGTGGGGGAGAAAAAAATAAAGGAGTCGAGGTCGCGATGGCAAGTCCTATATTTATTCTCCTCTAAATGGCGATAGGGGTTAGGGTTAGGTTCGGTGCGGTTTTGGCCGTTAGAGGAGTAAATTTACTCCTCCATTGCCGTTTTGGGGATGGGTTAGAGATGCTCTAACCCATCAGGTTAAGATGTTTATTTGGGCCAGGTGCAAAAAATTAAGCCACAAACCGTGCTAGCCACAAAAAAGGTCATGTTTCTGTGTTCTATGCAACAAATGCCACAAAGACTAGTGTTAGATGCAATTTTCACCATCCACGCATATATTAGTACGCAATATTCCAACCTTGCAACATACAAAGCACCAATATTAAGCAGGCTGGCAATCTGGAGATCACGCATTCAGGAATCATACTACTTCCATATTGCTGCATTATGTTCCCCAATAGTACCTCCATTGATACTATACGGATCTTTAGCAAGCTAAAACAGCTTTGCTAAAAAGGGATATATTTTGAAACAGAGGAAGTGCATTATAAGGTACCATACAAATTATAGACATGTCGCAACAAGGAAACAACCCAAGTTCATAACAAGTGTAGACTAGTGCACTAACAAATACTTTTAGCTTCGGGTTCCATTTCACGACAAATACTGAGCATCTTCATGACTTTCTCCTTATTTCTATGGAGTGATCCAGCCGAATTAAAATTTTGTCTAACTTTGCAATCAAATGTTCATTGTATACACTTAGGGCAGATGATAACGATTGTTCAGCTTGGAGTTGTTCCTCTAGAACTTGAATATGCAAAGAAATGGCCTTGGAGTTGGACTTGAACTTGAACTTTGACTTTGATGAGCTCGCTGGGAACCCAACATTACACAACAACATATTCTTGGCTATAGCACCGTGTTGTAGTACCTTGGAAAATAAATCCACACATTCTTTTGGATTTTTGACTGAACAGTCTTTCCCAGGATTTGCCAGCTCCTCTTTCAATTCAGCCTGGAAAGTTTTCAGTTGATAGACATGTGTAAGAGAAGTGAAGTTACTACAAAGAAACATGCAGATAGGTTTAACGTGTGCATGAACTGCTATAATTGGCAGTGCTAATAACGCCTCTTATACACTTCAGTAAAAAAGATCATTTTGTCGTGTATCTTTTTTGATGTCATTTACTAACAAGACTAAAAATGTGGCTTCCTGTGTAAACACTATGAGGTGCATGATATGCCAACTGTTTGTACAATTCATAACTGAAACTGACTTTAGTTGCAAATTATGAAGGAAAATGAAAACAAAACTGAGAAGCAGTCTAAGCAAGGTTGCATATCAAACTTATATGTACAAATCACTACAAGTGCAACATCACAAAATAGCCTCGGGGGCTACTCCCATCGGGAGCGCTGGCCGCGCACCCGATAGAAAAAACAGAAATCCTCCAAACAGGAGTCGGCGAAAGAATATCTACAATGAAGAAGCATAACTTTGAGTCTACCTGAGTGTAGCCTCAAAGGTTACTCCCATCGGGAGCACCCGATGAAAATACTGACATCACGTCAAGAACAAGACAACATCGTCCATTGCATCAGCCAAACAAGACATCGACAAGTTCACGCATCTGAAGAAATCTTCGAGTTCACCTTCCGAGCATATTAAAAAAGGACTTTGATCCTATGCTCGGACGCAAGCATCCGAACATAGCCTCGGGGGCTACTAACATGGGGCATAACCTTTCGGGTTCCTATTATTGGTATATATGGTGTGGCCCAACGGAAGCCTCACCTGAAGATTTGCCAAGATCCATGAAGCCCACGACGGTTTGGCTGATACGAAGCATACAAGGACACAGACTCCTGGTGATACAAGGCAAGGAAAGTCCAAGACTAGACTAGATACGAACTTTAACTTGTAAACCAACTCATATTGGTACCCGAGACCTAGCCTCCCCATATATAAAGGCTAGGAGGGGCCAACGAGGAGGAGCGAACACAATACAATAAACATTACACCTAGCTTTAGATATAGACAATAGACACCAAAATCTAGAGGACAACTTGTAATAGTGCGATTACTCAATATTCAGGTGACTTTGATTCCATTGTTTCCCAAAACATCCGACGAAATCCCCAGCGTTCTCTTTTCCGCGAAACCCCAAGTCCATCACCATTGGCTTTGCCGAGATTAGCACTCGTCAATGGAGGTAGTACAAATTAATTTTATGAAATTTAGGCCTTAATATTGTATTGTTTGGAAGAAGGAAAGTTAGGCTCCTACGACTTCTATATCTTTTCTTCTACAGTATAAGTTAGAGGATCTGTATAACTTGTTTCTTGCCAAATATCGTGGTAAATATAGTTTTAGTCACACTTCTCAAACCCAGGGAAAATTAGTCCCATATCTTGCAGAGTGGACAAAATCAATCTCAAAACATGCATCCTGGTGCAAATTAGTCCATTTCAAACAAATTTGAGCGTATTTGACCAAATTCGTACACATTTAGCTGTCCTGAACGTGCCTTTTTGCTATTGAGATAGTAAAATAGTACCGTCCTGCAAGTGGTGTCCTTCCATGAGTTCTATTGCTTTTGAAAGTTCATGTAGAATTTTTGCGTAGATTGATGTCGTTTTAGCTTGGCTGAACACTGTCCTTTGCAAATGCTCAAGTTAACTAAAATTGCACATGTGTGCATTTCACTCAATACTTCATCGTTAGTTTCAAGTTAGCTGAAATCTAACCAAATTTGATTCTTCTCTTATACACTTCACAATCCATATGCATCAATTGTTTTATATGTGACGATTCAACTTGAGCATTGTGAAGTACGTTGGATGAGCACATGGACATATGTTGTTCGCATATCATGTCAAATTCCCAAGATTTTAGCTTCAACACATGGGCTTTTCTATAAACAACGATGCCTTGCGTGGGCCCATAAATTACCCTCGCCTTGCTTTTCTTATCTTATCTTGCATCTTACAACTATATGGTGTATGAAGAACTTTGAACACTGGTTGTTGAATAAAGATTGTCAAATCCCAACATTGCTAGCGGTTGTATCTTCTTTTCCATTATGGGATCTAGAAGATTCTATTGATAGTGTTTAGCACAATGAAATTTATGCACAAACCTCAAACACATGTTACGAAAGTAGCTAATAAAGGTTGAAATCTACATTATATAAAGCAGAAGAACTATATATACACCCAATACTTTATGGATCTAGCTTAGAAGTATAATTATTTTTTCGAGCTTTACCTATTATAATTTTATAGTGATGATATGTCATATTTCTATTATCTGAGTCTGACGTGCAAGGCAGGTGCAACATACTAGTATGGACTAACCCGCAAAAATGCCCGGTAAGGACAACTCAACGCGGTCAAATTCACTTAGTTCATTCAAATTCCATTTAATCCGTTTGAAATAGACTATACTGTGCCCGGGGTGCAAGGTGTGGGGCTAGTTTTGCCCATTTACAAGATGTGAGACTAATTTGCACCCTGGATGTAAGAAGCGGGGCTAAAAGTGTAGCTCCTTGCCAAACTAGCTTTCCATGGGCATAGAATTGACAAAGCGAATACATAGGTCGTTCTTACAGGGACTAGACCGCGTTTCGATGAATCCTTGCATGGTGCTTGTTGTAATTTTGTGGGACCTGGTTATGTCTCCTTGTTTTCTTCTGGTCCTTTCTGTAAAATGTACCTATAGCTTCATTACCACTATGTGTGAAAAAACCACACCATAAGCCAAAAAGTACACCTTAAGAGCTATCCATATGCATAGTGGAGCTTGTCCACAAGCCAAAAAGCTTAAGGGTGACCCATAAGCTTACGGAATCACCTCACCTATGTATAAGGTGAACTTTTTCCATAAGGTGGGTCCCACGCAGCTTGTGGAAGTAGCTATAATGTATAAAGTCAACTTATCTATAAGCTGGGACCCATATGTCTGCAAAAAGTACACACATGCAAGAGAGAGAGAATAGAGTAAATAATTTTATATTGCTTACGCCCACAATGTGTAGCCAAAAGTGGTTCCATATTTGCTTTTTGGCTTTTGGAACTAGTTCACTACACTATGGAGGTGGTTCCAAATGAGAGAAAACTGGGAACCGGAGCAAGTATAGTTGCTCCGATGCCAAATTTTCTTTTTGGCTTTTGGAACTAGTTCCCTACACTGTGAGGGTAGTTCCATATTTTACTCATGTGTTGTTTTAGCTAGATGGTGGGACCCACGTTATAAATATTTGGAACTAGTATATTTGTGGAGCTCTTGCTATATTTTATACCAAAGCCAAATTTACCTTTATGTCAGATTTGGCAATGGCAACATTGTGGGTGCCCTTGGACAAGCCACAAGCTTATGGGTCACCCTTAAGAAAATTTCCTTAAGGTGAAGCTCTACTATGTATGTGGTCATCCATAAGGACTACTTTTTGCTTGTGGACACCCTTATGGACAACATAGTGGATGCCCTAAGGTGAACTTTTTTCATAAGGTGGGTTCCACATAGCTTGTGGAAGTTGCTATAATAAAGTAAACTTATCTATAAGCTGGGACCCATATGTATGGAAAAAGTATACACATGCAAGAGACAGCGAGGAGAGAGTAAATAATTTTATATTGCTTATGGACAAGCCACAAGCTTGGGTGAAGCTCTACTATGTATGTTGTCATCCATAAGGACTACTTTTTGTTTATGGACAACATAGTGGATTCCCTAATACAGATCTCGTCCGTGAAAAAAGAAAAACAGAGCTTGTCCATGCAAGTAAAATAAAAATACAGAGCTCGGATTTCCGAATTAGTACTCTAGTACAACCCGTACCCTAGGTGTCTAGTACTAGGGAGTCAGGCCGGTCATAGTCTCCTCCAAATTAACTACTCCGACCGTCTAGACGTCTACTGGTACTAGGGAGTAGGGAGTCAGTGGGTCACTATCTCCTTGAAATGCAGCTGAGGAGTGCACACTCGTGTTGATTAATCCTGCTTTCCCCCTTGCCTATTCCCCCGCCCCCTCCAGGGCGTCTTCCCCTTCTCTTCCCAGCATCTTCCCCTTCCGCACCACGCGCCGCCGCTGCCGCCATATGCCGCTTTCAGATTGTCTTCCTTGTCTCGCTCAGGCAGTTGCCACCATCGATCCCCCCTCATTTCTGAAACCCCAATCAATGAAATACACATGCTGCCTTCAATGGAGTCAGCGAGCAAGAATAGTGAGCATGATTCTGAGCTTTTTCACGACATGTTTATCGAAGGCCCCTTTGAAGAACTCATAACCCGATGCAATGTCATCACCGCTACCAGCCTAATCGGTTCGTCCAAACTTTTTCTTGAATCTGCGAAAGCTTGTGCAACTCTAGATGCTTCAATGCCATTTGGCCTCCCATGTGTTCTTCATTCCCCCTGACGAAGGGACCGCTAGATTTCTTGCATTATTTCAAAACTGATAGAGTCTCGTGTAAGCTTCCGCCGCTGGATAGGTTCTCCTCCAATGCTATGGTACCGGGCTATACTTCTGGGAAATGGGTAGGCGCCAATGGAGATTGGATTTCCACGGCTGGCTTCAGAGACAATTTGGAGCTTTGCGACATGTACACTTGTCGCAAGATTCCTCTCCTAGCATTGTCGTTCCAAGCAACCGACCAGCCAACCACGTTCTTGTTGGATAATGATCTTCTAGCTATAATGCAGAAGATTGCTATTTGCCAAGTTCCCACAGCTGCTGGGAGATATAAAGATTTATCGATTGTTGCAGTCTTCAACGTCAGAATTGCCATCCTTCAGGGCGGTGATGATGGATGGACAGTTCTCCCACTTCCTCTTAACCACGCCCTGAGCTCTTACAGTTACAACGATGGAATTACACACGACGGACTGGTGTTTGCCACAGCTCTCTACGGCAATGTTCATGTTTGGGATCCTCTGCATCCTGATAATTATTCCTTCATATGTAGTGTACTGGCTTACTTACTCATGTGCCCAAGCTATTGTACTGAATTGACATAGGGAGTGTTTCGTTTAAATAAAAATACGATTAGTTATTTTAGACTCTATGAACTGTACGAATCATAGTTTTTCTGTAGGATTTTTTTCTTATTGCAGTCGTTTGATTCATCGGATTGAATTATGCACAGTAGATTTTTCTGGATGTCTTTTAGTTCATTTGATAGGAATTTAAGATATACTTGAAGCTCCTAAAAAGAATCCGTTCAATGGTTTTTCCGTGCAATGTAATCCACACACCGCAATCCTGCAGGAGTATAAATGGACATGCAAATGTAAAATCATGTGTCTTTCCTATCCTATGTTTTTTGCATTTGCACGGGTTTTTGGCAAGTTCCCCTGCAAATGAACCTGTCAATTCTCTTTGCCTTTTTAGACAAAATGAGCCAAAAATTGCCCGTCTTGTTCAAAAAAAAGACGAGTCCGTTCTCTAGGAAATTTCCCTATTATATAATGCTTTGTTTTCTTTGTACGATTCTAGGCCGTAGTTTATTTCCTATGTTTAAGCTACTTTGCATGCAGTTCAATTGGAAGGAAATTTTCAGTAGGATTCACTATATCATGCTGCCGGAATCATAAGTTAATGCATTCTGCTACCTTTTTCAAGGTCCTGCGCTGGTCTTACCGTGACCAACTGTCGCGGATGAGTTGGTGGATTCATTTCTTAATGCTACTAGAGACGAGCACAACTACTTTTTTGGTTTTTGGTGGTTAGCAAGATCTGTAGATGGTTCTAGACTTCTTCATATATATACGTTTGGCTCTTCTTATGATCTCAGCTGTCTTACTTGTCATTGCCGCCATCGTACTGGTGTTGCTCATCCTCATGTTGTACACTGTGGTCGCACTATCTCCGCTTATACTTCCGGGTTTGGCTGCTTGGTGTTCTCAATGAACACTTGTCAGGTTGATCAAGCTAGTCCATGGGAAATGATTGCTGACCTTGGATCATATTCTCTTTTCCTTGGAGTGAACTATCTGTTTATCATGCGCGTAGGCGGTGCAGATCTTACCTCAGGTTATTTGGCGAGAAGCAACTATGTCTACATCTTACCAATTGCAGCATGGCTTTCCAAAGAGGCACAACCTGAATTATGTCGCTTCAGTCTTAGTGGTAAAGACTGCGGTGTTACTTATGAAATCAATGTCCTTGAGGGAATTAGTAACCCTCGCTTCTGGATAGGAATGGTGAAGCATCCACTTTGGTTCGTACCAACCTTCGCGAACACTGTCGATTGGAACCGGCCTCATGCTTAACTAAGAAACAAGACATGTTGCCACAGTACGTATTGATGCAATCCATATGTAATAGTTGGTACTGCAATTAGAGAAATAGTTCTCGACCATGTTGAACTGTTTATTTTGTTTGGTTGTCTGAAGTCATTGGCTTTCAACTTGTTGGTCTCCTCTCTTTTGAAACATGCCCTTGTATCGGTACTATGTTTATTTACTCGTATGAACTTGACTATATTTTTTTGGACCTTTAGCATAATGCACTTTACTCCGTCGATTCTAGAGTTCTTTTAGAAATTATGGAAATTTTAACATCAACAGGATGTTACGGACCACATGACATACACTTGAACAATCACCTCAATGCTTATGTAAGGGTCGTACTCTATGAAAACAACCTTGGCTTCAACGATTATAGCCTCATGCACTAGTCTTTGGTTAAGCTGATATGACGAGACCATATTTTTAGAGATTTATATTATCTTATCTTACCACTATATAGTGTACGGTTAATTTCAACATTAACCGTTGTATCAAGACTAGCAAATTCCAACATTGCTAACCCTCGAATCTTCTTTTCCATTCTAGCATCTACTCACTCCGTTCCATAATACAAGATGTTTTAACTTCTGCGTAACGAATGTATCTAGACGACTTTTAGTGTGTGGTTCACTCTGAATGTACACACTACTTTTAGTGTGTAGCAAAAGATGTCTAGATACATTTGTTTCACAAAAGCTAAACCATCTTATATTTTGAAACGGAGGAAGTAGGATATTCTATTGATACTAGACTTTAGCACAATGAACGCTATGCACAAGTACAAGAATCAAATATACACCTAATACTTTATGGAAGTGGCTCGGAAATATAATTATTTTCTCAGCTTTACCTATTACTACTTTATGGAGTAGTACAATTTTATATTGTGATGATATGGCATTCTACTAGATTGTGTTGGTGTGCAAGACTAGCTAGCTAATTACTACTAGTAAAGTTTCCTCAATGCTACTACAGTAGTAAGTACTGGACAACATTAGCGTGCTACACTAGCTAGCTAATAATTAAAGTCTCCTTGATGCAGCTGCACCCTGTAGCAGAAGACCGACGAAGGAACACGCAAAAAACTCCTCGTTCAAAGAGCCATACCGTCTTTCCCATCTCCGGCAGTATTTGGTATAGTATCCCACGTGCGCTTTACTCATTTTCCTCGCCATCTCGCCCGCAGCATCAGTCCTTCCAGGCTGCCACCCCTCTCCTCCAAAACCTCCCAATAGTAATAGATTGATCTGCCTCACCCCCAAACCATCGGGACGCGATGGCAGATTCGGGGCCCAACCGGTGGTACGGCGGATGGAGCAACATCGGCGCCGACGTGTTTGACGAGATCGCTATGCGTATGGACACTACCAGCATCGTCCGGCTAGCCACATGCTCCAAGGAGTTGAACCTCCGAGTCACCAGCGGAAAAGGTAGCAGATGCCCCAACGACGGTTGCGGGACATTGGTTGCCTACCGTCAGGTCCACAACCACAAGATTGCGTGCGTGCACGGCCCTTGCAAATGCATGGAGGATGGCTACATTTTCACCGCCTTGTCGGCAGCGCTCCTCGCCCACCTCTGTGAAGCTCACGCGATGAGGGTGCGCAGTTTCCACTATGGCCAAACACGCAGGTACTCCTCTAAGCCTCTGCCGGAAACAGGCCTACGAACAGTAGATATCATCGGATCCAGGGACGATGGTACTGTGTTCGTGGTGCGATTTGACACGTGCCAAACGCGACATGTCGTATTCGTGCTTGTCGCCGTGGTACATGGTGAAGTTTTGGTCGTAGACTGTGATTGAGGGGAGAAGGATAAAAAATTCCAGGCTATGCGTGCCAGAGAGCACCGCGTCACCCAACGGCATGTCGTTCGATGAGCTGCAGTGGCTCTTGCCAGTGCTGATGTCGCACCTAGTCGCTCGTCAACTGTCAGTGTTCATCCTGGAATACTGTCTTCGGATTAACATGATTCATGAGTGAGATAAACACATCTTAATGTTTGTTAGAGTATTTGAACTACCAGAAAGACTTACTACCTGTTCTTAGTAGTTGTTCTTAGGAGTATTTTTATGGAGTTCATGTTGGAAATATGCCCTAGAGACAAATAGTAGTAAGGACTATTATCATATTTCATATAGTTTATGATTAAGTTTTATATCATGTTATAAATGTATTGAGTGGAAACATCAATACACGTGTGATATACAAACAACCAGGGGTTCCCAGTGAAACTCTAGTCACTGGTTCATTGGTCAACATATGATCATGTTTCCTGATCATGTGGCATTTATGCCAGTTGGAAATGGAGTCATCTCATTCCGAGAATGAGATGATGAACCAACCAACCTAAACATCGTGACCCGATCATGTCACAAAGTTCAAGTTACGATGATTAGAAATGGATCCTCGTAGACTATTCCTTAGACCATGAGGCTATATCAATCACTGTCTCCCGAGAGTGCTTTGATAGCATCAAGCGCCACTTGGTAATACAGTGGTTATAAAGGTGCGTTCAGGTACTCGTAGGAAACCGTTGAGGCAATATGTGTCAAGAGCGGGATTTTTCCGTCCATGTGACGGAAAGATACTCAAAGGGCCCACTCGGAGAAGTTATATCTAATAGCTGTGCAGTGTGTGATTTGATCACGGGGATATCACTTGTCGGAAGGAGTTAAGTAGCATTGTTCAGTAACGAGATTTAACATGACATGGTGATGTCATTGATCAGATCTCAGGCAATGCAAGTATCGAGTGACAAAGGGAATAAGACACGACTGTCCCGGTTCAAAGCGACGAAAGATCTTCGTGGAACGCACAGGGGTCACATGGCCATCCAGGTCCCTCTGTCGATCATTGGTGCGGGAGTGTCCCGACCATGTCTGGAGTGTTCCCGAACCATGGGGTATCACGCTTAAGGGCTTGATGATGCTTAGAGAGTGTTTATAGGATTGGTGGAATCACCGAAGGTTAATAGGGAGAAAACCGGAAGGGTTTCGGTAAGTCCGGAGGATGTCCGAAGTGGAGGTGGAAGGTGTTCCATAACCACGAAGGTTTAATAATATGTGAATGAATGTTAAATGTTGATTTAATCATTTATTAATAATTATTTAATAACGAGAAAATCATTTTTAATGGTCAAAGGCTTAATGGGCCAATTTCCGGAGGGAGAGGGCCCATTAGGGGAAAGGAGAGAGGGAGAGGGGCCAAAGGGGAGGCCGACTGGGCCAACCCCCCTCCCCCCCTACACGGGGCCCACTAGGGTGGCCGGCGGCCACCCCTCCCCTCCTCTCCTTTAGTCCCACCCCGGGACTTTGAGGGAGGTAGTACCTCCCCTCCCCCTATATATAGTGGGGGTATTTTGCCAAATAAAAGACACCAATAATCAATAAAGGTCTTCTCACTTTTGGGAGGACCTCCAATTGATATTTTCTCTCTCCCCCTCTCTCTCGTGACCGTGGTCCCAAGTCTGGATTGTGCGAGCGAGAGACATCTTCACCGCGGAGCGCCGTCGCGCTGCGAGATTCCGATCGGGGAGCTCTACTTCTGCAACTTCTGCTCGGTCGGGGAAGAGGGAGTTATCGTCAGGCACCGAACGTGTGTAACTCCCCGCGAGGTGTCGCACTTGAGGCACTCAAGTTGTTGGAGCCAAGGGAGCACAAGGACTTCATCGCGACCTTGAGGTCGGCTTCGGCTCGTCTACATCAACCACACTCTCCTGAGCGTTGACAACGCTTTTCGGTCTTCAAGGGTAAGTTCGTGAAAAGCCCTTCCCGTTACTGTATTACTAATAGATAGGTCCTGGCAGCTTCAGGGGTTCAGAGGCGTAGAGTAAACATTTATTGTTTTTATATGCGGAACCCCTAAAGTGGTATCAGAGCTAGATCTATGCGTAGTAATGCTAGTACGGGTAGAACACACGAGATGTAGCGTGTGGGTATTGATATTTTAGTTGTTACCCTCCCACGTGTACTTGTGTATACCACAGTAATGCTTGATGAAGCGGCCCCCAACCGACTTTACGCATTCATTCGCGAGACTGGTCCACGCTTGACATACGGCTTGTACCGTATAAAGTGGCTTAGGGGGGTGTCTGTCTCTCTCGCATTAGTTGGTATACCATTTGCAACGGAGGGCCCCAAAAGGGGTGTAGTAGAGACAACTACTTTATCAGCGTTGTGCTGAAAGATCGTAGGTAAGAACGATTCTTGTGCGAAAGCCCATTCAGCCACGTAAAACATGCAAATATAAAGTAGAGGAGTCTAACTTTGTTTTGCAGGGGGCGTTGCTTTATGATATGGTTGTTGCAAAGGTAAAGTGATTACCTTTTGCTACATAGTAGTAGATAGTCACGGAGGTGACGAACTACCACACCGGAATGACACCGGTACCCTGGTGTCTATGGCGCCAGAACCTGGTGACGGCAGATGGAGATTACGACGTGAAGGACCATATCACATAGCATTTACATTCATTATTATTGTTTGTATATCTTATTGTGTGCTAGTATTAGATACTCGACGGTAGCCTAATAAGATGATCCCTATTAAAATTACCAACGATTGTGTTCCCCCTTAGTGTGCACCACCAAGAAAGTTCTTTGGTATGAGACAGGCCGTGATGATCGGGTGTCAGCCATTTCTGAGTGGAGTTATTATTAACTCATTTAATTATAAACTTAGTCTAAATTCCTTTTGCAATTATAAATGTAGATGGGTCCTTTCGTGTTGATAATTGATTGGTTAGAAGGAGAGAAGCTTAGATTAGATGGATCGAACTTCTCCATATGGGTTACACGTCTCCATGTTCTCCTTAGCGAGAACGACGTGGTCGACTACATACTCGATGGGATGGATTTGGATCAGCCCACTGACCTAGAGACCCCAGAGGAGCGGAAAGACCGCTATCTCCGTCGTGAGATGGCCTCCTTCATTTCAGTTACCATGCGTTTCGGAATGGTGGATGAGTTGTGGCCTTTCGTGGGTGATGTCGACCCTCGTTCGGTGATGCTACAGCTTAGGACACATTTCGTGGAACAAGTACGCATATGGGAGCATGAGCTGATGGGAGACTTCCTCCCATTAAATGGAGGAGAACTCATCACTGGACGACCACTTGGAGCGCATGCATGATGTGTACATGAGGCCTGCATACTTCCTGGATAGCTGGATGACAGACTCTTTCGCAAATAGTGTTGTGTTGCGGTCGCTACCACCAAGCTACCAAGCACAAGTCAGGACTTGCGTAATGAGGGGCGACGCGGAATCAATGGAGTTCCACCGGTTCGTGACACATCTCAGGAATGTGTTGGTTGAACCAGATGTCGCTCAGGTCATCAATGACAAAGGTATATATTTGATATACAGTTTTATAAATGTTATAATCTTGCAAACACATTTGCAGTGTTAAGTATATCTGATACTTGTTCTGTTTTGCTGAAAACAGGTCCTTCTGCATAAGAGGTTCTTGCTGGAGAGGAGGTGACGTTGCGTGTTGATGGTGAGCATGATGATGACGGCCGACGACACTCTCCCTCGACATTTATCATTTCGTTTATGTTTTAGGATGATTATTGTAATCAAGAGATTGTGAACTTCTTTAGTGTGTCTCACACTTCGTGACACGGTTATTCATATGAGTTTGTAACAAACAGTTGTTCCACTTTTATGAATGATTTCTATTCGTGTTCATATCTTGTCTGGTTATATGTGAATCATCCTTGTTGTTTGAAACTAATTGATAATGCATGAACATTTGTAAAATGTTAAAATGCCTTGTTTAAAAAAAATACCCAACTTAAATGATATTTCATTACGGAATGAAAACCATTGTTTAAATTCAAAGTTATGTGATAATATGTGAAATTCATTCGATTTCTTGTCACATATAAATCATGCCTAAGTTTGGAAAAATAACTTGAACACCGTGTATTACTTGAATACAAAGTGTTTAAAGAATTTTTAAATATTGATACATATTTGATGTATTGTGTTTTTAACGAAAATGGTAATTATCATTATATGATTGTTTCAATGTGTAAAGTACTTTACCAAAGGAAACATGAATATGAAACTATTTGATTTGATCAAAGTGTTTGATCAACAAAAGGGTATGAATATAAAAGAGAATCTAATTACTATGATTTGATCAATAGTAATGAAATTCAACTTTATAAGAATGGCATAAAAGAAATTGTGGAATGCAAAACGCTTTGAAATGTCAAAATACAAAGCACCATAATGTGATATTAGATATCAAAGGGGGTGAATAGAAGGCACCAAATAAATCGTTGTAGTGTAGATGTAGAGACCATTAGTTAGAAATAATTAGCACTCAATTAGAATGTAGTGAACCATTTGAATTCATGAAAGTTTTGGGGTTATTCGATATAACCAAAACAATAGCGAATACGTCCTTGTAGCGTATTCATTGGAAACTTTGAATATGAAATCCATAGCTGAAACCAAAAGGAAAGCAAAATTCGTATTGCTTGGATTTTGGTGCATTCTTGCAAAAGCTCACTTTTAGTGATGTTTCTCAATTATGGAGCAAATGGAAAACAGTGTAAAACATGATGAGGATTCAAAACCCTGCATCAGAGTGTTGAGAAGCGCAACTGACAATGTTCCTGACCGATTCTCTTCACAAAAGGAAAGAATCAATGATACTGATCATTGTGTTTTCCCCATTGGTGTTTTCACTACATGAAGTAGGATTCAAAATGTTATCCATATCTTGTATGGAAACATTTGTGAATCATTTGTCATGATTCTTGGAATATGACATACCTACGAACTACAAAGGAAATAATGGTAAAATAAAATTATGAGAAATCCTAGAAGCAAACTTCCCAAATGAATCTCACAAGTAAAAGGGTTTACTTGGAATTTTCCCAAATGAATCTCACAAGTAAAAGGGTTTACTTGGAATTTTCCCAAATGACTTCAAAGCCATAGTGGAAAAGGGGGTGAATGACAAAAGCACAATTTGTCAAGTATTGAACAAATTCAAATGAATTTGATTCATGCATGCTAAATGTCTAGAGGATTTAAAACTAGTAGCAGTACTAGTATCTCATAGTAAAACTCCAAGTTTGGTATTTGATCAAAGGATTTTGAAGTTGTTCAAAATAGTGAGTGGACATGCAATTTGCATGAAATTGAGTGGGAGCTATAAAAGTCTTCCTAAAACAATATGTGAATGACATATTTTTGAGTGGGAGCTTATAGGAGTAATTCTTAAGTATGTTAAGAATGAAAGCGCAAATACTTATAAATAATGATTTATAAGGTGTAGAAGTTGATAATATGTGTATTATGATATTATGTTGTATTCCTTAAGGGATTCTGAAAAGGGTTTCAGAATAGAAGTTAATTAAGGAACTGGTCCTTAATGACTCAAATTAGGAATAGTATTAAGTTGAACATCAATGGTTGAAAGAAAGAAAAGGATGATCGTCATCCACTATGTTGAAACATAGGTTCTATATTAATAAACCATGATGATAACTTAGCATAATATGTGATCCAAATAAGGAACGTTTGAAAGTGATTGAGTTTGAATCACGGAACATTGAGCTAAGTTTGTCCGCAGTGTCTAGTAGAGAACTGTGGATATATTTTCCAAATCCATAAAGGATAACACATCTTAAAGCATAAAGAGTTATGTTATAAGGGAATATGTTGGAAACTCCCGTAGATACCGATTAAAGTCAAGTAGGAAGCGAGGTGAACAAAGACATCGAAAGTTGCACAGAGTGCACTGGTGTGTTTCAATGAATACATTTATAACAATAGATAAGGGTACCATCTAAAGTGTTGTATAATGTTATGTCGGGGCTAGTTCTCTTTTAACGTAGAATGATGTGTCCCAGGGCACAATGCCCATGAGAAAGCCCTCGAGGTGGATCTAACGTCATTGTAGGCTCCTGGAATCAGGCCTCGTTCTGCTGCCATAGCGACGATGCATACACACAGATGCTATCATGTGATGATAAAGTATTAATGTCAATCAAGATGACATTAGTAAGTTGCAAAGGATTTGGGACTGTAAAGTACAGACCTAAGACTCAACCTCTTCCATGAGCAAGCATGTTCAGGGTACCGGATATATGGTGCCAAAGATTGAGACCAAGTGCAGCTAGTGTATTTGTACTCTAGTGCAAGTGGGAGACTGTTGGAAATATGCCCTAGAGACAAATAGTAGTAAGGACTATTATCATATTTCATATATTTTATGATTAATTTTTATATCATGCTATAAATGTATTGAGTGGAAACATCAATACACGTGTGATATACAAACAACCAGGGGTTCCCAGTGAAACTCTAGTCACTGGTTCATTGGTCAACAGATGATCATGTGGCATTTATGCCAGTTGGAAATGGAGTCATCTCATTCCGAGAATGAGATGATGAACCAATACCCAACCTAAACATCATGACCCGATCATGTCACAAAGTTCAAGTTATGATGATTAGAAATGGATCCTCGTAGACTATTCCTTAGACCATGAGGCTATATCAATCACTGTCTCCCGAGAGTGCTTTGATAGCATCAAGCGCCACTTGGTAATACAGTGGTTATAAAGGTGTGTTCAGGTACTCGGAGGAAACCATTGAGGAAATATATGTCAAGAGCGGGATTTGTCCATCCATGTGACGGAAAGATACTCGAAGGGCCCACTCGGAGAAGTTATATCTAATAGCTGCGCAGCGTGTGATTTGATCACGGGGATATCACTTGTCGGAACGAGTTAAGTAGCATTGTTCAGTAACGAGATTGAACACGACATGGTGATGTCATTGATCAGATCTCAGGCAATGCAAGTATCGAGTGACAAAGGGAATAAGACACGACTGTCCCGGTTCAAAATGACGAAAGATCTTCGTGGAACGCACAGGGGTCACATGGCCATCCAGGTCCCTCTGTCGATCATTGGTGTGGGAGTGTCCCGACCATGTCTGGAGTGTTCCCGAACCGTGGGGTATCACGCTTAAGGGCTCGATGATGCTTAGAGAGTGTTTATAGGATCGGTAGAATCACTGAAGATTAATAGGGAGAAAACCGAAAGGGTTTCGGTAAGTTTGGAGGATGTCTGGAGTGGAGGTGGAAGGTGTTCCATAACCACGGAGGTTGAATAATATGTGAATGAATGTTAAATGTTGATTTAATCATTTATTAATAATTATTTAATAAAGAGAAAATCATTTTTAATGGTCAAAGGCTTAATGGGCCAATTTCCGGAGGGAGAGGGCCCATTAGGGGAAAGGAGAGAGGGAGAGGGGTCAAAGGGGAGGTCGGCCGGGCCTAGCCCCCCCTCCCCGTGCGGGGCCCACTGCGGTGGCCCGCGGCCACCCCTCCCCCTCCTCTCCTTTAGTCCCACCCCGGGACTTTGAGGGAGGTAGTACCTCCCGTCCCACTATATATAGTGGGGGTATTTGGTCAATTAAAAGACACCAATAATCAATAAAGGTCTTCTAACTTTTGGGAGGACCTCCAGTTGATATTTTCTCTCTCCCCCTCTCTCTCTTGTGACCGTGGTCCCAAGTCTGGACTGCGCGAGCGAGAGACATCTTCACCGCGGAGCACCGTCATGCTGCGGAATACGGATCCGGGAGCTCTACTTCCGCAACTGCTGCTGGATTGGGGAAGCGGGAGTCATCGTCAAGCACCGAACATGTGTAACTCCCCGCGAGGTGTCGCACTTGAGGCACTCAAGTCACTGGAGCTAAGGGAGTGCAAGGACTTCATCGCGACCTTGAGGTCGGCTTCGGCTCGTCTACATCAACCACGCTTTTCGGTCTTCAAGGGTAAGTTCGCGAAAAGCCCCTCCCATTACTGTATTACTAATAGATAGGTCCTGGCAGCTTCAAGGGTTTAGGGGCATAGAGTAAAAATGTATTGTTTTCATATGCGGAACCCCTACAGTTCAACTACTACTAAGGTATGTTGTAGTAATACCTACTGTATGTACTGGTACTTATCATTTTGGGAGACGTGGTTCCTAGCTTAAGGTAGCTCTGAGTATTTTCTATGGAGTTCTTCCTCTGCTAATCTATTTTGCAATAATAACTATGTACTGGTGCTTGTTCAGATCGACCGATGTACTGCTAATTCGGGCAGTTTGAAATGCTGTTGAATCTGTCAAGTGCTGTTGAATATGAAATGGGAATATGTCAAGTGCCGATGAATATGCACTGGGAATTTGTCGATATTTTTTCGGCCTTATTCTATACTGCTGAATCTTTTAAATGCTACTGAATTTATCAAATGTTCTGTTGTTACTATTAATACGTACAATACAATATTTTGTAGAACTAACTGTGATGTACTTGTACTTGTTTAGATCAAGTGCAACAGATTGTCTTGCTTTTCTTTTGGAACTTGGCATTTTATAGAACTAATACTGATGTACTGCTACTTGTTTAGAACAAGTGCAGTACATGGTCTTGCTTTTCTTTTGGAACTTGGAATTTTATAGAACTAATACTGATGTACTTCTACTTGTTTAGATCAAGTGTAGTAGATGGTCTTGCTTTTATTTTATAACTTGGCCTTATCATAAACTCATAATCTTGACGAGGCTTTGGACATTTTGAGAAGCCTATGGAGGTCACACACAGGCATTGATGTGAGAAGGAGGCATGCACAGAAAAGCAGACTTGATCGCCAGATTTGCTTGCTCCAATGATCGAGTGTAGGGATAGAAGGACAAACTGAATCAGTCACATTGAAATGTTGTTGAATATGTACAAGTGATAATGAATGTGAACTGTGAATCTGTCGATATTTTTCTTTCTTATTATGTACTGCTGCATCATTCAAATGCTACCAAACCTATCAAAAGTTTTATTCGGTACTTGTTTAGATCGACTGATCGAGTGCAGAATATGGTCTCGCTTTCCTTTTGAAACAGTCCTTACTACATCTATTGAATTTAAATATCAGCATTGTTGAATCTGTCAATTCTTTTGGTCACTGTCTGTGTACTGCCACAACCGGTCACTTTGAAATGCTTTGCTGACTCTGTCAAGAGCTGCTGAATATGAACTGGGAATCTATCTGAAATTTTTATAGTCTTATCCTATACTACTAAATCTTCCAAATGCTACTGAATCTGTCAAATGTTCTGTCGTTACTATTAGTACAATATTTTGTAGAACAAACTGTGATGTACTGGTACTTGGTTAGATGAAGTGCATCAGATTGTCTTGCTTTTCTTTTGAAACTTAGCATTGTTAAAATTATATGGATGAGTCTTGGGTATTTTGGGTTGCTATGGGCGGTCACACAGGTATTGACGTAAGGAGGAGGTACTCATACAGAAGCAGACTTGATCATCAGTTTTGCTTGCTCCAATGATTGAGTCTATTCAGAGAACAAGCCAAACTGATCATGGGCCAAGGTTTTATTAGCTGGAACAAGAACTGATTCTCTCTATACTTCTATTAAATTTCAAGCAGGAAAGCTACTGAATCTCTCAAATGTTCTGCGTTGCTATTACTAAAGCATTTGTGCAACTAATACTCGTGTACTGGTATTGTATTTCATTGTCTGTATTGCTCCATTGGTCACTTTTGAAATGCTACTGAATTGGTCAAGTGCCCCTGAATATTAACTTCGAATACGTTGATAATTTTTCTACCTTATTCTATACTGCTGAATTTTGACATGAATATCCGCCAAAAAGAATTATCGCTTTTCCCCTGCCCTCACTTAGGTCTTTGTTTCGAATCCGACAGAGCACATCACAATCCAATTTTTATTAACCAGGAGAAGAAATCTAGTACTCCCTCCGATCCAAATTAATGTTCTCACATTTGTCTAGATTCTGACATATCTAGTCATGTTTTAGTGCTAGATACGTTCGAATCTAGCCAAATCCGAGAACATTAATTTGGATCAGAGGGAGTAGCTCATTCGGCCCCAATTTAGCCCAGAACATTTTAATTTGGTATTTTCGGGGTCAGGGACTATTGACCACAGCCTAGCGAAATTTTAGAAAGGAGCCCATGGAGCATAGCCGAGAACATATTAGTTCGGCCTTTTAGGGGTCAGCGGACTGCTGAGCACAACCTAGTGAAATTTGAGAATGAAGCCCATGGAGCATAGCCTATGGAATATAACCCACGTAGAGCAATAGCCAAACTCTGTTTAATTCAACCTTTTGGGCATTGCCCCCGCCTCTCATAATAATAATAAATCTGCCTACCCATGTTTTTAAGAAAATACCCCATTATGTGGCATTTTATAAATTGAGATGCCAGGAGTGCTCCCTTTTATATTTTAAAAGAGATAAACATAGACACACATATTTTAAGAAGACTAATACAGAAGTTGTAGTACTAATAAAAGTTTAATGATATTTTTTCTATAAATATTTGTGTTGTAGTGGAAACGCACTCAGTTTACGTTTATTTGATTTGAAGGTCTTTTGTTCGAATCGCCTTTGTGTGTGTGTATCTTGGGTTTGCTTTTTTTCTTCTAGCAATATCGCATTACGGAGAGGCTGACATCACGGACCCACCAGCATGCAATGTCTCTGGAGTTTGTTTTGAGGGTGGGTTCGAAAAAAAAGTTTAAATACTTGTACAAAGAGGCTCGCATCGGGGACCCACCAGACAGAACATACAAGGCTGCATCTGGGACCCACAAGCGAGAACATGCCAGAGAGGCTGACATAAGGGCCCCGGTAGTAAGACCATACAAGGCTATCATGGTGAAAACAGCGGACCCGGCCAAAAAAAGTCCATCATACACACGTTGCACTTACAGAGAAGATGACATGGCGGACACAGCAGGCCCAAGCATAGCCCATCAAATTAGCCTGTCATCCCCAAGCATAGCCCAGTACCTTCTAATTCAGCCTTTTCGTGGTCTTGTGGCCACCGACCATAGCCCATTCAATTTAGGAGTGAGCCCATGGAATATAAGCCATGACGAATAGGGCATCTGCCCCGAGTTAGCCTAGAATCTTTTTAATTTGTCCTTTATGAGTATTTTTTGTACACAGAGGCTAACATATGGGACCCGAAAAAATAGTCCAACATACACACGTTTCTTTAAAATAGAGGCTATCAGCTGGGACCCAGCATAGACACGTTTCCTGCACAGAGGTGGTTGACATCTGGGACCCAACAAGTTGCCAAGGTCAAAATAGCGGACATGGCCAAAAAAAAGTCCATCATACGCATGTTCGATTTACAGAGAGGTTGATATGTGGGACCCAGCAGCGCGACCTTATACATATGTTGCATCGAGCAACGTAGCCAGTTCAAAACAGGGAGGCGCGAGCAAGAAAAAAGTTCAGCATTTACACCTTTCTTGTAATGAGAGGCTGAAATGGGGGACCCAGCTACGTGAGCAAATGGCAGATTCATCGAGCAACGCTATCTAGTTCTTAATAGGGTAGCGCTAGAGAAGAAAAAATTCCATCATACCCACGATTCTTCTAATGTGAGGCTGACATAAGGGACCCACCAGCCTGAATAAACGGCCGATGCAGCGAGCAACGCTATCAAGTTCGGAACACAAAGGCACGACAAAGGGTATAAAATCCATCATACACATGTTTCTTATAATGAGAGGATGACATGTGGGGCCCAGCCGCGTGATTAAATGGTAGATGCATCGAACATCGCTATCAAGTTCAGAATAGGGTAGCACGGGCGAAGGAAAAAAATCCATTATACACATGTTTCTTCTAATGAGAGGATGACATGTGGGGCTCAGGAGGTTGGTTAAACGGTACATACGTCAAGCAGCGCTATCAACTTCGGAATGGGGTAGCGCCAACGAAGGAAAAAATTCCATCATACACACGTTTCTTCTAATGAGAGGATGACATGTGGGTCCCAGGAGGTTGATTAGAAGGTAGATGCATCGAGAAGCGCTATCAACTTCGGAACAGGGTAGCGCGAGCTAAGGAAAAAAATTCCATCATACACACGATCCTTCTAATGAGAGGCTGGCATGTGGGACCTAGCAGTCTGACTAAACGGAAGACGCATCGAGCAACGTTATTGAGTTCAAATCAGGGAGGCGCTACCAAAAAGTATGGTCCGCTAGAGACACTGATGTTCAGGACCCACACGCCTCAAAAGACTTCGGCGAGTCAACATCGCACGAGCAAACAAAAATATTGCTTCTGCCACGCGCTGGCTGTCAACACCCGGATTTTTAATCCTAGATGCTTGTTATGCCATACATCGCAATCTCAAGATTACCATTTTTGAGAGACATAACAGATTGGATATCACAGTACATCATCCATTACAAACCATAATAAGGTCTTACACAAATAAAGGATCTCATCATCTAGTCTTAGTACAATCAAGTAGTTGAATAAATAGCTTAGCGGTGGGGTCCATCTTCAGAGTCACAAGCAATGTTGACGATGGAAGATAGTCCTCGTTATCATAGCAGTCCTGCTGTCCTTCATCTTGGTAATCTCCTTCATAGTATGGCCACGGGAATAGCCAGGGACAAAAGCCATGAGTACTCTTTAAGTACTCGCAAACTATCACTAACAAGTAGGGTAGTTCTTAATAGGAATGCTAACTCTAAGTTTACTTGTGAAGTTAAGTTTGAAACCTAAGATGAGTTATGAAACAAAGAAAGATAAAAGAAGTGGGAAACACCTAAGTGTGAACTTAATCATCATAGTCACAACTCTGTTGTGGTCAAGTCATGTCACAATTCATTTCATAAGTTGTTTTGAAAACATCTGACAATGGAACAGTATGGCCACTCCAACTGTCCATAACCGTGGATGCGGCTATTCGAATAGTTTGACACTCTGCTGAGGTGGTACACTTTCACCACAAGATTCGATACATCTATCAGGGATAACCCTGAATCATCATACTTAGTATGCAGATAATCAAACATAACCTTTCCTTTACACACCCTAGTATAAGCACCTCTCCTATGAGCATGGCCTCCCAACCATGACCATCTGTCATCTTGGGCACTGCATAGGTGGACAACACTGAGAGGTAGCCTCAGCTCAAATCTCTCCCGCGAGGGAACTAATACTAATGCATATAAACTTCTGGCTAAGCCTTAGCCAATTCAGGTATTGTGGTTGTACAGTAAAATTGGAATGGTATCGCATCCAAACCGAACCATCAGTTTTTATAAAAGGGCTAAGGCTCATGCCTCAGTATTTTCATCATCATAAACCATTTGTGTTTCTCAACACATGTCAAAACATCTCAATGGAATGACTCATCATTCCAAGGTTTTCACAAATCATTTTCACCAGGTATTCCCATCTAAAGTGAATCAAGTTTTGTTTTAGCTCTAAACTACTAAGTTAAGAGTGTTCACTAATGTGAGGTGCTAAGATCAATCTCATGCCATAGAATAACATCTAAGTCTAACTATATAGGTCAAGTTTTATACTCTTTATGCTACCTTCAAACAAGTAAAGGACTTTAGTGAAGTAAAGAAAGTAAAACTTTGTAAATAAAACTAGGAGTAGGTATAAGTCAACATGGTATGACCAAAGCATGCCTAATGCATCTTGCTTAGGTTATCTTGTTTAATTCTAGCTTGCTAACATTAGCTTGCAAGGGTGATCCTGCATTATTAATGATGGCTTGCCTTGCGTAGTGCAGTGGTTGAAGTTTTCTTCCTCCTCCTCCTGGTAGAACTCCTCCTCCTCGTAAGCTTGGTCGGTACTATCGTCTATAAATACATACGGAGTACACAATCACCAAACAATACTTAACTAGTCTACTTAGCACACTAAGGCACACATTTGATGATCTATTATCATCACAAGCATCACAAGGTTGAATTAACTAGCCTCATTTTTTTTATTTGACAAAAGTAATTTCTACTCAATGAAAATAACTAAGATTTAATATTCTCCAATTAAAACATGGGATCATGTGGACACATGTCATCACCACATATTCTAACATATGGGAATGTGATTTAAGGGTTGGATCACATTTTAATAAGTTTAAGTTTAAAATTTAATGATTTAAAGTGACTATAAATGCCTATATAGCATTATTTTGGTACTAGTCCAAATTCACTGCATGCAAACCTTAATATTATTAAATATTCAGATAGGTATGGTTAAATGTGATTTTTGAGAGTTGGAAACAACACAAAAGCTATTATGGTTGATTTTAGAAAAATGTCTGAATGGTCAAAATCTTCTGTCTTGTTATTTTTACTAGGCGAGATCTCTAACTCTAAATGATTTACATCCAACGGGCTTGGATAGATAATTTCAGTATCTTTCCAACAAAATTGGAATCACTTAGTTTGGTTTAGTAAATCTTCCTGAATTGATTTTTAAACTAAGGGACATAATTGATTCTAAATCTAAATAGAAAAACCTAATTTGAATCATAGGGCCAGCGCGGGAAACTAAATGGGCTTGCCCAGTGGTGCTCCGCGGCGCAGAGGGCTGCTGACAGGGGGGTCCCGCCTGTCAGTGACTCTTTAAACATGAAGCGGTACGGGACGATCTGGGCGCTATGATTAAAACATAGATCAACGGTCCACAGTCGTCGTCGACGACGGACTTGTCGCCGGCGAGACCGAACCCTAAACGGCCGGTGGGGGTCTACTGGGGACGTACCAGGGCTCCAGCTAGTGTGGCAACACGGGCGATCGAACTGGACGGCAACAACGGACTCAGGCAAGGTCGCGGCAGGGGCTGAGGTGGACGGAATCGACGGCAACGTCTCCTCCTCTGCAGCGGCCTCCTCCAATGCAATTCCGATGAATGGTGGCTCGAGCGGCTAGAGCGAGAGAGGGGAAATGGTCAGTGGAGAGAGGGGAGTGGAATGGTGTGAGGAATTCGTGCTCGGTTGGCCTCCTTATATAGGCTCGACGGTGACACCGAGAGGCATGGGTGTGGCTCGTCGGTGACGGCTAAACAGGGGGATACCGGCGTGGCGAGGTAGGCGGACGGTGGGCGGTCTGCTGGCGGTCGTCTGGCGGTCAGCTACGGCGCAATAGCGCGGCTAGAGGCGGTGGCATATGGTCGGGAGCTTCCCGCGCTCAGGGAGACAGAGGCGGTGCTCGACGCGGCTCCCGGCGAATATGGGTCACGGGGCGGTGCACGGCCGTGTTTGGCGGGGTGTGGGGATCGAGGCGGAGTGGCGTGCGCGATATGGTGTCAAGGCGCGGTCTGCTGCGTGCGGGCGGCGATCGTGCTCTGGCTGCGCGCAGAGGGAAAGGGCGGCGAGGCTAGGGAGTGTTCCAGGGGCTGGGGTTGATCCAGGGGGTGACCGTGGGCGGCGGTAGGGTTGGGCGGAGCTAGTGAGCACGCTGGAATGGCACGGCTCCGTCTCTGGTGTGCTGCCCGCGTTTGGCCGGCGGTGTCCTCATTTGGGCGGCGCTGCACTGGCGCTGCGGGGAAGGGGTGCTGGTCTAGGCTTGGTTAGATGCTAGGGGGACCTGGGAGTGCAGAGAGGGTTAAGAGGGGTCAAGGGCTTAACTAGCAACAGTAATAGTTAGGCCACTTTTTATCTGCTTGCCAGGTGTTCGACACAATGGCCGCATGAAGAAAATATTTGAATTTTTGGGAGATTTTTGGTGGAGTGATTCATCTTATGATTAAGCATCTAGGTTTGCTTGGGATTCAAAAATGGAGTTTATTTGAGTGGTTTTTGAATAAGTGTGATCTATACATATGAACTACATTCAATATCAAATGTCATTTGAATTTAGTGTTTGAAAGTTGGGATGAAACAAATTGGGCCTTGGCAGATCACTACTTGTACTAGCAAGGGTTACAAAGAATCACAATTGTTTCTGTTAAGATTTGAGTTCTAGGAATAGCCAAAGTAGGCTATGTGATTAAAATGGCAAAAGTGACCATTGGCTTAATTAACTCTTTTTTATTTCTTTTTCATTTGGATTTGTTTGGGAATGATCTAGATGATGTTTAATTCACCTTAGAATCATTTTACAACTAATGGATAACTCAAACATGGCAATTCAAAACAACTCCTAAATTAAATGCACACACATATGAATGCTTAATCATTTTAAAAGGAAAAGTTTTTGTTACCCCTAAATTGGGTAGATTTGATCTTGATTAACTTTGAATTAAGTTTTGGGATGTTACAAACCTTCCCCCCTTAAAAAAAATCTCGTCCCGAGATTTACGAAAGAAAACTAGGAACTAAAGAGATCTGGGAACTCTATCCTAATGTAATCTTCTCGCTCCCAAGTGGCTTCCTCTTCGGTATGATTGCTCCATTGGATCTTGAGAAACTTGATACTCCTGGTCCTGGTGGTTCGGTAGGATTCCTCCAAGATACGGATGGGCACTTGATGATACGCCAGGTTCTTGTTGATATCAACAGCTTGGTGATCGATATTCTTGAAAACTTCGGTCTTCTCTGGCACTTCTAAGCATTTGCGAAGTAACGAGATATGGAACATATTGTGGATGGCAGACATCTCTTCAGGCAGTTCCAGTTGATAAGATACTTCTCCTCGGCGATTCAGAATCTTGAAAGGCCCGATATATCTGGGGGCTAACTTTCCTTTCAGACTAAAACGTTGGGTTCCCTTCAATGGTGAAACCTTGAGATATAGAATATCTCCGACATTGAAAGTCAGGTCTCTCCTTCTCTTGTCAGCATAACTCTTATGTCTGGATTGGGCGGTCTTGAGGTGCTCACAGACCTTGTGAACCTTCTCTTCCGCTTCTCGAAGAATGTGGGGTCCAAATATTTGACTCTCTCCTACTTGCGACCAATTCAAAGGGGTGAGACACTTTGTTCCGTATAGGAACTCAAATGGTGCCATTTGCAAACTAGCTTGATAACTGTTGTTATATGATAATTCTACGAAAGGAAGACAGTCTTCCCATTTTGATCCATACTCCAAAACACAAGCTCTCAACATATCTTCTAAGATCTGGTTGACTCTTTCAGTCTGTCCATCAGTTTGTGGGTGATAAGCGGTGCTGAAGGTCAATTTGGTTCCCAATCCTTTTTGGACTTTCTGCCAAAATCTGGAGGTAAATTGGGTTCCTCGATCTGATACTATGGTCTTGGGGGTTCCATGCAGACTGACAATTCTAGCAATGTACAACTCTGCTAGCTTCGAACTCTGGTAGGTTGTCTTGACATGTATAAAATGAGCTACTTTGGACAGTCTATCAACGATGACCCAGATTGAGTCATTTCCCCTACTAGAAGTAGGCAAACCGGTGATAAAGTCCATTCCTATGGAATCCCATTTCCATTCCGGAATCTGCAATGGTTGCAACAGTCCTGCGGGTCTCTAATGTTCCGCTTTGACTCTTTAACAGATGTCACACTTGGTGATGTAGCTTCTGATTTCTCTCTTCATCTTGTGCCACCAAAATTGCTCTTTCAAATCTTGATACATCTTCGTTCCTCTGGGGTGGATAGAATAAAGAGTATCATGAGCTTCTTGCACGATAACTTGCTTCAGCTCCGAATCTGCTGGCACACAGATACGGCCTTTGTACCATAGAAATCATTCTTCCTCTTCGGTGAATCCAGGTACCTTTCATGTACCAATACGGCGTTTGATTTCGTCGATACTTTCATTTCCCTTATGGGCTTCTTTAATTTGGCTAATCAAAGTGGGTTGAAGTTCAATGCTAGCTAGAAATCCTTTGCTAACAAGCTCAGTCCGAAACTGCTCCAACTCCTCATATAAACTGGGTTGCTTCTCCTTGATCATGGTATTTAGCCTGCACGGCAATCTGCTAAGAGCATCCGCTACCACATTGGCCTTGCAGGGGTGATAGTGAATGTCAAGGTCATAATCCTTGATTAACTCTATCCATCTCCTTTGCCTCATATTCAGATCCTTATGAGTGAAAATATACTTCAAGCTTTTGTGATCTGAGTAAATCTCACAGCGATTACCATAAGTTAATGACGCCACATCTTCAATGCCAAAACTACGGCTGCTAATTCAAGATCATGGGTCGGATAGTTCTGCTCGTGCTGCTTCAGTTGTCGAGACAGATAAGCGATGACTTTGCCTTCTTGCATCAATACACATCCGAGACCAATCTTGGATGCATCACAATATACGTCAAACGGCTTCTTGATATCTGGCATGATCAATATTGGGGCTAAAATCAATCTCTTCTTCAGTTCTTGGAAACTGGCTTCACATTTGTCGGTTCATTCAAACTTCTTGTCCTTCTTCAACAATTGGGTCATGGGTTTGGCGATACTAGAGAATCCTTCTACGAACTTGCGGTAATATCCCGCTAATCCGAGAAATGCACGGACTTGGGTATGAGTGGTTGGGGCTTCCCATTCTTCGAGATCTTTAATTTTGGCGGGATCAATAGAGACTCCTCCGGTAGACACAATATGTCCTAGGAATCCTACTTCTTTCAGCCAGAACTCACATTTGCTGAATTTGGCATACAACCGATGCTCTCGAAGGGTTTCAAGGATGATTCTCAGATGTTGCTCATGCTCTTCTTCTGACTTGGAGTAGATAAGGATATCGTCGATAAACACAACTACAAACTTATCCAAGAAATTCATAAAGATCTTATTCATGAGATTCATGAAATAAGCAGGGGCATTGGTTAATCCAAAAGACATAACCATATACTCGTATAAACAATAGCGAGTAGTAAAGGCGGTCTTCGGAATATCCGTTGCATGAATCTTAAGTTGGTGATAACCAGTCCTAAGATCGATCTTAGAGAACACATTTGCTCCAGTCTATTGATCAAATAGATCTTCTATCTTTGGCAAAGGGTACTTGTTTTTGATGGTGATGTCATTCAGCTTTCTGTAATCGGTGCACAAACGGTTGCCTCCATCTTTCTTGTCGACGAATAACACTTGTGATCTCCATGGCGATGCACTTGGTTGAATCAAGCCTGTTGCTAGCATAGCATCCAGCTGCTTCTTCAATTCCACTAACTCTGAGGGGTTCATGCTATAGGGTCTCTAGCCTATGGGTCCGGTTTTGGGGATTAGTTCAATAATGAACTCAATATCCCTATCTGGGGGCATACCGGGCAATTCATCTCGGAATACGTCGGGGTATTCACAGACTACTCTGACTTGGTCTATGGTGGGCAGGGCTAGACTCTTGTTGCACTTGAATTGACGGGGCAGGGTTTCAGAGATATGCTCTAGTGTTACTCCAGAGCTACTGGTCATGGTGATGGCTTTCTTAGCACAGTCTATGTAACATCCCAAAACTCTAATCCAAGGTTATTAAGATCCAAATCATCAAAATTAGGGTTAACAAAAACTTTTCCAATTAAAATTATTAAAGCATTCATATGTGTGTGCATTTAAAATAGGAGTTGATTTGAATTGCCTTGTTTAAGTGATCCATTGCTTGTAAAATGATTCTTAGGTGAAATAAACATCATCTAGATCATTCCCAAACAAATCCCAAGGAAAAACAAATCAAAATGAATAAAAGAAAGAAATGGTCATTTGTGCCATTTTAATCAAGATGCCTACTTTGGCTATTCCTAGGGCTCAATTCTTAGTAGAGACAAATGTGGATCTTTGCACCCCTTGCTAGTACATGTAATGATGTACCAAGGCCCACTTTGTGATCTGCCAAAAACTTTCAAACACTACTTTTAAATGGCATTTGAAAATTGAATGTAGTTCATATGGGAAGGTCACACTTATTCAAAAACCACTCAAATGAGCCCCACTTTCAAAACCCAAGCAACCACAGAGGCTTAAGCATGTGTATAGCAAACTCACCAAAATTCATTCAAAAATTCCAAACTTGAGTTCATGCGGCCATTGTGTCGAACACCTGGCAGGCATGAATCACACTCTAATCCTAGATCACTGTTTCTACAGGGTTTTGCCACCCATTTGACCTCAGTTTGCTCCCTATGTCCCTTCTAGCTCTAACCAAAGCCTAATCACCCCACCCCTTCGTCCCTAGTACTAGTACCACGCCACCCCGAGGACATGCTCGCCGGCCAAACCTTGCCAACACAGTAGCACACCACCAACCCCTCTCCGCCGCTCTAGGGAGCACGACGTGACCTCACCGCCGCCCACGGTCCACCCCACGCTCACTGCCAGCCCCTGGACCACTGAGGAACCGCCGCGCACTAAGCATTTGCGCGCAGCCAGAGCGCGCAAGAGCGCCAACGCCGCCAGCACACCACAGACCGTGCCTCAACCGCAGACCGCGCGCGCCGCTCCCCCTCGACCCCAGCCACCCGCCAGACACGGCTGTGCACCGCCATGTGACCCACAGTCGCCATGCACCGTGTCGAGCACCGCCTCTGTCTCCCAGAGCGCGGGATGCTCCCGACCAAACGCCACGCCTCTAGCCATGCATTTAAGTCATAGAGCACCGCCAGGAGGCAGGCCACCGTCCCCTACCTCAAGCCACGCCACTAGCACGTTGTGCAACCCTCACCGGAGTTGCCCGCCCATCCCTTTCGGTCGCCTCGTCGAGCTATAAATAGAGGCCACCCCAGCAGAAACCACTCACACCATTCCACTCCCCTCTCCTCACTAGTCCTTCCCCACCTCTAGCCGGAGCAGCTCGAGAACTTGTTCGCGGGAATTTGGCCGGAGAAGCCCGCTGCAGAGGAGGAGAAGGCGCCATCGATTTCGTCCACCTCAGGAGCTGCAGCGACCACCCCTGAGCCCGTCGTCGACAGCACGTTCAATCACCCCCATCGCTGCCGTAGCTGGAGCCCTGGTATGCCCCCTGAGCACCCCCACCGAGCCGCTAGGGTTAGACCTCGCCGGCGACCTGTCCGTCATTGACGACGAGCCCCAGCCGTAGATCCTAGTTCTAATCTAACGGCCCACATCGCCCCGTACCTCTTCGGGTGTAAAGAGCCGCTGACCGGTGGACCCCCCCTGTCAGCTGTCCTCTGTGCCGCGGAACGCCACTGGGCCGGCCCGTTTACTTTCCCGCGTGATCCATTTAATTCAAACTTAGATTTTTCTATTTAGTTTAAACCTAGTTATGTCCCTTAGTTTAAAAATCCATTCAGAGAGATTTACAAATCCAAATGGAGTGATTCCAATTTTGTTAGAAAGCTACTGAAAAGATCTACCCAAGCCCGTTGGATTTAATTCAATTCGAACAAGAGATCTCTCCTAGTAAAAATAACAAGACAGAAGCTTTTGCACATTCAAACATTTTTATAAAATCAACCATGATAGCTTTTGAGTTGATTCCAACTCTCAAAAATCACATTTAACCATAATTATCTGAATATGTAATAATATTGAGGTTTATATGCAGTGACTTTGGACTAGTACCAAAATAATGCTATATAGGCATTTCTAGTCACTTTAAATCATTAAATAATAAACTTAAACCTAAGTAAATATGATCCAACCATTAAATCACATTCCCACATGTGAGAATATGTGGTGATGACATGTGTACATATGATCCCATATTTTAAGTGGTGAATATTAAATCTTAGTTAATTTTCATGAGTAGAAATTACTTTTCTTAAATAAAAAGAATGTAGCTAGTTAATAATACTTGTGATGCTTGTGATGATAATAGATCATAAAATGTGTGCCTTAGAGTGCTAATTAGACTAGTAAGTATTGTTTGGTGATTGTGTACTCCGTATGTATTTATAGACGATTGTACTGACCAAGCTTTCGAGGAGGAGGAGTTCTATCAAGAGGAGGAAGAAAACTTCAACCACTGCACTTCACAAGGCAAGCCACCATTAACAATGCAAGCTAACCCTTGCAAGCTTGATAATCTAAGTAGATGCTTTAGGCATGCTTTGGCTATACCACTTTGACCATTACTTACCCCAAGTGTTATTTTCAAAGCTTTACTTCCTTTACTTTACCAAAGTCCTTTACTTGTTTTGAAGGTAGCATAAAGAGTATAAAACTTGACCTATTTAGATAATTTTTGATGTCATTCTATAGCATGAGATTGACCCCATCTTTTCACCTTAGTGAACACTCTTAACTTAGTAGTTTAGAGTAGATCAAAAACTTGAGTCACTCTAGATGGGAATACTTGGTGAAAATGAATTATGAAAACCTTGGAATGATGAGTCATTCTATTGAGATGTTTTGACATGTGTTGAAGAACACAAATGGTTTATGATGGTGAAAATGTTGAGGCATGAGCCTAACCCTTTTACAAAAACTGATGGTTGGATTCGGATGCGATACCATTCCAATTTTACCGTACAACCACAATACCTGAATTGGGTAAGGGTTAGCTGGAAATTTATATGTATTAGTATTAGTTACCTCGTGGGAGAGGTTTGAGCTGAGGCTACCTCTCAATGTTGTCCACCTATGCAGTGCCCAAGATGACAGATGATCATGGTTGGGAGGCCATCCTCATAGGAGAGGTGCTTATACTAGGGTGTGTAAAGGAAAGGTTATGTTTGATTATCTGCATACTAAGTATGATGATTTAGGGTTATCGAATCTTGTGGTGAAAGTGTACCACCTCTGCAGAGTGTCAAACTATTGGAATAGCCGCGTCCGCGGTTATGGACAGTTGGAATGGCCATACTGTTTTGTTGTCAGATGTTTTCAAAATAACTTCTGAAAGGAATGATGAATATTGACTTGAACACAACAAGGTTGTGTTTATGACACTAGCTTCCCAACTTAAGTGATTCTAGAACTTTATTTTATCTTTCTTTGCTTCTGAACTCAGCTTAGGTTTCAAACTTAACCTTATAGTTAAACTTAGAGTTAGCACTTTACTTTGGAACTATACTACTTGTTAGTGGTAGTTTGCGAGTACTTAATGAGTACTCATGGCTTTTGTCCCTGGCTATTCTCATGGCCAGACTATGAAGGAGACTACCAAGATGATGGCCAGCAGGACGACTATGATAACTAGGACTATCTGCCTTCGTCAACATTGCATGTGCCCCTGAAGATGGACCCCACCGCTACGCTTATCTTTTCTTCCGATGTTTGTTGTATTAAGACTGGATCATGAGATCCTTATTTGTGTTAGACCTTATGTATGGTTTGTAATGGATGATGTACTGTGATATCCAATCTGTTATGTCTCGCAAAAATGGTAATCCTGGGATTGCGAGGTATGGCATAACAGGCATCTAGGATTAAAAATCTGGGTGTGGACAAGTTGGTATCAGAGCCATCCTGACCATAGGAGACCCTAGTTAGAATGGATGTCCGAACAAAAACTTACTTTCCAAACCAAAGTGAGTATTTATGAAAAACTATTTCCTCTCTTATCCTTGGGAATTCATTCTTTCTCAAAAATTCATGTTCCTCAAAATTCTTACATTACTACTTAAAATTTGACACACTTGATCACTTCACTAATTTCCTCATCCTTAATTCTTGTAGATGGAGACTCAGTTCAACAAGTTCTACCAGTTGGGAAACAGAGGTCAGCTGATCTTCGAAAGGGATCTGGATTCACTCTCGGAGTTACTGGGACACCCACATCCGGAGTTTCTTGGAGCTCAACTTCCAGGACCCCCAGGATGAGATTTACAGTGGCTAGTCACCACTGATCTTAGAGGAAGCATGGAAGCACCAACGTCCAGGAGAATCCAGTTCTCCGTTAGAGAGAACAACTGGCTAGATGGATTAGCCAGGGCAATGCATGAAGCTCTCGCACATCTATGTGCCCTCAGTGTCAACCAAATCCAAGGAACCCGTTTTGCTCACTATGCAAGACGTGACTTCATGGGAATGCCGATGGAGATGCCCAGTCACCCAGAGCTGAAGCGTCAAGTGGAGAACCTTGACTTCCTGTTGTATGATCGCCAGAAGGAATTGGACAATGCTAGGGAGTTTGCCAACCACAACCGTGCCATTGCCGCCCAGAAGGCCCAAACTTTCTCACTGCTTGTCAAGGATCGCAGTCTCTTCACCTCTAGTGCGAGAAGAAGGATCACACCATCACCCGTCTTCGCAAGAAGGTGGCCGACCTCAAGAAGACCGTCAAGGAGCAGGAAGCTCAGCTTGCAGCCAAGGAGGAAGAAGAGGAGGGTGAAGACATCCAGGGAGACATGGATTCTTACCTCAGCAATGATGACAACTTTCTGGAGGAGGATGCGGTGGACTTCTACACTGACGATGAGGACTCCGACTTCATCGATGATGAGTAGATGCACTAGAGCATTGTCATAGCATGAGATGTATCGGTCCCACTGTATCGTAGCTTGCAGAATGGTTCTTAAAACCATCTGTTTTTCTTTGTTGTGGTGTGTGTTGTATCGGGTGCCTGTTTGCATGAATGAAATGGAGTTAGTTGCAAAAACCTGAGTCAAACTCAAAGTTTTAGCTTGAAACCAAAACCATGAACCTTAGAACTTTCCCTCTTATCCCCTTATCTACCTTGATCTTCAGATGACTCGTGGAAACCAAGGAGGGAGAAGCTCGTGAAGCAAGCAGGGCAGAACGCCAGGCCAACTTAGCAACATTGCAGCAAATAGCTCAGATGGCCCAAAACAACCAAGGGCATGGAAATCAGGATCAGCATGGATCCAAACTCAAAAACTTCCAGAATACTAATCCCCCAATCTTTAGTACTTCAGAGAACCCACTGGATGCTGATGACTGGTTGTAGACAATGGAAAACAACTTAGAAGTTGCAGGAGTTGATGACAACGAGAAAGTTCTCTTCGCCACCAATTATCTGGCAGGAGATGCAAGAGCATGGTGGAACAGTATCCGCACCATGAACCATGGTCAAGTGATGACATGGGAAGCCTTCAAAATCAAGTTCAGTCGCACCCACGTGCCGCAAGGTCTAGTCACTAGAATGAGGGATGAATTTCGAGAACTGAAGCAAGGACGAATGACTGTGGTGGATTACCGTGATAGGTTCCTGTCACTTGCAAGGTATGCACCTGATGAGATCAACACGGAGGCCAAGAAGAAGGAGAGATTCCTGAACGGATTGCATGATGAGATGCAGACTGTCCTCGTCAACATCCGCTTCGTGGATCTCGAAGAGCTAGTCGACTCTGCCATTCGGATGGAAGGGAAGATTAACCAGGCCAACGACAACCGCAAACGTTGTATGATGCAGCAATATGGATCCAGTAGTCACCAGAAGTACCATCCCAACCCCTCACCAGGATATGCACCAAGGAACAATCGACCCCCAATGTCTCGCCCAAGCTACCCCAACCGTAGCGGAGGCAATGTGAAGTCCGGAGGAAACAATCACAACTCCGGCAACGCCAACAACTTCAACCGTGCACCTCCCAAGAACAACAACAACAACAACACTGCACCCAGAACTGGCAGCAATGTTGTGCCCGTCGCAGCAAAGGACAAGTCCCAGATCACTTGTTTCGAGTGTGGAGTGAAGGGTCACTATTCCAATGAGTGTCCCAAGAAGACTGCCGCCAATGCCAATGTGAATGCCCCAGCTCAACAGCAGCATCGTGTTCAACCAGGGAGAAGATTTTCCCTAGGGAACCCTCACAACCGCAACGGCCGTCTCTTCCACATGAACGCCGAAGAAGCCCAAGAAGCGCCAGATGTAGTGTTGGGTATGTTTTCTGTCAAATCAGTTTTAGCAAGGGTATTGTTTGATTCGGGAGCATCACACTCATTTGTCACCGAAGAATTTGCATGCACTAGTAAGATTCACCCAACCAACTTGAAGCATGTCATGATAGTTCAAATCCCCGGGTCAACTACAAAAGCTAGAAAAATTTGCAAAGCTATGCCTATCAGAATACATGGGATACATTTTTATGCCAACCTAATAGTACTCGGAACCAAAGGATTAGAAGTAGTACTAGGTATGGACTGGATGTCAAGGCATAATGGAATTATAGACTGTGCTAAGAAAGCCATCACCATGACCAGTAGCTTTGGAGTCACAGTAGAGCATATATCTGAAACCTTACCTCGTCAATTCAAGTGCAACAAGAGTCTAGTCCTACCCACCATAGACCAAGTAAGAGTAGTCTGTGAATACCCCGACGTATTCCCAGATGAATTTCCAGGTATGCCCCCGGATAGGGATATTGAGTTCATTATCGAACTAATCCCCGGAACCGGACCCATAGCCTAGAGACCCTATAGCATGAACCCCTCAGAGTTAGTGGAACTGAAGAAGCAGTTGGATGCTATGTTAGCATCAGGCTTGATTCAACCAAGCGCATCGCCATGGAGATCACCAGTGTTATTCATCGACAAGAAAGATGGAGGCAATTTTGTGCATAGATTATAGAAAGTTGAATGACGTCACCATCAAGAACAAGTACCCCTTGCCAAAAATAGAGGATCTATTTGATTAGTTGATTGGAGCTCAGGTATTCTCAAAGGTTGATCTTAGGACTGGTTATCACCAACTTAAGATTCATGCAACGGATATTCCAAAGACCGCCTTTACTACTCGCTATTGTTTATACGAGTATACGGTTATGTCTTTTGGATTAACCAATGCCCCTGCTTATTTCATGAATTTCCTAGATAAGTTCGTAGTTGTGTTTATCGACGACATCCTTATATACTCCAAGTCAGAATAAGAGCATGAGCAACATCTGAGAGTCATTCTAGAAACCCTGAGAGAGCATCGATTGTATGCCAAGTTCAGCAAGTGTGAGTTTTGGCTGAAAGAAGTAGGATTCCTAGGACATATTGTGTCTATCGGAGGAGTCTCTATTGATCCTGCCAAGATCAAAGATGTCGAAGAATGGGAAGCCCCAACCACTCAAACCCAAGACCGTGCATTTCTCGGATTAGCGGGATACAACCGCAAGTTCGTAGAAGGATTCTCGAGCATTGCCAGACCCATGACCCAATTGTTAAAGAAGGACAAGAAGTTTGAATGGACCGACAAATGTGAAGCCAGTTTTCAAGAACTAAAGAAGAGATTGATATCAGCCCCAATATTGATCATGCCAGACATCAAGAAGTCATTTGATGTATATTGTGATGCATCCAAGATTGGTCTCGGATGTGTATTAATGCAAGAAGGCAAGGTTATCGCTTATCTGTCTCAACAGCTGAAGCAGCATGAGCAGAACTATCCTACTCATGACCTTGAACTAGCAGCCGTAGTTTTGGCATTAAAGACATGGCGTCATTATCTTATGGGTAATCGCTATGAGATTTACTCAGATCACAAGAGCTTGAAGTATATTTTTACTCAAAAGGAGCTGAATATAAGGCAAAGGAGATGGATAGAGTTAATCAAGGATTATGACCTTGACATTCACTATCACCCTGGCAAAGCCAATGTGATAGCGGATGCCCTTAGCAGATTGCCGTGTAGGCTAAACACCATGATTAAAGAGAAGCAGCCAAGTTTGTATGAGGAGTTGGAGCAGTTAAGAACTGAGCTGGTTAGCAAAGGATTCTTAGCTAGTATTGAACTTCAACCCACTTTGATTAGACAAATCAAGGAAGTCCAGAAGGGAAATGAAAGTATCGACGGAATCAAACGTCGTATTGGTACAGGAAAGGTACCAGGATTCACTGAAGACGAAGAAGGAGTTCTGTGGTACAAAGGAGGTATCTGTGTGCCAGCAGATTCGGAGCTAAAGCAAGTCATCATGCAGGAAGCTCATGATACTCTTTATTCTGTCCACCCTAGAGGAACGAAGATGTATCAAGATTTGAAAGAGCAATTTTGGTGGCACAAGATGAAGAGAGAAATCGGAAGCTACATCGCCAAGTGTGACATTTGTCAAAGAGTCAAAGCAGAGCATCAAAGACCCGCAGGACTGTTGCAACCATTGCAGATTCCAGAATGTAAATGGGATTCCGTAGGAATGGACTTTATCACTGGTTTGCCTACTTCCAGTAGGGGAAATGACTCAATCTAGGTCATAGTTGATAGACTGTCCAAGGTAGCTCACTTCATACCTGTCAAGACTACCTACTAGAGTTCGAAGCTAGCAGAACTGTATATTGCTAGGATTGTTAGTCTGCATGGAACCCCCAAGACCATAGTATCAGATTGAGGAACCCAGTTTACCTTGAGATTTTGGCAGAAAGTCTAGGAAGGATTAGGCACCAAGTTGAACTTCAGCACCGCTTATCACCCGCAAACTGATGGACAGACTGAAAGAGTCAACCAAATCCTAGAGGATATGTTAAGAGCTTGTGTTTTGGAGTATGGATCGAAATGGGAAGACTGCCTGCCTTTCGCAGAATTCTCATATAACAACAGTTATCAAGCTAGTTTGTGTATGGCACCATTTGAGTTCCTATACGGAAGGAAGTGACGTACCCCCTTGAATTGGTCGCAAGTAGGAGAGAGTCAGATTTTTGGACCCAACATTCTCCGACAAGCCAAAGAGAAGGTTCACAAAGTCCGTGAACACCTCAAGACCGCCCAGTCCAGACAGAAGAGTCATGCAGACAAGAGAAGGAGAGACTTGACTTTCAATGTCGGAGATTTTGCGTATCTCAAGCTTTCGCCATTGAAGGGAACGCAACGCTTTAGTCTAAAAGGAAAGTTAGCCCCTAGATATATCAGACCATTCAAGATTCTGAATCGTCGAGGAGAAGTATCGCATCAATTGGACCTGCCTGAAGAGATGTCAGCCATCCACAACGTGTTCCATATATCGTTACTTCGCAAATGCCTGGAAGTGCTGGAGAAGACTGAAGTTTTCAAAAACATAGATCACCGAGCCAGATCAACAATGACCTGACATATCGTGAAGTACCCATCCGTATCTTGGAGGAAGCTTACAGAACCACCAGAACCAGGAGTATCAAGTTTCTCAAGATTCAATGGAGCAACCATACCGAGGAAGAAGCCACCTGGGAGCGAGAAGATTACATTAGGACAGAGTTCCCATATCTCTTTATTTCCTAGTTTTCTTTAGTAAATCTCGGGACAAGATTTTGTTTAAGGGGGGAAGGTTTAACATCCCAAAACTCTAATCCAAGGTTATTAAGATCCAAATCATCAAAATTAGGGTTAACAAAAACTTTTCCAATTAAAATTATTAAAGCATTCATATGTGTGTGCATTTAAAATAGGAGTTGATTTGAATTGCCTTGTTTAAGTGATCCATTGCTTGTAAAATGATTCTTAGGTGAAATAAACACCATCTAGATCATTCCCAAACAAATCACAAAGAAAAACCAATCAAAATGAATAAAAGAAAGAAATGGTCATTTGTGCCATTTTAATCAACATGCCTACTTTGGCTATTCCTAGGGCTCAATTCTTAACAGAGACAAATGTGGATCTTTGCACCCCTTGCTAGTACATGTAATGATGTACCAAGGCCCACTTTGTGATCTGCCAAAAACTTTCAAACACTAATTTTAAATGGCATTTGAAAATTGAATATAGTTCATATGGGAAGATCACACTTATTCAAAAACCACTCAAATGAGCTCCAGTTTCAAAACCCAAGCAACCACAGAGGCTTAAGCATGTGTATAGCAAACTCACCAAAATTCATTCAAAAATTCCAAACTTGAGTTCATGCGGCCATTGTGTCGAACACCTGGCACGCATGAATCACACTCTAATCCTAACTGTTTGTACAGGGTTTTTCCACCCATTTGACCTCAATTTGCTCCCTCTGTCCCTTCTAGCTCTAACCCAAGCCTAATCATCCCACCCCTTTGTCCCTAGCAGCAGTACCATGCCACCCCGAGGACATGCTCGCCGGCCAAACCTTGCCAACGTAGCAGCAGACTGCCAACCCCTCTCCGCCGCTCCAAGGAGCACGACGTGACCTCACCGCCGCCCACGGTCCACCCCACGCTCACTGCCAGCCCTTGGACCACCGAGGAACCGCCGCGCACTAAGCCTCTGCGCGCAGCCAGAGCGCACCAGAGCACCAACGCCGCCAGCACACCACAGACCACGCCTCGAACGCAGACTGCGCCTGCCGCTCTGCCTCGACCCCAGCAACCCGCCAGACACGGTCGTGCACCGCTGCGCGACCCACAACCGTTGTGCGCCCCGTCGAGCACTGCCTCTGTCTCCCAGAGCGCGGGACGCTCCCGACCAAATTCCACCGCCCCTAGCCACGCATTTAAGTCATAGAGCACTGCCAGGAGGCAGGCCACCGTCCCCTTCCTCAAGCCACGCCGCTAGCACGATGTGCAGCCCTCACCGGAGTCGCCCGCCCATCCCTTTCGGTCGCCTCGTCGAGCTATAAATAGAGGCCACCCCAGCACAAACCACTCACACTATTCCAATCCCCTCTCCTCACTGGTCCTTCCCCACCTCTAGCCGGAGCAGCTCGAGCACTTGTTCGCCAGAATTTGGCCGGAGAAGCCCGCTGCAGAGGAGGAGAAGCATCGTCGATTTCGTCCACCTTAGGAGCTGCAGCGACCACCCCTGAGCCCACCATCGACAGCACGTTCGATCGCCCCCATCACCGCCGTAGCTGGAGCCCTGGTATGCCCCCTGAGCACCCCCACCGAGCCGCTAGGGTTAGACCTTGTCGGCGACCTATCCGTCGTCGACGACGAGCCCCAGCCGTAGATCCTAGTTCTAATCTAACGGCCCACATCGCCCCATACCGCTTCGCGTGTAAAGAGCCGTTGACCGGTGAACCCCCCTGTCGGCGGTCCTATGTGCCCCGAAATGCCAATGGGCTGGCCCGTGTACTTTCCTACGTGACCCATTTAATTCAAACTTAGATTTTTCTATTTAGTTTAAACCTAGTTCTGTCCCTTAGTTTAAAAATCCATTTAGAGCGATTTACAAATCCAAATGGAGTGATTCCAATTTTGTTAGAAAGCTACTGAAAAGATCTACCCAAGCCCGTTGGATTTAATTCAATTAGAATTAGAGATCTCTCCTAGTAAAAATAACAAGACAGAAGCTTTTGCACATTCAAACATTTTTATAAAATCAACCATGATAGATTTTGAGTTGATTCAACTCTCAAAAATCACATTTAACCATACCTATCTGAATATGTAATAATATTAAGGTTTACATGCAATGACTTTGGACTAGTACACAAATAATGCTATATAGGCATTTCTAGTCACTTTAAGTCACTAAATAATAAACTTAAACCTAAGTAAATATGATCCAACCCTTAAATCACATTCCCACATGTGAGAATATGTGGTGATGACATGTGTCCATATGATCCCATCTTTTAAGTGGTGAATATTAAATCTTAGTTAATTTTCATGAGTAGAAATTACTTTTCTTAAATAAAAAGAATGTAGTTAGTTAATAATACTTGTGATGCTTGTGATGATAATAGATCGTCAAATGTGTGCCTTAGAGTGCTAATTAAACTAGTAAGTATTGTTTGGTGATTGTGTACTCCGTATGTATTTATAGACGATAGTACCGACCAAGCTTTCGAGGAGGAGGAGTTCTATCAAGAGGAGGAAGAAAACTTCAACCACTGCACTGCACAAGGCAAGCCACCATTAACAATCCAAGCTAACCCTGGCAAGCTAGATAATCTAAGTAGATGCTTTAGGCATGCTTTGGCTATACCACTTTGTCCATTAGTTAGCCCAAGTATTATTTCCAAAGCTTTACTTCCTTTACTTTACCAAAGTCCTTTACCTGTTTTGAAGGTAGCATAAAGAGTATAAAACTTGACCTATTTAGATAACTTTAGATGTCATTCTATAGCATGAGATTGACCCCATCTTTTCACCTTAGTGAACACTCTTAACTTATTAGTTTAGAGTAGATCAAAAACTTGAGTCACTCTAGATGGGAATACTTGGTAAAAATGAATTATGAAAACCTTGGAATGATGAGTCATTCTATTGAGATGTTTTGACATGTGTTGAAGAACACAAATGGTTTGTGATGGTGAAAATGTTGAGGCATGAGCCTTAACCCTTTTACAAAAACTGATGGTTGGATTCGGATGCGATACCATTCCAATTTTACCGTACAACCACAATACCTGAATTGGATAAGGCTTAGTTGGAAATTTATATGCATTAGTATTAGTTCCCTCGCAGGAGAGGTTTGAGCTGAGGCTACCTCTCAATGTTGTCCACCTATGCAGTTCCCAAGATGACAGATGGTCATGGTGGGGAGGCCATGCTCATAGGAGAGGTGCTTATACTAGGGTGTGTAAAGGAAAGGTTATGTTTGATTACCTGCATACTAAGTATGATGATTCAGGGTTATCGAATCTTGTGGTGAAAGTGTACCACCTCTGCAGAGTGTCAAACTATTAGACTAGCCGCGTCTGTGGTTATGGATAGTTGGAATGGCCATACTGTTTCGTTGTCAGATGTTTTCAAAATAACTTATGAAAGGAATGATGAATCTTGACTTGAACACAACAGGGTTGTGTTTATGACACTAGCTTCCCAACTTAAGTGATTCTAGAACTTTATTTTATCTTTCTTTGCTTCTGAACTCAGCTTAGGTTTCAAACTTAACCTTATAGTTAAACTTAGAGTTAGCACTTTACTTTAGAACTATACTACTTGTTAGTGGTAGTTTGCGAGTACTTAAAGAGTACTCATGGCTTTTGTCCCTGGCTATTCTCATGGCCAGACTATGAAGGAGACTACCAAGATGATGGCCAGCAGGACGGCTATGATAATTAGGACTATCTGCCTTCGTCAGCATTGCATGTGCCCCTGAAGATGGACCCCACCGCTACGCTTATCTTTTCTTCCGCTGTTTGTTGTATTAAGACTGGATCATGAGATCCTTATTTGTGTTAGACCTTATGTATGGTTTGTAATGGATGATGTACTGTGATATCCAATCTGTTATGTCTCGCAAAAATGGTAATCCTAGGATTGCGAGGTATGGCATAACAGGCATCTGGGATTAAAAATCCGGGTGTTGACAGTCTATCAGTCCTTTATGCTTTGACATCCTATCCATTCCTAGTACTACTTCCAATCCTTTCGTTCCAAGTACTATTAGATTAGCATAAAAATCTATTCCATGTATTCTGATAGGCATAGCTTTGCAAATTTTTCTAGATTTTGTAGTTGAACCAGGAAATTGAACTATCATGACATGCTTCAAGTTGGTTGGATGAATCTTACTAGTGCATGCAAATTCTTCGGTGACAAATGAGTGCGATGCTCTAGAATCAAACTATACTCTTGCTAAAACTGAGTTGACAGAAAACATACCTAGCACTACATCTGGCACTTCTTAGGCTTATCCGGCGTTCGTGTGGAGGAGACGCCCGTTGCGGTTGTGAGGGTTCCCTGGGGCAAATCTTCTTCCTGGTTGAACACGACGCTGCTGTTGAGCTGGGGCATTCACATTTGTAGTGGCGGCAATCTTCTTGGGGCACTCATTGGAATAGTAACCCTTCACTCCACACTCAAAGCAAGTAATCTACGACTTGTCTTTGGCTGCCACGGGCACATCATTGCTTCCAGTTCTGGGTGCAGTGTTGTTATTGTTGTTGTTGCTCTTGGGAGGGGCACGGTTGAAATTGCTGGTGTTGCCGGAGTGATTGTTGTTTTCTCCGGACTTCACATTTCCTCTGCTATGGTTGGGGTAGCTTGGGCGAGACATTGGGGGTCGGTTGTTTCTTGGTGCATACCCTGCTGACGGGTTGGGACGGTACTTCTGATGACAGTTGGATCCAGCTTGGTCCATCATATGACGCTTGCGGTTGTCGTTTGCTTGGTTAATCTTCCCTTCCATTTGAATGGCAGAGTCGACTAGTTCTTTGAGATCCTCAAAACAGATGTTGATGAGGACAGTCTGCATCTCATCATGTAGTCCGTTCAGGAATCTCTCCTTCTTCTTGGCCTCCGTGTTGATCTCATTAGGTGCATACCTAGCAAGTGACAGGAATCTGTCACGGTACTCCACTACAGTCATTCTTCCTTACTTCAGCTCTCTAACTTCATCCCTCATTCTGGTGACTAGACCCTGCGGCACGTGGGTGCGGCTAAACTTGATTTTGAAGGCTTCCCATGTCATCACTTGACCATGGTTCATTGTGCAGATACTGTTCCACCATGCTCTTGCGTCTCCTGCCAAATAGTGGGTGGCAAAAAGAATTTTCTCGTTGGCATCCACTCCCGCTACTTCTAAGTTGTTCTCCATTGTCTACAACCAGTCATCAGCATCCAGTGGTTCTCTGAAGTACTAAAGATTGGGGGAATGGTATTCTGGAAGTTTTTGAGTTTGGATCCATGATGATCCTGATTTCCATGCCTTTGGTTGTTTTGGGCCATCTGGGCGATCTGCTGCAGTGTTGCTAAGTTGGCCTGGCGCTCTACCCTGCTTGCTTCACGGTCTACAACCAGCATTTGCATAATCTGTAGCATTGGGTCCTGCGATTAGCTTCTCCCTCTGGGGTTTCCACGAGTCATCTGAAGATTGAGATGTATAAATGGGTAAGAGGGAAAGTTCTATGGTTTATGGTTTTGATTTCAAAGCTAAAACTTTGAGTTTGAGTCAGGTTTTTGGCAACTAACTTCTTTTCATTCATTCAAGAAAAGCACACGATACAAACACACACACACCACAACATCAAAGGAAAATAGATGGTTTTAAGAACCATTATGTAAGCTACGATACAATGGGACCGATACATCTCATGCTACGATAGTGCTCTAGTGCATCTACTCATCATCGATGAAGTCAGAGTCATCATCGTCGGTGTAGAAGTCCACGGCATCTTCCTCTAGAAAGTCATCATCATTGCTGAGGTAGGAGTCATTATCCCGTTGGATATCTTCACCTTCCTCTTCTTCTTCCTTTACTGCAAGTTGGGCTTCTTGCTCCTTGATGATCTTCTCGAGGTCGGCCACCTTCTTGCGAAGACGGTCGATGGTGCAATCCTTCTTGGCACGCTGACGGCAAAGAGACTGGCGATCCTGGACTAGTAGTGAGAAAGTCTGGGCCTTCTAGGCAGCAATAGCGAGGATGTGGTTGGCTAGCTCTCTTGCATTGTCCAACTCCTTCTGGCGGTCGTACAGCAGGAAGTCGAGGTTCTCCACTTGGCGCTTTAGTATTGGGTGACTTGGCATCTCTAGCGTCATTCCCATGGAATCACGCCTTGCATAGTGAACAAAGTGGATTCCTTGTATTAGGTTGACACTGAGGGCACATAGACGTGCGAGAGCTTCATGCATTGCCCTGGCTAATCCAGCTAGCCAGTTGTTCTCTCTCATGGAGAACTGAATCCTCCTAGATATTTGTGCTTCTATCTTTCCTCGAAGATCAGCAGTCACTAGCCATTGCAAATCTCCTCCTGGTGGACCCGGGAGTTGAGCTCCAACGAATTCCGTATGAGGACACTCCAAGAACTCAGACAGTGCATCCAAATCCCTCTCGAAGATGAGTTGGCCTCTGTTGACCAACTAGTAGAACTTGCTGTATTGGGCTTCCATCTATAAGAATTTAGGATGAGAAAGTTAGTGAAGTGATCAAGTGTGTCAAAGTTTTATGTAGTAATGTAAGAATTTGGAGGAACATGAATTTTTTTGAAATAAAGAATTCCCAAGGGTAAGAGAGGAAATAGTTTTCATAAGTACTCACTTTGGTTTTTGGAAACTAAGTTTTTGTTCGAACGTCCATTCTAACTAGGGTCTCCTATGGTCAGGATGGCTCTGATACCAACTTGTCAACACCCGGATTTTTCATCCCAGATGCCTGTTATGCCATACATCCCAATCCTAGGATTACCATTTTTGCGAGACATAACAGATTGAATATCACAGTACATCATCCATCACAAACCATAATAAGGTCTTACACAAATAAAGGATCTCATGATCCAGTCTTAGTACAATCAAGTAGCAGAATAAATAGTGTAGCGGTGGGGTCCATCTTCAGAGTCACAAGCAATGCTGACGATGGAAGATAGTCCTAGTTATCATAGCCATCCTGTTGTCCTTCATCTTGGTAATCTCCTTCATAATTTGGCCACGGGAATAGCCAGGGACAAAAGCCATGAGTACTCTTTAAGTACTCGCAAACTATCACTAACAAGTAGGGTAGTTCTTAATAATAATGTTAACTCTAAGTTTACTTGTGAAGTTAGGTTTGAAACCTAAGCTGAGTTCTGAAACAAAGAAAGATAAAAGAAGTTGAAAACACCTAAGTGGGAACTTAATCATCATAGTCACAACTCTGTTGTGGTCAAGTCATGTCACAATTCATTTCATAAGTTGTTTTGAAAACATCTGACAATGGAACAGTATGGCCACTCCAACTGTCCATAACCGCGGATGCGGCTATTCGAATAGTTTGACACTCTGCTGAGGTGGTACACTTTCACCACAAGATTCGATACATCTGTCAGGGATAACCCTGAATCATCATACTTAGTATGCAGATAATCAAACATAACCTTTCCTTTACACACCGTAGTATAAGCACCTCTCCTATGAGCATGGCCTCCCAACCATGACCATCTGTCATCTTGGGCACTGCATAGGTGGACAACACTGAGAGGTAGCCTCAGCTCAAATCTCTCCCACGAGGGAACTAATACTAATGCATATAAACTTCTGGCTAAGCCTTAGCCAATTCAGGTATTGTGGTTGTACGGTAAAATTGGAATGGTATCGCATCCAAACCGAACCATCAGTTTTTATAAAAGGGCTAAGGCTCATGCCTTAGTATTTTCATCATCATAAACCATTTGTGTTTCTCAACACATGTCAAAACATCTCAATGGAATGACTCATCATTCCAAGGTTTTCACAAATCATTTTCACCAGGTATTCCCATCTAAAGTGAATCAAGTTTTGTTTTAGCTCTAAACTACTAAGTTAAGAGTGTTCACTAATGTGAGGTGCTAAGATCAATCTCATGGCATAGAATAACATCTAAGTCTAACTATATAGGTCAAGTTTTATACTCTTTATGCTACCTTCAAACAAGTAAAGGACTTTAGTGAAGTAAAGAAAGTAAAACTTTGTAAATAAAACTAGGAGTAGGTATAAGTCAACATGGTATGACCAAAGCATGCCTAATGCATCTTGCTTAGGTTATCTTGTTTAATTCTAGCTTGCTAACATTAGCTTGCAAGGGTGATCCTGTATTATTAATGATGGCTTTCCTTGCGTAGTGCAGTGGTTGAAGTTTTCTTCCTCCTCCTCCTGGTAGAACTCCTCCTCCTCGTAAGCTTGGTCGGTACTATCGTCTATAAATACATACGGAGTACACAATCACCAAACAATACTTAACTAGTCTACTTAGCACACTAAGGCACACATTTGATGATCTATTATCATCACAAGCATCACAAGGTTGAATTAACTAGCCTCATTCTTTTTATTTGAGAAAAGTAATTTCTACTCATTGAAAATAACTAAGATTTAATATTCTCCAATTAAAATATGGGATCTTGTGGACACATGTCATCACCACACATTCTAACATATGGGAATGTGATTTAAGGGTTGGATCACATTTTAATAAGTTTAAGTTTAAAATTTAATGATTTAAAGTGACTAGAAATGCCTATATAGCATTATTTTGGTACTAGTCCAAAGTCACTACATGCAAACCTTAATATTATTACATATTCAGATAGGTATGGTTAAATGTGATTTTTGAGAGTTGGAATCAACTCAAAAGCTATTATGGTTGATTTTAGAAAAATGTTTGAATGTGCAAAAGCTTCTGTCTTGTTATTTTTACTAGGAGAGATATCTAACTCTAAATGATTTAAATCCAACGGGCTTGGATATATATTTCAGTAGCTTTCCAGAAAAATTGGAATCGCTCAATTTGGTTCAGTAAATCTTCCTGAATTGATTTTTAAACTATGGGACAGTATTGATTCTAAATCTAAATAGAAAAACCTAATTTGAATCACAGGGCCAGCGCGGGAAAATAAATGGGCCGGCCCAGTGGTGGTCCGTGGCGCAGAGGGCTGCTGACAAGGGCGTCCCGCCTGTCAATGACTCTTTAAACATGAAGCCGTACGGGACGATCTGGGCGCTATGATTAAAACATAGATCAACGGTCCACAGTCATCGTCGATGATGGACTTGTCGCCGGCGAGACCGAACCCTATGAAGGAGATATGCCCTAGAGGCAAATAATAAATAGGTTTTTATTGTCATATCTCAATTATTTTATAATAGTTTCATATTGTGCTATAATTGTGCCAAGTAGAAACATTGGTACAGGTGTGGTATGAAACAACCAAGTCCCTAGTAGCCTCTATTCATACTAGTTTGTTGGTCACGAAGATGATCTAGGTTTCAAGATCATGGGCATTTATGCCGACTGACAACGAGATCATATCATTGGAGAATGATGTGGTTGGACATTCCTCGAAGGATTGCAACTCGATCAAGTCATATAGTTCATTGTTGCAACAGCTATACCTAGACTCCTTCTCCTTAGACTGTGAGCTCATATTACTCACTGTTTCCCTAGGCTACTTAGACTGTATCCACCGTCATTCGGTAATACGGTGGCCATAAAGGTGTACGTTGGGTATTCCGAAGGAACAGTAGATGACATGTGACTGCAAGACCGGGATTTGTTCACCCACATGACGGATAAAGATACATACGGCCGGCTTGGTGAGATTACATCTATAAATGTTGCAACATGTGACTAGGTCACGGGGATGTAATATCACGGTAACAAGAAAACGGAACTTGTTGTGAACGAGATTGAACAAAGGTATGGGATACCAGTGATCAGATCTCGGACAAGTTGTACCAAGAAACAATAGGAAGATGATGCTACATTTAGACGGTTCAAACGACATTGTCATCAGGAATGCATAGGGGTCACATGGACATCCCTGGTCCCTCTGTTGATCATTGATACAGATCATGTCTAGAGCATTCCCGAGCCGTGAGAGGATACACTTAAGGGTAGGATGAGAGCGATCATTCGTAAGATGGAATCACAGTAGAGAAAGAGAGAAAACCAGAATCGTTCCGCGGAGAGATCCGAAGTTGTTCGGAGAAAGAATAAAGGAAAAGACCAGAAAAGTGTTTTCGGATAAATGGGAATTTAAATATATATTTATTATATGTTAATTATGAATTAATATATTTTAAATAATATTTAGATTAAGATTTATAAAGGCAACTTTTGTATTGGGCTAAATCCCGGAGGGAAATAGTCTAGAATAAAAGTTGCAGAAAAATAAAAGGGAAAAAGGAAAACAGCCAGCCCAAGTAGGCAGCGGATAATAGCCGCCGCACTGGGCGGCAGGCAACTGGGCCGCGCTCGCCAGCAGGCGGTGGATAATACACGCCGCACGGGGGCGGGCCACTGTTGTCGGCCGCCGCTCGGGCGCAGGCCGCCTCGCGGGCGCGAGCTAGGTCGCCGGCCCACCCGGGCGGGGTCGCCTGGCTGCCGCTGCAAGCTGGGCGGAGTGCTGGGCCGCCGGGGGGGCGAGCTGGCCCACCCGGGGCTTCCCCTTGCCAGGCCACCGCCTCGCGGGAGAGCTGGGTGCGGGGTGGGCCGCGTCAAGGCCCACCCGGCCAGCCCTAGCCTGTTGTCCCCTTTTTCTTTTATTTGTTGTTTTCTATTTGCTATTTGGGCTGAGTACTTTTGGCCCATTTGGCAGTCTGAAAATCTGCTGCCTTTTTCCTTTAGTATTAGTCCCACATGGCTTAGCCTTTGAGAAAGGTACACCCCCTTAGCCTATATAAAGGGGTGCCCATGGTTGGGATTAAACACACCAAATACACAATTGGAGAAGTCCTTTGGTTGACTTTCTCCTTCTCTCTCCCTCTCTATACCTTGTGAGCATGGCCCCAAGTCTGGGCTGTGCGATCGAGGCACACCTGCAGTACGCCATTGCGCTACAGGGATTCCTAGCCGGATATCAACTTCCGCACTCCCGGTGGGATCGGGGAGTCGGAGGTCTCATCGTGCACCGGATGTGTACGAAGACACGAGGCGCAACATTTGGGGCGCTAGAATGTCATGAGCCGGAGCTGTTGCACAATGAATACGATGAAGATCAAGAAGGAGCAAGGGGTGACCTGTGAGGAGCTTCGCGACCTTGAGGTCGGCTTCGAGTACGACTACATCAACCACGTTCCACGCGGAATGTTAACCGCGTACGGTCTACAAGGGTATGTACTCTCTACGCTCCGGCTGTTACCGCATTACTACATAGATAGATCCTAGGCAAGTTTTGGGGTTTCATCGTAGGGAAATTTTGTTTTCTGCACCGATCCCCAACAGTGGTATCAGAGCCGATCTATGCGTAGGAGTGCTGTATGGCCAGTACGCACAAGTATTGTGCGGGCATTGATCCCTTAGTTGTTACCCTCTAACGTGTACTTGTTTATATCGCGGTATTGTTTGATGAAGTGGCCCGGACCGACCTTACGCGTATTCGTACGCAAGACTGGTTCCACGCTCAACATACGGCTTGTACCGTATAACTGGCTAGCGGGTGTCTATCTCTCATTCAATAGTTGATATAGCATTTACAACGGAGGGCCCCGAAACGGGTGTAATAGAGACAACTGTCAGATCCATGTTGTGGTTGGAAAGTTCGTAGTTTAGAAATGGTTCTAGTGCGAAAGCCCTAAAAACCACGTAAAACTTGCAATAGATAAAGTAGAGGTGTCTAACTTTATTTTGCAGGGGGCATGTGATTATGATATGGCATTGGTCGTTACGAAGGTAAAGTAGTTTAATTTTCTGTTGCTAAGTAGCATAGTAATAGTCATCGTTAAGATGGACGACCTGGTGGCGGCGTCATGGACTTAGCGTTAAACCAAGGGCAAGATGGAGATCATGCCGGAGCGCTCGATGGAGATCAAGGCGCAAGAAAGACCATATCATATCACATTATACATATGATGTTGATACCAGTTTTACATCTTATTGTGTGCTAGTATTTAGATACTCAACGGTAGCAAATAAGATAATCCCTATTTAATTCCAATGTCCCGTGTTCCCCTTGTGTGTGCACCACCAAGAAAGTTTTTTGGTATGAGGCGATCTAGGGTTACAGGCCTGGGTGTCAGGCATATCTACGTTCGCATACAGTGGGTGTAAGCCATGTTGCACAATGAATACACACAAGTTAGATTTGGTGAGCCTAGCATGTATAGACATGGCCTTGGAACACAAGAGATCGAAAGATCGAGCATGAGTCACATGGATGATGTGATTTACATTAGTGAATGTCTACCTTTGATAATGCACTAATGGTCGTGATGATGGGGGGAGGTGCGGAGGATAGGGATCATGCGATCACTAAAATCGTCCAGGGGATGACCGTTTTAGTGGAGACCAATTATAAATTCATCTCTTATTATAAACTTAGTCTAGATGTCTATTTGCAAATATCTTAGTAGATCTTGTCCTATCCCATTGAGGTCCTTTGCGACCATGGGAATATATTGCTTAATATGGAACTTAGCAAAAGGGCCCAACTTCATAGATTAATACCCACGCCTGAGTGATATCCTCGTAAAAGGTGATCTTCTCTTCTTGATACCATAACCATTAGGGGATAATTCGATGACTCCGGATTGTTTGCAAAAACACTTAGCGATCTTGCATTAGAGTTAAGAACTCTTAGAAGGGCTTGATTGCAAAAGGAGGTCATGGATGAAAAGGTATATGTTAGATATACAAAATTATAAATGTGATTCTTGCAAAACTCATTGCAGTTTGCAAAGTATTTGATACTTGTCCCATTTTGTGAAAATAGGATGATCTGCTTGAGAATTTCTGGATTTGAGGCAATGTGGCTTGATGACGGCAAGCAAAACAGTTGATGGCCAACATCACCTCTTCCCTCAAAATTTATCATTCGGATTAGTGGACTTGAATATAATTTAGTAATCCTAGTTTGTGTGTCTTGCTTTTGGCAAGACGATTATCCATATGAACAAGTTACAAACTAGTGTATACTATTCTTATGAACAATACCTTATGGTCACATTATGATTATAAACAAGTTATTCTCGTCACTATGTTAATGATAACAGTTTAAACATTTATAAAGGATTAGAATGCTAAAAGATATCCAAAGCTTAATAATGAAAAGACACTATAGTTTGAGTCATTTTGGTTATTACGGGTTCTTTATGAAAGATCGGGGTCCTAGATGCTTAATCTAGAGACTTTGCAAAACCATGCCTCTTGGGCAAAATGACTAAAACTCCGCATTCTGGTAAAACGGTGATATGCGAAGAAATGTTGAATCTTATACATAGTGATGTATCATATTTTCAACAAGTAGTGGAAATCATTTATTGTGGACTTAAGTGAATAAGTGTATTTACTTAATGAGACATAAGTTTGAAATGATTTGAATTGTTCAAATGAGTTCATAACAAAATGGGATATTGAAATTAATAAGAATACGAAGTCTCTTCGATTTGACTGACACGACTAAAGTATTCAAGTTAAGCTTGTAATAAAAGGAACTTGTGAAAGATGTTTCACAAATTATGATAATTGGACGAATTCAAATTTTGTTGAAATGTCTAAACATCATAAACAATTTGTATTAGATACATATTATCTCTTATCGGGGTTATAACTGTCGTTTAGAGTTAAATAAGCAAACACTCATTTGAAATACAAAGGAACATCTAAAGATTCGTGGAAACAACACCATAAGTGTTATGGCAAGTTCGAGTTTCTGGAGATTTCGACAAGTCGAAGTCGTGGCGAATAAACAAGTCTTTGTAAAGCATTCTTAGGAAGCTATGAATGCATCTTCCACAAGGGGCAAAACTATTGTTGTCCAAAGTCAACGTGTCTTGATGAAGATACAGTTGGTAGAAAGTAAAAGATCAAAACAAGGTATTTGACCTTACCTCTGGATTGTTGAGTGGCACAGTGGAATTTGTTTCATGAATCCAAACTCTACAAATAGAGGAGAAACTAATGATAATGATCATAAAGTTTCAAGTAAATACTTTTACTAAAAGAAAGTAGGATTCAACTATATATTCTACAAGTTTGTGGAATTATATTATTGATTCACTTGTCATGTTTTGAACAAGACATACCTACGAAATACAAAGAAGCGTGATGGACCTAAGTGCGAGAAATGAATGGTCATTGAAATCTCGTTAGTGGAATTCTCGATTTGATGATGATCAAAGAATTTTGGAATGTCCAAGATTATTGAGAGGACCTAGATTTGAGTGGGAGCAAATCAGCTTGGCTAATTCATAATATGTAACTGACATATTTTGAGTGGGAGCTAAGTGAAATCCCTGGATCTCAATAATGAATGTCATATTTGAGTGGGAGCGTGAAATCATTCTGGGATATGTGGACAATATATGTGAATGATGTGATTGGTGTTAATAATATTTAAGTTAGGGTGAAGTTGAAGTTATTAAACAATGAGATCTATCAAAAAAGATTGGTGAGTTTACTAAACACTGAATGTCGAATGCTTCCTAGACTTGATTCTGAAAGATGTTCAGAATGTCCTAAGCAAGATTCTGAAGAATTTCAGAATGAAACTAGGTAAGAAAGAAGTTATTACCGTATGAAGCATTGAGTATTGCAACTATGGTTGAAAGAAAGAGATGCGTTGCATCTCCTATGCCTCAGTCATAGGTTCTTCCATAAAACCATGTTGTATACTCGACATAATGTGACCCGAGGTTCTGGTTGGTAGGACAAAGTCTTAACTCTAAGAACGTGTTTTTAAGTGATTCCTGAATTGATCACTAAACCAGAATTATGTTTGTACTTAAATGACAAGAAGCAATGTAAGTGGCACAGTTGCATTTCATGCACTAGAATCTACATAGATATAGAAGTATAAAGGCTACATCTGATGTGGTATATAATGTTATGGCGGGGCTAGTTCGCTTTTAACGTAGAATGATGTGTCCCAGGGCCTAGTGCCCATGAGAAAGCCCTCGAGGTTGATCTGACGTCACTGTAAGCTCCTGGAATACGGCCTCGTTCTGCTGCCATGACTATAGTATATACACAAAGGATAGCAAACTGTGTTTCGAAGTTTAGATGACAATAGTGAAAACGACCGTCATCATAAACATTAGAAACAAAAGTCTCACTTTGCGCCAAACAAATACTTCGACCCATTATAAGATAATGGAGTGAATGTCAAAATTAGGAAGACATTAACGATTTGCAAAAGACATAATGATCTGGTAAAATAGAACATGGACATGACGTTTCCCATGAGCATGCATGATCTGTAAATGCATATGGTATATGGTTATATGAGTAAAATGCGAACTGGATTATTTGTACTCTAGTGCAAGTGGGAGACTGAAGGAGATATGCCCTAGAGGCAAATAATAAATAGGTTTTTATTGTCATATCTCAATTAGTTTATAATAGTTTCATATTGTACTATAACTGTGCCAAGTATAAACATTGGTACAGGTGTGGTATGAAACAACCAAGTCCCTAGTAGCCTCTATTCATACTAGTTTGTTGGTCACGAAGATGATCTGGGTTTCAAGATCATGGGCATTTATGCCGACTGACAATGAGATCATATCATTGGAGAATGATGTGGTTGGACATTCCTCGAAGGATTGCAACTCGATCAAGTCATATAGTTCATTGTTGCAACAGCTATACCTAGACTCCTTCTCCTTAGACCATGAGCTCATATTACTCACTTATCCCTAGGCTACTTAGACTGCATCAACCATCATTCGGTAATACGGTGGCCATAAAGGTGTACGTTGGGTATTCCGAAGGAACAGTAGATGACATGTGACTACAAGACCGGGATTTGTTCACCCACATGATGGTTAAAGATACATACGGCTGGCTTGGTGAGATTACATCTATAAATGTTGCAACATGTGACTAGGTCACGGGGATGAAATATCATGGTAACAAAAAAACAGAACTTGTTATGAACGAGATTGAACAAAGGTATGGGATACCAGTGATCGGATCTCAGAAAAGTTGTACCGAGAAACAAACGGAAGAGGATGCTACATTTAGACGGTTCAAATGACATTGTCATCAGGAATGTATAGGGGTCACATGGACATCCCTGGTCCCTCTGTTGATCATTGATACATATCATGTCTAGAGCATTCCCGAGCCATGAGAGGATACACTTAAGGGTACGATGAGAGCAATCATTCGTAAGATGGAATCACAGTAGAGAAAGAGAGAAAACCGGAATCGTTCCGCGGAGAGATCTGAAGTTGTTCGGAGAAAGAATAAAGGAAAAGACCGGAAAAGTGTTTCCGGATAAATGGGAATTTAAATATATATTTATTATATGTTACTTATGAATTAATATATTATAAATAATATATAGATTAAGATTTATAAAGGCAACTTTTGTATTGGGCTAAATCCCGGAGGGAAATAGTCTAGAATTGTAGAAAAATAAAAGGGAAAAAGGAAAACAGCCAGTCCAAGTGGGCGGCAGATAATAGCCGCCGCACTGGGCGGCAGGCAACTGGGCCACGCTCGCCAACTGGCGGTGGATAATACACGCCGCACGGGGGCGAGCCACTTCTGTCGGCCGCCTCGCGGGCGCGAGCTAGGCCGCCGGCCCACCCGGGCGGGGTCGCCTGGCTGCCGCTGCGAGCTGGGCGGGGTGCTGGGCCGCCGAGGGGGTGAGCCTGCCCACCTGGGGCTTCCCCTTGCCAGGTCGCCGCCTCACGGGAGAGGTGAGTGTGTGGTGGGCCGCGTCAAGGCCCACCCGGCCAGCCCTAGCTTGCTGTCCCCTTTTTCTTTTATTTGTTATTTTCTGTTTGCTATTTGGGCTGAGTACTTTTGGCCCATTTGGCAGTCCGAAAATCTGCTGCCTTTTTCCTTTAGTATTTGTCCCACATGGCTTAGCCTTTGAGAAAGGTACACCCCCTTAGCCTATATAAAGGGGTGCCCATGGTTGGGATTAAACACACCAAATACACAATTGGAGAAGTCCTTTGGTTGACTTTCTCCTTCTCTCTCCCTCTCTATGCCTCGTGACCATGACCCCAAGTCTAGGCTGTGCGATCGAGGCACACCTGCAGTACGCCATTGCGCTGTAGGGATTCCTAGCCGAATATCAACTTCCGCACTCCCGCCGGGATAGGGGAGCCGGAGGTCTCATCGTGCACCGGATGTGTACGAAGACACGAGGCGCAACATTTGGGGCACTAGAATTCGTGAGCCGGAGCTGTTGCACGATGAAGACGATGAAGATCAAGAAGGAGCAAGGGGTGACCTGCGAGGAGCTTCACGACCTTGAGGTCGGCTTCGAGGACGACTACATCAACCATGTTCCCCGTGGAACGTTAACCGCGTACGGTCTACAAGGGTATGTACTCTCTACGCTCCGGCCGTTACCGTATTACTACATAGATAGATCCTAGGCAAGTTTTGGGGTTTCATCGTAGGGAAATTTTTGTTTTCTGCACCGATCCCCAACACCCTAAACGGTCGGTGGGGGTCTACTGGGGACGTACCAGGGCTCCAGCTAGTGCGGCGAGGCGGGCGATCGAACTGATCGGCGACGGCGGACTCAGGCAAGGTCGCGGCAGGGGCTGAGGTGGACGGAATCGACGGCAGCGTCTCCTCCTCTACAGCGGCCTCCTCCGGTGCAATTTCGGTGAACGGCGGCTCGAGTGGCTCCGGCAAGAGAGGGGAAATGGTCAGTGGAGAGAGGGGAGTGGAATGGTGTGAGGAATTCATGCTAGGGTGGCCTCCTTATATAGGCTCGACGGTGAGACCGAGAGGCATGGGCGTGGCTCATCGGTGACGGTGAAACAGGGGGCTATTGGCGTCGCGAGGTAGGCGGATGGTGGGCGGTCTGCTGGCGGTCAGCTACGGTGCAATGGCGTGGCTAGGGGCGGTGGCATATGGTCGGGAGCTTCCAGCGCTCTGGGAGACAGAGGCGGTGCTCGACGCGGCTCCCGGCGATTGTGGGTCGTGCGGCGGTGCACGGCCGTGTTTGGCAGGGTGTGGGGGTCGAGGTGCGGTCTGCTGCGTGCAGGCGGTGATCGCGCTCTGGCTGCACGCAGAGAGAAAGGGCGGCGAGGCTGGGGAGTGGTCCAGGGGCTGGGGTTGATCGAGGGGTGGGCCGTGGGCGGCGGTAGGGTTGGGCGGAGCTAGTGGGCACGCTGGAATGGCGCGGCTCGGTCTCTGGCATGCTGCCCGCGTTTGGCCGACGGTGACCTCATTTGGGTGGCGCTGCACTGGCGCTGCAGGGAAGGGGGTGCTGGTCTGGGCTTGGTTAGATGCTAGGGGGACAGGGAAGTGCAGACAGGGTTAAGAGGGGGACAAGGGCTTAACTAGCAACAGTAATAGTTAGGCCACTTTTTATCTGCCTACCAGGTGTTCGACACAATGGCCGCATGAAGAAAATATTTGAATTTTTGGGAGATTTTTGGTGGAGTGATTCATCTTATGATTAAGCATCTACATTTGCATGGGATTCAAAAATGGAGTTCATTTGAGTGGTTTTTGAATAAGTGTGATCTATACATATGAACTACATTCAATTTTCAAATGTCATTTGAATCTGGTGTTTGAAAGTTTTTGGGATGAAACAAAGTGGGCCTTGGCACATCACTACTTGTACTAGCAAGGGGTGCAAAGAACCACAATTGTTTCTATTAAGATTTGATTTCTAGGAATAGCCAAAGTAGGCTATGTGATTAAAATGGCAAAAGTGACCATTGGCTTAATTAATTATTTTTGATTTCTTTTTCTTTGAGATTTGTTTGGGAATGATCTAGATGATGTTTAATTCACCTTAGAATCATTTTTCAACCAATGGATCACTTAAACATGGCAATTCAAAACAACTCCTAAATTAAATGCACACACATATGAATGCTTAATCATTTTAAAAGGAAAAGTTTTTGTTACCCCTAAATTGGGTAGATTTGATATTGATTAACTTTGGATTAAGGTTTGGGATGTTACACTGGCCGAGCTACTCCATGTTTTTAGCAGATCCGTCGTAGTAGAGGGCCGTGAAACAGGGAAAAAAAACGTTTCCATCGTCCACGGCCGAGCCGAGAATTTCGTCGCGGAAGACACGCCTTCTACGACGACCGTCGGGCCAAGTCATTAACGAAGGAAACTTTTATTGTAGTGATAATTGTATGTGTCAGAAACTAAATACATGTGTGAATAAATAAACAACACAGAGAACCCTAGTGAAACTCTTCTACTAGTTTTTTAGTCAAGTGATGGTTAAGGTTTCGTAACCATGGACATGCATTGTCACTTGATAATAGGATCGCATCATTAGGAGAATGATGTGATGGATAGACCCAATAATAAACATAGTTTTTGTCAACACCCGTATTTTTAATCCTAGATGCCTATTATGCCATACCTCGCAATCCCAGGATTACCATTTTTGCGAGACATAACAGAATTGGTACCATAGTACATCATCCATTACAAACCATAATAAAGGTCTTACAAATAAAGGATCTCATGATCCAGTTTTAATACAATCAAAGCAGTGGAAAGTAAACGTAGTAGGGGCTCCATCTTTAAGGTCACAGGCAATGCTGACGATGGGAGATGATCCTAGTTGTCATAGACCTCCTGATGTCCATCTTCCTGGTAGTCCTCCTCATAGTCTAGCCACAAGAATAGCCAGGGACAAAGCCATGAGTACTCTTTAAGTACTCGCAAACTATCACTAACAAGTTAGGTAGTTCTAGTGGGAATCTTAAGCTCTAGGTTTGTTTGCAAAAGCCAGGTTTATTTCATAAGGAGTTCAAAAGTAAAGAGCCTAATTTAATTTTCTACAACACCTAAGTGGGAACCTAGTTTTCATGTCCACAACCCTGTTGTGGTCAACTCAAGGTCATAGTTCAATTCACAAGTCATTTTTGAAAACATCTGACAACTAAACAGTATGGCCACTCCAACTATCCATAACCGCGGACGCGGCTATTCGAATAGTTTTACACTTTGTAGAGGTAGTACACTTTCACCACAAAATTCGATACATCCATCAGGGATAACCCTGAATCATCATACTTGGTATGCGGATAATCAATCCTATCATTTCAATTACACAGTCTAGTATAGGCACCTCCCCTATGAGCTTGGCCTCCCAGCCATGGGCATCTGCCATCCTGGGCACTGCATAGGTGGACATTCACATTCACGAGGTAGCCTCAGCTCAACCTCTTTCCGCAAGGGAACCCATACTAAGGCATATAAACTTCTAGTTAAGCCCTACCCAATTCAGGTATTGTAGTTGTACGGTAAAATTGGAATGGTATCGCATCCGAACCCAACCATCTGTTTTTATCAAAATCAAGGCTCATGCCTCAAGTAGTTTCATCATCAAATCATTTTGTGTTCATAACACATGTCAAAAACATTTCAATACAATGAATCATCATTCCAAGGTTTTCATAATCATTTCCTCCAAGTATTCCATCTAAGTGATCAGTAGTAGTTTAGCACTAGCAACTAGCAATGAGGGTGTCACTGATAAGGGGTGCTAATCAAGTGTAACTATCCAAATCTAGTTTTATGCTTTTTATGGCATCTAAGTTATAACTACTTAGGCCTAGTTTTATGCTCTTTATGGCATCTATCCTATTTTTCCAATACTCACAAATCACTAACTAAAGGTATAGAACTTTGGTAAAAGTAAAATAAATCTTGCAAGTAGAACTTGGGATTGGTATAATCAAGGTTACATAACCAAAGCATGCCTAATGCATCTTGCATAGGTTATCTTGCAAGGACGGCTTGCATAGTTAACTTGTAGTGTTAGGCTTGCCTTGAGTAGTGCAGTGGTTGAAGTTCTTTTCTTCTTCTTCATAGTACTCCTCCTCGTATCCCGGGTAGGTACTAGCGTCTATAAATGAATACGAGGTTCACAATCACCAAACAATACTTAACTACTTATATTTAGCACACTAAGGCTCACACTTGATGATCTAGCATCATCACAAACATCACATGAAATAAAGACCTAGTCTTATTTATCTTATTTTGGAAAAGTAATTTCTACTCATTGAAAATACTTAAGATTTAATATTCTCCAATTAAAATATGGGATCATGTTGACACATGTCATCACCACATATTCTAATACTTGGGAATGTGATTTAAAGTGGTGGTCACATTTTATAAAGTTTAAAATTACTATTTAATAAAATTAAAGTGACTAGAAATGCCTATATAGCATTCTTTTGGTACTAGTCCAAGATCACTGCATGTAACCTACATATTCAGATAGATCTTGTCAAATGTGATTTTTGAGAGTTGGAATCAACTCAAACGTATTTATGGTTGATTTTTGAAAAATGTTTGAAGTGGCAAAAGCCTCTGTCTTATTATTTTTGGTATAGGTGATCTATAATTTCAAATGGTTTGAATCTAACGAGATTGGATAGATATTTGGAATATTTTTCTAACAAAATTGGAATCATGCAATTTGGTTTAGTGCTTTGAATTGATTTTTGAATCTACTGACAGAATCTAGTTTTAACTAAAATGGGAAAAGTTTATTTGAATCAATGAGCTCTGCACGGGAAACTAATTGGGCCGGTCCAACTACGTGGAGCACGCGCAGCGGGCTGCTGACAGGCGGGTCCCACTGGTCAGCGACTCAGCTAAGCCGAAACGGTAAGTTTCAATCTCAGCCCTACGATTAGAATAGGAACTAACGGCTGTGGTTCGTCGTCTCCGTCGCACAGCACCGGCGAGACTGAACCCTAACACGACGATGGGGGTACGTGGGGGCTCATCTGGGCTCCAGCTAAGGTCGACGATGGGGGCGAATGAGGTTGTCGAGGCCGGCGAGTCGAATGGTGGTAGCGGGGTCTCCTAGGGCGGCTCCTAGCTCTAGTTCCACTTCTCCTCTGCAGCGGCGGGCTCCAGTGAAATTCCAGTGGGCTGGTGCTCGCCTTGCTTCGGGGAGAGATGTGGGAGGTTTCTGAGAGAGAGGGGAGTGAGATGGTGTGGAGAATTGGGGCTGGGGTGGCCTCTATTTATACACCGGCGAGAGAGACAGAGCGGCATAGCTCGGGCTCGTTGGTGACGTTGTTACAGAGGGCTATTGGCATGGATGAGGGTAGGGGTCGACACGGTGCTTCAGGGCAGTTGTCATGCGAGTGATGGCGCGGCAAGGGGTGGTCGAGAATGGTCGGGAGCGGTCCATGCTCTGTGCGGGAACGACGGCGTTCGAGTCGGCGCACAGTGTCCACGGTTCGCGCGGCAGCGAACGGGCATGTCTGGGGGGTGGCTGGGGTCATGGTGAGTGCGGGCACGCGCAGAGAGGGCAAGGCGCGGCGTGTATGCGTATGTCGGCTTTGGTGCTCTGGCACGCTCTCGGCATGGCAGACAGAGAAGTGGGCGCAGAAATTACGGCTTGTCCACGGCTTGTCTTCGGTCGAGGGGTGGACAGAGGGTGGTGGTGGAGTGTCGCCTGTCTCCTGGACATCGTGGGAGAGGGCGGTGCGTTCTGTGGTGAGTGGGGCGTGGTCGACTAGCATGGCGAGCTCGGGCAGCGCTGCACTGGTGCGAACGACAAAGGGGGAGGCTTGTCCACTGTGCTGCTGGACACTGGGGCAACCAGGGGAGAGAATTGAGGCACTAGTGGCGATCAATTACTCCTCCAAACGGTGATTGTTAGGCAAGTGTTTACTGGTGTCTGCCAGGTGCTCGACCAAATGGCCGCATGAATTCAAAATTTGAATTTTTGGATGAAATTTGGTGTGTGTGCTTGTTGCTTGCTTAGGTGTCTATGGTTGCTGGGAAAATTCAAGTGGAATTGATTTGAGTGGTTTTTCAAAAGGGGTGATCTATGCATATGAACTTGGTTCAATTTCGCAATGTCTTTTAAATAGCTTTGAAAATAGTTTCTGCCACTTTGTAAAGTTTGCTTGGATTCACTTTTACTTGGTCTAGCAAGGGGTGAAAAGAATTGGGGAAGTTTATGTTAGAAATCTTTTACTAGAAACACTCAAAGTGGTCTAGTGGATAATTTTGGTCAAAATGACCATTTGCTTATATGATTCATATTTGATGTTCTTTTCTTTTGATTTTGTTTTTAAATGGCCTAGATGATGTATTCATCTTTAAACCATTCATTATCATTTGTAGTAATCAAACATAGCAATTGCACTCATTCATACACTAATGCAATTCACACATACACTCATATTAGATTTAATAAGAAAAAAATTGTTAACCCTAAACTTGGGTGATTAGAACTGGATAATCTTGATTATATTTTTGAGGTGTTATAGTTTTTGGTTGTGTGACTTAGTTTGATCGTTATCGCTTTTGTATATGTCAAGTATCGTTTCCTTAGACCATGAGGTTGTGTCACTCCCTAGCATGGGAGGAATACTTTGTGGACATCAAACATCACTTCATAACTTGGTGATTATAAAGGTGGCTTTCAGGTATCTCCGATGGTGCTTGTTGAGTTACATGAATCGATACTAGGATTTGTTCCTCCACATGATGGATAGAGATATCTCTAGGCCCTCTTGGTAGTATAGCATCCTAGATCTTGCAAGCATGTGACTAATGTGTTTAGTCATGGGTATCCTACACCACGGAGAGTAAAGAGAAATTTCTGGTAACGAGATTGAACTAGGTATACCGATAGAGACGATCTAATCTCGGGAAGTCATATATCGTGTGACAAAGGGAATCGAATACCGAATTAATTGAATCCTCGACATCATGGTTCAACCAATAAAAACTTTGTTTAATATTTACAAACCACTATGGACATCCCCGGTCCCACTAATGGTTATTAATCAGAGAGGTGTCTCGATCATGTCTGCATGTTCTCAAACCCATAGGGTCACACACTTAATGCTTCAGTGTCGCTAGGTTTCGTCGGGATAATTGATGGTGTTATCCAATGTTGATTCAGAGTCTTAGATGGTATCCTAGATATCATGAGGAGGTTTGGAATGGTCCAGAGGTAGAGAAAAAGTATATGGGAGCTAGGTTTTGGATTCCAAGATTTATTTACAATGCTTCAAAATTGTTCTAGAAGGTTCCAAAATATTCTGGAAAGTGTTCCATCTGCTCGAAAGAGGGCATGGGCCTAAAGTAGGGCACCCTGTCCTACATGGGCTAGGGCACCACGACCACCAAGGCCCATGTGCCCCAAAGGGGAAACCCTAGCCTCCATATGGGGAAGGGAGACTTGGGGGCAAGTCTCCCTCCCTTGGCGCTATCGACCCTAGGGGCTTGGAGGAGGGGCCAAGGATCCCTCCCTCTCACGCCTATATAAGAGGGGAAGGGGTGGAGGCACAATCCCCTCCTACCCTAGCCACTACCTCTCTCTCCCTCCCTCTCTGGCTCGTATTTGCGTAGTGCTTGGCTAAGCCCGGCAATGATTCCACACCAAACACCAAGCAATGTTGTTGTGTTGCCAGGATCTCGCAGATCTCTTATCTCTCACTTTCTAGATCAAGGAGGAGGATAGGTTACCAATCTAGAATGTGTGGATACCGCGGAAGTGCTATTGGATCGCATGACTTCATCGCTTTGAACCGACGCACATGTACATCACCCACTATCCCTCGATTGTTAAACACTTGTGAAACTTTGAGGGTAAGTACATTATATATGTATCTCATTACTGGCATCTCATAGATTAGATCTTGTTGGGTTTCTTCCGCTCGTCCCTAGGAATTTTTTTGTTTTCCATGCAACGAACCCATCAAATACAAAATGAAAAGAAATTAAAAGCAACCAAGATGTTTTAATTTGAACCAATAGTTATCATAAGTAAAAGTATAATAACAATAAAATAATCTCATAAGAGAATTTTCTTCAAAGTTATTATTTTTGCTAAAAGAAAGTGAGTTAAAATGAACTTTGTTTATGAAATATTAAAACCACTTAAAAGAATGTCTTAGAAAGAACAATCCTTAACTAGATGTGATTATGACATGACTTGTTATAATTATTGTGATTTTCTGCTTAGGATAAAAAATTGATGTTGGGGATATGCTAAAGGGGTATCCTCATAGCATGCCACCAATCCAGCTAACCTGGGTGGCCCATAGTTTGTAGCAAGGCCTATGGCTTGCTGGGCGGCCCGGTTAGACGGATCTAGAAGGGAGGCCCATGTCGGATAAAGGAACGATACGCAGGAGTCACCGACATACTCGGAGCCTTGGAGTACAAGACACGGAAGACTAGTTTGTATTAGTGTAGGACTCTTTACCTTGTCCGGCAAGGACTTTCCCTGTAAACCCTAAGCTCTGGCGCCTTTATAAGCCAGACATGCGGGAGCCTTTAGGACACAACATAGAAGACAACCTAGATTGCTATGTACAACATGCAATACCTCACACAGCGAACCTATCTCTATAAGTCGACATATTTCCATTATAGTGATTTATAGCAGGAGTAGAGTTCCGCCGCCGTTGTGGGACTTGAACCTGGGTAAGCTGTGTTACCTCGTACCCGCCAACTCTCTGCCTTACCCGATGTCTCTAAACACGCATTGTGAGGACCCCTCCATGGCGTACTCGTCGGGAAAACCATGACAGTTGGCACCCACCGTGGGGCAAGAGGCGATTCGGGCTCTACACTGGGCGAGGTCCAATCTCTTCGTGGGAATCGGCGACACCATAGCCATTGGGCGTGTTCTCTTCTCCAGCAATGTCTTGATCGTCCCTCCAGATGAGTTCTGGGTACCAGTGAAGACGAATCCTACACGCTCCTCCGTCATCCCCTTCAGAGACATCCACATCTTCATCGGCAAAACCGACTCGGGTCCTAGCTCCCAGGAAGCCGAAAACTCATGAAGCCCTGCACGGACCGCCTATGAGTAGGACACATTCGTAGAAGGATCTGGGCCATATCTCTCCTTGGAGTATGGTGGCTTAGATCAGGAAAATTCAAGGCCCACCTAAACCGCCCTTGTGCAGGATATAAAGGTGGAAGGACCCTGCAAATCCACTTGGCTTCCCTGATCGTTAGAGATGTGAAAGTCATACTTTGTCGGTGTAGTCACCATCTTTGATCTAGCCAGATGCATTCAAAGGTATGGAGAACCTCCCCACGAATACCTCGCCAGATGGATGAGGGTGAGGTAAACCCTAGAGGGCGACCGCGCCGATGAGCTCGTGTACCACTTTGTGGAAGGGCTCACACCCGAAACACTCCTCTGGGATACCCTCCGAAGGCGGCAGGCCGTGGGTCCTCTCACCCTTGGTGAGATGGTCACAATCGTCAACGAATATGCGGATGCCAGTGAGGAGGCCGAGGCTACGATCCCCATCGTAGCCGGAGGAGGAAACAACAACAACGGCCTGCCTCCATCACCCTCTGCATCTGCCATTGACAACACCGAAGCCAACTCTGATTCCGTCCTTGACGCGCTATACGCCGACATCAATATGGATGGCGGCGGCTCGGACGCTAATTCGGAGGAATACGATGCTGTTATGAGGGAGATTGAGCAGGAGATCGAGAAGGAGGATCAAGCCGACAAGGCCAACACATCCCACCAGGTGCTAGTCGCCATTGGGAGCGTGCTGGAAGAACACGGACAAGAACCAGAACATGAGAGAGCTCTACCCATGCTAGCGGTCACCAGGGAAGAAGCCAAGAAAGCCGTCGAGCCTCCGGCTTCGGCCAAGGCCTTGCCTCCTCCGGTTATCCGCCCACAACCGGCACAGGAACTCACCACAGCCCCCAGTACTGCCAGACAGTCAAATCAGCCACCATCAATGTCCGCAGCTGGCAACCCATTGGTTACTCCCGCTGACAAAGCAATCTAAGGTGCACTCCTCGCTGAGCCTATCACCGTCGCCCATATCCGGAGCGTTACGGAGCTTGATGAGAAGCGTTTGGCAATCCTAGCGAAGGCCAAGTGCATCGCGAAGCAGGGCGCTAAGCTAGACGAAGACATGGCCAAGGTGCAACAATCCATTAAGGCGGCAAGAGCTATGGAGGCTGAATACAAGCAATTGTTGTTAAAGCAAAAGGCAAAGGAAGTGGCAGATCACGTCGTCGAAGACCCCGGCGTTCGGCATAGGTTGGGATATGATGGGTCCAAGCCAACAAAAGCCACCCCATATATCGATTCAGAGGGGAGGCAAGTCATGCCAACTCCCGCCCTCAACATCGCCGTTGCCAAGACCCTCCTGGAACAGGACAGGTCACCAGAAGCAGTTTCTCAGGTGTACGATCTCGTCGCTAAGGCATGCAAGCAACAGGAAAAGGCTACCTCACAGAGGCTTGAGTCCAACCCAGAGCTTTGCCAGTCAACTCTGAACAGCCGTAGAAGGCCAAAATCTCCCCGTGACGAGGGATCACACACAAGCTCCATAGAGCAAAGACGGAGGGAGGCACACAATAGGACTAACGCCATGCCCATATCCTCCTATCACGGAGAAAAGGATCGTCCTCGCCGGTCGCCACCTCCACCACCATCTCGGTGACACAAGGAACCATAGTCGCGCCACCGTACAAGCATGCCACCACCAAGGCATCCCTAGGTCGGCATCGTCATACGTGACCAGGGCGAGCAGCCTTGGCATGCCGTAGAGCGCAGTGGCATTGAAGGACATAGGAGCATATCCTAGAAGGAGCCACCACGTCCGACAAGTAACCGCGACATGCGTGAGGAGTCACGAGAGGGACACAGCAAGAAGGCTAACCCACCGCCTCCACCGCCACCGTCTCCACCTAGCAGCCATCATGGCGGAGGGCACGGTGGATCTCATAGATCACGCCACAACTCCCCTCCCCATGACGGAAAAGGGAAGCAGCCAGAGCCATATGACGCACATTCACACCTAGACAAGATCCAAGAAGCTTGGGATCTCACATACCTTGGGCCACGTTGCTTTCGACCAATAATATGGGCCACAACCTACCCCAAGGGTATCCAAATAGACAAGGCCATCAAGCCCTATGATGGCACCGCCAGGCCAGCAACATGGTTGCAGGATTACATCGAAGCGATCCACAACACAGGGGGTAACCCCAATGTCGCCGCCAAGTACCTCCCACTCATGCTAACCGGCACCGCCCGACAATGGATTGACGACTTACCGGAGAAGTAAATATGCAATTGGTTGGACATGCATGAAGCGTTCACCAAGAACTTCGAGGGTACATACAAACGTCATTGCACTGTCGGAGACCTACAGTGGTGTGTGCAAGAAAAGGATGAAACCTCTCGTGCCTACCTCTCTCACTGGCTGGATATGAAAAATTCCTGCGCAGGGGTGCACGTCAACAATGAGCTCAACCTCAACGCAATGGGCGCCTTCATTGACGGTTTGGAAAAGGGAACTTTGCTATGGCATACGTTGAAACGCAAGAGACAACAATGAGCTCAACCGCAATGCAATGATCGCCATGGCTAGAAAGTTCGCCGCTGCTGACGACGACGTGCACGGATCGTTGCCGGCAATAGCAATCCCAACCCAAGCTAGAAAAAACAACAATAACAAGCGGAAGAATCCGCCTAAAGAAAAGCAGGCAGCCGACATGGTCGCTGCAGCGTTCACTGGTAGAGGCGGAGACGGACAGCGTGGACATGGCCGGAGGGCTAGCAGTGGCTAGCAAAGGAGTGATCCTACACCCTCAGCGCCCCACGTTCCTCAAATGTATGAAGAGTACCGTGATATGTCGTGTTTTGTCTACCTAGACGCAAACGGCAAATCCACCCACACCAACCGCTAATGCAAGTTTTTCAACGACCTAAAGGAAGACCCTGAGTCCGGCTACAAGCGAAGTCGGAAGAATAGACCTCGTGGAAAGGGCAAAGGGAAGAAGAAGGAAGAGGAGTCCAAGGAATCAAGTGATATGGATGAAGACGTGGAACCCAAATCTTCCGACAAGGGAGAGGGTAAAGGAAATATCCCTTTGAAAAGAAGGCTCCAGTCTACCACACCTTCCTTGGCACTCCCACCGTCCGGGCCCAGAAAACCTCTCTCAGGATACTGATGGCTACCCTCCCTCTGGTTCCCCAATAAGTCAGGTGGTCGGAGATTCCAATTACTTGGGATAGGTAGGATCACCCAGACCTTATCCCAACAGAGAACTAATATGACATGGTCATCAACCCTTTGATTGACGGCATAGAGTCCACCAAGTGCCTCGTGGATAGTGGAAGCAGCATCAACATCATGTACCTGGATACACTACACAAGATGAACTTGACAGAAACCCAGCTAAGGAAGAGCAACACCGTGTTCCATGGGGTTGTCCCCGGTTGACAAGCAAATTCCCTAGGCTGCATCACCCTTCTGGTCGCTTTTGGCGATGTTAACAATTACCGCCAAGAACGCATGACCTTTGAAGTGGTGCCCTTCAAGAGCATGTACCACGTCATCTTTGGACGCGGCATATTCCACTCCTTCCTCGCAAGGCCATGCTTTGTCTACAACAAGTTCAAGATACCCGGACCAAACGACATCATCACCGTTGACGGAAGCTTCACCAAGGCATGGGAGTGCGAGCTCAGTGAGGCCGCCTTCGCTGAAGCGGTCCTCTACGGTGAGGAGTTCAAGGAGATCCAGAACCAGGTCGATGCCTCGGAGATGCCGGCTTCAAAGAAGCAGATCACTCCTGCCGAACCCGCATTCAAGGCCGCCATCAAGACCAAGAAGGTGTAGCTTGCCGAGGGAGATTCCTCCAAGACCACCACCATTGGCATGAACCTGGATCCCAAATAGGAAAGCGTGCTCATCAAGTTCCTCCGTGAGAATAGGGACATCTTCGCCTGGCAACCTGCCGACATTAAAGGTGTACCTAAGGAACTTGCCGAGCACAGCTTGAATATTGATCCTAATGCCAAACCAGTGAAGCAACCTCTATGATGCTTTGGTGATGAGAGACGAAGGGACATAGGCAAAGAAATAGCTAGGTTACTTAAGGCTGGCTTTATCCGAGAAGTTATTCACACCCGATGGGTGGCAAATCCTATACTTGTCCCCAAAAAGGGAACCAATGAATTAAGAATGTGCATTGATTACACCGGCTTGAACAAAGCGTGTCCGAAGGATCCGTTTACTTTGCCTCGCATTGACCAAGTCATTGACTCGACGGTTGGCTCGGAACTTTTGTGTTTTCTCGATGCTTACTTAGGTTACCACCAAATCCGGATGCAAAAGTCGGACCAACTGGCCACTTCGTTAACCACACCCTACGACACATATTTCTACGTCACAATGCCCTTTGGGCTGAAAAATGCTGGTGCTACTTACCAGCGGACAATGCAATGTTGCCTACATGACCAAATAGGTCGCAACATACACGCTTACATGGACGACATCACGGTAATGTCAAATAAATCAAACGGCCATATCACTGACTTGCAGGAAACCTTCGACAATCTCCGGAAATACAACATGATGCTGAACCCCAAGAAGTGCGTCTTCGGGGTACCTTCCGGCAAGTTGTTGGGTTTCATCGTTTCACACCGCGGGATCGAGGTGAACCCGGAGAAAATCAAGGCCATCCTTGATATCAAACGTCTGACATGCCTAAAGGACATACAAAGGCTCACAGGCTGCGTAGCAGTAGTAAGACGGTTCATCAGCAGGCTTGGGGAGAAGGCTATGCCGCTCTACAAATTGCTCAAGAAGGCGAACAAATTCATCTGGACGGATGAGGATGACGTAGCACTTCAGGAGTTGAAGAGAATACTCTCCTCCCCACCAGTACTTGCAGCACCAGTGTCAAGGGAGCCTATGCTAGCTTACATGGCGGCAACCAACTGAGTAATCAGCATCATCATCGTGGTGGAGCGCAAGGAGCCAACGCACGAATATGGAGTTTAGCGACCCGTTTACTATGTAAGTGAGGTCTTGACGGAATCCAAACAACGTTACCCGTACTACCAAAAAATAGCTTATGGAGTTTTCCTTGCTTCACGCAAGCTAAGGCATTATTTCCAGGAGCACCCTATCACAGTGGTGAGCGAAGCTCCACTGTCCGACATCATCAACAATAGTGATGCTACAGGAAGAGTGGCAAAGTGGGGCATTGAACTTGCCGTCTTTGAAATCACCTACAAGAGACGTGATGCTATCAAATCACAAGCATTGGCGGATTTTATCGCAGATTGGACAGAACTGCTAGAAGACACTCTTGTGCCAGAGCCACAATATTGGGTCATGCACTTTGACAGATCAAAGCTACTCAACGGCTCGGGCTGGTGTATTATTGCAATACGTCATGCAGATCCACTTCAATGCTACCAACATCATGGCGGAGTATGAGGCCCTCATTCATGGACTTCGTGTGGCCAAGGATATTGGCATCAAGCGCATGGTTTGCTGTGGAGATTCCGACTTGGTTGCCCAGTAGGTGGCTGGCACCTGGAACACACTGAACCCTATGATGGCGGCATATCGAGACGAAGTAGATGAAATAGCCAAGTGCTTCGATGGCTATGAAGTCAAGTACGTCAAAAGGGAGGAAAATGAAGCGGCAGATGTGCTGTCAAAGATTGGATCAGCTTGCCGACCAATTCTGCCAAGCGTTTTCCTGGAGCATTTATGGACCCCATCCATGAAGGGAGCGGACCTCGACAACTCGAATAGAGTGGACTCATTTGTTAATACAGTAATAGTGACCTCTCTGGCTTGGACGAAACCGTTCATGGACTATCTACAAGACGGAACTTTGCCTGCCGATGAAGTCAAAAGCCGGCAAATAGTACGCAGAGCGAAAGGCTACGTCATTATTGACGGCCAGCTATACAAAAGAAGTACCACAGGAGTTTTCCTTCGTTGCGTCTCTCAGCAGCAAGGTATTGAAATCCTTAGAGAAATACATCTCGGAGATTGCGGGCGTCACGCCGCTCCTAGATCGTTGGTGGCCAAGGCCTTCCGACAAGGATTCTACTGGTTAACTGCTAAGGCGGACGCCGACAAGTTGGTACAAACATGCCTTGGGTGTCATTTCTATGCAAGACAACCATGTGTTCCAGCCGAAGAATTGTGAACCATACCCATAACTTGGCTGTTTGTAGTATGGGGGCTAGACATGGTGGGACCTTTGCAGACAGCACCCTATGGATTTACACACTTGCTAGTAGCAGTGGATAAGTTCACAAAATGGATTGAAGCTAAACCCATTAGAAAGCTTGACGGGGCAACAGCCCTAAAATTTGTCCGGGATCTAGTGATGAGATTTGGTCTCCCACACAGCATCATCACCGACAATGGCAGAAGTTTGTCTCTCGAAGAAGTTGAGGAGTACTATCATGAAAAAGGCATCCGCCTTAACCTAGCATCTGTGGCACACCCACAGTCAAATGGGAAAGTTGAAAGGGCCAATGGACTAATTCTGCACGGAATCAAGCCACGCTTAGAGGCACCGCTACATAGAGCAGTTGGAGCCTGGATGGAGGAATTACCATCTGTCTTGTGGAGTTTACGAAAAACACCCAACAGATCCATTGGCTTGACTCCTTTCTTCATGGTTTATGGAGCAGAAGTCGTCCTTCCATTTGACATCCTCCACGATGCACCAAGAGTCGCCGCATATAAAGAGGATGATGCTGAAGAATCCAGACGCCTATCTGTGGACCTACTTGAGGAAGAGCACGTGCTGGCATGCCAGAGATCCACCGTCTACTAGCAGAAGCTACATGGCTACCATAGTCGTTGTGTAAAGCATCGCTTGTTTAAAGAGGGGGATCTCGTGCTTAGACTCAAGCAGGAGAGATCACACAAACTATCCCCACATTGGGAAGGACCATTCGTCATAAGCAAAGCATTGCTTAATGGTTCCTATTACCTCGTCGACATTCGTGAGTTGAAAGATAGGCCAAAAAATCGCAAGCGCAAGCAACATGACTTCGATGATGATTACCCGGAGACAGATCGACCATGGAACATAGCACAGCTACGTCCCTTTTACACTTAGCACATTTATATTATGTAATAAGTTTCTTATATGATCAATGAAATAAAGCATTTGGTTCACTCATATTCTCTGAGTCTTTTACCTCCTTTAATTGTTTATTTTTGGATCATATAAACCTTTTATGCGCAAGTTTGCATTTGCACTTGTGAAAAATTCGCCTATGGGCGTTAGCTTAAGTTTTCTGGTCTACACATTTTCTGAAGTTTTTATGTGGATTCTGGAGTAGTGCCTTCTCGACACTCAAAAGCCGGCGATTTTGCTCTTAGGTTCTTGACGATGCTATTAAGCATCATCACCTAAGGGCATAGTTCTGTGCCGCGAGTTTTCCATCTCACGACAGGTCAAGCATACGAACCAGAATAATGGATAAGCTAGCACTTGCTTAAAAAATATACACATGTTGGAAACAGATAAGTAGCAGGAAACTTGAGTACAAGTTTTTCTGCCTTAAACAACGAATAAGTTTTTCCGCATACACTTCACATAGATACATTTAATACAAACATTGTTTTTCATGGCTCTGCTGCAGGAGACTTCGTGGTAGCATCATCGGGAGAGCCTGCCCGGGTGATCTTGTCAAACTCGGAAGGAGATGGGCTATACTCAGACAAAGCCATGTCTTCATCATATCAAGGATCTCGGCAGGCACAAAGACATCAGTGTTTACCATCCTGGCAATCCTGGTGTCGAAGTCGGAGAGGGAATTCCAAATAGCATCGCTATCAATTTCCTTCCCTTCCTCGTCTAGTTTGGAAAAGCTGAAGGTCACCAGGTCGATGTCAGCATTGTCGTAATGTGCCTTGACCAAGGATAGGGTCATCCTTGCACTAGCTCAGACACAAGAGGTTTTCCAATCCTTGACTTTCTCAGGGGCTCGGTGCAGGATTTCCGCATACTTGGCCGTTGAGTCTAGCGCCTTGATATTTATTCCTAGAGGCTGGGCTATCTCCTTGGCCTGGGCAATGGTGGTGTTGACAAAGTTGCCAGCAAGAATCATGCATTCCTTGGGATTTGGAGCACCTTCACCCAAATTGTCCAAGCCAATGGGAGCTGTGATTTGCACAAGATACAAGGACCATGAGTACAAATAAATCAAATGATTATCCAAAGTACAGAATTGACCAAGACGGAGAAAATTTACCAAAGATGCTCATCTCCGCTGGCTTGCATGTCTCCGCCAAGGCGTCTCGCTCCTTCTGGACTGTCTTGTACACCTCAAGGTTCCTCGCATTATGCTCTTTGGCAGCTTGATTCTGCTCCTTGAGTTGTGCAATTTCGTCCTTCAGGCGCTGCATCTCAGGGTCAGTAGATTCTTCCAGCACCTTCATCGCCTCCTCATGGCCCTTGACGGCATCAGCCAGGTCTTTCTTCAAGATTTTGTTCTCATCATCGAGCTCCTGGATATGCTTGGATTGCTCAATGATGCTCTTGGCCTTGGAAATGGCTTCTATAAGATGGAAATCAGAAAGTACTATGAGAAGGCGGCACAAATGAATCCATGAGGAAAAGCAAGGAGTTGTTACAAGAAACAGACTTTGGCTATTTTTGATCTGTTGCTTCAGGAAGGCTGTTTTACCATGTTCAAGGTCCCGCTCCTACCACAAAGCAGCAAACCTCTCATTGGTAGTGATCCTCCGCCTATTCTCATTCTACAAACAAACAGGCATGCTTAGTTTCTCTAGAGCATCTAGTCAGAACTATATGGTTTCAACTACACGCTCGGGGCTACAACACAAGATTTTAATCCACAAAGTACGCTACTCTTAGAGAATCTAGCCGGAATTCTTCTAAGTTTCCACCTAGACACTCGGGAGCTACACTATCAAGTTCTACTCTTAAGTTCTTTGGAGCACTTAGGCCAATAACTTTTGTTTATCTGCCTAAGAGCTCGGGGCTACATAGGGATATAATATGCAAAATAAAAGAAGTGAAGTTCAAAAGACTTACAATGGCAATAAGCTTGAGATTGTTGGACAGATTGGCATATGCGGTCTGGAAGATGTCGGCATTGTTATACACGGCATCCGCATACGCAATGAGGTCATCTAGGCACAATGTTGGAGGAGTTGCAGCCAAAGGATATGTTGAAGCCGGAGGCATGGATGATGCCCTAGCCGCCTGATGTGTTTTCAGAACAGATGATGGATCATAGGCTCCTGCCTTGACCGTTGCCTCCACCTCCGCCTCTTCCATCACTTGCTTCCCTTTCTCAGTGGCATCCTTAGCCGCAGCTTCAACCACTTTGGAGGAAGTGCTCTCCTGCATCGCTTGCCCACTAGGAACAATGTCTGCCTTGATAGAGCCTGAGATATCAAGGATTGGGGTGACATCTTTCTCCATGGCGGAGATCTCAGGGATGACGGGGGACGAAGGTCCAGTGGGGCCAGCGGAAGGCTTGGCGGTAGGAGTAGGGGGAGCAGTTGTGGGAGAGGGCTTGGAGGCCACATCTCTGGTCAGCATGTCACGAATGTTTTTTGACCCTCTAGCATCTCTATAGGATCGCTTAAAACTAACACCCGCCTTCCTCCTGAAACATACGAAGTATAAGTACAAGAGTTGAAAAAAGGTATGAGATGAAAAGTACAAGTCGGAGAATGAATACATTTACTCCACGGCAGGAGCCTTGGTAAGGGGAATCCTGGTGGACTTCTTCTTCTCCGCCTCTAAGGTGGCGGTGGATCGTTTGGAGACTCCACTCTCCGATGTCTTCTTCTTCTTGGCCTCGGCAGCAACGTTAGAGGTGGACCTCTTCCGCTTTTGCGCTGTCGGAGCTAGCTGGTCCTTGGGGGCGTCGTCGTCGGACACCACTTGGATATCCTTCAGCTTGGGATCATAGACCTAGGTGGCCATCTGATCCGCCGCCAAGGTGGCCAACTGGGATATAGACGAGTGTTAGACTAACAACTTCAAGTCGGAAAAAACTTAGAGTATATAACGAGCAACAAAGGAAACAAAAGCTACCTTTGGGCATGTGTTGCAGTCGAACATGTCGTAGGTGATATTGAAGCCGCGCTTCCTGTCTTTCACCTTGACGATGTCCTTGAGCTAGAGTTTGACAGAGTCAATGGATAAGTTATCCCGCGAAATTCGCATAGGATCCCTCCCATCTTGAGTGTATTTGCACATCAACTCGGTGCGATGCCGTAGAGGCTGGATCTTCCTAACAAACCAGCACATGGATAGGTCCAAGCCTGTCAACCATCCGTCCACGAGCCATTCAATCTTAGGGTGCGGTTGGCTTTGTCGTTGGATGGAAGCGAGGATGGGGTCTGCCATGGGGCACTTCGGTGGCGGCTCCATCGACAAACTAGGGATATGTCTCAAGATGGTCAGGCAGAGGAATATCTGGACCGTAGAAGTGTGTGCGCTACCAGTTCTTACATGACTCATGCCCTACGATGTCAGGGAAGCACCGGCTAGGCTGGATCTTGAAGCTAATGGTTCCACAGATCCGCAATTCGTCCTTGGACTCTACGGACTCTCTCTTGACGGTAAAAAAGTACACGAACAGATCTAATCTAGGTTTGATGCCTAGGAATCCTTCGCACAGAGCTACGAAGTTGCTAAGGACTAAGATGATGTTGGGAGAGAGGTTGTGCGGAAGTACCCGGAAGTGTCGGAGAACATCCAGGAAGAAGTCAGAGACTGGCAGGCTTACGCCTCGTACCAGCTAGGACTTGAGATACACCTTCTCTCCGGCTTGGGGAGAAGGAACCACCTCGCTGGCCGGCGCCGACCGCCAGACCAAATTCTTCGCCGCGGGGAGATACCCCTTAGTGACCAGTTCTTGAAGATATTTGGCCGAGAGTTAGAGCCCCTCCACACTCCCTTGTGGGAATCATTGTATTCTTCAGTATCTTATGGCGCTGCTCGTTGTAACATCCCAAAACTTTAATCCAAGGTTATTAAGATCCAAATCATCAAAATTTAGGGTTAACAAAAACTTTTCCAATTAAAATTATTAAAGCATTCATGTGTGTGTGTGCATTTAAATAGGAGTTGATTTGAATTGCCATGATTAAGTGATCCATTGCTTGTAAAATGTTTCTTAGGTGAAATAAACATCATCTAAACCATTCCCAAACAAATCCCAAAGAAAAAAAACTCAAAATAAATAAATGAAGTGAATGGTCATTTGTGCCAAATTAACTACCATGCCTACTTTGGCTATTCCTAGAACTCAAAACCTAACAGAAACAATGGTGGATCTTTGCACACCTTGCTAGTACACATAATGATGTACCAAGGCCCACTTTGTGATCTGCCAAAAACATTCAAACACTAAATTTAATTGGCATTTGAAAATTGAATCTATATCATATGGGAAGATCCCACTATTTCAAAAACCACTCAAACAAGCTCAAATTTCAAAACCCAAGCACCCACAGAGTCTCAAGCTTAGTACTATCACACCCACCAAAAATCTTTTCAAAATTCAAAAAGAAAGTTCTTGCGGCCATTTCATCAAACACATGGCAGGCATCAATTACACCTAGTAATTAGCTCACTGTTGACAACGGGGTTTTGCACCATTCTTCCTCCAAACACTCCCTTTGTCCCCAAATGATCGAACCAAAGCCTTTGCACCCCATCCCCTACACCCTAGTGGTAATGCAATGCCATGCCGAGCACCAACTCGCCGGCCAAACCTTGCCCCGCTGCAGCAGACCATCTCCCTCTCTCTCGCCATGTCTACTGGCTAGCCCTCACCTCACCGCCACCCTCGGTCCCTTCCTCGAGCCAGGCCAAGCCATGAAACACCCACAGAGCACCGCGCACTGCCTGTCTGCGCCATGCGAGCACGCGCCAGAGCGCCACGCCTGACACGCGCATAAACGTCGCCCCTCGACTGCAACTCGCGTCCACCGCTTCGCCACAACCCAGGGAGCACGCCGGACATGCCCGTTTGCTGCCCAACGCACCACAACCACCGCTCGCCGTGGACACCGCCGTCTCTGCCGCTCATAGCGCCAGCACCGCCCGACCGCATACCACCGCCCCTAGTCCCGCATTGATCACATAGAGCACCGCCAGGAGACCAGCGACCGCCCCTACCTCGAACCACGCCGCTAGCACGCTGTGCAACCCTCGCCGGAGCCGCTCGCCCATCCCTCTTGGTTGCGTTGTTGTCCTATAAATAGAGGCCACCCCCAGCCCATTTCGGCACACCACTCACCTCCCCGCACCTTACTGACCGTTCCCTACCTCTAGTCGGAGCAGCGCGAGCACTTGCTCACTGGAATTTGTCCGGAGTAGTCCGCAGCAGAGGAGTAAGGGGCGCCGCTGATTGCGACCACCCCCGGAGCTGCCTCAACTGTCCCTGAGCTCGCCGTCGACCACCAGTCCGTTTGCCCGCCTCGCCATCGTTGCTGGAGCCCTGGTACGCCCCCTGAGCACCCCCACCGAGCCGCTAGGGTTAGAGTTTGCCGGCGACCAGTTCGTCGTCGATGACAATCCCCAGCCGTTGATCCTCGTTCTAATCCAACGACCCATATCGCCCCGTACCGCTTCGCGCGTTATAAGCCACTGACCGGTGGACCCCCCTGTCAGCTGAGCCCCACGCCGTGTAGTGGCACTGGGCCGGCCCATTAGTATTCCCGCGCAATCCAGTTAGTTTGAATTAGGATTTTTCTTTTTAATTTAAACCTAGTTCTGTCCACTAGTTTGAAATTCAATTTAGAGAGATTTATAAATCCAAATGGAATGATTCCAATTTGGTTCGAAAGCTACTGAAAAGATCTACCCAAGCTCGTTGGATTTAATTCAATTAGAGTTAGAGATCTCTCCTAGTAAAAATAACAAGACAGAAGCATTTGCACCTTGCAACTTTTTTCAAAATTCAACCCTGATAGCTTTTGAGTTGATTCCAACTCTCAAAAATCACATTTCACTATATCTATCTGAATATGTAATAATATTAAGGTTTACATGCGGTGACTTTGGACTAGTACCAAAATAATGCTATATAGGCATTTCTAGTCACTTTAAATCATTAAATAATGAACTTAAACCAAAGTAATTGTGATCCAACCTTTAAATCACATTCCCACATGTTAGAATATGTGGTGAGGACATGTGTCCACATGATCCCATATTTTAAGTGGTGAATATAAAATCTTAGTTATTTTTCAATGAGTAGAAATTACTTTTCTAAAATAAAAAGAAGGAAACTAGTTAATAAAACTTGTGATGTTTGTGATGATAATAGATCATCAACTATATGTCTTAGAGTGCTACTTAGACTAGTTAAGTATTGTTTGGTGATTGTGTACTCCGTATGTATTTATAGACGATAGTACCGACCAAGCTTTCGAGGAGGAGGAGTTCTACCAAGAAGAAGAAGAAAACTTCAACCACTGCACTGCACAAGGCAAGCCACCATTAACAATGCAAGCTAACCCTTGCAAGCTAGATAATCTAAGCAAATGCATTGGGCATGCTTTGGTTATACCACTTTGACTATTACTTACCCCAAGTTTTATTTTTTCCAAGCTTTACTTCCTTTACCTTACCAAAGTTCTTTAATTGTTTTGAAGGTAGCATAAAGAGTATAAAACTTGGCCTATTTAAATAAACCTTAGATGTCATTCTATGGCATGAGATTGATTCCCATCATCCCACCTTAGTGAACACTCTTAACTTAGTAGTTTAGAGTAGATAAAAACTTGAGTCACTTTAGATGGGAACACTTGGTGAAAATGAATTGTGAAAACCTTAGAATGATGAGTCATTCTATTGAGATGTTTTGATATGTGTTGAGAAACAAAAATGGTTTATGATGGTGAAAATGTTGAGGCATGAGCCTTAACCCTTTTATAAAACTGATGGTTGGATTCGGATGCGATACCATTCCAAATTTACCGTACAACCACAATACCTGAATTGGGTAAGGCTTAGCCTGAAGTTTATATGCATTAGTATTAGTTCCCTCGCGGGAGAGGTTTGAGCTAAGGCTACCTCTCAATGTTGTCCACCTATGTAGTGCCCAAGATGACAGATTGTCATGGTTGGGTGGCCATGCTCATAGGAGAGGTGCTTATACTAGGGTGTGTAAAAGAAAGGTTATGTTTGATTATCTGCATACTAAGTATGATGATTCAGGGTTATCCCTGACAAATGTATCAAATCTTGTGGTGAAAGTGTACCACCTCTACAGAGTGTCAAACTATTCGAATAGCCGCGTCCGCGGTTATGGACAGTTGGAATGGCCATACTGTTTCGCCGTCAGATGTTTTCAAAAGAACTTATGAAATGAATGATGAATCTTGACTTGACCACAACAGGGTTGTGATTATGACAATAGCTTCCCAACTTAAGTGATTCTAGAACTTTTTTTATCTTTCTTTGCTTCTGAACTCAGCTTAGGTTTCAAACTTAACTTTATAGTTAAACTTAGAGTTAGCACTTTAACTTAGAACTATATTACTTGTTAGTGGTAGTTTGCGAGTACTTAAAGAGTACTCATGGCTTTTGTCCCTGGCTATTCTCAAGGCCAGACTATGAAGGAGACTACCAAGATGATGGCCAACAGAACGTCTATGATAACTAGGACTATCTGCCTTCGTCAGCATTGCCTGTGCCCTTGAAGATGGACCCCACCGCTACGCTTATCTTTTATTTTCCACTGCTTGTTGTATTAAGACTGGATCATGAGATCCTTATTGGTGTAAGACCTTATGTATGGTTTGTAATGGATGATGTACTGTGATATCCAATCTGTTATGTCTCGCAAAAATGCTAATCATGGTATTGTGATGAATGACATAACAGGCATCTGGGATTAAAAATCCGGGTGTTGACAAGTTGGTATCAGAGCCATCCTGACCATAGGAGACCCTAGTTAGAATGGACGTCCGAACAAAAACTTAGTTTCAAAACCAAAGTGAGTATTTATGAAAAACTGTTTCCTCTCTTATCCTTGGGAATTCATTCTTTCTCTCAAAAATTCATATTCCTCAAAATTCTAACATTACTACTTAAAAATTTGACACACTTGATCACTTCACTAACTTCCTCATCCTAAATTCTTGTAGATGGAGTCTCAGTTCAGCAAGTTCTACCAGTTGGGAAATGGAGGTCAACTGATCTTCGAGAGGGATCTGGATTCGCTGTCGGAGTTACTGGGACGTCCACATCCGGAGTTTCTTGCAGCTCAACTTCCAGGACCCCCAGGAGGAGACTTACAGTGGCTAGTCACCGTTGATCTTAGAGGAAGCATCGAAGCACCAACATCCGGGATAATTCAGTCCTCCGTGTGAGAGAACAACTAGCTAGATGGATTAGCCAGGGCAATGCATGAAGCTCTCGCACGTCTATGTGCCCTCAGTGTCAACCAGATCCAAGGAACCCGTTTTTCTCACTATGCAAGGCGTGACTTCATGGGAATGCCGATGGAGATGCCAAGTCATCCAGCCCTGAAGCGCCAAGTGGAGAACCTTGACTTCATGTTGTACGATCGTCAGAAGGAGCTGGACAATGCTAGGGAGTTAGCCAACCAGAACCGTGCGATTGCTGACCAGAAGGCCCATACTTTCTCACTGCTAGTCAAGGATCGTTAGTCTCTTTGCCTCCAGCACGAGAAGAAGGATCGCACCATAGCCCGTCTTCGCAAGATGGTGGCCGACCTCGAGAAGACCGTCAAGGAGCAGGAAGCTAAGCTTGCAACCAAGGAGGAAGAAGAGGAGGGTGAAGACATCCAGGGAGACATGGATTCTTACCTCAGCAATGATGACGACTTTCTGGAGGAGGATGTCGTGGACTTCTACACTAAAGATGAGGACTCCGACTTCATCGACGATGAGTAGATGCACTAGAGCACTGTCGTAGCATGAGATGTATCGATCCCACTGTATCGTAGCTTGCAGAATGGTTCTTCAAACCATATGTTTTCCGTTGATTGTTGTGGTGTGTGTTTGTATCGTGTGTTGCTTGCATGAATGAAATGGAGTTAGTTGAAAAACCTAAGTCTAACTCAAAGTTTTAGCTTGAAACCAAAACCATGAACCTTAGAACTTTCCCTCTTACCCATGTATCTACCTCAATCTTCAGATGACTCGTGGAAACCAAGGAGGGAGTAGCTCGTCGCAAGACCCAATGCTGCAGATCTTGTAGAATCTAATCGCAGACCGAGAGGCAAGCAGGGTAGAACGCCAAGCCAACTTAGCAACATTGCAGCAGATCGCCTAGATGGCTCTCAACAACCAAGGGCATGGAAATCAGGATCATCAAGGATCCAAGCTGAAGAACTTCCAGAATACAAATCCCCCAATCTTTAGCACGTCAGAAAACCCATTAGATGCTGATGACTGGTTGCAGACGATGGAGAATAACTTGGAGGTAGCCAAAGTTGATGACAACGAGAAAGTTCTCTTTGCCACCCACTATCTGGCAGGAGATGCAAGAGCTTGGTGGAACAGTATCCGCCTGATGAACCATGGTCAAGTTATGACATGGGAAGCCTTCAAAGTCAAGTTCAGCCGCACCGACGTGTCGCAGGGTCTAGTCACCCGAATGAGGGATGAGTTCAGAGAATTGAAGCAAGGCAGAATGGTTGTGGTGGAATACCGTGACAGATTCATGTCACTTGCCAGATATGCACCTGATGAGATCAACACGGAGGCCAAGAAGAAGGAGAGATTCTTGAACGGACTGCATGATGAGATGCAGATTGTCCTCGTCAACATCCGCTTCGAGGATCTCGAGGAGCTAGTCGACTCTGCCATTCAGATGGAAGGGAAGATAAATTAGGAAAATGACAACCGTAAGCGTCGTATGATGCAGCAATCTGGATCCAGCAGTACCCAGAAGTACTGTCCCAACCCTTCACCAGGATATGCACCAAGGAACAATCGACCCCCAATGTCTCGCCCAAGCTACCCCAACCGTAGCGGAGGCAATGTGAAGTCCGGAGGAAACAATCACAACTCTGGCAATGCCAACAACTTCAACTGTGCACCTCCCAAGAGCAACAACAACAACAACACTGCACCCAGAACTGGCAGTAATGATGTGCCCGTCACAGCTAAAGACAAGTCCCAGATCACTTGTTTCGAGTGTGGAGTGAAGGGTCACTATTCCAATGAGTGTCCTAAGAAGACTGTCGCCACTGCCAATGCGAATGCCCCAGCTCAACAGCAGTGTCGTGTTACACCAGGGAGAAGATTTGCCCCAGGAAACCCTCACAACCGCAACAGTCGTCTTTTCCACATGAACGCAGGAGAAGCCCAAGAAGCGCCAGATGTAGTGCTGGGTATGTTTTCTGTCAACTCAGTTTTAGCAAGGGTATTGTTTGATTCGGGAGCATCGCATTCACTTGTCACCGAAGAATTTGCATGCACTAGTAAGATTCACCCAACCAACTTGAAGCATGTCATGATAGTTCAAATCCCCGGTTCAACAACCAAAGCTAGAAAAATTTGCAAAGATGTGCCTATCAGAATAAATGGGATAGATTTTTATGCCAACCTAATTGTACTTGGAACCAAAGGATTGGAAGTAGTACTAGGTATGGACTAGATGTCAAGGCATAAAGGATTGATAGACTGTGCTAAGAAAGCCATCACCATGACCAGTTGCTCTGGAGTCACCATAGAGCATATCTCTGAAACCTTACCCCATCAATTCAAGTGCAACAAGAGTGTAGCCCTGCCCACCATTGACCAAGTCAGAGTAGTCTATGAATACCCCGAGGTATTCCCAGATGAATTGTCGGGTATGCCCCCGGATAGGGATATTGAGTTCATTATCGAACTAATCCCCGGAACCGGGCCCATAGCCCAGAGACCCTATAGCATGAACCCCTCAGAGTTAGTGGAACTGAAGAAGCAGTTGGATGCTATGTTAGAAAAAGGCTTTATTCAACCAAGCGCATCACCATGGAGATCACCAGTGTTATTCGTCGACAAGAAAGATGGAGGCAATCGTTTGTGCACAGATTACAGAAAGTTGAATGACGTCACCATCAAGAACAAGTACCCCTTGCCAAAGATAGAGGATCTATTTGATCAATTGACTAGAGCCCAGGTATTCTCAAAGATTGATCTTAGGACTGGTTATCACCAACTTAAGATTCTTGCAACGGATATTCCGAAGGCCGCCTTTACTACTCGCTATGGTTTATACGAGTATACGGTTATGTCTTTTGGATTAACCGATGCCCCTGCTTATTTCATGAATCTCATGAATAAGATCTTTATGAATTTCCTAGATAAGTTTGTAGTTGTATTCATCGACGACATCCTTATCTACTCCAAGTCAGAAGAAGAGCATGAGAAACATCTGAGAATCATCCTAGAAACCCTGAGAGAGCATCAGTTATATGTCAAGTTCAGCAAGTGTGAGTTTTGGCTGAAAGAAGTAGGATTCCTAGGAAATATTGTGTCTGCCGGAGGAGTCTCTGTTGATCCCGCCAAGATCAAAGATGTCGAAGAATGGGAAGCCCCAACCACTCAGACCCAAGTCCGTGCATTTCTCGGATTAGCGGGATACTACCGCAAGTTCGTAGAAGGATTCTCGAGCATCGCCAGACCCATGACCCAATTTTTGAAGAAGGACAAGAAGTTTGAATGGACAGACAAGTGTGAAGCCAGTTTCTAGGAGCTGAAGAAGAGATTGATATCAGCCCCAATATTGATCATGTCAGACATCAAGAAGCCGTTTGATGTATATTGTGATGCATCCAATAATGGTCTCGGATGTGTGTTGATGCAAGAAGGCAAAGTCATCGCTTATCTGTCTTGACAACTGAAGCAGCATGAGCAGAACTATCCTACCCATGCTCCTGAACTAGCAGCCGTAGTTTTGGCATTAAAGACATGGCGTCATTATCTGATGGGTAATCGCTGTGAGATTTACTCAGATCATAAGAGCTTAAAATATATTTTCACTCAGAAGGAGTTGAACATGTGACAAAGGAGATGGATAGAGTTAATCAAGGATTATGACCTTGACATTCACTATCACCCCGGCAAAGCCAATGTGGTAGCGGATGCTCTTAGCAGATTGCCATGTAGGCTAAACACCATGATCAAGGAGAAACAGCCAAGTTTGTATGAGGAGTTGGAGCAGTTTAGAACTAAGCTGGTTAGCAAAGGATTCTTAGCTAGTATTGAACTTCAACCCACTTTGATTAGCCAAATCAAGGAAGCCCAGAAGGGAAATGAAAGTATCGATGGAATCTAACGTCATATTGGTACAGGAAAGGTACCTGGATTTACCGAAGACGAAGAAGGAGTTCTGTGGTACAAAGGACGTATCTGTGTGCCAGCAGATTTGGAGCTGAAGCAAGTTATCATGAAGGAAGCTCATGATACTCTTTATTCTATCCACCCCAGAGGAACGAAGATGTATCAGGATTTGAAAGAGCAATTTTGGTGGCACAAGATGAAGAGAGAAATCGGAAGCTACATCGCCAAGTGTGACATCTGTCAAATAGTCAAAGCAGAGCACCAGAGGCCTGCAGGACTGTTGCAACCATTGCAGATTCTAGAATGGAAATGGGATTCCGTAGTAATGGACTTTATCACCGGTTTACCTACTTCTAGTAGGGGAAATGATTCAATCTAGGTCATAGTTGATAGACTGTCCAAGGTAGCTCACTTTATACCTGTCAAGACAACCTACCAGAGTTCGAAGCTAGCAGAGTTGTATATTGCTAGGATTGTTAGTCTGCATGGAACCCCCAAGACCATAGTATAAGATCGAGGAACCCAGTTTACCTCGAGATTTTGGCAGAAAGTCCAGGAAGGATTAGGCACCAAGTTGAACTTCAGCACCGCTTATCACCCGCAAACTGATGGACAGACTGAGAGAGTCAACCAGATCCTAGAGGATATGTTAAGAGCTTGTGTGTTGGAATATGGATCAAAATGGGAAGACTGCCTGCCTTTCGCAGAATTCTCATATAACAACAGCTATCAAGCTAGTTTGCAGATGGCACCATTTTAGTTCCTATATGGAAGGAAGTGTCATACCCCTTTGAATTGGTCGTAAGTAGGAGAGAGTCAGATCTTTGGACCCGACATTCTCCGGGAAGCAGAAGAGAAAGTTCACAAAGTCCGTGAGCACCTCAAGACCGCCCAATCCAGACAAAAGAGTTACGCTTTTAAGAGAACGAGAGACCTGACTTTCAATGTCGGAGATTTTGTATATCTCAAGGTTTCGCCATTGAAAGGAACCCAACACTTTAGTCTGAAAGGAAAGTTAGCCCCCAGATATATCGGGCCCTTCAAGATTCTAAACCGCCGAGGAGAAGTATCGTATCAACTAGAACTACCTAAAGAGACGTCAGCCATCCACAATGTGTTCCATATCTCGTTACTTCGCAAATGCCTAGAAGTGCCGGAGAAGACTAAAGTTTTCAAGAACATTGATCATCGAGCTGTGGAGATCAACAATGACCTGACATATCGTGAAGTGACCATCTGTATCCTACAAGAAGCTTACAGAACCACCAGGACCAGGAGTATCAAGTTTATCAAGATTCGATGGAGCAACCATACCGAAGACGAAGCCACTTGGGAGCGAGAAGATTACATTAGGACAGAGTTCCCAGATCTCTTTAGTTCCTAGTTTTCTTTGTAAATCTCGAGACGAGATTTTGTTTAAGGGGGGAAGGTTTGTAACATCCCAAAACTTTAATCCAAGGTTATTAAGATCCAAATCATCAAAATTTAGGGTTAACAAAAACTTTTCCAATTAAAATTATTAAAGCATTCATGTGTGTGTGCATTTAAATAGGAGTTGATATGAATTGCCATGATTAAGTGATCCATTACTTGTAAAATGTTTCTTAGGTTAAATGAACATCATCTAAACCATTCCCAAACAAATCCCAAAGAAAAACAACTCAAAAAAATAAATGAAGTGAATGGTCATTTGTGCCAAATTAACTACCATGCCTACTTTGGCTATTCCTAGAACTCAAAACCTAACAGAAACAATAGTGGATCTTTGCACCCCTTGCTAGTACACATAATGATGTACCAAGGCCCACTTTGTGATCTGCCAAAAACATTCAAACACTTAATTTAATTGGCATTTGAAAATTGAATCTATATCATATGGGAAGATCCCACTATTTCAAAAACCACTCAAACAAGCTCAAATTTCAAAACCCAAGCACCCACAGAGTATCAAGCTTAGTACTAGCACACCCACAAAAAATCTTTTCAAAATTCAAAAAGAAAGTTCTTGTGGCCATTTCATCAAACACATGGCAGACATGAATTACACCTAGTAATTAGCTCACTGTTGACAACAGGGTTTTGCACCCATTCTTCCTCCAAACACTCCCTCTGTCCCCAAATGATCTAACCAAAGCCTTTGCACCCCATCCCCTACACCCTAGTGGCAATGCAATGCCATGCTGAGCACCAACTCGCCGGCTAAACCTTGCCCCGCTGCAGCAGACCATCTCCCTCTCTCTCACCATGTCTACTAGCTAGCCCTCACCTCACCGCCACCCTCCGTCCCCTCCCCGAGCCAGGCCAAGCCATGGACCACCCATAGAGCGCTGCGCACTGCCTGTCTGCGCCATGCGAGCACGCGCCAGAGCGCCGCGCCCGACACGCGCATACACGTCGCCCCTCGACCGCGTCCACCGCTTCGCCACGACCCAGGGAGCACGCCGGACATGCCCGTTCGCCGCCCAACGCACCACAACCACCGCTCACCGTGGACACCACCGTCTCTGCCGCTCAGAGCGCCAGCACCGCCTGACCGCATACCACCGCCCCTAGTCCCACATTGATCACATAGAGCACCGCCAAGAGACTAGCGACCGCCCCCTACCTCGAGCCATGCCGCTAGCACGCTGTGCAACCCTCACCGGAGCCACTCGCCCATCCCTCTCGGTCGCATCGTCGTCCTATAAATAGAGGCCACCCCCAGCCCATTTCGGCACACCACTCACCTCCCCGCACCTCACTGGCCGTTCCCCACCTCTAGCTGGAGCAGCGCCAGCACTTGCTCGCCGGAATTTGGCCGGAGTAGCCCGCAGCAGAGGAGGAAGGGGCGCCGCTGATTGCGACCACCCCCGGAGCTGCCTCAACTGTCCCTGAGCTCGCCGTCGACCACCAATCCGTTTGCCCGCCTCGCCGTCGTTGTTGGAGCCCTGGTACGCCCCCTGAGCACCCCCGCCGAGCCGCTAGGGTTAGAGTTTGCCGGCGACCAGTTCGTCGTCGATGACGATCCCCAGCCGTTGATCCTCGTTCTAATCCAACGACCCATATTGCCCCGTACCGCTTCGCGCGTTATTAGCCACTGACCGGCGGACCCCCCTGTCAGCTGAGCCCCACGCCGTGTAGTGGCACTGGGCCGACCCATTAGTATTCCCGCGCAACCTAGTTAGTTTGAATTAGGATTTTTCTTTTTAATTTAAACCTAGTTCTGTCCACTAGTTTGAAATTCAATTTAGAGAGATTTATAAATCCAAATGGAATGATTCCAATTTGGTTCGAAAGCTACTGAAAATATCTACCCAAGCTCGTTGGATTTAATTCAATTAGAGTTAGAGATCTCTCCTAGTAAAAATAACAAGACAGAAGCATTTGCACCTTGCAACTTTTTTCAAAATTCAACCCTGATAGCTTTTGAGTTGATTCCAACTCTCAAAAATCACATTTCACTATATCTATCTGAATAAGTAATAATATTAAGGTTTACATGCGGTGACTTTGGACTAGTACCAAAATAATGCTATATAGGCATTTCTAGTCACTTTAAATCATTAAATAATGAACTTAAACCAAAGTAATTGTGATCCAACCTTTAAATCACATTCCCACATGTTAGAATATGTGGTGAGGACATGTGTCCACATGATCCCATATTTTAAGTGGTGAATATAAAATCTTAGTTATTTTTCAATGAGTAGAAATTACTTTTCTAAAATAAAAAGAAGGAAACTAGTTAATAAAACTTGTGATGTTTGTGATGATAATAGATCATCAACTATATGTCTTAGAGTGCTACTTAGACTAGTTAAGTATTGTTTGGTGATTGTGTACTCCGTATGTATTTATAGATGATAGTACCGACCAAGCTTTCGAGGAGGAGGGGTTCTACCAAGAAGAAGAAGAAAACTTCAACCACTGCACTGCACAAGGCAAGCCACCATTAACAATGCAAGCTAACCCTTGCAAGCTAGATAATCTAAGCAAATGCATTGGGCATGCTTTGGTTATACCACTTTGACTATTACTTACCCCAAGTTTTATTTTTTCCAAGCTTTACTTCCTTTACCTTACCAAAGTTCTTTAATTGTTTTGAAGGTAGCATAAAGAGTATAAAACTTGGCCTATTTAAATAAACCTTAGATGTCATTCTATGGCATGAGATTGATTCCCATCATCCCACCTTAGTGAACACTCTTAACTTAGTAGTTTAGAGTAGATAAAAACTTGAGTCACTTTAGATGGGAACACTTGGTGAAAATGAATTGTGAAAACCTTAGAATGATGAGTCATTCTATTGAGATGTTTTGATATGTGTTGAGAAACACAAATGGTTTATGATGGTGAAAATGTTGAGGCATGAGCCTTAACCCTTTTATAAAACTGATGGTTGGATTCGGATGCGATACCATTCCAAATTTACCTTACAACCACAATATCTGAATTGGGTAAGGCTTAGCCTGAAGTTTATATGCATTAGTATTAGTTCCCTCGCGGGAGAGGTTTGAGCTAAGGTTACCTCTCAATGTTGTCCACCTATGTAGTGCCCAAGATGACAGATTGTCATGGTTGGGTGGCCATGCTCATAGGAGAGGTGCTTATACTAGGGTGTGTAAAAGAAAGGTTATGTTTGATTATCTGCATACTAAATATGATGATTCAGGGTTATCCCTGACAAATGTATCAAATCTTGTGGTGAAAGTGTACCACCTCTGCAGAGTGTCAAACTATTCGAATAGCCGCGTCCGCAGTTATGGACAGTTGGAATGGCCATACTGTTTCGCCGTCAGATGTTTTCAAAAGAACTTATGAAATGAATGATGAATCTTGACTTGACCACAACAGGGTTGTGATTATGACAATAGCTTCCCAACTTAAGTGATTCTAGAACTTTTTTTAATCTTTCTTTGCTTTTGAACTCAGCTTAGGTTTCAAACTTAACTTTATAGTTAAATTTAGAGTTAGCACTTTAACTTAGAACTATATTACTTGTTAGTGGTAGTTTGCGAGTACTTAAAGAGTACTCATGGCTTTTGTCCCTGGCTATTCTCATGGCCAGACTATGAAGGAGACTACCAAGATGATGGCCAGCAGGATGGCTATGATAACTAGGACTATCTGCCTTCGTCAGCATTGCCTTTGCCCTTGAAGATGGACCCCACCGCTACGCTTATCTTTTATTTTCCGCTGCTTGTTGTATTAAGACTGGATCATGAGATCCTTATTGGTGTAAGACCTTATGTATGGTTTGTAATGGATGATGTACTGTGATATCCAATCTGTTATGTCTCGCAAAAATGGTAATTCTGGGATTGCGATGAATGACATAATAGGCATCTGCGATTAAAAATCCGGGTGTTGACACTCGTTCTTGGTCGCCACCGGTGGATACCACCACGGTGATGACAGGGACAACCACTCCCTTCGGCGGGACGGTTACTCCCTAGGATGGCTCTAGAATGGCCTTAGGGGTCGATGTCGTCGAAGGAATGGAGATGTTGGAGGCCATTGTGGTGAGGGAGTAGGTGGAGAAGAAGAAGAGGGCTCTGGCTAGGCTTTTCTGAGGATAAGCTCGAACGGGCGCGCAGCTAGAGGAAGACGAAGACGAGGAAGCGAATGCGGGCAAAAATAAAAAAAACCTGGCCGCGGTGAAAATATATAGACCTCGTGTCAAGATTCGTGTTGGGGGATCTAATGGATGGAGCGTTGCCGACATGGAGACGAACGTGCGCGGTAATTTCGCCACGTCCTCCATCTTTGCCGCTTTACCGTTTTAGATTTTGCACGCGTGAAAATAGCTAATGATTAATTCTCTGTCTTTTGTGAGTTTCGAGGTAGTGTAGGCTGCACCCTACGTCATCCTCCTAGCAGCTGTAGTGAAGTGTCATGTCTGAAGATTCCATCGAAGGCAGAGATTATCCGGCTCTGGAAACGAAGATTAAAGGAATCTCCGGCTACATTGCGAAGCCAGAGAGGATTGCAGGGTTCTTTGGGAGACCTTTGAGATGTTGCTTGACGAATTGCCGACATCACCTAGACGGAGTATTCAAAAATCAATGGGCAAGACGGCGCAAGATTCCAAAGTCCTCCGGAGGCTACTGTTGGGGATATGCTAAAGGGGTATCCTCATAGCATGTCAGCAATCCAGCTAACCCGGGTGGCTCATAGTTGGTAGCAAGGCCTATGGCCTGCTGGGCAGCCCAGTTAGACGGATCCAGAAGGGAGGCCCATGCCGGATAAAGGAAGGATACGCAGGAGTCACCGACATACTCGGAGCCTTGGAGTACAAGACATGGAAGACTAGTTCGTATTAGTGTAGGACTCTTTACCTTGTCCGGCAAGGACTTTCCCTATAAACCCTAAGCTCTAGCGCCTTTATAAGCCGGACCTGCGGGAGCCTTTAGGACACAACATAGAAGACAACCTAGATTGCTACGTACAACGTGCAACACCTCGCACAGCGAACCTATCTCTGTAACTCGGCGTATTGCCATTATAGTGATTTATATTAGGAGTAGAGTTTTGCCAGCGTTGTGGGACTTGAACCTAGGTAAATTGTGTTACCTCGTACCCGCCAACTCTCCGCCTTACCCCACGTCTCTAAACACGCATTGTGAGGACCCCCTCCATGGCGTACTCGTCGGCAAAACCACGATAATTGAATTTCTTAAACTTTGTTTAATGGGTGAAGTAAACTTAAAACTAAATCAAATCCTTAAGAAACCACCAACCTAACACTAAGACAAATTCGTAAACAAAATCAACGGGGATATAATACCAAGGGAATAGAACACTTGCATCTCATATATTATGCATCCCATCATATTGACATCTTTAAACGTTAGTCCTTATCAAACCGATGATGCTATTTTTCCATTTGGATCTTATGACGGTAGAAGATGTTGATTGCGTAACCTGCAATCAGAAGGCAAGTTCACTCTTGCATGTATCTTACGAGACCATATTTGCATACTGTTTTGAGTTCAATCTTACATGTTCTTTATTTTACAAAAACCTCTTTTCGAAAACTTTATTACCTGTATTCAAATCAACCATTTTATGAATGAAATGAAATGAGCATTGGTGGGCAATGGAATCATGGTTAAGATACATGGTTGGGTAGCCATGTGGTAGAGATTCCATTGTACTAGGAAAGTTAGGACTTAACAACAAATGTGGTCAGTGATTCAAAGAATCGTATAAACCGTCTAACCATAGATCCTGTTATGGGACAGGCAAGTCAGTTAGATCTTGTTCCTTTCATTGTCCTCATATACTAAGCAGGTTGTGGTCCAAAGTGGAGATCAGCGTATGGAAGTCTGTAACGTCCATATTCCGTGTAGTGGGATAAAGACATAGTATATTTGAAGGAATGGTAATTGAGGGTAGGTCCCTAGACCAAAACTCGTAACAAAGGATGGCCGACGGGTCGTGGAAAGGGTAGTGATTGACTAGTCTTTAGACTGAGTCTCATACCAAGGAAGTCTGAACAGGAATATGCATTTTACATGCATCCCCGATTGTGTAGTAAGGCTAAAGACGTTTGTGGGTAAAATAGTGTATCTCTCGAGAGTGTATAAATATGACATGTTACTCCGTGTTCTAGAAAGAACTGCGAACACAACATGAAAAGGGACTCTCTAAAGTCTTGTCCAACTCGTGAAGGCTGACATATATAGATTTCCGAAACTAAAACTTACCTTTTCTAAAAATCATGTTTTCAGAAACTTCACGTCCCTTGGATGTCTGATCAACGACTATCCATCAAACACCTACATATTTAGAACTTGCTGAGTACGTTAACCCAATCTATCTTCTTATCCCTTGCTAGACTATAGTAAGTAGTTGACGACATCCCAAACCAAGAAGACGACAAAGGAGGACTGCTATGAGGAACCAAGGAGAAAAGTAGTCAATGGTGCCAGATGCTTCAGACAGAGATGGTGGAGATCAAGTGAAATATAGACGAGAATCAATTCCCAAAGATAGGAACCATACCATTAGAGAATTCTTAGCCTTTAGATAACGAGATAGGTCTAGAGGTAGATCTAGTACTAGAGTAGTCTACAAGCTGCTTCTTCTAGATTTTGGCTTGAACAGGAACTTACCTAACGAGCTCATTGTGTCATGAAGGTTCCGAGCATCTTCTACAAAGATCTGTGATATGAATATTATAGTTATACCTTAGACCTATGATATTTCTGTTGTACTACTCTTGTAGGTGTAATATTCGTGGAATAGTGTTCCGTGAGTGTTATGCAAACAACTTGCTTACTACAATATGCCGTGATGCGTTGGGTCACCGCAGTGTCCCAGTTAGGTGCCACCCAGTTTACATGCATGTATGCATGGATGGAACGCAACGCAACGTCTAGTCCCACCGCCATTGCGCCGTCCTCAGTAGTGGAGCAGGTATGTCAATGGGTGGGGGATATATAGGTGGTGCCTAAGACCTGAGATCCGCCTCCCGGAAACGACCTGGGGGATGCCACGGGCGACGACTTCCCTCCCGTGCCGTAGACAGGAGACACCGGGCACGATGTTGGTCGCGTTCCTAACGAGGCCCAAGAACGCGGGGCCCGGCCAGCGTTGGCTTTATAGGTGTAACTCCTTCGAATCAGGATTACCGGTGGACGGTGCCTCCAGCCCGCTGGAGTTAATTTCTTTTGCTGCAGCCTCACGAGTACAACTTCAAGTGCTCTTTTGAGCTATGCAGGTTTGGCCTCTCGGTGAGTTTTCCATTTTGCCGCGCAAAGATGACGGAAAAGAGCTGTTATGACAGGGGCGCTTCCATTCGCGATCACCAACATGGTCCTTCAATTCAGAGGTGATCTTTCGTCCTTCAGATTGACAAGTTCACATGAGTGACGTTCTTTCGGAGGGGGCTCCCTTGTTCTTCATCCTCCTATATTTTTAGACAAATTGCTTTAAAACATAGTGTAATACAAGGCGTCGCACCGCTGGCAAGCCCGGGTGGGGGCGGTGGATCCGCCTATGGCCTCCTTTCCAAAAGGAACCTTCATCTCGCTCCGTTACACGGAGTATGCATGTTGCTCTAGCGCTCCCCCACGCTCCTACGACGTGGACTTATCCCGATCATCGACCCAATATCTCCGACGGACTGCCATCTCGCTCGGAGAGGAGGCACGCACGCAAGAAAATACGTTACATCTTGTTCCAACTTCCTACTCTGTTGGACGCTGGAACAGCGGACGCGTCCCGTAGTTTCCTGCCGCGCCGGCGTAAAATAAAGAACGACCAGCCCAACAATATTCCTTCTATTTCCTTCAGAAAAACAAACTAACAACCAACTCAGCGAGATACGTGCTCACAGCATGTGGCGGCGGACGACGGGCTCCCCTTCCCCTGCATCTGAATCTCCCCCATATAAAGACCACCACGACTCGGCCGCCTCCACCATCCCTGCAACCTCCCTCTCTTTCTCCTCCTCTTTGCGTGACTCCGGCCATTGCTGGAGGCCTGAAGCTCGCCGTCTTCGTCGGTGGTGGAAGGGAAGCGCGCGCGGCCGGCAATGGGGACGCAGGAGTCGCCGGAGAACTGCACGCCGCCCAAGGTGAATCTCTCTCTCTCTAGTCTCTCTTTCATCCGCTGCGTTCGTACGTACGTTGTGATCTGTTTTTCTCGACAATGTTTTTCCTCTAGCCGTGGAATTGTTCCATCTATCTTGTTCAAAATTAAGTATCTCCATTGTTCCTTGAGAGAGAGCGAATCAATGTGTAGAGTTCGCACGAAAAAAAAAGTTAAGAGTTGTCGAGATCGACAGAGCCCTATCGATCGGTTGACTGGCTAGCAGGGCAAGGAAAAGTGGGTTTTTGGATGGCTTTGCGCGTGGAGGATTCTCTTGTCCCGGCATGTCGCACCAGTTCATCTTCTTCATGTGAAAACTCAAGTGTATCTTTCTTTTTCGAGAAACCATGTGAAGAAATTGTGGTACTCCGTACTACTAGTAGTATCTTACTACTATAACAATAGCGGCGTCATATAATCTGTGTGACTCGTGATGCTTTGCCTTAACTGCGGAATTTTACCTTTTCTCCTATACAATAAATGACTGTCCTGCCCTCTTGTTTGTTTCCAGCTGTAAATTTACCTCACATTTATCATGCTTAGTCTGTTTTTACATTGCCCTTTATATCCATAATATTCCATTTTTGTTTCAGAATAAATAGATAAAAACAATTATAAACTACTCCTATGTTTCAAAAATATATAGAGAAACGAATCTAAATTAAAAAGACTTGCTCCTTTTGTCCATGTGCTCGGACTAACAAGTATGAACGGTCTTGATATGTACTACTAGTAGTACTCTACTTGCAGTCCAGCGTTCTTTCGCTTTCCAGCACAACGGAATATCTCACACGGTCACAATTGCCTGTTAGCTTTGTTCAGACGTTTTGGTAGGCTGTTTTAGCCAAATATCTATTGAACGTGTGCTTTAAAATTACTGGATAACATGAAAACTGCTGGAAATGATACAAGGTTACAAAATTGATTTCACGAGATATGTCCCGATAATTTTCTTATATACACCTCATATTGTGTGATCACGAGATCTCTAGGCTAACAAAAAAATGACGCAAACTCGCAGGATGAGAGGACTGAACGGGAGAAGGCGATCGACGACTGGCTTCCTATCACATCATCGAGGAAAGCAAAGTGGTGGTACTCGGCCTTCCACAATGTCACCGCCATGGTCGGCGCTGGCGTCCTAAGCCTCCCCTATGCCATGTCAGAGCTCGGCTGGTATGTACCGATACCTTGCCATGGCATTCAACCATGCAGCTTCAAAGCTTTCGGTTTCTAGCAGTGAAACCAGCCGGCTGGATAACATGCCGAACCTGCATGCCACTCACAGCCGGTCGCAGTTCTCAGAGCTAAGAAGAACTTGCAATGGCATGGTATATGTGTCATCAATTCAACGATTTTGGTGTTTCGTGCAGGGGTCCTGGCATCGCGGTGATGACCTTGTCCTGGATCATCACGGTGTACACGCTGTGGCAGATGGTGGAGCTGCACGAGATGGTCCCCGGAAAGCGATTCGACCGGTACCACGAGCTCGGGCAGCATGCCTTTGGCGACAAGCTCGGCCTCTGGATCGTGGTGCCGCAGCAGCTCCTCGTCGAGGTCAGCCTCAACATCGTGTACATGGTCACTGGCGGTAACTCGCTCAAGAAGTTCCATGACGTGGTCTGCGACGGCAAGTGCAAGGACATCAAACTCACATACTTCATCATGATCTTCGCCTCCGTCCACTTCTTCCTTTCCCAGCTCCCAAACTTCAACTCCATCTCCAGCATCTCCCTCGCCGCCGCCATCATGTCACTCAGGTTATATATGCATGTCTCCACTACTAGCTATTCTGTACCTACTGTAGCAATTCCGGCAAATTTCTGAAAACACTTAGGTGTCAATGGCCACTGACGAAAAAACACGATGCAGCTACTCGACGATTGCTTGGGGTGCCTCTTTGGGGAAGGGGAAGGCGGAGAACGTGGACTACAGCCTGCGGGCGTCGACGACGACGGGGCAGGTGTTCGGCTTCCTAGGGGGACTTGGTGACATGGCATTCTCCTACTCTGGTCACAACGTGGTCCTGGAGATCCAGGCCACTATCCCGTCGACGCCAGACAAGCCGTCCAAGAAGCCCATGTGGAAGGGTGTGATGGTCGCCTACGTCATCATCGCCGCCTGCTACATGCCTGTGGCTATGATCGGCTACTGGGTGTTCGGCAAGGACGTGGACGACAACATCCTCATCACCCTCAACAAGCCCAAGTGGCTCATTGCCATGGCCAACATGATGGTCGTAGTTCACGTCATTGGTAGCTACCAGGTACGGAAATATATCTCAAAAATTTATCTCTTTCTTGTACTACTTTGGATATATGAAACTGGATGGTATTAAATAGCAGGATGACAGATCTGACGGCACAATCAAAGTTGTGTGTTGTGTGCACAGGTTTATGCGATGCCGGTGTTCGACATGATGGAGTCGCTGCTGGTGAAGAAGTTGAATTTCTCGCCAGGCCTGAGGCTGCGTCTGATTTCCCGGACACTCTATGTTGGTAATGTCCCCCTTCATTTCTCTCAACTCAACTCTTCAGTCAGGCATCTGTACTGATGATCCAACCAATTCTGACGAGATGCAATCTGTGCAGCTTTCACCATGTTCGTGGGTATCACCTTCCCGTTCTTCGGTGGCCTCATAGGGTTCTTCGGCGGAATCGCCTTTGCGCCCACAACCTATTTCGTAAGCATTATTTTTCAGACCTGTTTCGTTTGTGTCGATCCGAACCCAGAGTATCTGATCAGTGTGAACAAATATGCCTGCAGCTTCCCTGCATCATATGGCTCATCATCTGCAAACCCAAGAGATTCAGCCTCTCATGGTTCTGCAACTGGGTAAGAAGAAGATCCAAGCTCCTCTCTGTTCTACTAGAAGTCTAGAACTAAAAAAGAATGAATTCAATCCTGATCTTTCCATTTGTGCTTCAGATTTGCATCGTCCTTGGGGTGATTCTGATGGTCCTGGCGCCCATTGGAGGGCTCAGGCAGATCATCCTTTCTGCCAAGACATACAAGTTCTACTCATAGGTCACTCGCTACCACCGTAGATCATCGTCGCCTCGTAGTCTGTCATTTGCTTTCCTCCAAACAAGATAGATCATGGTGCCAGTGTTTGACTCAGATATTGGATGGTCGGACAAGTGTCACTAGTCACTAGACATGTCCTGGTTGGACCAGAATGGTTTTTTGTTTATTTCTAGGATACCAGAATACGTTTGTGTTTGCTGGTAATCATGAGGGCGCCAAGCCGACTTGTATCCGTATTCTTTTTCAGGGCCCTGAGCCCGGACTCTCCTTGCTTGTATTCGTATTCTTTTTCAGGGCTCTCGTTTTAGGGATAGTGGTGAGGATGCATAGCCACCATGAGGAATATCAGACTACTGAAAGTGGAAGATCCAGTGGAAAGTGTCTTGGCCTCCCGAGTGTGCCCTCTTAGTTTAGGTCTTGTTTACTTCTCTCGTATTTTTATCCACTAGATTTGTGGGAATATGCGAGAATTTAGTGTTCACCCAATACTCTTCAATCCTCGCAAATACATTTCTCCAAAAATACTCTATCATGTAGGAGAGTTTTCAATCTAGACAAAAATAAGAAAGATCTGCGGGATATTCCGGGATCATCCCGGCCAAACCTAGAGCAGTAAACGGATTGCCGTGATTTTGATCCTCTCCATTCCCCGCAAATACACTAGTGAATACAAGAGAAGTAAACAAGGCCTTAGAGAAAATTCTTTGTATTTTGGCCTACACGAGAAAATGACAAATCACATAAAATTTGGGGAGTTGAAACATACTTGCACAGATCTCATTTTTATACAGCTAAAAATACAAAGTATTTAAAATTGATATTTTGCACGTTTTTAGGATAAACCATGGGCTACATCCAAATATTTTAAAACTCACAAATATGATTTTAAATTTTTAAAAATAAGAGCACTGGAGGCCGGGAGCGAAAAAATCTCCACTCCCTCCGTTTTAAAATAGTATAAGATGTTTTAGCTTTTTAAGAGGAGTATATCTAGGCCTACACTATAAAAGGGGTCTGATACACTTCTTTCACGTTTCTAGCAACAGACCCAGTTAATCCAGTAAACGTAATCTTACTTTTAATCTTCATTTTAGGAGGAGCACGGGAGAAGTCAGGAGCATCACTGAGGCTCATGCGTTCCATATTAAAAATTATCTACACGGTTACAGCAATGAAATAATAATATAACAGTACAATCTCAGCACTACCACAGTTAACCTAAAATTACACCGCAGGCTTCTCAGAGATCAATTAAAGCTGCTCACCTCCTAAAAAAATAATTTGCCTCCTAATTCCTAATCCGAGGTAAGCTCAGGGTAATTCCATACATCCAGCAAACTATATTCAGGGCAGAAATGAAGTACTCACTCCGATCCAAATTAATGTTCTCAGATTTGTCTAGATTTAGATGTATCTAGCACTAAAACATGACTACATACATTCAAATCTAGACAAATCCAAGAACATTAATTAGGATCGGAGGAAGTAATGAAAATGAAACTGCAGAGAAAAAATTTAAACTGTTTTTCCATCTATCAGGCAACCAACCTCTTTGTACAGTTTCCAGGATTACATTCACAACAGGAAATGCCACCGAAACCTACCCTCAAAACGGCTCACATCATGTGTTCACGAGCCAAGGACACACAACCCATTCCCCCCCTTCTCTCTCTTATCCTCCAAAAAAGTACCATCCTCCAGATAACCCTCCATCAAAGCACAGGGGGCATCCATTACTTCATGGCTGATGATAAACCCATTCTGAGATAGGCTCATTCCATCCGGCTCTGCAATTACGAAGACTGGTCTCCAAAGCCTGCTACTATATCATTTGACCAACCAATCATTTTGGCTCCAACAACTTTGTGCAGCTCATACATTAGGTTGAGGAATGGAACCATCAGGACCAATATGCACTTCATATATCGAAAATGTCAAAAACAGCTGCACAGGTTGTCAGTCTATCTCGCCCTCCTCGACATCAATTGTTGGTTCTTCTGACTCGCCTTCCTCGTCTTCTTCGTCATCATTTTTCATATACAGTCCAAGCTGTTCTAGGGGGTTGCCCCCGAGGTTAAATCCAAGAGCCTCAGGCGTATGACTTGGACTCATTTCACCAACCAAGTTGTGATGCTGTTCACTTGTGACAGTTCCAAGCATTTCAAAATCTTTTAAGAAGAGGCTTCCTTCATTGATTTCTACGGTTTTCTCCATCTGCAGGATTAATAGTTTATGCGCTTAAGAGCATGGATATCAACACACCAAGATGTGGCTTGCCAGATTTTGTCCTAGGCTTACCTGTTGCAAGGCTTTACGAGCTGCTTCTCTTTCAAGTTCTCTTTGGCGTTTAGCTTCTGCAGCAGCCTCAGCAACAGCTGCTGCTTCGGCCCTCTTGCGAGCTTCCTCAGCAGCTTTAGCCTCAGCTTGTAACCGAGCTCGCTCTGTAATGGAGATTGTGTCTCAATACACTGTATTGCAGCTGCCATATCAGCCCAAAGATTATCAATTTCATCTCACCTTCTCTTTGTAACCTATCAAGCTCCTCCCTCTCGCGTCGAACTTTCTCAGGATCCTTCTTCGCAACCTGGTATGAACAATTATTATGTGAATCGTATTGGGAATAGTATCAACCAGAGCCCAAGCAATGCCCTTAATAGACTACTTTCCAACACACACACACACACACACACACACACACCTGATCAAGAGCCTTCTCCCGAGCCTTAAGAATTGTATCAGCAAAGCGGCTTTTCAAAATGGCTGCTCGGTAACTTCCAGGTGAGACCTGTTTCTCAGACACATTCTCCCCTAAAATATTGATTCATTAAATAAACTGTAAGTGAAACCATTTTGCCTAGCAAAGATGCACAGGGATCAAAGGGACAGTACAAAGTCCAAGCTTACCCTCATCGTCAGCAGAAATAGCTACAGGGTCAGTACTTCCTTCTCGTGTATTCAATGTATCATGTGAATCTGCAAAGGTACCAGTTGATAGTTAAAATACGTGAGATGCAAGTAGCTATTCATAAATTGCAGAAGTTCAACAACAGCAATCCACTAGCACTTTGAGAAGTTGTGGTGGATGGGGGGGAGTGGGTTAAACCGTATAATGGACACCATTCGAATTCAGCCTAAATTGTAAAGCAGTGACGATCCACCCTTTTCTCTGACAGTTTAATATTTACTGGGTTAATATACTCTGAAGAAATGGTTAAACCAGATAACAGACTCCACTTGAGTGCAATCTCGATGCGCTTTCATGTTTCATAGCTCAGAATGTGTCTGAAAGTAACATGTTAAATTCTGCTGAATTGTCCTACACACAATAGTAGACCCCCCTCATGTGATTCAGTTCGCTAGTATTTCTGACAGTTCAATATTTGGCAGGATAAATTGGTCAGATTGTCTGGCAATGTTTCACTTGGCTTGTCAAACATCAAGTCTAGAGTCTCATGAGATAGTACTAATTATTAAATAAGAGGTGCTTAGTCCTGTACAGCACTATTACATAAATAGGTTGATATAGCTAACTTTTGAGGGCTGGGCTTTGTTAATGAATTGAGTGGTCTGGTTGGTTCTATGTTAGGCTTTTTTAATGAATTGAGTGGTCTGGTTGGTTCTATGTTAGGCTTGGTCAGGGATTTATGCTTGCAGATAGGCAACAGGCTGGGTTGGCTTCAAAATACCAAGGTTTTATCATGTGAAAGCATCTTACCATTTTCCTGATCCAAACTAACCACACGTAGGGTGTTCTCCTGCATGGGCACAAATAGCAATCATTGAGGAAACCGATGCCCAAAATAATGTTTGTTCAGTAGCGTGTCAATTTTGTTTGAGACTTATAATGTTCTAAAAATTACTCAGAATACAGTAAGTGTGCAAAAGCACCTTGACCCCACTGTTTGGCGGAGGAACTTTGACACCCAAGTCACTTCCAGAAGAGCTACTAGAGTCCGAACCTGAAGATACAAAAGGAAATGAAATGCTCACCTTGTCAGGTATGAAAATTCACATGAACTAAAGGAGAATGAAATGCGCCAAATGATATTGGCTTGTTTCTTCATGTGGGTTTTATCGTCTAATGTCACGAAAGAATGAAATTTATGGGCATTGGCTTGTTTTCTTCATGTTGGCTTCATCATGTAACACGTGAAAGAAGGAAATCGTGTCCACAGATTTATATGAGGTCAACAGAGACAGGTTTTCAAAAGTGGGTCTTTAGTGAACCTAAAAACAGGTCCTTCTTTAACAACAGACCTACAGGGTGGGCCAGCCAAACAGTCCCTCAAAACAGCTTCAGTGGTATGCAGAGTTGCCCGAAAAATATAACAGGACAACTGAGAAGCATTATTCTCTGAAGCACCAGTACGGCAAAGTCCAAAGTATCCCCATACGGTACGCCTCCGATATGCCGATGCGCACGATACGCGTGTCACCCCTGTGTCCTCTTTTCCCGATTATTAAAAAAAACAACGCAGATACACGGCGAGGACGGCGGGGACAACGGAGGATTGGAGGAGCCCAGTCCAGTCGAACCCCATTACAAACCTAACCCCCCACCCCCAGCGCTCTCTCTCTCTCTCTCTTTGTGTCCATTAGTTCGCTTGGCGGGATCTAGATCGAGCGCCGCCACTGATCTCACGCGCCGTCGCCACCCGGAAACGCGCCGCCGTCGCCCTGGATCACGCCACCAGCGCCCTGGATCGTGCCGCTGCCGCCTGGAATCAAGCCTCCGCCGGCCGGATTCGCCTCTCCCTACCCAGATTCGCCAGCAAGGTAACTCCTCCCGCTGTTCTTGCTTTTCTGGTTGCTGGCTTGCTGCGCTGCCTCTGCTCCCGTCTTGTTTAGTGCTGTTGTTCTCGCTGCCTCTGTTCACTTTCTGTTGTGCTTGACTGCTTGGCACGACGCTGCGTGCTTGGCTGCTGTGTTGGTACTTGTAGGAGTGAGATACCGACGACATGTCATCAGCAGGCAGCCACTCTTCATTTGGTGGTAGTTGAAGCAACAATGCTAATGAACTTTTGCACTGATTGCTCCCGTAAGGAAGCTACAAGCCAACTTCTTAATCTTTTTTCAGATTTTGCAGGGTTATGTGTTATGTGACTATGTCACTCCCAAATTCTAATGCTAGCATATGATTTATTTTGCAAGTACCACGAGGAGGATTGTGGAAATTGGTGATCAAGAGAAGGCAACAGATGGGGCAGTTTTTTAATCTCATCTCATGCATTCAATTATTTTGTCTTTATGACCTGTCATTTCATTATTTTATACATATACTCGCCGTATCACCATATTGCTGTTTTCTGAATCGCTGTATCCCGTATTGTCGTATCCGTATCGCCATATCAGTGCTTCAGAGGCATTATTTATGGAACTAGACCATGCTAAAGAATATGTTCTATAGTCTATTCGAGACATTGCATGAATTTTCAATTGATACTAGCTCCTAGTTCAGCGAATTAAGTGGAGCAAACTTCTATTTGTGAAACAATGAATGTTCATAGTAATAAACCTAAGCAGAAAATTCTAACATGTCTGACACTGTCAGATTCTGTCAAAGATTTGTACATGGATAAAAACATACAGTGTAAGGCAAAGTAAAGAATTATAAAGAACCACTCAGTTTTGGCTCCCCTACTTTCCCTTCCTTTTTGCCCCTCGTGGGATTAGATTTAGAGGTCATTTGGTATCCATCATTTGGGCCTGGAATCCTGGAATTCATTTTGCAATTCTATCTCTGTGCTGTTTGGTTGGCATGGAATTGGGCTGTCATTTCATTTGGCAAATCCATCGAAATATCCCCATGTGTAACCCAATTCTTATCTCAGACCCGTCAATTGCAAATTCCGGTGGCAACCAAACATGTGGATGTTTTTGGAATCATAATATAAATGAAATGAATCCATGTATTCATTTCATTTCTACTAAATGAAATGAATACCTGGGTGCCAAACGACCTCTTAGGTATTATATAGCTCATATTCACAAGCATGAATTGAGCGAAGTGAAACGCAGAAAAGGAATTTCATAAAAGGAAGCAAAAGTAATTTACTATCACCCATTCATGACGTGTTATCATAATGCTCTTTATTAGAGTGCTGGCTGCTACAATCAGCTGGGACTCAACTCAGCTCTTAAAGCACAATACAACCAGCCTCGAGCCCATCCTTATGTGTGGCAGTGTGAGTATGACACAAATTTCGCCATAGCTACTCATTAGCATCAATCAATAAGTAGGGAGAGAAAATATGAGGGACTCTCTAAAGTTGGCATTCATATTGCAGTTATTTCACCAAGCAGTGGGCACGAAGCACGCTATTCATGAACCAAATCATGTAATTTCAGTGTTACAACCTATGCAAATCACAAATAGAATGGTCCTGATACAAAAACCTCAAAGTGAACCAGGCTTAGGAGGGTCCGTCTAAAAAATGCCATGAAGAAAATCGAAATAAATCCTGTCGATACTTGATTTTCAGAATCTATAGTTCTAGATCTAAAAAGACCGTCTTTTTTTCTTTAAAAAAATATGGCTTTGGCAGGGTTCTGGGTAGTGGCCCAAACCAATACCAATAGGGATGAAGGAGGCTTACAAACATGGAAATTTAAACTTTGAGTACTATATGCGCACCTACAAATTTTTGTGTAAATACTTGCTTTTTTTTTGTCTATATACAAACCCAGATCTGATGTACATAAAGAACAGCATTGGCCATTTCAGCCATCTTTTCGACCCAGGAAACAAAAAAACGTACCTTTGCGCAAAATATCACGAGTTCATATAATACTAAAAAATGTACATCTGATTTTTTTTTGGGGGGGGCTTCTGAAATTTGAGGCTGCAGTTTTTGTTTTTTTCCAAAGGAGTTAGGTGAGTCTGGGCCAAAAAAGAATCCTCTCAATTTGTGGATAAGAAATGAGCTAAGTTGTAAATAATCCAGTAGCATGAGCAAAAGTGACCATCAACGTCTGCCTCTTAGAAAAGTAAAGAACAAAAATTATGCCATGTTAAACAGTGAGCTATCTTCACACTACCAATAATGAACAAAAACATGTGATTTATCAGTGGCGATCAACTGATCAAAATTTACTAACCGCGCCTCAAAAATGAAAAGCCCAGCAGAATCACCCGTAGGCATTGCAACACTTATTACTCATATTGTTATGTATAAGTTCAACTGGCTTATTCAATCCCACGTACAAGCCACAAGCACACACAGATATACAGGCTCTGCTTGGTTCCATGTGAACTAAATCAAATTCCTAACAGGGAGTTGTTATGAATAATATTTAGCATATTGAACACCTCTTTCAAAAGTTGAACTAGACTAGAAACAACCAGGCCATGGTTATCAGTACTATCAATTTTCAACTTATCAATACTTGCTGACACTAAATATCAATTTATCCACTCTGTCAAGTATGCAAGCACGGTGCAAATATTTGACAGCAAGGCAATCAATTTGCAGCATGAAATATGGAATGGAAGCATAAAGAAGTACAGTGAGAGACATACTGCTGAACCGGCATTAGATAGGTAAAGATACGAAGTTAGGGGATGTGATATATTAAGGTAAATGATAAATGAGTAAAAAATACATACCGCTGGAGGATGATCCTGAGTCGGTACTAGAAGTGCTAGAAGAACTATGCTTGCTGCTTCTCTCTGCTGTTTCACTTTCAAATACCACAGGAGGATATGTTAAAGGTGGAAGATCATTCCCACCAATATCAATGTCTTCTTCAATAAGCTCATTGCCTGCAAACACATGTAAAGTTACTACCTTCAACAACAACCAGAGCCCCACAGAAAACATGAATGAGGAGAAATCAACCGTCATGATGCATTGATGACTTGACGATTCCATATTCACTCTGGAACTGTTAAACAGAAGAAAAAATGATCAGTAAACTAACTAACGAATATCAATCTCCAATACAAATAGAACCCACCTCAACCTCATGAGGCTCATCTTTTGTAGGGTTTCCCGACTGATTTATTCTATCATAGTCATCAAGAAGCTTCTGTAATTCAAATAGTGTACCATCGCTGAGAGCATTCATGTCAATAGTTAACTCATCTTCATCAGCATCATTATCATCATTAACATGCCTCTTTATGAACTCAACTACATGTTCTGGAATGAATCCACCATATGATTGTAGCCTTACACTTAGTTCAAGCTTTTGTTCATCTGTCATCATCTCCATAGCAGTCTGCACGACAGGAGGATCCTCAGCCACCGGAGCCATCTGTACCACTGATGCTACTGGAGCATCCTGAACCAAAGGAGAGGCTTTCCTCTTCTTTGGTTGCAAAACTGGCTTGGTAACCACCTCCTCTTTCTGACAGGTGCTTTTCTTATATGCACCTTTATTTGAAGGCTTTTTCTCAGAAGGGCCTTTATTGTCAAAGATATTTTTCTCAAATGCGACATTTTTTGAGGGCTCAAATGCGACATTTTTCGAGGGCTCTATTACAGAGGGTTCCTCCTCTGGTCGTGGAATCTTCTTCTCGATTGGCTTCCATCTAGGTTCAAAAACACCGCTCATAGTATGAGCCATTATGTTGACTGCATTACCGACTGGGTTATAAAGTATAGCATTGCTAAAAGTAAGCCTCACATCCGCAGCAAACTCCCAAGGTGTAGGGTACATGCCTGCATTTAACTTTTTCTGGACGGTACCCAAATCCATCGGGTGCTTGACTATATCAAAATAATCAGGGATGCACAACTTCACAGGATCAACTGGGATAACAAACGGGCCTGCAGAACGATGCTTCATGATGTTCTTTAGAAGTTCCTGGCATTTTTTAAACGATGCTGCGTAGTTAATGGAGCTGACTACAGGTTGGGGCACTGATGGCGGCTCTCCTCTGCCAGACTGCACTGAATTGCTCCTCCTGAGCTTCCCATCCTTTTTATTGCCATTGAAATCACCTCCGGCCGACATGGTCCCACCATTCATGCTTGTCGCAGCCCCTCTCGAAAAGAGCCTATTCTGGAGAGCTCTGACCTGCTCGAGCTCATCGCGGAGCCTCATCTCCAGCTCCTTCCTATCTGAGGCCGACATCCTTGGCAGCTCGAAGACCACCCGCGGCACGTTAAATCCAGGAGCATCGCCGTCCTCGTCTGTATTCAGGTTGATGCATTTCCTCTTCGCTTCACTTCGCGCTGGATTCCCATGCCCCTTTGAAACCCCCACGGTCTCCACCCCATACCGGTAGTCCGGCACGAAGCCCAGCGGGTGCCCCTTGGAGAACTTCTGCGTCTTCCCCATCATTGCGTGGGGGAATATGCAGAGCAGTCTCCTAAAGACCGCAATGCGCCGCCTGGGCCACAAATTTCACCAGAATTCAGCCAAAACCTAACCCTAACCCCCTGACGGGAGCGGTTAGTTTATTGCACGGCCGCCAAGAGCAGGAGGCGAGCCTCCAAAACCTCGATTGAGGGGGCGAGGCAGCTCAATTCGAAGCGCCGCGGCGAGAGATCGAGCCAACTCACCGAGCAACCCGCCGCCGCACCCACCACAACCACCGCACCAAGCCGGCGGCGCCGCCGCGAGATCTCGGGGCCTTCCCGCAGGCACCCGGCGCCGCCGCAGCCGCTGCTACGGCGCGAACCCTTGAGCTCCTCCTCCTCCTCCTCAAAACGGAGGGCGGCGCGGAGGCGGCGAGGCGAAAGCGGATGAAGGCGAGGCGGCGAGACCTGGGGTTTCTCTCTCCTCTGTCCGCGTCTCTTTCTCTTTCTCTCTCTTCGCTGTGCCGCTCGCGAGCTGTAGGCTCGAATCGCGAAGCGGTGGGGCCCCATGTAAGCGGCGGATGGGGATTGCACCGGGCGGCTGAGCCGTGGGTCCTTTTTGCCTAGTGGTCCCACCAAGCAGTCACTTGGACGGAATAGGGTGGGCGGCTCTGACTTGTGAGGGGAGATCTTGGCCGTTGGGTTGAGCGGACGGCGCGATAGGGGGCAAAGTTGCGTGTCTACAAGGGCTAGGGCTTCGTATGCAAGAATCACACGTGTTGAATTGTGTAATGCCATGGGCACACCATGCCAATATATACTTCAAAAAAAGTTAAATATGATTTTCAAAATATTACAGTACGAATTAATTTTATAGTTTAAAAATAAATAGATTGTATTAGCATGTATGAACATGCAAATTTGTTTTCCGTGATTTTTTCTAACAATCATATATTCATAGTAGCAAATAGTACATGGTAGAGATATATAATTTGACTCCAGCAATTACAAAATAAAGTTTAAAAAAACTAGCAAATCATTAAGATTTTCAAACTTTTTTTTGACGATACAATCTTTGTACTTTTCTAAAGACAGCCGAAAACTAACAGATACCAGATAACAAACTATAAATATCAATGAGGGTACTCCCGTAATTTTAATTTGAGCCGCAGTGCCAAGATTACGTGCACGTCCGGAGTCATTAGAGTAATCAAACAATATTGGCAAGAGTAGCATCAGTATTCCAGTAAAAACAACCGAACAGCCCGATCGACGGCTTCGGCGAGCCAAGAGTATGAATTAAAATTGTCGAGGATGTAGGCCGGGATAATAGTTGTGAGGATAGTCCTCCTCGTGACAACTATGAGAAAAAAATCCAAAATCAATCTAGCGAAACAAGATCAGAAAACCGTACCTATAGAACCTTAATATTTCAATACCATCATTAATGTCGGGAAAGATCTCGTCATCGAACGAAGGGACAAATATCACTTATTATAAAGAATACAATCTCCATTGACATAGAGATCAAAAAGAAGATGGCTACCAAAAAATAAATTTAATCTTTTAGAAACACTACTTTTATTGCAAACTCCACTCATAGATCGGTTTCCCCACACCTCCTCACGCCAGCGAGACCGACCAGGTTAGGAGGCGGTGGCTGAGAGAAAAACGATGATATGAATTCTTGTTTTACTACCACTAATAACTTGTACTATGATATACTCCCTTCGTTCACTAATGTAAGACCTTCTAGCTTCTTTTAAAGTACATGTATCAAGACGCATTTTCTTGTTTAGATTCACCTATTTTAATCTGAATTTAATCTATTTTGAAATATTTAGAAAGTTTTACATTATTAGACAAAGGGAGTATCTGATTTGCCAATGTGTGAGTAATGTGAGCATCAGGAGTAAATAACAACGCTAGATTGTTTCGGCTCAAACTGCTATCCACATCGTCTCAGTTCTTTTCAGCTATGGGATAAACGCCTAAAAGGATATGTGTCGATGTCGCAACGGAGCTCTGCTATCCCGTGAGGCGGGATGGCAGAACCGCTCTCTATGAGAGGCGTTCCCAGCGCGACACGCCTCGACACCCGCCGGATGGCGGGGCCTGCCGACGTGGCGCGGTCATCCTATGTCGGTCGTGATTTCTCTCGGCCATGGACCAGCCAAAAGCCGGCGTGGCAGCGTAGATTCTATGCGGCCGCGTGTTCTTGCGGAGGCAGGGCCCGGCCAGAGGCGACGTTGTGACGTATAGAATGGACGCTCATGGGTTATCGCGTCAGATAGGTGAGCTGGTGGCGTGTAAAACAATGGGATTGGGGCAAACAATCTTGACCCAGACTCCTGGCCTGAGTCGGTTTATATAATAGGATTAACAGAGTTTCGTTACAATATGTTTACATATAGGACTCTACTCCTTATCGTGTATAGATTCTAACACCCTCCCTCGATCTCAACCTCTCTTAGGATCCAGAAGATTGAGATTGTGCCTACAACCTACAAACCGTGGCTGTGGAAGAGGCTTCATGAAGATGTTAGCAAGTTGATCTTTGGAGGGGATGAACTTGATACGGAGTAGCTTCTTTGCAACACGTTCTCTGACAATGTGATAGTCAACTTCAATGTGTTCCATTCAGGCATGAAATACCGGATTAGATAAAAGGTATGTAGCACCGATGTTATCACACCAAAGGACTGAAGGATGATCTTGAGAGACTCCCAACTCTCAATAAGGACTGCACCCATATGAGCTCAGCTATGGCATTAGCAACCGTCTTGTATTCAGCTTCAGTATTGCTGCGAGATACTGTAGCTTGTTTGCTAGCATTCCAGGCGATCAAGTTAGGACCAAAGAATACTGTATAGCCCCTGTGGATCGCCTGTCATTAGGATTGCCAGCCCAATCCGCATCCGAGAAGGCTGAGAGATCACAAGACGGTGCAGGCTGGAGAAGCAAACCATACGGGGCAGTGAGACAGATGTAGCGCAGAATACACTTCACAGCTGACCAATGGGATGTCCTGGGCACATGAAGATACTGACACACACGGTTGACTGCATAAGAGACATCTGGTCTGGTGATAGTGAGGTATTGCAGACCACCAATGAGACTGCGTTACTCAGTAGCATCATCAGGCGAAAGAGGATCTCCATCAAGAGCAGACAACTAATCAGTAGCAGACATAGGAGTGGTAGCATATTTGCACTTCAACATACTAGCATGGCGCAGCAAGTCTAGAGAATACTTGTCTTGAGTGAGAGTCAACCCAGCGGAAGACCGTGAGACCTCTAGACCAAGGAAGTAGTGCAGGGCACCCAAGTCCTTGACAGCAAAATCACCACTCAGCGTAGACAAGAGACGATCAACAACAACATTAGAGGAGCTGATGAGGATGATATCATCAACATAAAATAGCAGATACATTGTGACCTCAGGACGCTAAAGAAGGAATAAGGACGTGTCAGCAGTGGATAGAACAAACCCATGATCCCGAAGGACAGAGCCAAGACGTGCATGCCACGCACAAGGAGCCTGCTTAAGTCCATACAGAGCCTTAACAAGGCGACAGAGATGATGAGAACGTGCAGGATCAACAAAACCTAAGGGCTGACGCATATAAACCTCCTCCTCCAGAACTCCATGCAAAAAGGCATTCTGCACATCAAGCTGGCGAATGGGACCATCCTTGAGCAGTCAAAGAGAACAGCAAATAAATGGTAGTAGGCTTGACAACTGGGTTGAACGTGTCTTCATAATCAAGACCATACCTATGTTTGAAGCTTTTAGAAACTAATTGTGCTTTGTAGTATTCAATAGAACCATCAGCATGCTTCTTAACCTTGAAGACCCACTTAGAATCAATAACATTGACACCAGAAATAAGAGGAACAAGTTGCCAAGTATCATTCTTCAAAAGTGCCTGAAATTCCTGCTCCATCGCAGCATGCCAGTGAGGAATACCAAGAGCAGCCTAAAAGTGTTGAGCCTCAACCATGGAATCAGCAACAACATGGGCCACACCAGCAGCAATCCACGCAATGGTCCCATCTGTGCGTTTATTTGGACGAAAAACTCTAGACTGACTGCGTGTGCGACGATGAAGAGGCTCAGCAATAAGTGGTGCTAGTGGCGACGAGCCAGACGTAGGTGACAGAGACGATGCCGAGTCGGGCGCAAGTGACGCCGAGGTCGGTGATGTTGGGTCGCACGAGCAGGCCCCTGGCGATGGGGAGCCAAGCGGTGTCAGGTCGATCGGAGATGGCCCGCTAGGAGTTGGGTCCAAGGCGGCCGGCGCGGGCGCTGGGCCGAGCGAGTCCGCCGTAGGCGGGGCTACAACGGGCGTAGCTATCTTGGGCGAGGTAGCAGCAGGCTGACGGGCTGGACCCGACGTGCATGGCGCATGCACGAGAACGACGTCTAAATCCCCCACCCAATGATGACAACAATGATGGCAATGATGACGATGACGATGGGGGAAACGATGACAAGGATGGTGATGATAGAGACAATGATGATGGTGGAGATGAGGCAGTCGCCATTGCTGAAGAAAGCGAGGAGGAAGACCCCGAGGAGGTGGAGTTCGAGAACTCGAGCGATGAGGATTCAAGAGAAATGTGCACGCCACCACCATGGATTACCCACGGACTGAAGCGCAAGCGCGTGTATTCAAGGACCTATTGCAACCTATTCATAAAGTAGTTAGAAGTTGTCCTCCAAATAGTTTTTGTCAGGAATTCATTAGTTTTATGACATCGATCAATGTAAACTTTTGGTACTGATATTTTATTGTGCTTAGTATGCACTACTATGTACTCTAAAGTTTCAGGAATTTTTGTGAGATTTCATAAATTATATTTGGCAAAGTTTTGGTTGAAATTCGTGTTATTACTGCCGCAGTTTTTTGCTTGACCTGTTGTACTACGCGATTTTTCATATTTTATTGGTAACTGAGAAAAATCTGAAAAATTAGGACATGGTGGGTAAATTCCTTTACTACGCACACAAAAATCATAAACAATTTCTGACGGGCTTAAGTCAGGAAGAAAAAATTGTGAACAAGGCAGAACTGTTTTGGCAAATTTCTGGTTTTTGCTTATATGTTGTTTTGCTATGCGTAATATCGTTGTCAATGTTTTTAAACTATTTTGTAGTTATGTACTGCTAAGATAAACTCCTGTAACAATGATTGATTGGGTGTTTGCTTATGTGATGGTTGTTTGCTATTGATTGTAATGTTATTGCATGAGCATTACATATGGGTAGGAAATTATTTCTTTAGATGCTTTCTTTCTAAACTTACCTGTGCTGAACCACAGATACCTCCCCATCGAGTACCTGATGAGATCGCTCAGCTCGTGGCCGCCCAGACCCAGTTGGTGCAGGTGATGACTCGGTTCATAGCTACCTAAAACAACAACAACAACAACAACAACAACAACGGGAACAATCAGCCTAGGGAGATGCTCTCATTAGGTTCCTGAGGCTGAGGCCACCTAAGTTTTCCTCTGCACCTGAGCCCATGATTGCTCTTGATTGACTGCGCTTGGTGAACAAGGATCTCGTGACTGTTGGATGCACCGATGCCGAGAAAGTGAGATTTGCTGCTTACTTACTAGAGGGACCAGCTGCTACGTGGTGGGATGCTTTCCAGATCGCTCACCCACTGGAGATTGTTACTTAGGCCATGTTTGAGGAAGGTTTCAAGACCAACCACGTCTCTTTAGGGGTCCTGAGCCTGAAGAGGAAGGAGTTCTACAACATGCGTCAAACCAATCGCATTGTAGCAGACTACATAGAGGAGTTCAATAACATGTCTCGCTACGCCCCTGAGGATGTGGACACTGATGCCAAGAGGAGAGAGAGGTTCCTGGATGGTCTCAGTGATGAGCTCTTGATGAAGTTCTCCGTGGTTTATTTCCCAACATTTCAGAAACTAATGGACAAGACTAGAATTCTGGAAGGGAAACAACAATAGATGGAAAGACGCAAAAGGAAGCATAAAAATCACTCCTCGGGATCACACCACCGTGCTTGCACCTCCTATGATGGACACTCTGGATACTCTAGGCATGGAGGAGATGACCGCAGCCACCGTGGAGGTAGTGGACATCAGAACCATGGAGGTAATGGACATCACCACGATGGTCATAGGGGCAACAATCACCACCACGGAGGGAATGACCACCATAATAATGGTCACAAGAGCTACAGCAACAACTCTGGGAGGAACAATGGACACAACTATGTGAGAAAGAAGGACCTCAACAATGTGCAGTGCTACAAGTGCAATAAGCTGGGCCACTATGCGAGTACTGATGTCTACGCACGCTTCTATTCTTGTAGACAGTGTTGGGCCTCCAAGTGCAGAGGTTTGTAGAACAGCAGCAAGTTTTCCTTAAGTGGATCACCCAAGGTTTATCGAACTCAGGGAGGAAGTGGTCAAAGGTATCCCTCTCAAGAAACCCTGCAATCAAGATACAAGAAGTCTCTTGTGTCCCCAACACACCCAATACACGTGTCAGGTGTATAGGTGCACTAGTTCGGCAAAGAGATAAGTAAATACAAGTGGTATGGATAATTATAAGTGGTAATGGTGCCAGAAAATAGCTTTGATGGCGCGTGGTTAACGGGTAGGAAGAGACTAAAGGCAATCTTAAATAAAGATGGAAGCAAGCAAACATGTAACAGATCTAGTTGCAAATGGTGTTTCAATGCTTAGAAACAAGGCCTAGGGATCATACTTTCACTAGTGAACACTCTCATATAAATATCTTCTCTTTATGATACTACTCTAAACTACTCTCTGGTTGCACACTCTAATCCATGGTAGGGCTATAACAACACACCTCAAAGTTCGCTTTTCCCATCTAGGTAACCCCACAATGTCACCTTAAGCACTAGATGGTTCCAACAAACACCACAATTTCATAGAGACATCCAACTCCAAATATAACTCATAATAAGTATTTGTAACCTCTAGCCTAAGTGCCACCATGGTGTGCACGCTGTCACTTTCACACACATGGGGAGAGCCAAAGATCTATTAAAGCACTTGAGTAGCAAGGTAGATCTACTTGATTATAAAGCTCATGATCACAATATGATCATGCATAGAGAGAGAGATGAACACATAGATACCGGTAGAACCCTTAGCCTCGAGGAAGATCTACTCCCTCATCATCATGGGAGTCAGCAACGGCGATGGAGATGGTGGCGAAGATCGACGGAGATGGCTCTGAGGGCAATTCCTCGTCCCGGCAGGGTGCTGTAACAGAGACTTTCTGTCCCTCGAATCTCCCCTTCGGTGGCGGCGGTGCTGCGGAACTTTTCGTGGTTGGAGACTGATGATTTAGGGTTTCTGCATCGGGAGGCTTCTTATAGGCGAAGAGGTAAGGTCGGTGGCCGTCCAGGGGGCCCACACCATGCCCTGGCGCGGCCTAGGGCTGCCCGCGCCAAGGGGTTGTGGCCGCCCTGTGGCCCCCCTTCGTCTCTCCTTCGGACTCCATGTGTCTTCCGGTAAAATATTGACTTTGGCTTTTGTCCTGTCCAATTCCGAGTATATTCATTTTCTGGCTTTTCTAGAACCAAAATCAGCAGAAAATAGACAACTGGCACTGTGGCATCTTGTTAATAGGTTAGTTCCAGAAAATGTGTAAAAGTACTCCAAAGTGTGGACAAAACATAAGAAAGTAGATATAAAACAAGCATGGAACATCAAAAATTATAAATACATTTGCAACGTATCAACATCCCCAAGGTTAACTCATGCTCGTCCTCGAGTAGGTAAGTGATAAAAAGAAAGGAATAATTTTTGAGGTGGCATGCACCATCATAATCTTGATCAAAGTATTTGTAGAACATTGATAGCTGGGATCATAGTACTTTAACATAGCATGAAAGATATAGTTCTAACAATAAGACATAGCAACTATGTTGTAACATGAAAAGGTACAAACAAAAGATTCATGAATAACAATGCTTTGAAAGACGTTTGTTTGTTTCACATATAGAAAACATAGCATAGTGGCATTCAGCGTGTCCCTCATGGAGTAGCAAAACATAAATGCATAGGACACCTTCAAAGTTCATAAGGGTGACTAGATACAAATAGTTCAAGAACAAGCAATATCATAATTATGAATCAATCAACAAGTATTGGGACAATGCACATTAAACTAAGAATGACCACTATGCTCTCTTAATAGGTGCATAAAGATAGAAGATCGAGACTCAACATAAAAGTAAAAGAAAGGCCTTCATAGAAAGAGGCAAGGATTAAAGTTTCATAAAGAGCTTCCAAATATTATGGTACTTATTAGCTTTCAGCTCTCATTGCCCCTATCATAAGCATCTTGAAGTGATTAATGTTAAAGTGAACAAACTATGGAGTATAAGCTTGACAAAGTATAAGTTGGCAATCTCATGTCCCTTGAATACGAGCCGCTCCTCATGCTACTCAAGTTTAGTTACCGGTAAGTTCTTGTCATAGTAAGTACATGTGTATCATAGAGAACCGCCAACGGGGTACCCCTTGCCCGATAATACGGAATAATCCCCATATCAAAATGACAAGGCAAGCAGACAACGAGCATCTCAGCAATCTTCTTATTTACCATGGGAAAATGGTGCTTTTTCTCTCTTTCCTCTTTTCTCATATCTCTTTTTTTTCTTTTTTTCTTTTTCTCAATCTCTGTCTCTTTTTTATAAGAAGAATGCTTCATAGACATCTCATTATGGTTACGCTGGTGGTTTCCACCATGATTAGGCATGGATTAGACCGGCAGCCCAGGCGTTTCTCTAGCACACATACATAACTCCATGGACTTACAAGCTCCCCTTTCATTTCACACCGACGACATCCATAGACAAAACAGCATGATATCAACTAGGTACAATGTACAAGTGCAATGTTGAAAGTGTTTCCCATGACAGCATGGTTCTGCTAATCCCCAACATATAAGTGCAAGCATATAAAACATAGATGACACAATGGTTCAAGTTTATTAAGTGCAAGAAAAGTAAAGTGTGCCATCAAGTTCGTGAGAGCTTTAATCACTAGTTTTCTCATAACAAGTTTAATTCGGAAGGTAGATAAAAACATGAATATACTTGGAATAGCAAATGCTAATAGGTAGGTATGGTGGACTCTTTCGAATAACTTGGTTTTAGGAGTTGGATGCATGAGCGGAACTCACACTTGGTTATGTAGGCTAGCAAAAGACTGGGAGCGACCAACTAAGAGAGCAATAATGGCCATAATCATGCAGAGCGACAAAACATCATTAATCAAAGCATAAAGTGATACTACAAGTTGGAAACTAAAGGATCATAAAGGCTTATGGTGACTTGGGATAGTCATAACATGGTGTGAGCATGTGCCAAGTCAACCCAAATAAAGCATCAAAGGAGAATACCACAATACTATGCTTTAATATGCTAAAACAACGCATGGTTCTTCCAAGGCACATTAAGCAATCTCAATTGTTTATAACATGTCATGCTACAACAAAGAATACTAAGCATAAAGTCAAAACAATATCGAGCATGGCATGACAAAGCATAAGCCACAGTCAAAAACAAGCTCTCTTTACCACTTAAGCATGAACTTTCCTACTCTTTTTCCAATCAAAACCGAACTATTTGAAAACCAATGTATGAAAGAGGCGGTCCAACCAATTTATTCAGCAAACTAAGAAAACCAAGCAAAGGAAAACCAAAAACAAAAAAAAGACGATGCAAGAGCAACACAATTGTGCATGAAACAATAAAAATGAAGTGTTTGGAAGGAACCTGAGATTTTTATTGATGAAGAAGGGGATGCCTTGGGCATCCCCAAGCTTTGACGCTTGTACTTCTTGGATATTTCTTGGGGTGGCACGCATGGCATCCTCAAGCTTGAGCTTTAGTCCATTATTCATCTCATTACATCCTTCTTTCCATACACCTGAAAATTTTCCTTCATACAAAACTTCACACAATCTTTATTAGCAATATTAGTGCACTCAAATAATAAGTCTTTTAGTTCAGTTCCAACACCAATAAAACTTCCACTAAAACACAAGCTACTATAGCACTTCTCTCAAAAAGCTCAATTCCCCAAAAAGAACTCAAAAAGGAATCAACAAGAAGCAAATACAAATAATGCTAGAAATCTGTCAAAACAGACCAGCAGGTAAAAACCAATATTTGCGAACACCTTCTATTGCTCAAATTGAAAAGTGTTGAACTAACGTAAGTTAGATAACAACCTGGGCCAGAAGCACAAAAATTCACGGGGTGGCACGCATGGCATCCCCAAGCTTGAGCTTTAGTCCATTATTCATCTCATTACATCCTTCTTTCCATACACCTGAAAATTTTCCTTCATACAAAACTTCACACAATCTTTATTAGCAATATTAGTGCACTCAAATAATAAGTCTTTTAGTTCAGTTCCAACACCAATAAAACTTCCACTAAAACACAAGCTACTGTAGCACTTCTCTCAAAAAGCTCAATTCCCCAAAACGAACTCAAAAAGGAATCAACAAGAAGCAAATACAAATAATGGTAGAAATCTGTCAAAACAGACCAGCAGGTAAAAACCAATATTTGCGAACACCTTCTATTGCTCAAATTGAAAAGTGTTGAACTAACGTAAGTTAGATAACAACCTGGGTCAGAAGCACAAAAATTCACGACTCAAAATGACGTACAGAGATTTTACACGAATTTTTACAGCGAACCACAAAAATCTGTTTCGGGACAGCAACTTTCCTAAGCATTATTTCTCATTCATTAGAGGTTACTCTTGGCACAAAAAGCAAATAAAAAGGATAAGGAGCGGTTATTACAGAGGTAATAACTTTCAAGACTCATCTAAAACTTTTGGGTTATCTCCCAATAAGTACTTTTCTTTAACTCCTTTAAGTTAGGCATGATAGTTTGAGAAGATGCTCACATAAGAAATATGAATTGAAGTAAAAGAGAGCATCAAGAAGCAAATTCAAAGCACATTTAAGTCTAACCCACTTCCTATGCATAGGAATCTTGTAAAGCAACAAGTCATGAAAGCACAAAGCAACAAGCATAGGAAAGCAAAATAAGTGCAACTTCAAGACTTTCAACATAAAGAGGGGAAACTTAATATTATTGAGATGCATAAAACCATGTTTCCCTCTCTCATAATAACTTTCAGTAGCATCATGAATAAAATTAACAATATAACTATCACATAAAACATTCTTATCATGAGCCACATGCATAAAAGAATTAATATTCCCCACATAAACATAGTCATTCTTATTAATTGTAGTGGGAACAAATTCAACAAAATATCCTAATCACCATAATCATCAAATATAGGAGGAATATTGGAATCATAATTAATTTTCTCCTCAATAGTAGGTGGACTGAAAATATCATATTCATTATTGTAATCATCATATATTGGAGGTATAGTATCATCATAAGCAATAGAATAGTTATCTTCCAAAGTGTATTCATTTGTAAACATATCATCATTGGAAGGAACATGGATAGTGCTAATAGTGCAGCAATGATTAACATCATCATTTTCAGAATTGGTACCGAAGAGATTTTCAATATTAAAAGTAGTGTGCTTTTCCCAATCATGATCACTACTATAGGTAACAGGCATAGGAACATCATCGAGCTCAGACTCATCAAAAACTTTAATAGGAGCAACAAGCTTAGGGGAAAATACCGTTTCCTCCCTCCTTTTACTCCTCCTCTTCTTCTTTTTCTTCTCCTCTTTAGGAGGGAGAGGCTTGAAAGGAAGCTTCTCCATATACCCTGGTTTATTGTTAGAGACAATAGAAGAAATTTAGGAGGATTCCTTCTTTTGATTAATAAGATCAAAACACATATTAGTCCTTTCATATTTTGGTAAAATCTCATCTTTTATAATATTTTGTATGTAAATATTTGTGTGGCAATTATCAACACAATAAAGATGACAACCATGCAGGACTCTATTCATATCAAAAGCACTCATATCTACCAAAGAAGTTTTTCTTGATAACTCTTCACACCCCAAGAATAATGTAAGTTCATCATGCTGATTAGGTGTGATCATGTCATCACAATACAAACTTGCAGTACTCACTGGATTAGAAGGGATATTATTATGGCCTGAGCATTGAAAATTGAAATGACCCACTTCAAAGCAAAGTTCACAAATAAAAGGATAGAGGGCACAAACTTTTTTACCAAGATCATTTAGAGCCCTATACCACGTTCTAGTTTTTTCATTCTTGTGGGTGATACAATATTCTTCTTCAATTTGATTCTTTCCACAAGGTCTATGTATTCCACAAAAATTAACATGCTTATAAGAAATAGTACTTTTAGAGGTTTGAGCATGTTTATTGCTATCATTAATAACAATTTCATTTTCCATGCAAGTGTCTTTAAAAGGCTCATGATACATGTCCCATTTTTCTTTAGGAGCATTAATATGAGAAGCAAAGGCTCTAAAACAATCAATAAGAATTTGAGGATCAAGACCATATTTAGCACTAAGCTCTTGAAAATTAGTAGTTTCAGAGAAAGACTTAATGCAATCATACTCATAGTTTATACCTGGTTCTTTACCTTTGTCGTTATCCCAATCTTCGGTATTGCTTTGAATTGTTTCAAGAAGATCCCACTTAACTTTGACCTCCTTACTTGTGAAAGATCCCTCTAAACAAGTATCTAGATAGTCCTTGTAATGTCCTGAAAGCCTTGCATAGAAATTATTAATAACAATATTACTAGGGAGCTCATGAATGGGACATTTGAGCATTAGTGACTTCAATATCCCCCATGATTGGGCAATACTTTCTCCATCATGTGGATGAAAATTATAAATGTAATTCCTATGTTTATGAATTTCATGAGGAGGATAAAATTTAGAGTAAAAGAGAGATTCAAGTTCCTTCCACTCCAAATGATGAGGATCATCTAGTAGCTCATACCACTCCCTTGCTTTGCCCTTAAGTGAAAAAGGGAATAGCTTCCTCTTAACTTGGTTCATTGAAATACCTGCACACTTGAACAACTCGCATAATTCGTGTATAAAGAGTAAATGACCACCAGGATGGACAATTCCATCTCCAAAATAACAGTTATTCAAAACACGTTCAACAATTTTTATAGGTATTTTAAAAGGGATGCTTTCAGTATGTGGATTTAAAATATCACAAGTATCATTAGAATTACCACATATGGGAGATAAAATATCATAAGAGCAAATTTTCTTCTTTAAAGCCGGGGAACTAAAAAAGATCATTTTCATAAAAACTAACTTCCCCAAGCTTAGATGTTTCCATAACATTAGTAACAAAGGTGTTCAAAAGATTCATACTAATAACATTGCTATTAGCATGCAAAGAAAGTTCCATGGGTTTTTTAATTTTCTTTTCAGACCATTCATGTTCTAACTTCTGAAAAATACTAAAAAGCTCTCTATTTTATTGTTGTTTTTCATTAAGCCTAACTAGTGAAAACAATAAAAAAAAGAAAAAATTGCATAATCTAAAGGAAATAACTTCGAGCACTCACACACCCGCAACAATGCTAGAAGATAGCTTAGTAGCTTGAGGATGTGAGTACCTTTTACCTTACCACCCCGGAAACGGCGCTAGAAAATAGCTTTATGTCTACGCACGCTTCTAATCTTGTAGACATTGTTGGGCCTCCAAGTGCAGAGGTTTGTAAAACAACAGCAAGTTTCACTTAAGTGGATCACCCAAGGTTTATCGAACTCAGGGAGGAAGTGGTCAAAGGTATGCCTCTCAAGCAACCCTGCAATCAAGATACAAGAAGTCTCTTGTGTCCCTGATGGCCCAAAATATATCGAGCTCGTTGGGGAACCCCAAGAGGAAGGTATGATGAGCACAAAAGCAAGTTTTCCCTCAGTTATGAAACCAAGGTTATCAATCCAGTAGGAGCAAGGAAACACCTCCAAGGTGTTGCTAGCTAGACTTTGGCAGGGCGCACTACCGGCGCCAGCAGCAACGTGGAAACCTGCACAACACAACCATAGAACTTTGCGCCCAATTGACAGTGAGGTTGTCAATCTCACCGGTTTTGCTGAAAACAAAGGATTAAACGTATTGTGTGGAAGAAAGTAATAGCTTGCAGAAAGTAAACAAAAAGCAGTAAACAGTTGTAGATTGATGATAAAAGAAAGGACTGAGTCCATAGTTCACTAGTGGTGGCTATCCTTAAGATAGATAACATGTTGGGTGAACAAATTACAACGGGGCAATTGACAAACATCGAGAAAGCAATCATGCATATACTAAACATCTTGACTCCTTTGAAATTTGATTGGGCATTACAACATTATACATATACCGTAATCCAACTACATCTATGACTAATAATCCACCTTCAGGTTATCATCCGAACCCCCTCCAGTATTAAGTTGTAAGCAAAATATAATTGCATTACGCATTGCATGTAAAGTAAACAATACGATTGTTCTATGAACAAAAGATTGTTGTTTTCTCCCTAGTAGCAACAACACATCTAGTACCTTAGAGATTTATGTCACTTCCCCAGATTACTAGAGGCATGAACCCACTATCGAGCATAAATACTAACTCTTGTTGTTGCTAGCATCTACTTGGCCAAGATAGCTACTAACAACGGAAAGCATGCAAGATCACAAATAATAAAGACATGATAGAATCAATAATCAATCTGAAATAGCATCTCAATATCCATCGGATCCCCGCAAACACAACATGTAGAATTACAAATAGATGATCTTGATCATGAACGGAGCTCACAAGATCTAAACATGATAGCACAAAGGAGAAGAACCAGCCATCTAGCTACTACATGGACCTGTAGTCCAAGGATGAACTACTCACGCATCACACCGGAGGCTTGCATGGTGATGAAGAAGGCCTCCAGGGTGAATTCTCCCCTCTGGTAGGGTGCCGGGAAGAGCTTCAGATCCCTCCTGATCTAGGGATGGAGATGACTGCGACTATAGACTATTTCGTGGAATTTTGATCGGGTACTTAGGGTTTCTGTATCGAAGGCATCTTATAGGCGAAAGGGGAGGCCGAGGGGGTGCCCTAGGCAGCCACACCACCCCCTGGCGTGGGCAAGGCTGGGCCGCGCAACCAGGTGGTGTGGCGGCCCCCTGGCCCCTCTCCATATTGTATTCTGGCTCCGTGTGTCCCTCAGTGAAAAACTGACTTTGGCTTTTGTCCCGTCCAATTCCAAGAATATTCATTTTCTGACTTTCCTGGAACCAAAAACAACAGAAAATAGGCAGCTGGCACTGTGGCTCTTGTTAATAGGTTAGTCCAAGAAAGTTTATAGAAAGTACTCCAAAGTTGGAACAAAACATAAGACAGTAGATAAAACCAAGCATGGAACATCAAAAATTATGGATACGTTAGCAACGTATCAACATCCCCAAGCTTAACTCCTGCTCGTCCTCGAGTAGGTAAGTGATAAAAAGAAAGAATAATTTTTTAGGTGACATGCACCATCATAAACTTGATCAAAGTATTTGTAAAACATTGATAGCTGGGATTATAGTACTTCAATCATAACATGAAAGACAAAGTTCTAACAATAAGACATAGAAACTATTGTTGCAACATGAAAAGGCACAAACAAAAGATTCATGAATAACAATGCTTTGCAAGATGTTTGTTTGTTTCACATAAAGAAAACATAGCATAGTGGCATTCAGCTTGTCCCTCATAGAGTAGCAAACATAAATGCATAGGACACCTTCAAAGTTCATAAGAGTGACTAGATACAAACAATTTAAAACAAGCAATATCAAAGTTATGCATCAATCAACAAGTCTTGGGACAATGCACATAGAACTAAGAATGGCCACTATGCTCGAAAAGAAGAATGCTTCATAGACAGCTCATTATGGTTACGCTACAGGTTTCCACCACGACGGCATGGATTAGACCAGCGGCCCAGGCGTTTCTCTAACACACATACATAACTCCATGGACTTACAAGCTCCCCTTTCATTTCACACCGACGACATCCATAGACAAAAGAGCATGATATCAACTAGGTACAAAGTACAAGTGCAATGTTGAAAGTGTTCCCCATGACAGCATGGTTCTGCTAATCCCCAACATATAAGTGCAAACATATATAACATAGACGACACAATGGTTCAAGTTTATTAAGGGCAAGAAAAGTAAAGTGTGCCATCAAATTTGTGAGAGCTTTAATCACTAGTTTTCTCATAACAAGTTTTATTCGGAAGGTAAACAAAAGCATGAATATACTTGGAATAGCAAGTGCTAATAGGTAGGTATGGTGGACTCTTTGTAATAACATGGTTTTAGGAGTTGGATGCATGAGTGGAACTCATACTTGGTTATGGAGGCTAGCAAAAGACTGGGAGCGACCAACTAAGAGAGCAATAATGGCCATAATCATGCAGAGCGACAAACCATCATTAATCAAAGCATAAAGTGATATTACAAGTCGAAAACTAAAGGATCATAAAGGCTATGGTGGCTTGGGATAGTCATAACATGGTGTGAGCATGCGCCAAGTCAACCCAAATAAAGCATCAAAGGAGAATACCACAATACTATGCTTTAATATGCTAAAACAATGCATGATTCTTCCAATGCACATTAAGCAATCTCAATTGTTTATAACATGTCATGCTACAACAAAGAATACTAAGCATAAAGCCAAAACAATATCAAGCATGGCATGACAAAGCATAAGCCACAGTCAAAAACAAGCTCCCTTTACCACTTAGCATGAGCTTTCCTACTCTTTTCCAATCCAAACCAAACTATTTGAAAACCAATGTATGAAAGAGGGGGTCCAACCAATTTATTCAGCAAACTAAGAAAACCAAGCAAACGAAAAACCAAAACGAAAACGAAAAAGAAGACGCTCCAAGAATAACACAACTGTGCATGAAACAATAAAAATGAAGTGTTTGGAAGAAACCTGGGAATTTTATTGATGAAGAAGGGGATGCCTTGGGCATCCCCAAGCTTTGACGCTTGTACCTCTTGAATATTTCTTGGGGTGACACGTGTGGTATCCCCAAGCTTGAGCTTTAGTCCATTCTTCATCTTATTACTCATTCCTTCCATACACCTGAAATTTTTCTTCATACGAAACTTCACACAATCTTTATTAGCAACGTTAGTGCACTCAAGATAATAAGTCTTTGGGTTTAGTTTAAACACCAATAAAACTTCCATTAAAACACAAGCTACTGTAGCACTTCCCTCAAAAAGCTCAATTCCCCAAAAAGAACTCAAATAGGAACCAACAAGAAGCAAATGCAAATAATGGTAGAAATATGTCAAAATAGACCAGCAGGTAAAGACGAATGTTTTCGAAGACCTTCTGTTGCTCAAATCAAAAAGTGTTGAACTAACGAAAGTTAGATAACAACCTGGGGCAGAAGCAAAAAAATTCACGCCTCAAAACGACGTACAGAGATTTTACACAAATTTTTATGGTGAAGCACAAAAATCTATTTCGGGACAACAACTTTCCCAATCACTACTTCTCTCTCATTAGAGGTTACTCTTAGCACAAAAAGCAAATAAAAAGGATAAGGAGCGGTTATTACAGAAGTAATAACTTCCAAGACTCATCTAAAACTTTTGGGTTATCTCCCAATAAGTACTTTTCTTTAACGCCTTTAAGTTAGGCATAAGAAGCAAGAAGAAGAATCAAGTGTTCTCAAATGAAGAAGCATTAAGACCAAATTTTGTTTTCATAGGAGAGGCAAAAGAAATCCTCTCTCTCTTCTTGGGGAAGTGTTCTATACCTTTCTTGAGTGGGAGTTGATATTTAATGGTGCCTTCTTTCATGTCAATAATGGTACCAACAGTTCTAAGAAAAGGTCTTCCCAAAGTAATAGGACAAGAATCATTGCATTCAACATCTAAAACATAGAAATCAATGGGGACATAGGCTGTAACATCCCAAAACTTAAATCCAAGGTTATTAAGATCCAAATCATCAAAATTAGGGTTAACAAAAACTTTTCTATTTAAAATTATTAAAGCATTCATATGTGTGTGCATTTAAAATAGGAGTTGTTTGAATTTCCATGATTAAGTGATCCATTGCGTGTAAAATGATTCTTAGATGAAATAAACATCATCTAGATCATTCCCAAACAAATCCCATATTTGTGTATGTTGGTTGGCACATCATGTATTTGTGTTCTTATGTTTGAGCCTTTGTTGAATTTATTTGGTATCTTTCTTGGCTCTTGTGAGAGATTAATGGACTATCCCATTTTGGGGGAGTGTTATGCCTGGGCATTCCACAATCCTAAAATGTGTATGCATGAGAAATACCACTTAGTACTTAGATTGCAAGTTTATCTAGTCTCTATGTGGTATGTCTTTCTCATGATAAATTCAAGTTCCATAATGTCCATTAATCATCTCTATTTGGATGTTTTTACCTCTTGTTGAGTTTTTGTGTTTTATCACATTATGGGGGAGTCATATGCTTTGTGCATATTACAAACCTAGAAAATGTGGACATTTGAGGCAGTGTCATTTAGAATTGATATTGATATTTATCTAGCTCCTAAGTGGCACATTTAGCTCAAACAAGTTCCAACTCCCTTGGATTGCTTTTATTGCTCATTTTGGTTCTTGTTTGTGAGAGTTTTTCTTGATATGTGTTTCCTCATATTTGTACCCCCATATCCTCCATGGAAACCATGTGCTTCAAGTTACACTAATCTTAATGATTATGTGACTATTTGGAGCTATCAAGAATCTCTCTCGAAGCGTCAAGCATAATTTTTATATCTTGTTACATGCTTCTTCGTGTGAATATGATCATGATTTCCTTGCAAACCACCTCGGGAAAACTTTCCCCATAATTCTTGTCCTTGGACAAGTGACACTCCATATATGGTAGGATTTATTGATCATGTTCACTTTGGCCTTTGCTTTTCTTTGTCCTATCTTTGGCCAAGATTTTTTTTCTTTTACTCCCATGTCTTCCTTGCCTCTTGTGGATCTTTTAGTTTATTAGTATTCGTTTGTGTTTTATTTAATGTAGGTAGTAGTGATGATCTCATTTGTGTGCATTTTGCATTCAAAAGCAAAATTCTATATAATGCACCATTCTTGGGGGAGCTCTCCTATATTATCTAGAACACTCCTTTTATGCTTCTTATTTTGTTCCATATAGTGTTTCTTGTGCTTGGAAGCTTGATCTTTTCTCTTGGTACTTTGTGCCATCATGAAAAGTGTAGAGAGTGTGGGTTTGTGTGTTGGAACCTTGCTCTATTTGGGAGTTGGTTTTGTCTCATCCTCTTTACTTGTTTGATCTTTTAGGATGAGATAAATCCTTGAGCATTGTGTGTTTTGTGCATCTTTCGCTCTTTGGCGTTTGCCTTGTTCATTTGTTGAATTTGTGTCCTTTCATGTGTTGATTTGGCTATTTGATACAATTTGGACACCTTTTGTCGTGTCACACTCTTGTGTGCTACTTCTTGGTTTAATTGGTGTTTTAGTTCAAATTGTATCTCATTTTTAGTTCTTGAGAGTCTTATGCATGCATATTTACTTCTTGTATATATTATGGCATGCTTTCTTTCTATGATCCAATGTATAGGGGAAACTCCACCAAATCCTATTGGCTAAGATGTGCATGAAATTCAATTTCATATTAATATGCACATGTTTATGTGGAGCTTCTCCTATATATTGTAGTTGCACTAACTACTTTGGACCCAATTTGTTTGGGGACATAGTGTACTTATTTTTGTGTAGGTACATTGGAGATAAATTGGATGCTTGTCTCATCAATTGGGAAGAAGTGGTGCTTACTTGTCAATTGGAGGCAAGCTAGGATGATCAAAAAGTTCTTATCCTCTACATCCTACCAATTATATCTCGGTAACAAGTATCTCTCTCATGCATACTTATCTTGTTTCCAACCTTTTGTAGGTTGCTTGTTGGCATGAATTTGTGTGTTCGTAATGTTGTGGTTCTTTGTTTGGTTTGTTTGAGTGATCTCTATTGCAAATGTGAGTATGTTGAGATGAGTGCATATAATGGGGACTATACAAAATCATGATCATGATTCACTTATCCAAATATGTCAATCTAGAAATTTATTGCATATCTTTTCCTCATTCACTCTTATGTGCAATAGTGAGTATTTTGCATAGTTGATTTCTATTTGTGATACTTGTTTTGTTTCTCCATATATTCCAACTATTCCCTTTTCCCTTGGTAATAGTTGTAATGTATGTAGTGTGTTGGTTTTTGAAGCTCATTGATGTACAATAAGATATATTTGAGCCTTTGGCCATGCTTTCATGCAAAATCCTATTGGTATGTTATATGACTTCATTTTGTTGTTCATGTGCTTTCTTGTGTATCTATTTTGTGTGTGCATGTTTCTTTGTGGGCATATGTCTTTGTGATATTTTCCACGTAGAAACTTATACACACAAGAGAAGATAAATCTTTGGTTGTTTTGTTTTCCTTGGAGACCACCCTTTATTTCTTTTTGATTCTTCGGTGGCTTCCAAATTTATTTTCCTATGAGTGATTCTCCCATGTGTTTGCATCTCCGGGCACTCATAATTTGAGCTCTCTTGCCGTGTATTGTTAAATGAGTTTGTAGGAGTGAGGATCCCATGATTGTGCACTTTGTTCCCAAATATAATTATTATAATTGGTGCATAATCCTCAGGGAGCTTCTCTAACTCATTTAAGAATGCTAATTTGCCTTTCTCTTTGTTTGAGGTTTAAATGTCTATGGGGAGTGAGGATTCCATACTTGTGCATGATGTATTCAAATCAATGATTCTAATTTGTGCACAAAGACTGGGGAGCTTCCCTATTACATCTAAACACTCATTTGTTCATATCATTATGTCTTGTATTTTTCTTTTGGTATCAATTGGTGTTGTCAATTGGTATTTTCAGATATTTTGTTTGCTTGCTTCATTTGTTGAAGCTTCTTTCTTTTTCTTTTATTGTTGCAATCTTTGGGTCCTCAATATAGTTTTACTTCCTCCCAAGGATTCATCATCGGATATGTGCATATGCACACCTTTGGAGGGAGTCTCACTATATTGGCCATCTAGAACTTTTCACCCATTTTGGCAATCGATGCCAATGGGGGAGAAGTTTTAGAGGGTTTAAGGGAAGTTGGTTTATGCTTTGAGTTGGTTCTTAAAGCATTATCCTTGCATGCTCTTGCATCTTTGTTGTTGCTTTGCATGTTTAATATATAGAGGAGACTCAACGACCGATAATGGTTGGCAATCTATGCAATGAAATTCAAGTTCATCACACATGCATAGATTGTGGGGGAGTTTACTCTATATATTGTGGTTGTACCAACATCACATACTTGTGTAGTATTTGATGTTGGGGCAACCATTTTGTTCGTTAAATTCCATATTTAAACCCTCTCAAAGGGATTGTCATCAATTACCAAAATGGGGGAGATTGAAAGGGCATGTATGCCCCCATGTGTGGTTTTGGTAATTAATGACAATCCCTACGGACTAATGTGCAAATTGAGTCTCACTTGTAGGTTTGTCCATTGGCATCGCTTGGACCATGTGTTGGTTTCAAGGATGAAGAAGAAGAAGATGATGAAGTTCCTCATGGCTATCTTCAAGACATCGTCAAGGATTGAAGTGCAAGCTCAAGATGCGTCATCTCTAGAAGATCTCATTCTTGAAGCTTGCCATCCTCAGAAATCATGGAATTATGAAGACAAGTTCGAAGAAGAGGCTTCCCCCATGGAGTATGGGGAAGCATTTCTCAAGTCTTCATCAAGCAAGAGCAAGCAAGAGCAATCAAGAAAGGTGTTCCATCTTGAAGGTGACAAGATCGTCTACATCACGCTCAAGTGGGATACTCAAGGCGACGGTATGCTCTTGATAGGGTTTCTATTTTACCAGTCTCTTATAGTGTTGGGAGACCGGGTTTAGGATAGGTAGCCGTACTATCAAGAGGGGCTCTCGAGTGGGTGACTCGTTCGTATCTTTCGGAGAGAGCTCAAACCTTTGCATACATAGCATCATCTTTCTTGGTTGTTGTTTGGTTCTTGTCCATGTGAGGATCTAGAGCTTGTGGTTATCTTCATAACAAGCTCTAGTTCATCAAAAATGGATTTCCCATGCATATCTTATTGCGTTTTTGATCTTGGGGGTTTTCCGGCTCCACACCTTGGGAGGTATCTCACATGTATATTCATGGTATTTTCTCCCTTGGTGATATCCAATATTTTGCAGTTTTGGTTTCGTCTCGTTTGGAGTTCGGATGTGAAAGTTATTGCAGTTTTGGTTTCTGAAGTTTATCTGACCGGAAGTACCGACCAGGCCCCGGAAGTACCGCTCGGGCATAAATGCCGCCGGTAGTATCGGTCTTAATTCCAGCCCAACTTCCGGCAACCCCGATTTGGTTCTGTACCATCTCTGTCTTGGTGTGCGTATTTGTTAGAACTTCGATCGGAATCTTGGGCGGTAGTACCAACCCAGGCGGTAGTACCGGCCGGCCTCGTTCTTGTGTTCGTTCGCACCTCGTTTTTGGACCGTTGGCTGAGTGTCACCAGTAGTACCGGCCACCCACCGGTACTACCGACCATGCGCGATTCTGTGGGTAACGGGCAGATCGGGGAGCCCTTTAAAAGGAGCTCCCCTTTCCCCTTCGGCCCTAACTTGTTCTTCTTGGTTTTTGGCTTTCTCTCTCCTCCTTTGTTGACCTTGAAGAGCTTGCCCTCTCCCTTTACCCCTCCTATGATTCTTGCATCTTTTTGAGGGATTTGAGAGAGGAGATCTAGATCTACAAGCCCCACCAAGCAAAATCCCTTCTTTGTGAAGGAATCCTTGGGATCTAGATCTTGGAGAGTTTTGTGTTCTCCTCTTGTGTTCTTCCTCTCCTATTCCCCCAATAGCTTTTGTAGCTTTGGTGGAATTTGAGAGAGAAGAACTTGCCTCTTGCATTTGGTGCATAAGTTTGAGTTCTCCTCGGAGATTCAACGAGTTCAAGCCCTTGGGCTTGTTTCTCTTGGGTTCTTGGAACCCTAGACGGTTGTGTGGAGTGGTGGTGTGTTCTTGGGGCTCCAATTGAGTTGCGGAGGTTCCCCAAGCTTGTTGGCCTTTTGTGGCATTGTGGATCCTTTGTGGCATTTCTTGGGAGCCCTCCAATTGAGTTGTGGAGATTGCCCCAAGCCTTGTACGGGTTCGGTGACTGCCCTCAAGTGTCCCATAGTGGAACGTGAGTAGGCCTTTGTGGCGAGCTCACGGGAGAATAGGGTGAGCCTTTTGTGGCGTCGGTAGGTTGCGTGCCTTCGCATCTTGGGGTGAGGACTTGTGTGGCGTTGGGTGAGCATCGTGCCACCACACCTCGAGGTGAGCCACTTGTGGCGTTCGAAGTACATTGCGCCCCCGCACCTCTCCAACGGAGACGTAGCTTCTTTGGAAGTGAACTTCGGGAAACAAATCATCGTCTCCGCGTCCATCGGTTATCTCTCAACCGAGCCCTTTACTTATGCAATTTACATTGTGATGGCCTTCGTGCTTGAAGTATATTATCTTGCTATCACCTTGTTGCTTGTCTTGATTAGCATAGGTTGTTGGTGCACTTAGTGAACCTAGTGGATATAGGTTTTCGCTTGATAAATTAAATGTTAAGTTTTATTCTGTATTTATTAGAGCATAAACCGTAATAACTTTAAAAAGCCTATGCACCCCCCTCTAGGCGACGTCCATTTCCCTTTCAACTTTGAAGTGGATCACCATCATCAAATGTTTGGCATTCTTTCAAAAATCTATTATTTAGTAATCTTTTAGTGTAGTAAACATTTTACTTACATCTTCTATTCATCCTTATCATGACAACTTTCATGATCAAGCTACTATAGCCTATAAGGATGAATCACGAGTATAATGTTAGTTCCTAAAACATTTTTGGGAGATCCGGATGCCTAGCATCTCCATCCTTCACAAATTCTCATACAATATGAGAACATGTATTTTGCTAAATTATACTCTATCATAATGCAACCAAAAACATTGTTTCAGATATCATAATATCTTCCACACATGATGGTTTCTGAAACAATTATTTCAGCTCCTAGATAACCTCGATATTAAAACAACTTTTGAATATCACGAATCATGGAGGCAAACATGATACTTTAGATACTAACATTGGAATTCTTACTCTTGATTTAATACTATTTATTAAACTTCATGGAGTAAATAGAGTTTGCTAAAAGTTTGCATTAGGACTTCTAAACTTTAAATTGACATTCAAAACAATATGATGCCAGTTCGTAAAGTAAATATCCAGAATTCTATAGTTTTATTATCTCAATTAAAAACTAAGCATAAGGTGTAAACATATGCCAATGACTACAACAAATTATGCAAATTCACTTTTATTTAGTTTATGACAAATTTGGTTCGACTAATCAAATTAGAAATGAAGTCCCACTAAAAAACGACATCCCCTGTGCCTTTTTGGTGATTACATGAACCAAATCCACTACACCAAGTCCGATCATCACGTGAGTCGGTGTAGCTTCAAAGGCGAGCATCTATATGGGCATCATATCAACTATATGACTCATGCTTGACCTTTCGGTCCATGTTCCGAGGCCATGTCTGTACATTCTAGGCTCGCCAAGTAAGAACCTTAGTACTCGTGTGTGTAAAACTGTCTTACACCCGAAATATGATCGTGGATTCAAGTACACCCGATCATCACGTGGTGTCTTGAAGCGAAAAAACATAAACGGTGCGTACTTAAGGAAGAACACATTTTTATCTTGATATTTAAATGAGGGATCATCTTATAACACTACTAAAATGCCAAACTAGCAATATAAGATGCGAACATCATATGTGTAAAGTGGGATGATATGGTCCATATTTTTGATCACCATCATATGCATCGTGGTATGATCTCTATCATTCCTTTGTTTGTAAGGCCAAGGTCTATGGAACTTACACGTTAAGTGTGTTGTAAGAGTATCAACTATACATCAACTTACAACATTACCATATCATGACACAAGCCCAGCAACGATCTAAACTAGACGCCTCTAATTTATCAATTGCAAGTTTTATGTGGCTTAGGGCTTTCGAAGATTGAACCATTCTTACCTACAAACATGGAACCACAATGATGATAACCAAATTATTAGCAACTCGTTGTAAATCAGATATTGACTATAGTAGGAGAGACAGACACCCGCTAGCCACTTATGCAAAACTAGTTGCATGTCAGTCGTGGAACCGGTCTCATGTGCGATGACATGTAAGGTTGGTCCGGGCCGCTTCATCCCACTATGCCACCAATATCCAAAGTACATATAAGAAGCAATAACATGATCATCACCGCCCACATACTCTTATGTGTTCTACCCGTGCAAAGCACCTATGCATAGATCAGGCTCTGATACCACTGTTGGGTTCGCAACATAGAAAACAAAAAAATTCCTATGATGTGAACTATACGCCAAGATCTATCTACTAGATACAAGCAACGGGTGGATATACATCCATAGAGAACTTATCCTCAAAGACAACAAAGTTTTGTTAACGAGATGGAACTCGTGGATGATGTAGTCGCACACTTGCCGATCTCAAGATCGTGATGAAGTCCAGCAGGTCCGGCTCCAGCACGTCCATCAGATCTAGCTCTAGCAAGTCCAGCACCGCAAAGCAGCGGTGCATCCGTGATTGCACACATGTTCGATACCCCGACAACCTCCATCCCTCGCTCCAGCAAAGCAGCGGAAGCAGCAACTCCTTTCCAGATAAAGCCACCGGGAACATGTATCTCGCTAATTCGAGACCATGGGGAATAACTAGAGGGGGAGAGAGATCCTTCACGAGGAGGTGTGAGTGTGAAGGTGTGAGAGGGGGGACTTTTATAGGAGGAGGGGGGGTGCCCCTCCCCATGGCCGGTGCCCCAAGGGGTGACCCTTCACCTCCTCATTCATGTGGTGGTAACTCCCTCCACATAAATTTGCCCCTTCACATTCTCTTTTAAAGTCTCCACTTTAAATGCATTAAATTTCTCCAAATTTAATGCTCTCTCATTTAATAAAACTCTTTTATTAATTTTATTCAGAATTTTGTTAATTACTTTAATTAACAAACATTCACATAAAACCCCTTGCAACATTTTAATATTACATGCAGAACCAATTTCAGCAATTTCACCCGAAAGAGTTTCAGTGTCTATTGAAATAATTCTAGTGCTTTCTTAAATCTTTATCGAAAACATATTTGCTCCAAATGGTGTCGGTATCCCTTAAGTGTGTCACCCTACGGTTCGCGAAAAATGCAGACATGATCGAGACCCCACTCAGATCAATAATCAGAAGCGGGACCTGGAGATCCATACTGACTCCTACGCATTCAACGATGACTTCTGTGATCGTGAGAACCTTTAACGCTAGTAAATAAATCCCTTTGTCTCGCGATATATTACATGTCCGAGATTTGATCATCGGTATCTCCATACCTAGTTTGATCTCGTTACCGACATGTACTCTTTTCTCGTTCCCGTGATATAACATTCTAGTGATCACATCACTTGCTTGCAAGCTAACCAATGTGATATCACCGAGAGGGTCCAGAGTATATCTATCCGTCATCGGGATGGACAAATCCCACTCTTGATCCATGAGCCTCTACATAACACTTTCGTAGCACTAAACCCACCTTTATAATCACCCTTTCACGGTGTGACATTTGATGTTATCAAGATACTCTTCCAGTGTTAGTGGTTGACATGATCTCATGGTCTAAGGACTGGGGTTACTTCGTATGATGCTATAGCAATATAAACACAATGACTTTGATTGTAATGCTATACTTCGGATGAATGTTTATCACATCATTCAACTAATGTTGTGACCTCGTTATTAACAACATCCAATGTCCATGATTAGGAAACCTTGATCATCTTGTTAAAAAACGAGCTAGTTTATAAGAGAGGCATAACTAGGAACTTTCCTTTTTGTTTATTAAACACACATGTATTAACGTTTCCAAATTAATACAATTATAGCATGCAAAATAAACATTTATCATAAATAAGGAATAAGATAATAACCACTTTATTATTGCCTCTCGGGCATATTCCCTTCATCTTTCTTAGCACCTTTCAGTACTATTCTTATGTTGCGGAACCAATCCATAAAATTTGTACCAGATTCATGCAATTTCTCTTTCTCTATTATGCCACCTAAAGGGAAGTTGGTGCTACGTTCCATTGATATACTAACAATTGAAAATTCATTTAGACATTGTTTCATAATTAATGAACTACATAAGATTAATAACTTTAATCCAGAGTGTAGCTCCCACTAAAATCAATATCTCTCGTGATTGATACTTAGTGATTCAAGATACATATTTCCCGGTACCAATGTTACATCGCGCACCGGGGAATAAGACCGGTAGGTACTCATACTAATCATATCTCCATATGACTCTTGTTAATCTTTTGATTCTTGTATTGCATACTCTAGACGTTCTAGGTAGTATGTCAAGTGAACCTTAGTTTACCAGCAGTGGGATAGTCTCGCACCCACATTATGAACGTCGTTAGGTGCGCCCATGTTACATGACCAACACCAATCCGAAGCCCATGTTATGTGGTGCCTAACTTAAGGGGAACACATTTATACTTGATATTTGAAGTGAGAGATCACCCTATTTATTACAACTATCATGCAACAAATAAAGTGCATAAAAGGATTAACATCACATGCAATTCATATTGTTCTATAGGATAACACTTTACGTCAACGATCTCCATCATCAACGTCTTCCGGCATCATGTACTCCTCCACGCGCCTTGGGCATAACATCGAGGTCCATCATTGCTTGATCGTCATCGCCAATCCTTGCTTTTACAACTATTGCTACTCTAGATAATAAAGTAAAAATAACTATGGATATTACAATAATATTATGACAATCATCACGGCTCTTGCCACTCATGCCCCACGAGATTACAACATAATACACCTCATACATCACATTGTAACTTCATATTGCTATACCACATCACTTCCCTGCAAAAACAAGTTAGACGCCTCTAACACGCTTTCCTAACTTACGGGGCTCTATGGTGACATAGAGAACCATTCTTTACCTATGTGGTAAGTAAGCATCATCATCAATTGACTTGATTTTTGACTTATTCGGGGTGTGTCCCCGTTGCACTATAAATAATACAATAGCTTCACTAGACTTCGTCTATACGAGTGGCCCCCGTGTAAACTTCACTAAATTCACATAAGCCCAATGTGCAAAATTTCTCTTGAATATTGCAGAAAAACAGGCACCCGATAAAGTTGCTTTGTGCACCCGAAGTACACTTCACAAACCAGTCTTGGTCCGAAGATCGTAAAGTCGGCTCAGGCCGCTAATCATACAATACCACTAAGACCCAAATTGCAATAATTGGGAAGCAAGAACGAGATTAAAAATGCCGGAATTTCACGATTCCTCTATCCGTACCTGTGCCTACGCATAGACCGCTCCGATACCACCGTTGGGGAACGCGCTATGGAAAATAAAAATTATACCACATCACCAAGATCTAATGCAAGGGTGAGGTAATGGAACATAGCCTCCAAGATCGAACTAGTAGAAGTTTGTCGATGACGAGGTTGATCTTACGTCGATCCCCACAACAAGCCTTAGCGAATCGCGAGGAGATGTATTATCCCACGAAGGGATCCGAAGAACTAGTGCTCCAAGGGTCGCACCTCTACCGGTATCCACACGTGCAACAAGGAAGGCACCGTGTCGAGGCGACATCAAGAACTTGCGGACAAAGCGGTAATGCTTTGATGAAGATCTGGCAGCACTCCATCGTCCGTCAAGATTAGATCTAGACAGGGTAGAAGAAGGAGCTACACCGGGTATTGATGAAGATTTCCTCCGCGCGACGATGACGATCTCTCAAGGAATAGGAATAAGACAGGGCCGAGGTGGCGGCGACTGATGGCGTGGCGACGGTGGTGCGGCTTGGGGCTAGGGCTACAAAAGTGTGTCCTTACCATTGGCCCTCTCCCTCAATAGATAGGCGGATTCCCTCCTCCATAGAGGAGAGTAGGACTAGGATTCGTATGGTACAAGGACTCCTCCTTTTCCTTTCTTCCACCAATGAGATAGAGAGAAGAAATCTGTATCAAATAAGGAGTCCTCCCAAAAACCAACTTGGAAGGAAAGTATGAGACCAGGGAGGACTCCCTCCCCCCACTCGGCCTCTCCCCGCCCCTCCTCCTCCACCCGCCAGCCTAGGGGAGGCCCTAGCCAAGTCGGCCAGGATCCCCCGCGCGTGTGGGACCAATGGGCCCATGCAGCCCTTCGGCCCATGGGACCCACTGGGATATTAATAAATAATAATTTCTCATTAATTATTAATGTAAATATTTATTCCGAAGCTTTTCGAGTTAAATCCCGGACACCTCCGAATTAATTTGAAACCTTCCTAAAATATTCCCAGTGTCCTCTTTCAATGTCCGAAATGATTCCGTCCACTCTCGGTGATATCCCGGACTACTACGGATCATGCCGAGACGCTTTGAAACATCCTTTCTATTGAGGGCTAGCCTCGGGGGCGGCCCAATCTTTCACAAATCCCTTCGAAATCGGGGCGGGGTGAGTGGGGATGAGGGTGATACATTGCAAATGTATCTATAATTTTTGATGTTCCATGCTTGGTTTTATCCACTTTTCTTGTGTTTTGCCCACACTTTGGAGTACTTTTCATATGATTTCTTGGACTAACCTATTAACAAGAGCCATAGTGTCAGCTGCCTATTTTCTGCTATTTTTGGTTCCAGGAAAGTCAGAAAATGAATATTCTCGGAATTGGACGGGACAAAAGCCAAAGTGCCTATTTTTCCAGAAGTCATCAGATGCCAGAGTAGGAGACGGAGAGGGGCCAGGGGGCCACCACACCACCTGGCCGCGCGGCCCAGCCTAGACCGCACCAGGGGGTGGTGTGGCCGCCTCCGGCACACCCTCGGCCTCCCCTTCCGCCTATAAGATGCCCTCGGGACGAAAACCATAAGTACCCGATCAAAAATCCACGAAAGAGTCTATAGCCGCCGTCATCTCTATCCCTAGATGGGGAGGGATCTGAAGCTCTTCCCGGCACCCTGCCGGAGAGGGGAATTCACCCTGGAGGCCTTCTTCATCACCATGCAAGCCTCCGATGTGATGCGTGAGTAGTTCATCCTTGGACTACGGATCCATGTAGTAGCTAGATGGCTGGTTCTCCTCCTTTGTGCTTTCATGTTTAGATCTTGTGAGCTCCATTCATGATCAAGATCATCTATTTGTAATCCTGCATGTTGTGTTTGCGGGGATCCGATGGATATTGAGATGCTATTTCAGATTGATTATTGATTCTATCATGTCTTTGTTATTTGTGATCTTGCATGCTTTCTGTTGTTAGTAGCTATCTTAGCCAAGTAGATGCTAGCAACTCCAAGAGTTAGTATTTATGCTCGATAGTGGGTTCATGCCTCTGGTAATCTGGGGAAGTGATAGAAATCTCTAAGGTACTAGATGTGCTTTTGCTACTAGGGAGAAAACAACAATCATCTGTTCATAGAACAATTGTATTGTTTACTTTACACGCAGTTCGTAAAGCAATAATCTGTTGCTTGCAACTTAATACTGGAGGGGGTTCGGATGATAACCTGAAGGTGGATTATTAGTCATAGATGCAGTTGGATGGCGGTCTATGTATAATGTTGTAATGCCCAATCGAATCTCAAAGGAGTCAAGATGATTAGTATATGCATGTATTGCTTTCTCGATGTTTGTCAATTACCCCGCTGTAATTTGTTCACCCAGCATGTTATCTATCTTAAGGAGAGCCACCTATAGTGAACTATGGATCCCGGTCCCTTTTCTTTACATACAATCTATAAATTGTTTACTGTTTTGTGTTTACTTTCTGCAAACTATTACTTCCTTCCATTCGATACGTTTAATCCTTTGTTTTCAGCAAAACACGGTGAGATTGACAACCTCATCGCAAGTTGGGGACAAAGTTCTGTGGTTGTGTTGTGCAGGTCTCCACGTTGCTACTAGCACCGATAGTGCGCCCTGCCAAGGCTCAGCTAGCAACACCTTTGGGGTGTTTCCTTGCTCCTACTGGATTGATAACCTTGGTTTGATAACTGAGGGAAACTTGCTGCTGTGCTCATCATACCTTCCTCTTGGGGTTCCCAACGAGCTCTACATCAACACCGAGCCATCAGAGGGATAGAGAGAAAACTGTGAACTCACACATGAGGAACACGATGAACACACACACACACACCATGAAGACACGATACAAGCCAATAGCTCACATCGGCGGCAACCGGTCCGGCGCAATCCTTGGGATCGACGTCAGGCAAGGATCTCTCTCTCTAACCGACACGGTGAGTAGGGAGGCTTGGTGAGATCTTGACGTCTTGGCAAAGAGACACCGATGCCAAGGCCTTGTACAACGCGGAGGCACGATGCAAACTCCAACGAGGTTTGTGATATTTGGTGCTCCTTTATCAAAGGAGCATGAGGCAAGAATTAGATAGATCCACAAGGGGTGTCCACTAATTCCAAATATCAAGCCTAGGGCTTACAATAGAGGCGGGGGACTATATATAGGCCAGCCCCTAATTCAGGGGTACTTTAGGCAACTAAAAATATCAAAGGGATATGTTACAAGGCCAAAGGGCCGAGCTAGGACACACGGGTCCTGGGGAATCCGGTAGTACCGGACCTGGTGACCGGTAGTACCGGTTGAGGGCGGTAGTACCGCTCACAGGTGCCGGAGCGGGCCGAGGCGATGGCATGGTCTTCATGGACGTGTGGTAGTACCGCTCGCCGAATGTGGTGGTACCAGTCGTGGAGGTGGTGCCGCTGTGCTGGTACCGGTGAGGTCTGAGGCTTCGGGCGATAGCTCTCTGTCCGGGGCAGTAGTACAATGGTCTCCAGGCGGTAGTACCGCTTCTCAAGGCCGGTAGTACTGCTTGCTCCAGGCAACTGTTGGCTGCTGCGTCGCTCTGCTGGCTCGTGTCTTCATACCTGATGATGCATAGTGTCGGGGCATGAAGTAGCAAGCCATCCAGGGGTGTATCGAAGTCACATGAGTACATGAGCGAATTCACCTTAACTTGGAGGAGCTTGGCTCGAGCGCGAGTCATCGGTCCACTTGGGGGACTTGGTGGTGTAGATGTAGAGACATCCATAGGATGGGCTGCATCAAGTCCCTCCCTTCGGAAAGAGTCATCCTCGACTCTTCATGGATATCCTCTTGAACATCTCCATGGTAGGGTGAAAGGTCCTTGACATTGAATGTATTGCTAACAAGGTACTTGGAGATCAGAATATCGATGTAGGCATTATTGTTGATTCTCTTGAGGACCTTGAAGGGACCATGTCCTCTTGGTTTGAGCTTAGAGTCATGCTCCTTGGGGAAGCGGTCCTTGCTCAAGTGTATCCATACAAGGTCACCTTCCTCGAAGATCAACTCTTTCTTGTCCTTGTTGAGCCTTAAGCTTGACAAAGGACTTGTTACTCGATCGTAGCTCTTGTTTCTTCATGAAGCTTCTTCATAGCTTGTGCGCGCTTGTCGATGTCCATGTTGGTGCGCTCATGAGGAGGTAGCGGTAGGATGTCAAGCGTGGTGAGTGGTTCGAAACCATAGACGATCATGAAGGGACTCATCTTGGTTGTTGAGTGCTTTGCTCGATTGTAGGCGAACTCAACATGGGGAATGCATTCCTCCCAATCCTTCAAGTTCTTCTTGATCAACACACGTAGGAGAGTTCCGAGGCTTCGGTTGACAACTTCGGTTTGGCCATAGGTTTGAGGGTGTGATGAGGATGAAAAGAGTAGCTTGATGCCGAGCTTGGCCATGAGGGTCTTCCATAAGTAGCTCATGAATTTGACATCGCGGTTGGAGATGATTGTTCTTGGCACACTATGAAGACAGACAATTTCCCTAAAAACAAATTTGCAACATGTGAAGCATCGTCGATCTTATGGCATGGTATGAAGTGTGCCATTTTTGAGAAGTGATCCATGACAACAAATATTGAGTCATGACCCTGCTTAGACCTAGGCAATCCTAACACAAAATCAATGCTAATGTCGGACCAAGGTGCATAAGGAATAGGCAATGGCATATATAGACCAAAGAGATTAGACTTGGACTTAGCTTGAACACATGTCGTGCATCATTGAACATAGCATTCCACGTCGCACTTCATCTTGGGCCAAAAGTAGTGAGTGGAGAGCATGTCCAGTGTCTTGTCATGGCCAAAGTGACCCACGAGGCCTCCACCATGTGATTCTTGGAGAAGCAAAAATTGGAGAGACAACTTAGGAATGCAAAGCTTGTTTTGTTTAAACAGAAAACCCTTATGCAAATAGAAATCATCAACTCCTTTGTCAATGGAGCACTTTGTGAAAATTGGTTCAAAGAACGGGTCAGAAGCATACAAAGTTTTGATTTCATCAAGACCCAACACGTTGATCTCAAGTCGAGTAAGAAGGCTTGTGTGCTTGCGATACAAAGCGTCCACGACTACATTATCTTTGCCCTTCTTATACTTGACTATGTATGGAAAAGACTCCATAAACTCAATCCACTTAGCGTGTCTCTTGCTCAAGTTGGCTTGGCCTTTGAGATATTTCAACGACTCATGGTCGGAATGTACGATAAATTCTCTAGACCAAAGGTAGTGTTGCCAAACTTGAAGAACACGAACTAAGGCAAAAAGATCTTTGTCATAAATTGGATAGTTAAGGAGAGCACCATCAAGTTTCTCGCTATGGTAGACTATAGGATATCCATTTTGCATAAGGACTCCTCCAATGCCAATACCACTAGTGTCACACTCTATCTCAAAAGTTTTTGTGAATTCTGGTAACGCAAGAAGAGGTGCTTCGGTGAGCCTCTTTTTAAGTTCATCAAAATCTTTTTGTTGTGCCTTGCCCCACACGAAGGTGACATTATTTTTTGTCAGTTCATTGAGAGGACAAGCAATGGTCGAAAAGTCTTTCACAAATCGACGATAGACACTGGCCAACCCATGAAAACTTCAGAGTTCACTCACATTTGTGGGGATGGGCCAATCTCGTATGTCCTTTACCTTGAATCATCAACTTCAATGCTCTTGGAAGAAACGACAAATCCAATAAAAATTAACTTGTCATTAGCAAAAGTGCACTTGGGAAGATTAGCATATAGCTTTTCATGTCGAAGGATTTGCAAAACTTCCTTGACATGTGTAACATGGTCCTCAAGTGACTTGCTATACACAAGTATATCATCGAAATAGACAACAACACTTTTTCCAATGAGAGCACGCAAGATATGATGCATAAGGCGCATGAAGGTGGATGAGGCATTAGATAAGACAAAGGGCATGACCAACCATTCATAGGGACCAAGCTTGGTCTTGAAGGAGGTTTTCCACTCATCACCTTCTGCCATGCATATTTGATGGTAACCACTATGAAGATCAATTTTCGAAAAAATAGTGGCTCCACACAACTCATCAAGCATGTCGTGGAGACGTGGTATGGTATGCCGATAACGCACGGTGATAGCATTGATTGGACGGCAGTCCATGCATAACCGCAACGTATCATCCATTTTTGGAACAAGAATCATGGGTAGAACACTTGGACTAGTGCTTAGTTGGATCAAACCTTTGGAGATGAGTTGGTTGATTTGACATTCGATCTCCTTTGTCTCCTCCGGGTTCGTGCGGTAGGCGGCACGATTTGGTAGCGATGCGCTAGGGATGAGGTCAATGCGATGTTTAATGCCACGAAGAGGAGGTAGTCCATGTGGGAGCTCTTCGGAAAACACATCCTTGAATTCCTGCAAGATAATCATCAAAGAAGCAGGAATATTTGTCAAGTCATTAGTTCCTTGCGCTAGGCCCTTGCAAATGAGGATGTAGTGCAAAATGGATGGGTTATTCCTCACTTCCCTCATCTCACTTTTGGTGGCAAGGAGAACACTCTTAGTTTTTTCACTCAAGTTAGGCTTGTGGCTCTCACTCACTATGAGGTGGTTCTCTCGCTCACCACTCTTCTCAGAAGAAGGTGTTGTGTTTTGCACCCTCGCTAAAGCCTTTGCATTGTCCGCAATTATTTGGCATGTTTTGTTTAGCCATTTGAAGGTCTACACATTGGTGCAACCATCATGCAGAGCAGCCTTGTCAAATTGCCATGGTCGACCGAGTAGCATATGGAAAACCGTCATGGGAACAACATCGCACTCCACTGTGTCTTTGTAAGGACCAATGGTGAAGGTTACCAATACGGTATGCTTGATCTTCACGGACCCTTGGTCACTCAACCATTGCACGTGGTAGGGGTGCTTGTGCGCATAGAGGTTGAGGTTAAGCTTCTCACACAACTCGGTGCTAGCTAGGTTGTGGAAACTCCCTCCATCGATGATCACCTTGATAGATTTCTCATTGATGTCGGCACGTGTTCGAAATATGTTGGATCTTTGATCTTCATGTTCTTGGGCTTGAGTGGTCAAGATCCTTGTGAATACAAGCGATGGATTTGCGTCATGTTGGCACATTAGGAGTTCTTGGTAATCTTCCACGTGTTGCCTTGCCATTGCTTCCTTGACACGAGCATCAAATTCATCTTCACTCAAGCACTCTTCATCGCCATTGTCATGGATGAACAATACTTTCTTGTTTCCACACTCGGCTGACTTGTGTCCTTTTCCACCACACTTGTAGCATTCACCATTGAAAGGTGTATCATTCTTTATTGTTTGCCACTTGAGGGAAGCTTTCCTTGAGGAAGTGTGGGCTTGAAGGAAGGTTTGGAGGTACTTGAGGAGCTTCCATTGAAGGTTGGTGTATCGGTTGAAGCTTGCTTGTAGGTGAAGTATGTCTTGGGATTGTTGTACTTGATGTCCTCTTGCACTTGACGCTCGGCTTTTATTGCGATGTGTACAAGCTCAACCATGTCGTTGTATGTTTGGAACTTGATGATGCGCTTGATTGGGTGGTTCAATCCGATGAGAAAACGCGCCATTGTTTGCTCATTGCGCTCTTCAATGTTGGCGAGGATCATGTTGAGCTCCATTTTCTTGAAGTACTCTTCCACGGTATTTGTCCCTTGACTAAGCGATTGCAACTTGTTGAAGAGATCACACGTGTAGTGCGAAGGAAAAAAGCGGGATCTCATGTGAGACTTCATGTCATGGTAAGTTGTGATTGGGGGCTCTTGTCTTGCGTCACGAGCAACTTGAACTTGTTCCCACCAAAGGTTGGCGTAATCATCAAACTCAAGTGTAGCCATGTCGACCATCTTCTCATTGCTATAATTATGCATGTGGAAGATCTTGTCAACTTTGAGTGCCCATGAGAGGTATTCTTGGGGGTCATTGGATCCGGTGAACTTGGGCATTATGAACTTGAGCTTGCCGAAAGTTTCTTCATCATTGCGGTCATAGTAGCAGTTGTTGACATGATGTTGACAGTCTTCATCTTCCATGCAAGCATTGCAACGTGCTTGTTGACCTTGTTGATGCACTTGTGGTTGGGGAGGTGGAACTTGGTTCTCATGACCTTGTTGAGGAGTTTGCTCTTGCTCTGGGAAGGGTTGTTGAAGAGGTTGAGGCACTTGGGCCTCATGAGGGTGTTGAGGATGTGGAGCCTCATGACGCGGTTGATGACAAAGGGTAGGCTCATTCCTCGGTTGGTGATGTGGATTAGGCGCATGGGCCTCACGACAAAGATCATGGTCTTGAGCCTCGTGATGTGGTGGACGTCGCTCAACATGTACCACTTGACGCTCCAAGTCTTGGTGTTGTGGAGGAGGCTCGTCATGGTGACCATGGTGTCAGTGTGGACATTCATGAAGGCAATGACGAACATGAGGATCTCAGAGAGTTTCATGTCGAAGGCGAGCTTGATCCTCCAAGTTGGAGTCATCACTTGTAGTTGCAAGAATGTCGCGGGGACGATGTCTATGTAGTTGAGGTTGGATTCCACTCGCGGTTCTTCACGTGGTTGTGGTTTTTGGATCACTAGTGCCCTTGCGTGATGACGGTGCCCTTCTCGTCTTGCTTGTGGCCTTGAAGAGAAATCACCATCATAACTTGACGTTGCGGCGTGCTGTGGGGAAGGCACAAATTGTGAAGAGCTTCCATCTTCAACCACGGGGGCATGATGGCTCAATGCACGGCGCGCAGAAAAATGCTTGATGGCGGTGTTGATGTAGAGCTCGTTGGGAACCCCAAGAGGAAGGTATGATGAGCACATCAGCAAGTTTCCCTCAGTTATGAAACTAAGGTTTAATCGAACCAGTAGGAGCAAGGAAACACCCAAAGGTGTTACTAGCTGAGCTTTGGCAGGGCGCACTACCGGTGCTAGTAGCAACGTGGAGACCTTCACAACACAACCACAAAACTTTGTCCCCAACTTGCGATGAGGTTGTCAATCTCACCGTGTTTTGCGGTAAACAAAGGATTAAACGTATCGAATGGAAAGAAGTAAAAGTTTGCAGAAAGTAAACACAAAACAGTAAAAGATTGTAGATTGAATGTAAAGAAAAAGGACCGGGATCCATAGTTCACTATAGGTGGCTCTCCTTAAGATAGATAACATGCTGGGTGAACAAATTACAGCGGGGCAATTGACAAACACCGAGAAAGCAATACATGCATATACTAATCATCTTGACTCCTTTGAGACTTGATTGGGCATTACAACATTATACATAGACCGCCATCCAACTGCATCTATGACTAATAATCCACCTTCAGGTTATCATCCGAACCCCCTCCAATATTAAGTTGCAAGCAACAGATTATTGCTTTATGAACTGCGTGTAAAGTAAACAATACGATTGTTCTATGAACAAAAGATTGTTGTTTTCTCCCTAGTAGCAACAACACATCTAGTACCTTAGAGATTTCTGTCACTTCCCTAGATTACCAGAGGCATGAACCCACTATTGAGCATAAATACTAACTCAGGGAGTTGCTAGCATCTACTTGGCCAAGATAGCTACTAACAACGGAAAGCATGCAAGATCACAAATAACAAAGACATGATAGAATCAATAATCAATCTGAAATAGCATCTCAATATCCATCGGATCCCCGCAAACACAACATGCAGAATTACAAATAGATGATCTTGATCATGAACGGAGCTCACAAGATCTGAACATGAAAGCATAAAGGAGGAGAACCAGCCATCTAGCTACTACATGGATCCGTAGTCCAAGGATGAACTACTCACGCATCACAGCAGAGGCTTGCATGGTGATGAAGAAGGCCTCCAGGGTGAATTCCCCTCTCCGGCAGAGTGCCAGGAAGAGCTTCAGATCCCTCCCAATCTAGGGATGGAGATGACGGCGGCTACAGACTCTTTCGTGGATTTTTTGATCGGGCACTTAGGGTTTTCGTCCCGAGGGCAATATATAGGCGGAAGGAGAGGCCGAGGGGGTGCCGGGAGCGGCCACACCACCCCCTAGCATGGGCCAGGCCTGGCCGCGTGGCCAGGTGGTGTGATGGCCCCCTGGCCCCTCTCCGTCTCGTATTCTGGCACTTGATGACATCCGGAAAAATAGGCACTTTGGATTTTGTCCCGTCCAATTCCGAGAATATTCATTTTCTGACTTTCCTGGAACCAAAAAACAGCAGAAAACAGGCAGCTGGCACTGTGGCTCTTGTTAAGAGGTTAGTCCAAGAAATCATATGAAAAGTACTCCAAAGTTGGAACAAAACATAAGAAAGTGGATAAAACCAAGCATGGAACATCAAAAATTATAGATACATTTGCAATGTATCAGGGTGTCATTGCCTCTTGGAGCACTTGGATGAAGATCTTGGCGAAGAGGAGCATGATGATGCGAAGAGCTTGATGCGCATGAAAACGGTCTTGTAATTCTGTCGATTAGGAGGCGAAGCTTGTCATCCGTTTCGGTGACGGAACGTTGGAGCGCTTCACTTTGATGCCCAAAGTTGTGATGCATTGCGTGCATTTGCCTTTCGAGGCCACCGAAGCGGTTGTTGATGCTCTTGAACTCGGCTTGTGTCTCACCAAATTGTTCATCTTGCTGTGTCTCGAGAGCTTGGCAACACTCACGGAACTCTTGTCAGACCATGTAGTGGCTTGCGTGCGTCATGTACGATCCTTGTTCTTCGTCTTGCGGAGGTGGTTGGCTCGACTCACCATGCCTATCCATCATGCAAAACACGAAGGGTTGTATATGGAAAGCAATATGCAGTGGGATAAGCCTTCAACCTCACCTTGGGGATTGCACTAAACTAGAAACCACAAGTGAGAGCTATTAGCTTGCAAAGTGAAAACACAAAGAAAGCTCACACTGAAGAAAGAACTATACTCTCAAAAGCTTTTGGTGGAAGGTTAGAGTTGTGGAAAACCAAACAAAACGATCCAAAGAAAAGGCTATTGTTAAAGGTGGTAGAGAACCAAAGATCAAAAGCAAAAAGGATACGATCTACAAAACACAAAGGATACACACACGTGGAGACAGATGTGGTCAGCATGACTATCAAAATGAGCACACAATGTCCTAACAACGACTAAGCTCGGTTGTCATGCCAACGCAAGGAGAGAACATAACTCGTTCTCCAAAAGAGGATAAGCAATGGATTTGTGCACTGAAGGGAATATGCCCGAGAGGCAATAATAAAGTGGTTGTTATCTTATTCCATGTTTATGATAAATGTTTATTTTGCATGCTATAATTGTATTGATCGGAAACATCAATACATGTGTGTTTAATAAACAAAAAGGGTTCCTAGTTATGCCTCTCTTATAGACTAGCTTGTTGATTAACAAGATGATCAAGGTTTCCTGATCATGGACATTGGATGTTGTTAATAACAAGGTCACACCATTGGTGGAATGATGTGATGAACATTCATCCGAAGTATAGCATTACGATCAAGTCATTATGTTTATATTGCTATAACATCATACGAAGTAATCTTTATCCTTAGACCATGAGATCATGTTAATTGCTAACACCTGAAGAGTATCTTGATAGCATCAAACGTCACACCGTAACAGGGTGACTATAAAGATGGGTTCAGTACTACGAAGGTGTTATGTTGAGGCTCATGGATCAAGAGTGGAATTTTTCAATCCCGATGATGGATAGATATATTCTGGGCCCTCTCGGTGATATCACATTGAGATAGCTTGCAAGCAAGTGATGTGATCACTAGAATGTTATATCACGGGAACGAGAAAAGAGTGCATGTCTGTAACGAGATCAAACTAGGTATGGAGATACCGATGATCGATCGGACATGTAATATATCGCGAGACAAAGGGATTTAGTTACAAGCGTTAGAGGTTCTCACGATCATAGAAGTCATCGTTGAATGTGTAGGAGTCAGTACGGATCTCCAGGTCTCGCTGCTGATTATTGATCGGAGAAGGGTCTTGATGATGTCTGCATTATTCGCGAATCGTAGGGTGACACACTTAAGAGTTACCAGACACCATTTTGGAGCACATATGTTTCAGACGAAAGAATTGCAAAGCGCAGGAATTGTTTCAATAGAAACCGGAAATTGTTTCGGGTGAAATTGCAGAAAGTGGTTCTGCATGTGATATTGAAATATTGTAAGGGGCTATATGTGAATGTTTGTTAATTAAAGTAATTAACAAAATTCTGAATAAATTTAATAAAAATGTTTTATTAAATGAGAGAGCATTAAACTTGGAGAATTTTAATGCATTTAAAGTAGGGACTTTAAAGGTGAATGTGAAGAGGCATTTTAATGTGGAGGGGTTACCACCACATGAATGGGGGAGGTGAGGAGTCACCCCCCATGCGCCGGCCATGAAGGAGGGGCACCCCCCTCCTCCTATAAAAGGCCACCCTCTTCCTCCTTCTTCCTCACACCTCCTTGTGAAGGATCTCTCTCCCCCTCTAGAATTATGCCCCCATGGTCTCGGATTAGCGAGATACATGTTCCCGGTGGCATTTTGTCTGGAAGGAGTTGTTGCTTCTGCTGGATCGCTGGAGCGAGGAGGTAGAGGTTGTCCGGTGGCTTTAACGTGTGTGCGAGTACGGATGCGCTGCTGATTTGCGACGCTTGGACTTCCACACGATCTTGAGATCGGCAAGTGTACGACTACATCAACCACGAGTTCCTACTCGTTAACAAAACTCATTGTCTTCGCTGGTAAGTTCTCGATGGATGTATGTCCACCCGTTGCTCTGTACCTAGTAAATAAATCTTGGCGTGTAGTTCTCATCGTAGGATTTTTTTGTTTTCTATGATACGGACCCAACAGTGGTATCAGAGCCTGATCTATGCGTAGGTGCTTTGCACGGGTAGTACACATATCTTTATATGTGGGCGATGATGATCATGTTATTGCATCTTCTATGTATTTTGGATATTGGTGGCATAGTGGGATGAAGCGGCCTGGACCAACCTTACATGTCATCGTACATGAGACCGGTTCCACGACTGACATGCAACTTGTTTTGCATACATGGCTGGCGGGTGTCTGTCTCTCCTACTATAGTCAATATTCGATTTACAACGAGTTGCTAATAACTTGGTTATCCTCGTTGTGGTTCATGTTCGTAGGTAAAAACGGTTCTATCTCCGAAAGCCCTAAGCCACGTAAAACTTGCAATTGATAAATTAGAGGCGTCTAGTTTAGATCGTTGCTGGGCTAGTGTATTGATATGGTATTGTTGTAAGTAGATGTATGATAGATACTCTTACAACACACTCAACGTGTAAGCTCCATAGACCTTGGTCTTACACACAAAGGAATGATAGAGATCATACCACGATGCAAATGATAGAGATCAAATGCATGGACCATATCATCTCACTTTACACATTAGATGTTAGCATCTTATACTGCTAGTTTGGCGCTTTTGGTAGCATTGTAAGATGATCCCTCATTTAGATATCAAGATAAAATGTGTTCTTCCTTGAGTATGCACCATTCTATGGATCGTGTTTCGAGACATCACGTGATGATCGGGTGTACTCGACTCTACGCTTTCATACAACGGGTGTAAGACAGTTTTACACACTCGAGTACTAAGGTTCTTACTTGGCGAGCCTAGCATGTACAGACATGGCCTCGGAACACGGACCAAAAGGTTAAGCATGAGTCATATAGTTGATATGATGCCCATATTGATGCTCGCCTTTGAAGCTACACTGACTCATGTGATGATCGGACTTGGTGTAGTGGATTTGGTTCATGTAAACACCAAAAAGGCACGAGGGATGTCGTTTTTGAGTGGGAGTTTATCTCTAATTTGGATTAGTCGAACTCAATCTGTCATAAACTAAATCGAAGTGAATTAGCATAATTTGTTGTAGTCATTGGCGTCTGTTCACTACCTTATGCTTAGTTTTAATTGAGATAGTAGAACTATAGAATTCTGGATATTTACTTTACGAACTAGTATCGTATTGTTTTGAATGTCAATTTAAAGTTTATAAGTCCTATTGCAAACTTTCAACAAACTCTATTTACTCCATGAAGTTTAATAAGTAGTATTAAATCGAGAGTAAGAATTCCAATGTTAGTATCTAAAGTATCATGTTTGCCTCCATGATTCTTGATATTCAAAAGTTGTTTTAATATCGAGGTTATCTATGAGCTGAAATAATTGTTTCAGAAACCATCATGTGTGAAAGATATTGTGATATCTGAAACAAAGTTGTTGGTTGCATTATGATAGAGTGTAATTTAGCAAAATACATATTCTCATATTGTATGAGAATTTGTGAAGGATGGAGATGCTAGGCATCCGAATCTCCCAAAAAGGTTTCGGGAACTAAAATTATACTCGTCATTCTTCCTTATAGGCTATAGTAGCTTGATCATGAAAGTTGTCATGATAAGGATGAATAGAAGATGTAAGTAAAATGTTTACTACACTAATATATTACTAAAGAATGGAATTTTAAAAGAATGCCAAACATTTGATGATGGTGATCCACTTCAAAGTGCAAGTCCAAAGGTATTAGTGTTTGACTATATACGCTTTGTACTATGTGTCATGTGAATGACACCACTATTGATGTTGATAGATTCTTTTAAAAGAAAAGGAATTGTTGAAAGAGAATCTATAAAATATTTGGCAGAAAAGAAAAGGTTGGAGATGTCCAACTTAGGTATATAGAAGATATACATGTTATGGTTGTATTCCTTGCTTGTTAAACAATGTGGTTATGAGGTATTGGATACCGAATTGGTTGGTATGAAGTGTCATATAGGACAACGCAATTCATGAACTGCAATGGCCTAAGAAACTGGCAAGAGAATAAGTGATGATGTTCATCAAAAACAAATAAAGTGTTATTGTGTTTTTCGTTGTCGTCAAACCTAGCCTTCAAGATTTGTTTTAATAATTGTTATTTTGTTCCGGTATTACGAGAACAATGGTTGTTCAAATAATTACCGTATTCCATAAAGAATGGATGAACTTTTACAAGTCTAGTGGGAGAAATCACATCCATAAACACTATTGCTAAAATGTCACAAGACAAATGATTAAAATATCACTTATGAAGTGACATCGCTCTTTTAAATTATATTGGAAAGAAAACATGAAGAAACACCATGTTAATAGAATTTTTGGAGTCTTTGATTTTGATCAATTGACGCATGTGAGACTTTCCTCGAGATAATTGAAACTCCGTCCATATGCCAGAGAGGAACGGATGACTAGCTTATTGGAAATTGTGCATGCTGATGTGCATAGTCCATTATGTGTAGCCATATGCGATGGATCTTTTTGCTTCATATGCTTTCTCCGAAAATTTGAGTGAATATATCTGTATATTTACTTAATAAGGAAGAAGTATGAAACATTTGAAAATTGTTCAAAGACTTTCAAGATGAAGTGGAAAATCATTGTAACAAGAAAATAAAGAGTTTATGATTCGATCATAAAGGAAGATATTTGAGTTACATGTTTAGCAAAAAACTTAAGATTTGAGGATTGTTCCATGATTTGTGTTTCCTGATAAACCATAGGAGTATGGCATATTCGAGAGATGAAATCAAACCATGTTTGACATGGTAAGATCAAAGGTGTCATTTATAAAACTGCGAGTATGTTTTAAGGATTGAAGCTTTAGAGACTACCGCTTTTACACTGAAAATAGCACCATCGTGATCCGTTGAAATGACACCATATGAGTTATGGTTTGGGATAAAACCCGAATTGTCTTTTCTTAAATTTTGGTATGCTATGCATAAGTAAAATGTTTACAACCAAAGTCGGATAAGCACGTCTTTGTAGGTTATCCCAAAGAATTTATTGGGAATTTCTCCATAACACCAAGGACAAAAGAGTTCATTACTTGGAACGTTAAGTTTCTTGAGAAGAAATTTTTCGCGAAAAGTTAAGTGAGAGACAATAGAAACTTGATAAGGTTATTGAACCTTAGCTATATGTGCTAAGTAGCGCAGTGCCAGAAAGTGTCCCGGTGGCGGCCACAATGCTCATGGCTCCCGTGATTACAAAAGGTGTGATCTCGGAGATTAGAGTTCCTATTGAACCGTGTGGGTCGGTAAGAATCAAATAGTGTGATTTGATAAGCAAGTCGTTATTGTTTTGACAATGATGAACCGACTACATGCAAAGAAGCGATGATGGGCCCTGACTCCATAAAACGACTAGAAGTCATAGAATCCGTGATAGTATCCATACACGAGAAATCAAGTTTCTGAACTTGGAAGACCCTCCGGAAAGGCATGAAGCCTATCGGTTGTGTTTGGATCTATAAAGAAATAAGACATGGATGTTTAACATCTATGAAATAGTCGACATGTCGGAAAGAAGTTTACGACAATGTTCAAGGAGTTGACTATGACAAGATTTGATCTTTCATAGCGATATTTAGTCTTGACGGATTAATGTAGCAACCACTACATATAATTTGATGTATGGTAGTTGAACAAACAAAACAATGTTCTTCTAATAGAATGGTTACCTAGGACGTGTACAAGACACGGTTCGAAGGGTTTTGTTAATTCAAAGGGTGCTAAAAGGGCATGCAAACTTCAATAGTTGAAGTAAGCATAGCGGAGTTGGAATCTTCACCATGATGAAACTATTAAAAGAGTTTAAATTCATCGGAGATGATGAAGATGCTTGCATTTGCAAGAAATTAAGTGGGAGCGCTGAGACATATTTCTAATACATTATGTAGAGGACATATTGTTGATTGGAACTGATGTATCTTGTATTGACACAAGTTACGAGTTTCATTAAAATAGGATTTGAATGAAAGACTTGGGCAAAACCGGAATATTCAGCATCAATTTCTATATGGATAGATTGATGCGCTAATATGGTTATGCCAGACATACATATATGAGATATTGAAAGGGTTCAATATGGAAACAACAAGAAAGGTTCTTGCTGCATGGAAAGGATTGTATCAAGATTCAAGTGTTTCAACACTTGGTGAGTAGAATCACATGAAGATTTTGATCGATTATACCATGATATGTATATATCTAGAATGTCCTATGCTCTAAATGTTATGAGCACATACCAGAATGATTCATAAGATGATCATTGGACGATAGTAAAGATATTCTTATGAGCTTTGGAAGAACTAAGAATATATCATGTATAAGTGATAAATAGTTAAAGGTAGTTCATTGTAAAGTGTTACATTGATACTAGTTTTGTCACAAGATAGAAATTAAATTTATATCAATTTAGACTATGGGTGGCACAATGTAATGGAAAGGATGTTCCATAATGGATTTGGATGAGTTCCAAAGTTGAGACATTGTGACGGATACTACAACAAAAGGCTAAGTATACAATTGCTATAGTAGCAGCAAAGGAGGGAATTTGTGTTAAGTAGTTTGTTATCAAACTAGGTGTGGTTCAAAGTGGGCTAATACTATGAAGATATATTGTGTGACAATAATATCAACATATTTTAACCCGAACGAACTAAAGGTCTCACCAGAGGACCAAATTTATATAATGCCATCTCATTTGAGAATGAGTGATGCGTAGAGACGCAAAGACATGCAAATACACACGGACTAGAAACTGTCAGATCCGGAGATTATGTTAACCACTAGAAATAGCGTATATGCAACACCAGAAAGCCATATGTGTTCAATACGCAAAGTTTTTCAAACTAGATTATTGACTCTAGTGCAAGTGGGAGACTGAAGGGAATATGCCCGAGAGGCAATAATAAAGTGGTTATTATCTTATTCCATGTTTATGATAAATGTTTATTTTGCATGCTATAATTGTATTGATCGGAAACATCAATACATGTGTGTTTAATAAACAAAAAGGGTTCCTAGTTATGCCTCTCTTATAGACTAGCTTGTTGATTAACAAGATGATCAAGGTTTCCTGATCATGGACATTGGATGTTGTTAATAACAAGGTCACACCATTGGTGGAATGATGTGATGAACATTCATCCAAAGTATAGCATTACGATCAAGTCATTATGTTTATATTGCTATAACATCATACGAAGTAATCTTTATCCTTAGACCATGAGATCATGTTAATTGCTAACACCTAAAGAGTATCTTGATAACATCAAACGTCACACTGTAAAGGGTGACTATAAAGATGGGTTCAGTACTATGAAGGTGTTATGTTGAGGCTCATGGATCAAGAGTGGAATTTTTCAATCCCGATGACGGATAGATATAATTTGGGCCCTCTCGGTGATATCACATTGAGATAGCTTGCAAGCAAGTGATGTGATCACTAGAATGTTATATCACGGGAACGAGAAACGAGTGCATGTCAGTAACGAGATCAAACTAGGTATGGAGATACTGATGATCGAATCTCGGACATGTAATATATCGCGAGATAAAGGGATTTAGTTACAAGCGTTAAAACTTCTCACGATCACAGAAGTCATCGTTGAATGTGTAGGAGTCAGTACGGATCTCCAGGTCCCGCTGCTCATTATTGATCGGAGAAGGGTCTCGATCATGTCTGCATTATTCGCGAACCGTAGGGTAACACACTTAAGAGTTACCGGACACCATTTTGGAGCACATATGTTTCAGACGAAAGAATTGCAAAGCGCAGGAATTGTTTCAATAGAAACCGGAAATTGTTTCGGGTGAAATTGTAGAAAGTGGTTCTGCATGTGATATTGAAATATTGTAAGGGGCTATATGTGAATGTTTGTTAATTAAAGTAATTAACAAAATTCTGAATAAATTTAATAAAAATGTTTTATTAAATGAGAGAGCATTAAACTTGGAGAATTTTAATGCATTTAAAGTAGGGACTTTAAAGGGGAATGTGAAGAGGCATTTTAATGTGGAGGAGTTACCACCACATGAATGGGGGAGGTGAGGAGTCACCCCCCATGCGCCGGCCATGAAGGAGGGGCACCCCCTCCTCCTATAAAAGGCCACCCTCTTCCTCCTTCTTCCTCACACCTCCTTGTGAAGGATCTCTCTCCCCCTCTAGAATTATTCCCCCATGGTCTTAGATTAGCGAGATACGTGTTCCCGGTGGCATTTTGTCTGGAAGGAGTTGCTACTTCTGCTGGATCGCTGGAGCGAGGAGGTGGAGGTTGTCCGGTGGCTTGAACGTGTGTGCGAGTACGGATGCGCTGCTGATTTGCGGCGCTTGGACTTCCACACGATCTTGAGATCGGCAAGTGTACGACTACATCAACCACGAGTTCCTACTCGTTAACAAAACTCGTTGTCTTCGAGGGTAAGTTCTCTATGGATGTATGTCCACCCGTTGCTCTGTACCTAGTAGATAGGGCTTGGCGTGTAGTTCTCATTGTAGGAATTTTTTTGTTTTCTATGCTGCGGACCCAACATGCACTTGCCTTGGTAGCGCTCTATCTCTCTCTTTGCTTACAAGCTTGAGACTCTCTTTGTATTGGGAGACCTTGTATCTTTCTATTTTTCTTTTGCATTTTCTTTCTTTCTCTCTCTCTCTCTTTTTGATTCTTTTTCTCCCTTTCTATACTACTATGTTAACTTTTGTATTTGCTTCAACACTCCCACTTCGCCAAGGGCAAGTGCATAATGCTTAGGAAAACACAAAATGAGTTGCTCTCATAGGATAGATACACACAAATGAAGAAGGGTTAACAAGGTGGGGCAAGTTATACATTTGGTATTGTTGACGACTTGCTACTGGTGTTTGGGATGGTGTTCGGGCATCACAGTGTTGATGAGCGTGTGGTATAATGTGGATGCGGAAGCTTGTTGTTAGTAAGGCGACACGCGCGCGAAACACAAACAAACCAAAGGGAAAAAAGTCAAAGAACAAAATTGGTACAAAACGGGGTGAATTTTTTTGTCTGACTGGGGCGGTAGTACCGCCGAACACGGACGGTAGTACCGATGATCGGTAGTACCGCTAGCTGTAGCCGGTAGTACCGCTCGCCGGTAGTACCGCTCGATCTACGATAGTACCACTTCACGGATTTCTGGGCGTGGAGATCTGAAACTTTGGCACAAAATCGACCCAAAAATCCTCAAATATGTGGAAATCCGACCAAAATTGGGAATACGAACATACACGGGAGGTAGATCGATACCCCAAGCAACATATCTATGGACCAAAACCACGAAAAATGCACCAAATCTAGAGATCGATCCGAAGGTAATTTTGGGGCTCTTTTTTTGGTAATTTTTGAATTTCTTGGTGGATAGCAAAAAAAATTGTGGGGGAATTGATGATCAACGAAGATCTTGATACCAATATGTTGAGGGATAGCCTCGGGGGCGGTCCGATCTTTCACGAATCCCTTCGAAATCGGGGCGGGGTGAGTGTGGGGATGAGGGAGAGAGCGAAAACCGCGAACTCACTGATGACTGCAAGTGCACATATCGTTTGTACCTAGTTTCAAAATAAAGATATCGATCCCACATGGATCAGGAGTCTGAAGTCTAATAATTCTTGAAATAAATATTACGATAGAAATGCTAAATAAAGTTCTAAATAACAAGATAAAAAGCGAGTATTGTGTAAAAGGGTGTTTTGAGGTTTTAGGTATAAGAGCAACAACAAAGTAAGTAAAACAACTGAATACAGAAAGTAAGTATCGCATATGTAAGAGAGATTGGAACTGTAGTAGGGAAAATCGTTCTCAGGGAGTAGCGGATACACCACTAGCATTATAAGGAGCTAAGATAAAGATTATCATCATGAACATTCTCAACTATGTATCTGTGGGAGGAACTCCGTATTTGGACAAATAGGCAGCAACCGCTGCTCACATCATCCTCAGAACCACAGTAGTTAGCAATCGGCATCAATCGAATTACTATGCTATTAAGGGACGTAATCCCGTAGGATGTATCCCTTGGCATGGATAGTGTTCCATGAGTTTCCTCGGTTTCCCAAGTTGATACGTAAGGGGTGCCAACAACTTTATAATCACTGTAAGTGCTAGCACACCTCCGTCTACCAACAAGTAGTTTCCTCCATCAAGTCCCCATGAGAGGCAAATATTGAGAGGTCGACTTCTCTCAAAATCAAGACGTAGAAAATCGAACACATGGTCACAGCGATGAATATCATAATAGACTTTATCTTATTTAAATCTCATACTAGGGTTTCTCCATCTCCCCAAGAACTAGTGATCTACTCAGACATGGAGGTAATCAACATCATGACAATAACAATGAAATCTATCATAGATAAATAGTACTTGTATAAATCTACAACGAGTACAGAAATTACAACAAGATCTAGACAAGATGTAGATAGGATGGATGGAGATGGTGGTGATGCAGCGGTGGATGATGAAGATTGATGCCTTAGCCTCCCAGTTCTGCGCAGGGCGAAGATGGATCCCTGGTGGATGAGTTCCCCCTCCAGATGCCTTCCAGAGGTGAGGTTTCTGTGTTTCCTGGGTAATCTGTATGTCGTCTCTCCAAACCAGTTGCATGGGGTGAAACTATTTGAGGAGGTGGAGGCGGTGCCAACTATACGGTCGGAACTATACGGCCGAAAAATTTGCTCCGGTCGTATAGTTGGTCGTTCAACTCTCTGCCTCCTTTGTTCGCTTCTGGTTTTCTTCTGGTATTATTAATATTTCCCAAATAAGCGATGTACGTTGTTTTTGACTCCTTTTCTCCATAGTACAACTGCTCCAAGAAGTGTATCCATTGGATCCATCATTTGTCCTGATCCTGGTGAAAAAAGACATAAAATGTGCGTGCGAGCGCCATAAAATACCAAGATCCTACATCTACAATGCAAAATAATAGTGTAAAACATGATGCAAATATGCACTCATCAACTTCCCCAAGCTTAGACTCTTGCTCGTCCCGAGCAAGTTTTAGCTTAATGGATATGATCCTCATATTCATGAAGCTGAGTCGATTAAAATAAATGAGGCACTTGCAACATATGTTTATCATATACGATACATAGGAATGAGTTCGTGAATAGTACCTTACCCGAACCATATGAATATTATTAGTAGGCTTCCACACCTTAGTGATCAATGGTTCATAAAAGATGAATCTCAACATAATGTAAAAGTATCCGGTTCAACCGAATGAGTTAGTGAGGTAGTCCCAAGTGTTTTAGGATCAATGTATTCACTTGGGATTCAAAATCTCAAAAGTGTCTCTTTGTTATACTACAATAAAGTGGTATATGCCTATTTGCTCTTTGCACACTCGCTCTTTTGCTTCTTTCTTTTCTTTTGTATATATGCTCACACTTTTGTTTAAGTGCTGTGCAAAGGAGCTAGCCATATATTCTCATGTAGGAATTCAAACTTTAACGATCTCAATTGTCAAATTTCCAATTGTATATGAAGCATTCTTATGACTTGGTGATTCTACCTCGACTTGTTCTCACTCTATTTTGATAGCACTTTTGCTTTCCTTTGTTCAAGGTTTCTTTTTCAACTTAACTGTACAGATAATTTTTTCTTTGTAAATCAAACCGTAGACTTACAACGTATTGACCAAATTATCTTTATGTGTTCCATTAATACCAATGGTGTGGAAGACTCCTATTGCTATCATCAAGTGCAAGTAAAATTATACTCAAGCCATTCATATATCAATAAAGCAAACATAAACTCAATATCGCTCCATATATAATAATAAAATCGGAATTTCATAAAAGGGATCAACTATTTCTGAAGGGAATTCTAATGATGCAAACTTTATTACTAGTTTGAACTAATGCGAAAATAGTAATAAATACTTATAAGATAGATTACAAGGTCTTAAAAATCTCCCCAAGCTTGGAATCAAGCTAGATGGGATCAAATAATCCCTTGCGATTATTTGATACCATGATTGTTGTAGGTCACTGTGGCGCCATGGCATGTAACACCGCGGTGCGTAGCTTCTTGTTGGTCTCCTCCAGAGCAGTTATGCGGCTGTAGCACCTGCACAGATTAGATTGCAGAGTGTCCACTCTATCAGCGAGCTTAGTCACCATAGGAAGGAGATCTTCCTTCTTCTCCATATCATTGAGATGGTGACGGACTTCAACGCGATGGAGGAGCTCCTACTTCTGATATATCTCTAGTGCCCGCACGCGATCCTTGGTCCTAGGGACAACTTCTTCTTCCTCATCCATAATTGATGGATCGGTGAAGTGGAAACCATACCTCCACTTTTCTTGAGGCTTAACCTTCATACTAGCACCAATGGTTGGCTTCGAGGGTGGTGCCTTCGCTCCCTTGCTAGCACCCGCACCAATATTAGATAATTCCTTATGCTTGTGTGGCCTTGGATTCGTGATGATAAACTTGGCCATCTCCACACTCCCTTTTCCATGTGGCTTGCCATCTTCTCTCTCTTGTTGAGCTTTCTTTATTGCCGCCCAATCGATCTCCGGTGGATCATAGACGTCACGACGGATGTAGACGTCAACCACGTCATCATCGGAATCATTGTTGAAGTAGATTGGCTCGATGTACTCCTTGTACCTCGGGCTAAACCTCTCCACCTTCTCATCATCGCCCTCCATGGACGGGCTGCTAGAGCAGTCCCTGGAAGGAGCAATGAGCCCCATGGGTTTTCCATGGCTTGGGATGGGATAACACATTGCTAGATTGGTTCCTGTAGATTATGATTAGAGAGAGACAATGATGGTATATAAGGGGGGTCAGATGTCAGTAAAACTCACGAGAAACACCAAATTGTCATCCAAGAAAAGAATCTTAATGAAAGAGGGAAAGAAATGACGGATTTGGAAGTGTCCTACCGTGTAACGACCAACTATACTTGCGCGGTTCGTATAGCTCTGACCGTATAGTTGGTTCCGGGCAGATATTTCCAAATATCTCGAGTCCAGGTTGATTAAATCACGACTCAGAACCGACAATAACGTTTTTTGATGAATAAACGGAAATACAAACAAAAAATGTCTGAGAGTTTAACGACCAACTATACAGCCGGAATTTTGGCTCTGGTTGTATAGTTGTAACCGTATAGATACAAACACCAAAAATCAAAAGTGTCTGAGAGTTTAGCGACCAACTATACGACCGGAATTTTGGCTCCGGTCGTATAGTTGTGACCGTATAGTTACAGACACCAAAAAGCAAAACTATCTGAGAGTTTAACGACCAACTATACGGCCGGAATTTTGGCTCCGGTCGTATAGTTGCGACCGTATAGGCTCAGATATTGAAAACAATTTCACGAAGATGATACAGAGAGTTTAACGACCAACTATACGGTGGGAGCTTCCTCTCTGGTCATATAGTTCCGCCCGTATAGTTGGTAAAAACCCTCTAAAACTTCAGAAAAAATTTGGGTAAGAACACTTACCTTGCACTTACCATTTGCTTATTTGGGGATGAAAAGTTCCTCCAACAACAAAGACTTCTTCTCTCTTAGAGGAATTGACATTAGTTCATTGAGTAATTCTTGTAAACGAAAATCACCAGGACTAAAGTTCCTCTCAACAATATTAGTGTCTTTCTGGGCAAACATAGACGCTGTATCTAACATCTTTATTTCTTGCCTCTGCATAATCTGTATCTCAAATTCTTGAAGTGAAAGAATCTAATCGATCAGTCTTGGCTTATGGTCTTTCCTTTCAAGGAGTTCTTTTAAGTGATCACGATCCGTATGAACTCTTACCTCTGCATCAACTATGTAAGAATGAAATTTATCACAATAGAAAAATACAGCAAAAAGTTCCCTTTCTTCTTTAAGGTAATTCTTCTGAGCACCATTTAGAGTTTTACTAGCATGATGTATAATGTTAAATCTGTGACCAATATGTTGTCCCAGAGTTAGTCCTACAACATCATCACTAGCTTCACATATTAAGTCAAAGGTTGTATCCCAGATAGGTGGTTTAATAATGAGAGCACGGGATAAAGCATTTTTGAGTTTATCAAAGGCTTCAAGATATTTATCATCAAAATTAAATCTTACTCCCTTTTGCAGGAGGTTAGTCAAAGGTTTAGATATTCCAGAGAAATTTCTAATGAACCTTCTATAAAAACCCACATGACCAAGGGAACTTCTTATACCTTTAATATCCCTATGTTGTGGCATTCTCTCTATTGCCTCAACCTTAGCTCTGTCCACTTCAATTCCCTTACCTGATACCTTGTGTCCAAGAATTATACCTTCTTTGACCATAAAAAGGCACTTCTCCCAGTTTAGAACAAGATTAGTTTCTTCACAATGCTGCAAGACTCTTTTGAGATTATCCAAGAAACTAGTAAACGAAGTTCCATAGACAACAAAGTCATCCATAAATACTTCCATTATAAGTTCTATAAAATCCGCAAAAATAGCAGTCATGCATCTCTGAAAAGTAGCCGAAGAATTACATAAACCAAAAGGCATACGTCGGTAAGCATGTAAACCATAAGGACTAATAATAGTTGTTTTAGGTTGGTCATCCGGATGAACAACTATTTGAGAAAAACCAGAGTATCCGTCCAAGTAGCAAAAATGAGTATGGTTTACTAACCTTTCTAAAGTTTGATCTATGAACGGTAAAGGACAGTGATCTTTCCTACTTTCTTTATTTAATTTTCTGAAGTCTATGCACATCCTATGCCCAACAATGGTTCTAGCAGGTATCAAATCATTGTTTTCATTAGGAACAATAGTAAAACCGCCCTTCTTAGGGACACAATGAACATGACTTACCCATTCACTTTCTTTAACAAGATAGATTATACCTGCGTCTAGTAGGCGTACAATTTCTTTTCTTACCACTTCTTTCATTTCAAGCTTCAATCTTCTATTAAATTTCGCAACTGGTTTAGCACCTTCCTCCATGAATATTCGATGGATGGCTATCATGGGGCTGATGCACTTCAAGTCATCCATTGAGTACCCAAAGGCCTTGCGATTCTCCTTAAGTATCTCCATGAGTTCTTCTTCTTCTCCTGAAAATTTAGCACTAATAATAATAGGAAATTTATTTGTATCATCTAGAAACCTGTATTTGAGATTATCTGGTAGAGTCTTCAACTCTGGGGGTGGTAGTTCCTCGTCCCCTCTCTTTTCTGGCTCTTCAAAAGCCTCATCAGTTGGAGGTCCCATAATGGGAAGTGAATCAAATTCATCTTCTAGTTCTCCCAGGGACTTGTCCTCCATAACTATCTCTTCATAATTTGGATCTTCATTTATTTCTTCTTCTTGATTACTAAATAAAAGAGACGCCATTTCCTCAATAGTTCTCTCTTCCTCTTCTTCTTGTATTTTGTGGAGGCCTGTCTTTAAATTTGGAAAAGTGGAATTTATTTTCCGCTTCCCCAAGCTTAAGAGACACAATCTCCTTCTTGAAATTAACATAGGCACCTATATCACCCAAAAAGTTCCTTCCAAATATAATTGGGCATAGAGTGTCAGCTGGCATATCAACAACTGCAAAATCGATAGGAAAGTTTTTATTGCCAATTGTGACAGTTGCATCTTGAACTACTCCCATAGGAATTCTAAGATTTTTATTGGCTAACATAATTGTCATATCAGTCTTTTCAATTGTAGCCGGTTCTATTTCTTCTTTTATTTCTAAGTAGAAATCATAAGATATAACATTAACTTCGGTGCCAAGATCACATAAACCGTAATGCGAGGTTTCTTTAAATATGTAGGGAAGAATAGGCTTACCCACATCTTTTACCTTTGTTTTACCTTCAACCAATACGGAAGTCTCTTCATCAAGTTCAACTATGTTACAATGTGCGTACATAGCCATAATTGCTTCATTGGTTACCTCTTTATCTTTGGTTTCTTCCAGATGTTCCATGACTTCTAGCATACTTTCTTCTTCCTTCTTCTCCTGTACTGGTTTGACCTGTTCATATTCAAGAATATGCTTTTGTGTAGTTTTAGGGAAAGGCATCTCATGCATTGGTTCTAGGGAGGCCAGTGTTGCTTTATCTTCTCTTTTGTTTTCAGGTTTGGGTGGTGGATCATACTTGACCGGACCCTATTTTGGAGCTTTGATATGTTCTGTAAAAGCTTTAACAACTTGCAACACAAGATCTGAATCCAAATAAAGTTCTTTAGATAATTCTTTAACATGGCCTTTTTTATTATAGTCATGAATACAATCATGTTCTATTTCTATGCCTCCTTCACTTCCTAGACCAAAATTCAATGAAATTCTATGATCACAAATTCGATTAAGTAAAGCCCAACTTTAGATATAGGAAGACTCATAAAGGATCCTTCCGCGAAAGAGTCTAGTTCGATTTTATTAGGTTCAATTAAACCACCATAAAAGATATGTAATAAATACCATTCAGGTAAATCATGATGAGGACATAGACGTAGTAAATCTTTAAATCTGATATAAGCTCTTACTACTCCTTCATTGGAGCGATTCCTCCATGTCATTATAAGACGCCTGATTCCAAAGGATTTTGATAATGGATAATATTTTTGCTAGAAATTCACAGGCTAGATTATCCCAAGTAGTTGTGACTTCAGGGGGTAGAGATCTATACCATGAGAGAGTTGTACTTGTCAAAGTCCGACTAAAAAGTTTAACCCTTACCTTATCAACGATATATCCCGTCAATGGAAAAGTGCCACATATATCTTTGAAACATGCAATATGCTCATATGGATCAGGATCTTCTTCATCTCTAGTAAATTGCTTCTTATGTAGAATACCAAGTAGCAGAGGATTTATTTCAAACCCCCTTGTCTTCTCATTGGAGTTGTCTCTTTTATAAATATCATAGGGCTTCCCTAAGTAGTTGAGTGGGTTAGCACTAGTCATATGCTCAACCTCCATCATGTTGGTCGAAACCTATAACTCAAAACAAAATTTAGCAAGACAAAAATAAATAAGCAAAAACTAAAAGACCTACAACGCTTAGCTCCCCGGAAACGGCGCCAGAAAATAGCTTGATGACTACAAGTGCACAGATCGTTTGTAGCTAGTTTCGAAATAAAGATATCGATCCCACATGGAGTAGGAGTCTGATGTCTAATACTTCTTGAAATAAATATTACGATAGAAATGCTAGATAAAGTTCTAAATAACAAGATAAAATGTGAGTATTGTGTAAAAGGGTGTTTTTTTGGGTTTTAGGTATAAGAGCAACAATAAAGTAAGTAAAACAACTGAATACAAAAAGTAAGTATCACGTATGTAAGAGAGATTGGAACTGCAGTAGGGAAACGCATTCTTAGGGAGTAGCGGATACACCACTAGCATTATAAGGAGCTAAGATAAAGATTATCATCATGAACATTCTCAACTATGTATGTGTGGGAGGAAATCCGTATTTGGAAAAATAGGCAGTAACCGCTGCTCACATCATCTTCATAACCACAACAGTCAGCAATTGACATCAATCGAATTACTGCACTATTAAGGGACGTAATCCCGTAGGACGTATCCCATGGCATGGATAGTGTTCTGCGAGTTTCCTCGGTTTCCCAAGTTCATACGTAAGGGATGCCAACAACTTTATAGTCACTATTAGTGCTAGCACACCTTCGTTTACCAACAAGTAGTTTCCTCCATCAAGTCCCCATGAGAGGCCAATATTGAGAGGCCGACTTCTCTCAATATCAAGATGTAGAAAATCTAACACATGGTCACAATGATGAATATCATAATAGACTTTATCTTATTTCAATCTCATACTAGGGTTTCTCCATCTCCCCAATAACTAGTGATCTACTCAGACATGGAGGCAATCAACATCATGGCAATAACAACGGAATCTATCATAAATGAATAGTACTTGTATAAATCCACAACAAGTATGAAAATTACAACAAGATCTAGACAAGATGTAGATGGGATGGATGGAGATGGTGGTGATGCAGCGGTGGATGATGAAGATTGATGCCTTAGCCTCCCGGATCTGCGCAGGGCAAAGATGGATCCCCGGTGGATGAGTCCCCCCTCTAGATGCCTTCTGGAGGTCAGGTTTCTGCGATTTCTATGTGTTCTGTATGTTGTCTCTCCGAACCAGTTGCACGGGGTGAAACTATTTGAGGACGCGGAGGTGGCGCCAACTATACGGTCGGAAAATTTGCTCCGGTCGTATAGTTGGTCGTTGAACTCTCTACCTCCTTTGTTCGCTTCTGGTTTTCTTCTAGTATTATTAATATTTCCCAAATAAACGATTTATGTTATTTTTGACTCCTTTTCTCCACAGTATAACTGCTCCTAGAATTGTATCCATTGTATTCATAATCTGTCATGATCCCGGTGAAAACAGACATAAAATGTGCGCGCGAGCACCGTAAAATACCAAGATCCTACATCTACAATGCAAAATAATAGTGTAAAACATGATGCAAATATGCACTCATCACTCACGCACGAGGAACACGATTAACACACACACCACGAAGACACGATACAAGCCAATAGCTCACGCCGGCGGCAACCGACTCGACACAATCGTTGGGATCAACATCGGGCAATGATCTCTCTCTCTCTCTCAAACCGGCATGATGAGTAGGGAGGCTTGGTGAGATCTTGACGTCTTGGCAAAAGGACTCTGATGCCAAGGCCTTGTACAACGCGGAGGCACGATGCAAACTCCAACGAGGTTTGTGATATTTGGTGCTCCTCTATCAAAGGAGCATGAGGAAAGAACTAGATAGATCCACAAGGGGTGTCCAATAATTCCAAATATCAAGCCTAGGGCTTACAATAGAGGTGGGGGACTATATATAGGCCATCCACTAGTTCAGGGTACTTTAGGCAACTAAAAATATCAAAGGAATACATTACAAGGCCAAGGGGCCGAGCTGGGACGCGCATGTCCTAGGGCATCTAGTAGTAACGGACCTGGTGACCGGTAGTACCGGTTGAGGGCAGTAGTACCACTCGTGGGTGCTAGAGCAGGCCGAGGCGATGTCATGGTCTTCATGGATGTGCGGTATACCTCTCACCGAATGCAGTGGTACCGGTCATGGTGGCGGTGCCGTTGTACTGGTACCGAGGAGGTCTGAGGCTTCGGGCGGCAGTTCTCTGTCCGGGGCGGTATTACTATGGTCTCCAGGCGATAGTACCACTTCTCAGGGCCGGTAGTACCGCTTGCTCCAAGCAGCTGCTATCTGCTGTGTCGCTCCGCTGGCTCGTGTCTTCATACCTAATGATGCATAGTGTCGGGGCATGAAGTAGCAAGCCATACGGGGGTGTATCGAAGTCAGAGTACAAGAGCGAATTCACGTTAGCTTGGAGGAGCTTGGCTCGAGCGCGAGTCATCGGTCCACTTGGGGGACTTGGTGGTGTAGATGTAGAGACGTCCCTAGGACAGACTGCATCACTTTCGGAATTACTTCATCCAACTATCTCATTCGTACTCACATTATAAAATGTCATAGACGTCTTAAGTGTGTGACCCGGTAGGTTCGTATATTTGCGGACATGTACGGAACTTGTTCCGATGACAATGATTACTATCAGTGTCTTGATACAAGTAGTAACCCCCGCAAATAACACAGAGTTCTTTATCGTGTGAACCATAGTATTGAGTCATATACACATTGTATTGATTCGTCAATACTTTACATTGCCTGAGATGAAACACTAGGTTATTCTCGTTACCCGGCATGTACTCTTTACTCATTCCGTACTATCGATGTTCCTGTGTTGAACAACTTGATCATGTGTTCGGCCAGACGATGACAAACATCATAGTACATGAGTGGGCCCAGAGTGTATCTCTCCATCATGAGGAGTATCAATTTCCACAAGCACATCATGTGAATTATCGCCAAACCATCCGGTACGAACAAGCATTATTGGGGATATGCTAAATGGGTATCACCATTACATGTCTCTAATCCGGCTAACCCGGGTGGCCCACAGTTGGTAGGAAGGCCCATGGACTGCTGGGCGGCCCATTTAGACGGATCCAGAAGGGAGTCCCATGGCGGATAAAGTAAGGCTATGTGGAAGTCATCGACATACGTGGAGCCTTGGAGTATAAGATACAAAGACTAGTTAGTATTAGTGTAGGACTCTGTAACCTGTTTGGCAAGGTCCTTTGCCCTATAACCGTAGGTTCCAACACCTTTATAAGCCGGACCTATGGGAGCCTTTAGGGCGAACAACGTACAACACCTACACATCGAAACGATCCATGTAACTCGGCATATTGCCATTATAGTGATTTATAGCAGGAGTAGAGTTCCGCCACTGTTGCGGGACTTGAACCTGGGTAAGCCGTGATACCTTGTACCCATCAACTCACCGCCTTCCCCCACCTCTCTAAACATGCTCTGTGAGGACCCCTCCATGGCATACTCGTCGGCAATACCATGACAATTGGCGCCTACCGTGGGGCAAGATGCGCTTCGAGCTCTACACCGGGCGAGGTCCAATCTCTTCATGGGAATCGGTGACACCGTGGCCATTGGATGTGTTCTCTTCTCTGGCAATGTTCCGATCATTCCTCTGAACAAGTTCTAGATCTCGGCGAAGACGAAACCCACCCACTTCTTGGTTGTCGCAATCGAGGACATCCACATCTTCATCGGCGAAACCGACTCGGGTAATAGCTCCCAAGAAGTCTGAAACTCGTCAAGACCCACACGGACCGCCTTCGGGAAGGACATGTTCATGGAAGGATCTGGCCTGGATCTCTCTTCGGAGTTTGACCGCAGTGAGTTCACCAAGTGCCTCGTGGACTGTGGAAGCAGCATCAACATCATGTACCTGGATACAGTGCACAAGATGAACTTGACGGAGACACAACTAAGGAAGAGCAACATCATGTTCCATGGCATTGTGCCTACCTGGCAAGCTAATTCCCTTGGCCACATCACCCTTTCAGTCTCCTTTGGTGATGCCAGTAATTACCGCTAAGAGCGCATGACATTTGAAGTGGTGCCCTTCAAGAGCGTGTACCACATCATATTTGTACGCGACATCTTCCTCTCCTTCCTCGCCAGGACATGCTTTGTCTACAACAAGATCAAGATACCCGGACCAAAAGGCATCATCACTGTTGCCAGAAGCTTCACAAAGGCAAGGGAGTGTAAGCTGAGTGAAGCCGTCTTCACCGAAACGGTCCTCTACATGAAGAATTCTAGGATATCTAGTGCCAGGTCAATGCCTCGGAGATGCCGGCTTCGAGAAGCAGATTTCTGACTCCGAACCCGCATTCAAGGCCGCCATCAAGACCAAGCAGGTGGAGCTTGTTGAAGGAGATTCCTCCAAGACCACCGCCATTGGCACGGACTTGGATCCCAAATAGGAAGTTGCGCTCATCGAGTTCCTCCGTGAGAATAGGGACATCTTCGCCTGGCAACATACCGACATGAAGGGTGTACCTAGGGAACTTGCCGAGCACAGCCTAAACATTGATCCTAAAGCAAAACTGGTGAAACAACCTCTATGATGCTTCGGTGATGAAAAACGACAAGCAATGGGCAAAGAGATAGCTAGGTTACTTAAAGCTAATTTTATCTGAGAATTTATTCACCTCTAGTGGGTGGACAATCCTATACTTGTCCCCAAAAAGGGAACCAAAGATTTAAGAATGTGGATTGATTACACCAGCTTGAACAAAGCGTGTCTGAAGGATTCGTTTGCTTTGCTTCACATCGACCAAGTCATTGACTCGATGGCTAGCTCGGAACTTCTATGTTTTCTCGATGCATACTCAGGATACCACCAGATCAAGATGCGAAAGTCGTACCAAATTGGATACTTCGTTCATCACACCTTACGACACATACTGCTATGTCACAATGCCCTTTGGGTTGAAAAATGTTGGTGCTACATACCAACGGACAATGCAGTGCTGCCTACATGACCAAATAGGTCGCAACATACACTTACATGTACGACATCACAGTGATGTCAAAGAATTCAAATGACCTCATCACCAACTTACAGGAAACCTTCGACAATCTTCGAAAGTACAACATGATGCTTAACCCCAAGAAGTGCGTCTTCGGGGTGCCATCCGGCAAATTGTTGGGCTTCATTGTTTCACACCACAGAATTGAGGTCAATCTAGAGAAGATAAAGGCCATCCTTGACATCTAACGCCCAACATGCTTGCAGGACATACAAAGGCTCATAGGCTGTGTTGCAGTAGTAAGCCGGTTCATCAGCCGATTGGAGAGAAGGCTATGCCACTCTACAAGTTACTCAAGAAGGTGGACAAATTTGTATGGACGGATGAGGTAGATGCATCACTTCAGGAGTTGAAGAGAATACTCTCCTCCGCAGCAATACTCGCAGCACCGGAATCAATGGAGCCCATGTTAGTATACATGGCAGGAACCAACTGGGTTATCAACATCGTCATCATGGTAGAGCATAAGGAGCCAATGCGCGAATATGGAGTTCAACGACCAGTTTATTATGTAAGCAAGGTCTTGATGGAATCCAAGAAGCATTACCCGCACTACTAGAAGCTAGCTTATGGAGTTTTCCTTGCTTCGCGGAAGCTAGGGCATTATTTCCAGGAGCACCCCATCATAGTGGTGAGCAAAGCTCCACTGTCCGACATCATCAATAACAATGACGCTACAGGAAGAGTGGTGATGACTGCAAGTGCACAGATCGTCTGTAGCTAGTTTCGAAATAAAGATATCGATCCCACAGGGAGCATGAATCTGAAGTCTAATAACTCTTGAAATAAATATTACAATAGAAATGCTAGATAAAGTTCTAACTGACAAGATAAAATGCGAGTATTATGTAAAAAGGTGTTTTGGGGTTTTGGGTATAATAGCAATAACAAAGTAAAGTAAAACAACTGTACTACAGAAAGTAAGTATCACGTATGTAAGAGAGATTGAAACTACAATAGGGAAAAAGTGTTATCAGGGAGTAGCGGATACACCACTAGTATTGTAAGGATCTAAGATAAAGATTATCATCATGAAAATTCTTAACTATGTATGTGTGGGAGGAACTCCGTATTTGGACAAATAGGCAGCAACCGTTACTCACATCATCCTCATAACCACAGGAGTCAGCAATCAACATCAATCGAATTACTGCGCTATTAAGGGACGTAACCCAGTAGGACGTATCCCATGGCATGGATTGTGTTCCGTGAGTTTCCTCGGTTTCTCAAGTTGATACTTAAGGGGTGCCAACGGCTTTATAGTCACTGTAAGTGCTAGCACACCTCTGTCTACCAACAAGTAGTTTCCTCCATCAAGTCCCCACGAGAGGCAAATATTGAGAGGTCGACTTCTCTCAACATCAAGATGTAGAAAATATAACACATGGTCACATCGATGAATATCATAATAGACTTTATCTTATTTCAATCTCATACTAAGGTTTTCTCCATCTCCCCAAAAAATAATGATCTACTCAGACATGGAGGTAATCAACATCATGGCAACGGTAATGGAAACAATAGTACATGAATAGTACTTGTATAAATCCACAACGAGTACACGAATTACAACAAGATCTAGACAAGATGTAGATAGGATGGATGGAGATGGTGGTGATGTAGCGGTGGATGATGAAGATCGATGCCTTAGCCTCCTAGATCTGTGCAGGGCGGAGATGGATCCCTTGTGGATGAGTTACCCCTCTAGATGCCTTCCGAAGGTGAGGTTTCTGCAATTTCTGAGTGTTTTGTATGTCGTCTCCTCGAACCAATTGCACGGGGTGAAACTACTTGATGAGACAGAGGCGACGCCAACTATACGGCTGGAGCTATACGACCAGAAATATTGCTCTGGTCGTATAGTTGGTCGTTGGACTCTCTGCCTCCTTTGTTCGCTTCTGGTTTTCTTCTAGTATTATTAATATTTCCCAAATAAGCAATTTATTTTGTTTTTGACTCCGTTTCTCCACAGTACAACTGCTCCAAGAATTGTATCCATTAGATCCATCATTTGTCCTGATCCTGGTGAAAACAGACATAAAATATGCGCGCAAGCGCCGTAAAATACCAAGTTCCTACATCTACAATGCAAAATAATAATGTAAAACATGATGCAAATATGCACTCATCAACTTCCCCAAGCTTAGACTCTTGCTCGACCCGAGCAAGTTTTATCTTAATGGATGTGATCCTCATATTCATGAAGCCGAGCCAATAAAATAAATGAGGCAGTTGAAGCATGTGTTTATCGTGTACGATACATAGGAATAAGTTCATGAATAGTACCTTACTCGAACCATCTGAATAGTATTAGAAGGCTTCCACACCTTAGTAATCAACAGTTCATAAAAGATGAATCTCAACATAATGTAAAAGTATCCGGTTCAACCGAATGAGTTAGCAAGTTAGTCCCAAGTGTTTTAGGATCAACGTATTCACTTGGGATTTAGAATCTCAAAAGTATATCTTTGTCATACTACAATATAGTGGTATATGCCTACTTGCTCTTTGCACACTCGCTCTTTTTATTCTTCTTTTTGTTTTCTTTTGTATATATGCTCACACTTTTGTTGAAGTGCTATGCAAAGGAGCTAGCCATACGTTCCACTTCATGCAGGAATTCAAAGTTTAACGATCTCAATTATCAAATTCCAATCGTATATGAAACATTCTTATGACTTGAAGATTCTACCTCGACTTGTTCTCACTCTATTTTGATAGCACTTTTTATTTTCCTTTGTTCAAGGTTTCTTTTTCAACTTAACTATATAGGCAAAAAAAATTAAATCAAACCGTAGAATTACGGGATTATTAATTTTGTGCCCTTGGTTCTCAAGTTGTGCTCAGTTTTCCCCATGCTCCAAACTTTTGCTCACTTTTCCCCACTTGCTTAGTTGAAACTCTCACAAATGCTCATAGCAGACGTCTGACGTCTTGACTGTCAACTCTGACGAGTGGGGACCATGTTGGACTCTATTGACGACCTGACGAGTGGGGCCGCGTTGGACTCTGTTGATGACCTGGTTTTGCCTGTTGGGACGTGTTTGTGTTCGTAGGACGGGCCCATGAATTTAATATCGAGGATGTTGCACTGGATTCCTGGATCAGCCTTTTATGCATGCCCAGCTTTGGCATCGATGTAGCCTGCTAAGCATGCGATGCTTGCCACACACGCATTGAGTCCATGCATTCCCTTGCTAGCATGCATGCGCGCCGACATGCATGCATCGCTTGATCGCATGCCTGCTTCGATTCCTGCCGCACTGTTGCTTCCCTGCCGCTCGATTCAGTCGCTCCGCAGGCAGCCGCCAGCATGCAAGTAGACATGCACACTCGATTCAGTCCATGTTTTCCAGCATGCACGCTCCACAGGCAGCCGCCAACATGCACATAGACATGCACGCTCAATTCATGCGTCGAGTCACGCTCGCAGCCGCCAGCATGCACGCTCGATTCATGCATCGAGTCACGCTCGCAGCCGCCAGCATGCACGCTTGATTCAGGTGCTGCCTCGTTTCACACAGCCGTCGTGTCGATTCACACACCCCTTGATGCAGTGTGTAAATGGCCAAAAAAATCCTAGCCTAGAGATACGGATCATCACGACGCCGTTTCGTTGCCTCTTCCCTCTACACATCCATCCACACGTCCTCTCTTCCTCTTCCCCAGCTATTTAAACCGCCCTTATTTGCCTCTTGCTTGTACACATCCATCTGCGCCTGCTCCCTACTCTTCTTCCCGAAAAGCCAAAGAAAACACACAGTGACGCGACGACGATGCAGTTCTATGCGCCGACTTTCCGCGTGCTGCCCACCGTGCTGGAGAGGTGGTACCCCGCCTTCGTCGTCATCAAGACCTTGCTCCACGTGTGGGTGTTCTCACGCTGGAGGGGTTCTCGTGATCTTGCCAAGGGGTTCCTTCATGCGAGCTATCACTACCTCCTGCTGGGCTCGCCGTCCATGTTCTGCCTCAAGGAACAGTGCCACCACACCAATGCTCCACCGATAGGGCTCGTCGCCCACTTCACCAACAGGTTCAATGCCTACTACCTGTTCGGCCGTGTGTTTTGGTGTGGATGCGAGTTCATCACATTCACCACCTACAATATCTACACCAACTTCGATAGCATATTCCCCATTGCAAACCGCATGCACACCCTCCCGTACTACCTTGGCGAGAATGGCCTGGAGGAGGAGGAGTGAAGACGGTGGCGAAGACGGCGGTGAAGACGATGCTGAAGACGCCGGTGTTGCCCTACCCTATCTATATGTAGTGTGAGTTTGGTGTGTGTGTTGCCCATGACGCAAGTTCTATCTAGGTTTCTATCTGTGTTGTGTTATATGTAAGAACTTGTGCCCCTTCTATCTATGGTTATCTATCTGTGTCGTGTTATATGTAAGAACATGTGCCCTTCACTTTATTTACCTAAGGGGTTATCTATTGTTACTTTTGTTTTGTTTGTCCCAAGTTTAGACACGGATAATTAACGTGGGGAAAACTAACCAAACTTCGTAAAAATGATGCATTTAAAATGACCCACAAATGAAAGCTTGGGCAATCAAATCCCATCAAAATTAATGAAAGCTTTTGGAATCGTAGAAAGAAAAATCTATCAGAAACAAAAAAGAACAAAGCAATCATTCAAAAATAAAAATAGAGTCATCGCTTGTTTCCGGGCCTCATTTATCCTTTGTGGGCCTATTGCAGCTTGATTCTCTTTGGGCCCGCGAACTACGTTTTTTCTCTAGCATTCAGTGTAACTGACGAAATCGAGGAGAAAATATGGCAAGTGCTAGAGAGAAGATACGAACTCGATGTATTTCTGCGGTACAGGTACCGCTTAGTGTCATCTGACAAGCGATGGTATGATCCAACACTGAAGGTAGTTGTCTTCTGGCAAACTAAAAGTGTCGAAAACTAACACTAAATTGCATACATTCAGAGATCGAGAGAGTTGTAGGGTTTTCTCCCGCATTTGAGATACACGCGGTGAAATCCATCACATTAAGGTTCCATCACATGGATTAAGCTAAAAAGTAGCAACAACACAGTACAAACATCTCTAACGAGAGATTAGAAATCAAGTAAAAAAATCCTAGAGCAAGTGTACCAACATAAAATCCTAAAGCTATCAGATTAGATTTCTTCTTCAATTCAATCATTCGGTTCACGTTCTTGTTCATCTTCTTCAATTCCCCCTTTAGTTCTGCATCCCCCGCTGTCAGAGCGATACTATCATGGGGAAAATTCTCCAAAGCTGACGCATTGAGCTCGCTGGTTGCGTCCCCCCCGAATCCAGCAAGCCCAACCCTTGAATCCTCTTGATGTACTCATCCATCCACTCAAAATGGTAGCACTTATTCACGATTGTAAAACGAAACCATGAACCCTAAATCCCAAATCTGACAGAAATTTGTTGAAATTAGAGATAAAGGATGCGAGGAGAACTCAGATCTAACCTGCCCCTTCGGCTTGCTCTTGCATTTGACGAACTCGCGCCCAAAGTTCCCATTCTCGCTCTCATTCGAAGTCAACCGCTTTAGTGGCGCAGTGCATGGGCACTCATTGCATCGAGTCATCGGCACTGGACCATACACCGGCCACGTGGTACGGGAGGTTGATGAGACGCTCATCATATCACCGGAGAGGAAGAAGTAGAGGAATGGCTGCTCTGTGCGAGGAAGAAGCAGAGGAATCGCCGGAGAGGAAGAAGAACAAGAAGATGGGGAAAGAACCTGTGCGAGACGGGCTGCTATGCGCCTTTGGCTGTCATATGGAGAAGGGAAAATTTGACGATTTGCCACATTGTATTTTGTAGTTTAATATTTTTCAACATTCTGTTTCACTGACATGTGGTGGTCATGTGCAAAAAAATCCAATATCAGATGTAAAGAGGGGCAGGTCGTAAAAAACCCGAGAAGGACAGTGCACTAGCCTCACTACCCTTGCGGCCAATCAGGATGTAGAACCAGTATCACGCGGATCGCCCTTCCCGTGGAATTCCTTCTAGAAGGCCATATATGACGGGTGTAGTTTGGCGCTAGATTACGATCCGACGGCAGACGCTGGACGCTAGGGTTTGGAGAGTTGCTGCTGGGTTTTGAGTCAGTCAACGGTTCGATTAGGGTTTGACCATAGTTTCAAATGACCATAATTAAATAAAAAAAGCAAGACCTTTGCGTGGCATCATATTATGTGACATAGTTGGGAGGAAAAATATCAAACTTGGTATATTGATGATGTCTCAAAAAGAACCTTCACAAAATGATTGTAACACCCTCGAATCGGCCCTATGCAAGTTTTAGCGCTTCCCGCCAAACCCGCATAGAAACGATTCAAGGACGCCCACCAGGCACTTTTGTGCGGGTGGAAAACGAAGTAATACCTTTACACATCAGTCCTCAATGGGACCCATAGATCATATATATACAACAACGACTCCATGAGTCAAGAATACAGATATAATATACAAAGATCCAAATCACCTTGAAAACGATAGAGCGTCCGACTACGGACAAGATGCAAATGGGGCTAAGAGCCCTGAAGAATAACCAATGGCGTCCATAACCCTACCCAGGCCAAGACGGAAGGGTAACCCTGCTAACGACGTCGATCTCAAACCTGCTAAAACAAAAGGGGTGCCGACAAAGGGCAAAGGAAAAAGAGGAGCGTCAGTACTGAGGCTAGTACACGACGAGGCTAGAGTTCGGCGGCTCTCGCCTACATAGGTATGGTGGACTGAAGCGGCAGCGAAGCATGCACTAAACAACCTATAGAGACTCAATACAACTATCGGCTATTAGAGAGGGATAAGAAATACCTATTCGGATCCTACCTGATACTAACACCAAACATACCCATCCTGGTATTTCCTCCTCGAGACCAAACGAGGAAGTCGGACCAAGGAACTCACACCGTTGGCAATTTTATTGATTCCATTATAGTTGCATCAATTACTAATCAGATATAGATAACATGAGTCATCCTGAAGCATAAGTAGTGGAAATTTTTAATTAACCATTCCGTGGTAGTTGGAACATTTACTAGTCAGATATAGTTGTCCTAAGGAACCCCAAAACCCAGCAGTTGTTGGCACTTTTATCACATTCCATTGGAGTTGCAATACTTACTAGGCAGATACAACATGTCACAAATCAACCCCAGATCCACCAGTTGTTGGCATTTTAATATCCATTCCGTGATAGTTGAATCTGATTACTAGTCATATAATAAGTCAAGTTTATAGCACTACTTTAGTTATGCTTGTCTATGATCGAGATACTGTGCTCCAAGTCGTCCATAACCGCGGACACGGCTTTCAGAAAGTTTTACCTTGCAGGGGTGCACAAATAGCAACACACACTCGATCAACCTCGGAAAAACCAACTCAAAACCCAACGAGGCTTTCACGACAAAGAAATCATAGGATTCATAAAATATTTCAGGGGGCCACCCCACTAAGCTACCCGCAACGAAGTTGGCCGGCTCCGGAACGGACCTGAGGTTTGTGTGGACGGTTGTAAACGACTGGGAACCCGAAAGTGTGACTGGGCTTGTCGATACAGCGAAAACGTGTCACGATCCTAAACAGTATAGGTGCTCCATGCACAATCGTAAATAAAGCAGTAAAGCATGGCATAAGTACAGGATAGTAATAAAGTCCCACACTACTTTGTGGCCCCAAGAAATAGAAATGAATCAAGCTCTGGCTCAGGGGGGGTCCATAAGGCCTCCCGGATGTGGATAGTGCGAAAAATCAAGGAACAGGTATCAAGTACTCGGGGCCTACGGGACACAAGTGAGCGTGGAAGAACCAAATAACATCTATTGCCCACTGATGCCTCTGCATTAGTTATATCTAGCATTTTAATAGTTGTATTTAAAGTCATGATCAACTCCACCATAAACATCTGTCAACATTCTAACAACTGTGGTACTTGACAACACGGGATCGCACCTGAGCAAGCAACTACGACTCGCAAGGCCAGCTATCTACCAAACACAGGTAATAGGAGGTGTCCAAGGCAATATAGAGGTTGCACGGGATATAACTGGTGCACGGAAACTAAAGCATCGCGACACGGATAACAATAGATCAACAAGAGGAAATAAAGACTATAAATGCAAAATAGGTAGAAAGGGGAAGAATGATCGCCTGGGAAACACTGCCGAATGATCATATCCGGAGAACTTGTCGATACTCGCATCAACTCATCGGCCTAATCCGTGACGAAGCAAATACTAGAAGAAACACTGGATGCAATATTTAATACTACGGCAGAAGATCCGGCATGATTATGATATGATGCATGACAAGGCAAAGATGCGGTGCAATTAGTCAATATAAGCGGAACCGGGGTTCCGATAATTAATTAAATGATTCAAGTTGTTTAGCTACCCTGCAATTTAAAGGTTGTATTAACAAGGCAATTCATGGCATCGGTTCGCTACACAAATTTAAATGGAGTCCAGAATAAGACTAGAATAGCCCGCATATAGACTCCATATTTAATCATGCGGTGAATCATCGAAATAGCCCCGAACACCCACAATATATGCACATGAATGATTTGAAGTAACAAGATATATGACATTTTTATACAAAATAGTGTTTAGTGACAGGGTCTCACAGTTCGGATCAGAGAAGTGAATAGACGGAGTTGAAGTAGCGGAAGTAACTCAAGGGACGGACAAGGGGAGGAAGAATTCCGAGCCCAAAATTCTTGCAGGTATTTTATCAAACACTTCATAGGCATGATGGTGGAGAAACCAGATGGCACCAGGCTGCTACACACCGGAGAACAAACAGTTGGTTAGATCTTCCTATGACTGAGAAAATATACATGATACCGGCCTGGCTAACTAGCATGGCATGGGACACAAGGCAGAGTACATACCACCTGCGGGCGACAGAAGATGCACAAAGATATGCTAGAACAGGGCCGGTGGCAAGCGCGCGGACTGCCGCTGCGTCAACTTCGTGGGCAGTCTGGTGGGCTCTTGCTCGAAGAGAAAAGCGAGGACAAGACCCAGCTACAGATCTAGGGGCCTAACGCGGGGATGGGATCCTGCTGGAGAGCCAGCGTGTCCCCTGGGCATACGAGGGAACAAGGTGGCAGCCCGGTGACGCATGAGTATCTGGTTTGATGAGGAGTTGGGGATTGGTGTTGCTGTAGTCGACGGGAGCGTTGGCGATTTGGTGGTGGCCTGCTGCTGTTTGGTGCACGTCCAAGGAATAAGAGGAGCAGGCGGTGGCATGTGGCTCAGGGGAATGGGGTGGTGCCTGTGGATTTGGTGTTGATCGGGATGGATTGAGGGCATGGAGTGGATCACTTTGCTAGCTCAAGAAATAAGACAAGGATAACACCGATGGGATCTGGAGCCCTATTCCACGTCTCGCATGTGGACCAAGAGATAGAAGCGTTGGAGAAAGATTTCGAGAGGAAATGGATACGAGAACTGAGGGGATTTTTAGATACACATCTAGAAAAAAATTGGGGTTTAGGGTTTGAGAAGAAGAAGGGGATTGGAGTATTTATATAGTCCAAAGTAGACTAGATGGGACTAGTTTTGGGCCAAAACTTTAGACGGGCTTTTTGCCTAAATTTATTTTTAGTAAAATAAGAAAAACTTTATGGTCACGTAAAGGACCAGAAAAATATTGTTTTAATTTAAAATAACAAAGTGAGATGACGGCTTAATATATATTAGACCGTACAAATATTTTTTAAAAACAACATACGGTGTTTAATAAAAATACTTTTGCGCTTAGAAAAAATGCAAGAAAAATATGCATGATGACATGAGGATGCTCAAATGCAATGTAGCATGATGACATGACCATGGGTCATGATGATGCGCAACACAAAAATACCATGATTTTCTAGTAGTGGTTTTAGCGGGGCGCCACAATGACCTATCTTATTTGAGGTTTTCTGGCTTTCGGGTCAAACTACCAATGTTTTGGCCATAATCGCGACATAGTTTGTAATAATGTGCCCATATTGTGCATGCATGTGCATCATGGGATGGCAAACAATGTTGTAGGACGAAGCTTTCTTTTTTGTCGCACGGAAAAGCCATTTTCTATTTTCGTATCGCAAAAATCTGGGCGTTTTGTGAAGCAACACCAAACGGTGAATACAAAAAATCTACCACCCATTTTTTTAAATACTATACCACATTACATGAACAATGTCCCAATAGGGTATTCGTAAACCTTTCCTTCCACCTGTACTGAAAAAGACAAATGTCTTCCGAATCGGTAGGAAGTGGGTCCGGTTTGAACCGCATGTACATGATATAATGCTCATAATTTTTTGAAAAAATAATTTTTAGACTCACAATGTGATATTTCTTCAGAGATCCAGTGCAGTTTAGCGAGGCCCATCCCTGAGTTAAGAATCTTCATACCCGCCATTCGATTAGGGTTTGACCTAGTTTCAAATGACCACAATTAAATAAAAAAAATAAAAAAAATGCGAGACCTTGGCGTGGCATCATATTATGTGACATAGTTGGGAGGAAAAATTATCAAACTTGGTATATTGATGATGTCTTCAAATGACCATAATTAAATCAAAAAATCTTCACAAAATTGATAAGTTTTCACAGTAGCTCAAATGGACAACAAAAACATCTTAATACAAAGTTCAAATTGATAAAAAGGGATCCCTCATTATTACAACTAATAAGTTTTCATGGTAGCTCAAATTGACAACACAAACATCTTAATACAAAGTTTAAATTCAAATCTTTGACTTGCTCCTTGTGTTCGCAGCTGGCTTCACCGACTTGCTCCTGGTTTCTCTAGTTGAGATGCTCCTGGTTTCCCTAGTTAAGATGCTCCTGGTTTCCCTAGTTGAGATGCTCCTTTTGTTCTTCTTTACTTGAGGTGCTGGTGAATTTCTTCCACTCGCCGAGCACTTGATGACCAATTGACAGTCATCTGTGGGGTCAATAATCTTTAAAGGAACAACTAGAACAATTACCCCTCCTCTTCCTCTCTTATAGCTTCAAAACCTTCAAAAGACATGGCTTCAAATTCTAAGCCATCAGATGATGGTTGAACTTTAGTTTCTTCATCTCTGAGACTTTTCTCCCTAGAGATGATAAATAAAATTATAAGCCATAGGTAGAAAATAGAACAAATGCAAACAAAAGGGTAGCTGCATTCTACAAATGCAAACACATACCAAGGTGCTAGTACTGCATCATTTGCTTCAATCTCTAGTGTAGCTGCATCTTCAATCTCCATTGCTGCTGCATTCTCCTCTGCATTGGCTGTTGTCCATCTTTCCTCCTCTCCAAATGATGCATCCACTGGATTGGAACAAAGCCTAGCAATATGCCCTAGAACTCCACATTTTCTGCAAGCACGCTTTTTTGGTACACGACCCTCCTCACCCATTCTAAACCTGTTTTTCCTTGGTCTTCCTGGTGGTCTAGTCAATACAGGAGAGTGGAGTTTGAACCATGGATCTACTATGTTACATTGATATTTTCCCAAGAGTGCAGGCACATTGTCAGCATAATCAGCCATAAATTTGGCAACAGAGAAATACTCAGAGCAATATTGATTAACTTCACCATCTACACCCCCGATAATAGTCATCAGATATAGGGCATGTATGCATGGCTTCCCACGGACCTGCCATTGCCTACAACTACATTCTCTAGCAGTTAGGTTCACAGGATACCTCCATTGCCTATTTTTACTATCAGTATAGGCTACCTCACCCACATATTTATCAGATCGAATGCATTTCATCTTCAGTCCTCTTGCCCTTAATCAGTGATGTGAGCATTTGATGACCAATGGGAGCATTTGATGACCAACATATTGTGTTTCTGCAATTCTTTTGCGAAGAGCCATCTTTATCATGATCATCTGCCTTATCTTGTCAAATGCTTGCCACAACAAGATCCATTTCACTGACTTGAACTTTGCATTGAAGCATTCTGCAAGGTTATTGGTCACATAGTCTACTTTGCAGATTTCGTTGAATTTGCTTCTTGACCACACCTTGCCATGATGGGCATCCATGTACTGCTTCACAAGAGGATTTTGAGCATACAACACTCTCAAATGATGTTTGTGCTTCCTTTGGCTGCATGTGTATGATGCTAGCCATAAGTTCTCAGCATAAACTTTACCAGAGAACTTCTTTTTGAAATTTTGCGCTAGGTATCTCATACATTCCCTATGCTCAACTCCAAGGAATACAATTTCTAATGCACTCTCTAAACCCCTGCAAGCATATGTGTGTATAGTAAAACCTGGGTGTGTGCCTATAATGTTGCGCAATTGCTGCAGAAACCAGACCCAACTTTCCTCGGACTCTACCTCCACCACACCAAATGCAACTGGGAATAGTCAATTGTGTCCATCAACTGTAGAAGCTGCTACTAGCTGTCCTCTCCATCTTCCAGTCAAATGTGTAGCATCTACGGCCAAATAAGGCCTGCAGCCATCTAGAAATCCCTGCTAGCAAGCCTTGAAGCAAACAAAAGCCCTTATAAAGCACTCCTTCTCGAATGACTTCCCTTTTATTTTGAATGGAATTGTATGCTTGTCAATCTCTACGACACTCCCTGGACTAGCCATGTCCACTTCAACTTTGAAGGTGTAAAGCAGCTGAAACTGTCATTCCATTGACCATTAATTCTGTCAAGAGCCCTTTCCCTAGCATTGAAAATTCTCATGTAAGGAATTTTTATCTTGTACTTCTCAAAAAGCTTCCCATGGAGTGATGTTGGACCAAGTCCAAGTTCTTCCCTAAGCCAATCCAATATTTCATCTACCACCCACCTAGTTTTTGCTAGCTTGGTTTTGTCCTCCCCCCCTAAAGGTGGACACGTGTGCTTGTGTGGGTTTTTCTTTATCTAAAACAAAATAAAAGGGTTAAAAACAATTAAGAAACATTACTCATTGATCTGAAACTAAATTACTAACTGAAATTGGATTACCTGAATCAGTTTGCTCTTTAACATATGAGATGCATGCAACCTCCACCTACACCTATCACATGGACAAAAAACAATGAACCTTCCTGGCTCACTCCTTTTAATCTCATAGTTGTTTTGATTTAGAATGCACCATGTTGTCACTACATTTCGACAGTCCACCATGGATTGGAAAGTGGTGCCTTCAATAAGCTGAGGCGCTTCCCTATTCCACTCAATTGTTGGCATGTCCTCACCATCGTATTCATCAACGATTAAGCTATCCATGTTCTCCTCCTTCTCTTCATCGTCAGTGTCATCAAACCTAGCTCAGCTGATGGGCTCCTCCGGATATTCATCATCCACTGCTTGCTGACTGGCTATATCTACCAGTTCAGGGTACATGATCTCGTTTTCATCATCATTTGTAAGCACTTCCTTGTTAGGTTCTGCATCTTCCTCTACACCGACTACAGAAAGTACACAAGAAGCAACAGGTTGATTGGCAACAGAACTCGTAGCAGGCATGTTGTGGCTTTTAGAACCACTTGCTTTACTTGGTGTCGACCTACAAGGAGTGCCGGGGTGCTGGCTGTTAGCAGAGACAGATGATGTCTGAACTCTCTTCCCCTTCGCCCGTTCTGCGCGTGGCTGAACCACATCGATTTGGATTTTACCGAATCGGCTGCCAACATTTAGAGTAAAAAGCAATCCCATATGCTCGTCGCAAGTTAATGGGAGAAATCTTTGCTTGTCACTATTTAAATAATTTAGTTCAAAAGCATCGGCATCGCTCCAGGGATAGGTGTTATGGAGCTCAGCTCAAAAATCTTTGAAAGATATGCTGGTTTCTACCACTTTGGGATAGAAAAAAGTAGAAATCCTACGCGGTTTAGTACCACACAGCACACTACTTTCCATTCTAATCGCCAACCGGAAAGCTAGCGCGGGATCAATCCTATTTTGTTCAAACAAAGTTTGCAGTTAGGCCGGGTACAATCGAGTAAAATATGAACGATTCAAGCTAACAGAAGACAAATAGGGCCTATGTTATGATTTAGAACGTCAATTCGAGGGGAAACGATGCCTACCCAGGTGTAATCCATGAATTATCTGCCATGGATTCGACCCAATCCTCTCCATGACCGATGGCCTTTCGGGCGTCCTCCCAACACCGCTTCGTAATCTCAGACGGGGAGGTGGGTTAGATCTGGTCGAGACATGGCGCCACCAACGAACAGAATAGGGGGATAGGGTGGAGGGAATGATGGCGGCGGACGCAGCACGGTGCCAGCGGAGGGGGCGAGTGGGTGGCGCAGTGCGGTGCGGCAGGTTCAGACAAGCTGCTTGATACGTGTCTCCTAGTGGTCCCACCAGTCAACAAGCAACGGTCAATGTCGGGCGCGGGCCCCACTCGTCAGAGTTGAAGGTCAAGACAGCAAACATCCGCTATGAGCATTTGTGAGAGTTTCAACTAAGGAAGTGGGGAAAAGTGAGCAAAAGTTTGGAGCGTGTGGAAAACTGAGCACAACTTGAGAACCAAGGGCACAGAATTAATAATCCCTGGACTTACAACATAGTGACTAAATTATCTTTAGGTGTTCCATTAATACCAATTGTGTGGAAGACTCCTATTGCTATCATAAAGTGCAAGTAAAATTATACTCAAGCCATTCATATATCAATAAAACAAACACAAACTCAATATTACTCCATATATAATAATAAACTGGAAGTTTCATAAAAGGGATCGACTATTCCTGAAGGGAATTCTAATGATGCAACTTTATTGCTAGTTTGAACTAATGTGAAAATAGTAATAAAAACTTATAGGATAGATTACAAGGTCTTAAAGATCTCCCCAAGCTTGGAATCAAGCCAGGCGGGATCAAATATTCCCTTGCGATTATTTGATATCGTGATTGTTGTAGATCACTGTGGCGCCATGGCATGTAACACCGCGGTGTGTAGCTTCTTATTGGTCTCCTCCAAAGCAGTTATGTGGCTGTAGCACCTCCGAAAGATTAGACTGCAGAGTATCCACTCTATTAGCGAGCTTAGTCACCAATGGAAGGAGATCTTCCTTCTTCTCCATCTCATTGAGACAGTGACGGACTTCAACGCGATGGAGTAGTTCCTGTTTCTGATATATCTCCAATGCCCGCACACGATCCTTGGTCTCGGGGACAACTTCTTCTTCCTCGTCCATAATTGATGGATCGGGGAAGTGGAAGTACCTCCACTCTTCTTGAGGCTTGACCTTCATACAAGCACCAACAATTGGTTTCGAGAGTGGTTCCTCCGTTCTCTTGCTAGCACCCGCGCCAATATTAGATAATTCCTTACGCTTGTGCGGCCTTTGATCCATTGTGATGAACTTTACTCTCTCCACACGCCCTTTTCCATGTGGCTTGCAATCTTATCTCTCTTGTTGAGCCCTCTTCATTGCCGCCCAATTGATCTCCGGTGGATCATAGACGTCATGGCGGATGTAGACATCAACTACATCATCATCGGAATTTTTGTTGAAGTATCTTGGCTCGACGTACTCCCTGTACTTCGGGCTAAATCTCTCTACCTCCTCATCATCGTCCTCCATGGACGGGCTACTAGAGCGGTCCCTGGAAGGAGCAATGAGCCCCATGGGTTTTCCACGACCTGGGACTGGATAACGCATTGCTAGATTGGTTTCTGGAGATTACGATTAGAGAGAGAGAGACAATGGCATTATATATGAGGGGGCAGAGGTCGGTAAAACTCGCGATAAACACCAAATTGTCACCCAAGAAAAGAATCTAAACAAAACAGGGAAACAAATCATGGATTTGGAAGTTCCCTGCCGCGTAATGACCAACTATACGGGTGTGGCTCGTATAGCTTCGGCCGTATAGTTGATTCCAGGCAGATAATTTCCAAATATCTCGAATCCGGGTCGATTAAATCACAACTCAGAATCGACAATAAAGTTTTTTATGAATAAACGAAAGATCAAACAAAAAAGTGTCTAAGAGTTTAATGACCAACTATACGGCCGAAATTTTTGCTCCGGTCGTATAGTTGCGACCATATAGATACAACCACCGCAAATTAAAAGTGTTTGAGTGTTTAACGACCAACTATACATCTAGAATTTTGCTCTGGTCGTATAGTTGCGACCCTATAGATACAGACACCAAAAAGCAAAACCATCTGAGAGTTTAACAACCAACTATATGGCCGGAATTTTTGCTCCAGTCGTATAGTTGCGACTGTATAGGCTCAGATAGCAAAAACAATTTCACGAAGATGATACAGAGAGTTTAACGACCAACTTGTAGGGGTCCGCGTATGAAAACAATAAAATTTTACCCTACGTCCCTAAACCCCTGATGCTGCCAGGACCTATCTATTAGTAATGAAGTAACGGGAGGGGCTTTTCACGAACTTACCCTTGAAGACCGAAAAGCATTATCAATGCTCATGAGAGCGTGGTTGATGTAGACGAGCCGAATCTGACCTCAAGGTCGTGATGAAGTCCTTGCGCTCCTGCAGCTCCAATGACTTGAGTGCCTCAAGTGTGACACCTCGCGGGGAGTTACATGCATCTGGTGCCTGACGATGACTCCCGCTTTCCCGATCCAGCAGCAGATGCGGAAGTAGAGCTCCTAGATCTGAATCCCGCACCATGACGGTGCTCCGCGGTGAAGATGTCTCTCGTTCACGCAGTCCGAACTTGGGACCACGGTCACTGGAGAGATAGAGAGAGAGTGATACGTCCATTTTGCATCACTATTCTATATCATAATTTACTGTTATTCGTTGATATATTTCATATTAAGAGATGATACTTATGTTATTTCATCTATTTTTGCATGGTTGATGACTTTTCGAGCATGGACCACTGTAGTCAGGATTCTGATGGAAAAGGAGCTGTTTGGAGACGAAAATCGCGAAGATCAGAAAATCCGGGAAAATACATGGAAAATCATATTTTTCTAGAAGATGAAGAAAGCCAAAGGGGAAGCGGAGATGGGACACAAGGGGCCCACACCACCCCATGGCGTGGGCTACCCTAGGTCGCGCTACTAGGTGGTGTGGACGCCCTGGTCCACCCCTGGATCTCCCCTTTGGCGTATATTATCCTCCCGAAACCCTAAGACTTGGGGAGCGACCACAGAAAGATTCCGCCGCCTCTGCTGGGCGGAAAACACCGAGAGAGAAAGATCTCTCCGGCAGACGGAATTCTGCCGGGGGAATTCCTTCCCGGAGAGGGGAGATCGTCACCATCAACACCACCATCAAGCTAGACTTCATCGGGATCATCATCATCACCACCACCATCATCACCAGCACCCTCATCACCATCTCCATACCGCTGTAACAACTGGGTTGAATCTTGCATAGTTCTTAGGGGAAACTTTCCCGGTGTTGATTACTCTTTGTAGTTGATGCTATTGAGTGAACCGTTGAATTATTGTTTATGTTCAGATTGTTACACATCATTATTTCATCTCTGATCATGATCCATATGATGTCTTGTGAGTAGTTTGTTTTGTTCTTGAGGACATGGGAGAAGTCATGTTGTTAGTAGTGGAATTGTGTTGAGAAAGATTTAATAGTTTGATATTTAAGTTATGGTGTACTTCTTCTAGTGGTGTCATGTGAACGTCAACTACATGACACTTCACCTATATGGGCCTAGGGGAATGCATTGTGTATTTGGCTACTAATCGTAGGGGTTGCCGGAGTGACAGAAACCTGAACCCCCATTAGGAAACCATTGCACAAGGGACGTCAGGGTCTTAGAGTTTAAAGATGTGGTTAGGTTTCTACCTTAATTACTTTCCTGTACTTGCGGATGCTTGCAAGGGGTATAATAACAAGTATGTATTAGTCCTAGGAAGGTCGGTACATTAGCACAAGTTCACCCACACAACACTTAGCAAACTAAAGAAGATTAATCAACTATATGAAGCGAAAGCACTTGACGGAATTCCCATGTGTCCCCAAGAACGTTTGGTCATCTTAAGTAATACAACCGGCTTGTCCTTTGCTATAGAAAGGATTGGGCCACTTGCTGCATTTGTTCTTATTGTCTTTTATTTACTCATACTTTATTTACCTGCATTATCAAAAACCCCTAAAAATCCGTTTGCTAAGTAATTACAGAGAATTCCTGCTCCAAGACACTAGCCAGCACCTTCTGCTCCTCGTTGGGTTCGACACTCTTAGTTATCGAAAATACTACGATACACCCCCTATACTTGTGGGTCATCAGAGAGAGAACCAACTAGTAGGTCTCCCAAAAGAGAGGGAACCTTTATTGATTATTCTGTGTATTTATCTGGCTAAATACCCCCACTATATATAGGGGAGGGGAGGTACTACCTCCCTCAACGTCTCGGGGTGGGACTAAAGGAGGGGTAGAGGGGGGTGCCGCTGGCCAGCCCTAGTGGGCCCCGCACAGGGGGGGCTTGGCCCAGCTGGCCACCCCCTTGCCTTCTCTCTCCTCTTGCCTTTCCCTCATGGGCCCTTCTCCCTCCGGAATTGGCCAATTAAGCCCTTTAACCATTTAAATAATTATGAATAAATGATTAAATCAATATTTAACATTCATTCACATATTATTCAATCTCTGTGGCTATGGAACACCTTCCACCTCCACTCGGACATCCTCCAGACTTACCGAAACCCATCTGGTTTTCTCTCTTCTCTTCTTCGGTGATTCTACCAATCCTATAAACACTCTCTAAGCATCATCAAGCCCTTAAGCATGATACCCCATGGTTCGGGAACACTTCAGACATGGTCGGGACACTCCCGGACCAATGATCGATAGAGGGACGTGGATGGCCATGTGACCCCTGTGCATTCCACGAAGATCTTTCGTCGTTTGAACCAGGATAGTCGCGTCTTATTCCTTTTGTTTCTCGATACTTGCATTGCCTAAGATCTGATAAATGACATCACCATGTCGTGTTGAATCTCATTACCGAACAATGCTACTTGACTCGTTTCGACAAGTGATATCCCTATGATCAAATCACACGCTGCGCAACTATTGGATATAACTTCTCTGAGTGGGCCCTTGAGTATCTTTCCGTCACGCGGATGGACAAATCCCGCTCTTGACATATATTTCCTCTACGGTTCCTCCGAATACCTGAACACACCTTTATTGTTACTGTATTACCAAGTGACGTTTGATGCTATCTAAGCATTCTCGGGAGACAGTGATTGATATAGCCTCACGGTCTAAGGAATAGTCTACGAGTTCTATTTAATCATCGTAACTTGAACTTCATGACATGATCAGGCCATGATGTTGAGGTTGGGTATTGGTTCATCATCTCATTCACAGAATGAGTTGACTCCATTTCCAACTAGCATAAATGCCACATGATCAGGAAACCTTGATCATCTGTTGACCAATGAACTAGTGACTAGAGTTTCATCGGGAACCCCTGGTTGTTTATATATCACACGTGTATTGATGATTCCTTTCAATACAGTTATAGCATGATATAAAACTTAAACATAAACTATATGAAATATGATAATAATCCTTATTATTATTTGTCTCTAGGGCATATTTACAACAGTCTCCCACTTGCAGTAGAGTACAAATAAACTAGTTGCATTTATTCTTAATTATTGGCACCATATATCCTGGTACCCTGAACATGCTTGCTCATGGAAGAGGTTGAGTCTTGGGCCTGTACTTTACAGTCCCAAATCCTTTGCAATTTACTAATGTCACCTTGATTGACATTAATACTTTATCATCACATGATAACATCTTTGTGTATGCATCGTCGCTATGGCAGCAGAACGAGGCTAGATTCCAGAGCCTATAGTGACTTTAGATCAACCTCGAGGGCTTTCTCATAGACACTGTGCCCTGAGACACATCATTCTACGTTAAAAGCAAACTAGCCCCTCCATAACATTATACAACACTTTCGATGGTACCCTTAACTATTATTATAAATGTAATTATCGAAACACGAGTGCACCCTGTGTAACTTTCGATGTTTTGTTCACCTTGCTTCCTACTTGACTTTAGTCGGTATTACAGGAGTTTCCAACATATTCCATTATAACATAACCCTTTATGCTTTAAGATATGTCATCCTTTATGGATTTGGAAAACATGTCTACAGTCCTCTATTAGGCACTATGGACAAACTGAGCTCAATGTTTCGTGATTCAAACTTAATCACTTTTCAAACGTTTCTTCTTGGATCATATATTATGTTAAGTTATCATCTTGGTTTTATAAGATAGAACCAATGTCTCAACATAGTGGATGATGATCATACTTTTCTTTCTTTTAACCGTTGATGTTAAACTTAATACTATTCCTAACTTGAGTTATTAAGGACTAGTTCCTTAATTAACTTCTATTCTGAAACTCTTTTCAAAATCCCTTAAGAAATACTACATAATATCATAATATACTTATTATCAACTTCTACTCCCTATAAATCATTATTTATCAGTACTTGCGCTTTTATTCTTAATGTGTCATGTGCACACTTAAGAATCACTCCTTTAATCTCCCATTCAAATATGTTCCCAACATGTTTGGGTATGAGTCACTACTCTTACTCAAACTATGTTCCTACATATTTGAATCTGAGACTTATTTTGCTCCCACTTAAAATGTGTTCCCGGCACATTTGAGTTCGAGACTTATATTGCTCCCACTCAAAACTATGTCATTCACATATTGTTTTAGGAAGACTCTCATAACTCCCACTCAATTTCATGCAAATTGCATATCCACTCACTATTTTGAACAACTTTAAAATCCTTTGATCAAATATCAAACTTGGAGATTCAATATGAGATACTAGTACTTTACCAGTTTTAAATCCACAAGACTTTCAGCACACTGCAATCAAATTCATTTGAATTTGTTCAATACTTGATAAATTGTGCTTTTCTCATTCACCCCTTTTCCACTATGGCTTTGCAGTCATTTGGGAAAATCCAAGTAACCCCTTTACTTGTAAGATTCAACAACAAATTGCTTTCTAATCTGAAGTGAATTTTGCTTTGGCATTTCTCATTTCTTTAGCTTACCATTATATCCTTAGTAGTTTGTAGGTATGTCATATTCTGGTAATCATGACAAATGATTCACAAATGTCTCCATTCAAGATATGGGCTACATTTTGAATCCTACTTTATGTAGTGAAAACACCAGTGGGAAAAACACAATGATCACTATCATTGATTCTTTCCTTTGTGAAGAGAATCATTCAGGAACGCTTTCCATTGCGCTTCTCAACACTCTAATGCAGGATTTTGAATCCTCATCATGTTTTTCACTATCTTCCATTTGCTCCATAATCGAGAAATATCACTGAACGTGAACTTTCTCGAGAATGCACCAAAATCCAAGCAATACAATTTTTGCTTTCCTTTTGGTTCTAGCTATGGATTTCGTATTCAAAGTTTTCCAATGAATACTCTACAAGGACTTATTCACTATTTTTTTGGTTATATCGAATAACCCCAAATTTTTTACGACGATCCATACTAGATATGGTTTACTAAATATTCTAATTGAGTGCTAACTATTTCTAACTAATGGTCTTTTACATCTATACTACAACGATTTATTTGGCACCATCTATTCACCCACTTTGATATCAAATATCACATTGTGATGCTTTGCATTTTGACATTTCAAACACATTGCATTCCGCAATTTTTTTTCATGCCATTCTTATAAAGTCGAATTCCATTACTATTGATCAAATCATAGTAATTGGATTCTCATTTATCTTTAATACCCTTTGTTTGATTAAATATCATATCAAATAGTTTCATACTCATGTTTACTTTGATAAACTTCTTTACACATTTAAACAATCATATAATGATAATCACCATTTTGTCAAAAAAACTTAGGCATGATTCATATGTGACAAGAATATAAATGTCTTTCACATATTACCATTATAACTTTGAATATAAACAATGGTTTTATTCATAATGAACATATCATTAAGTTGGGTAATTTCAAGGCATTTCAATATTTTACAAATGTTCATGTATTATCAATTAGTTTCAAAACCAGGACAATTCACACATAATCGAACAAGATATGAACATGAATAGAGATCATTCATAAAAGTGGAACAACTGTTTGTTACAAGCTCATATGAATAACCGTCTCACAAAGTGTGAGACACACTAAAGAAGTTTACAATCTTTTGATTACAATAATCATCCTAAAACATAGACTAAGTGATAAATGTCGAGGGAGAGTGTCATTGGCCATCATCATCATCATGCTCGCTATCAACAACAACGTCACCTCCTCTCCAGCAAGCACCTCTCATGCAGAAGGACCTGTTTTCAGCAAAATAGAACAAGTATCAAATATACTTAACACTGCAAATGTATTTGCAAGATTATAACATTTATAAAATTGTATATCAAATATATACCTTTGTCATTGATGACCTCTCCGACAATGGGTTCAATCATCACATTCCTGAGATGTGATATGAACCTATGGAAATCATGTGTTTCCACGTCGCCTCTCATAATGCAAGTCCTGACTTGTGCTTGATAGCTTGGTGGCAGCGACCGCAGGACTACGCCATTTGCAAAAGAGCTTGTCATCTAGCTATCCAGGAAGTATGTAGGCCTCATGTACGCATCATGCATGTGCTCCAAGTGGTCGTGAAGTGAAGAGTTCTCCTCCATCTTAATGGAGAGGAAGTCTCCCATCAGCTCATGCTCCCATATGCGTGCTTGTTCCACGAAATGTGTCCTAAGCTGTACCATTGTCGCACGAGGGTCAAGATTACCCACGACTGGCCACAGCTCAGCCACCATCCCGTAGCACATTGTAACTGATATGAAGGTGGACATCTCACAACGATAATAGCGGTCCTCCCGCCGTTCTGGGGTCTCATAGAAATAGGGCTGCTCCAAATCCATCTCGTTGAGTATATAGTCGACCATGTCATTCTCGCTAAGGAGAACATGGAGACACGCAACCCACATAGAGAAGTTTGATCCGTCTAGCCTGAGCTTCTCTCCTTCTAACCAATTGTTAATAGGAAAGGTAGCATCGGGGAGAACCATGTTCTACATTTATAATTGCAAGAAGGAATTTAGACTAAGTTTCTAATTAAATGAGTTAAGAATAACTCCACTAAGAAACACCTATCCCCTGAAGGATTCTAGTGATAAGATGACCCCTTTTCCCCACATCTCCCCCGATCATCACAGACATCAATGTGGGTTCTAGGGTGGACGCTAAATGTCGGTCACATCATTCATGCGACTCGTGCTCGATCTTTCGACCATCCATGTTCCGAGGCCATGTCTGTACATGCTAGGCTCACCAACTCAACCTTAGTGTATTCGCTTTACAACATGGCTTACACCCACTGTATGCGAACGTAGATATGTCTGACAGCCGATCATCACAGAGTCCCTCATACCGAAGAACTTTCTTGGTGGTGCACACTAAGGGGGAACATAATCATTGGTAATTTTTAACAGGGATCATCTTATTAGGCTACCGCTGAGTATCTAATACTAGCACACAATAATACATACAAACAATAACATTGAATGTAAATGCAATGTGATATGGTCCTTCACATCATGATCTCCATCCGTCGCCACCGAATTCCGGTGCTAGGGTTCCGGCGCCATAGACACCAGGGTACCGGTGTCTTTCCAGCATGGTAGTCCGTCACCTCCGTGACTATCTACTACTACTTTGTAACATAAGGTAATCACTTTACCTTTGCCACAACCATATCACAAAGCAACACCCCCTACAAAACAAAGTTAGACGCCTCTACCTTTTCTTTGCATGTTTTTCGTGGCTGAATGGGCCTTTGCACTAGAACCGTTCGTACCTACAAACTTTCACCACAATGTTGATCGAGTAGTTGTCTATACTATACCCCTTTCAGGGCCCTCCGTTGTAAATGGCATACCAACTAATGCGAGAGAGACAGACACCCCCAAAGCCACTTTTTACGATACAAGCCGTATGTCAAGCGTGGACCAGTCTCGCGAATGAACGCGTAAAGTCGGTTGGGGGCCGCTTCATCAAGCATTACTGCGGTATACACAAGTACACGTGGGAGGGTAACAACTAAAAGAACAATGCCCACACGCTACATCTCGTGTGTTCTACCCATACTAGCATTACTACGCATAGATCTAGCTCTGGTACCACTGTAGGGGTTCGCGTATGAAAACAATAAAATTTTACCCTGCGCCCCTGAACCCCTGATGCTGCCAGGACCTATGTATTAGTAATACAGTAACGGGAGGGGCCTTTTGCAAACTTACCCTTGAAGAGCAAAAAGCATTGTCAACGCTTAGGAGAGCATGGTTGATGTAGACGAGCCGAAGCTGACCTCAAGGTCGTGATGAAGTCCTTGCACTCCTGCGGCTCCAACGACTTGAGTGCCTCAAGTGCGACACCTCGCGGGGAGTTACATGCATCCGGTGCCTAACGATGACTTCCTCTTCCCCGATCCAACAATAGTTGCAGAAGTAGAGCTCCTGGATCCGAATCCCGCAGCGCGACGGCGCTCCGCGGTGAAGATGTCGCTCGTTCGCGCAGTACGAACTTGGGACCATGGTCACGGGAGAGAGAGAGAATCAACTAGTAGGTCTCCCTAAAAGAGAGGGAACCTTTATTGATTATTCTATGTATTTATCTGGCCAAATACCCCCACTATATATAGGGGAGGGGAGGTACTACCTCCCTCAGAGTTCCGAGGTGGGACTAAAGGAGGGCGAGAGGAGAGGTTCCGCCGGCCAACCCTAATGGGCCCCACGCGGGGGGGGGGGGGGGGGGGCTTGGCCCAACCGGCCACCCCCTTGCCTCCTCTCTCCTCTTGCCTTTCCCTCATGGGCCCTTCTCCCTCCGGAATTGGCCCATTAAGCCCTTTGCCCTTTTAAATTGATTTCTCTTGTATTAAATAATTATGAATAAATGATTAAATCAATATGTAACATTCATTGACATATTATTCAATCTCTGTGGCTATGGAACACCTTCCACCTCCACTCCGGACATCCTCCGGACTTACCGAAACCCATCCGGTTTTCTCTCTTATCTTCTTCGGTGATTCTATCGATCCTATAAACACTATCTAAGCATCATCAAGCCATTAAGCGTGATACCCCATGGTTCAGGAACACTCTAGACATGGTTGGGACACTCTTGGACCAATGATCGACAGAGGGACCTTGATGGCCATGTGACCCCTGTGCATTCCATGAAGATCTTTCGTCGTTTGAACCGGGACAGTCGCGTCTTATTCATTTTGTCTCTCGATACTTGCATTGCCCGAGATCTGATCAATGACATCACCATGTCGTGTTCAATCTTGTTACCAGACAATGCTACTTGACTCATTTCGACAAGTGATATCCCTGTGATCAAATCCCACGCTACACAGCTATTGGATATAACTTCTCTGAGTGGGCCCTTAAGTATCTTTCCGTCACGCGGATGGACAAATCCCGCTCTTGACATATATTGCCTCTACAGTTCCTCCGAATACCTGAACACAACTTTATTGTCACTGTATTACCAAGTGACGTTTGATGCTATCTAAGCATTCTCGGGAGACAGTGATTGATATAGCCTCACGACCTAAGGAATAGTCTACGAGGTCTATTCTAATCATCATAACTTGAACTTCGTGACATGATAGGGTCATGATTTTTAGGTTGGGTATTGGTTCATCATCTCATTCTCAGAATGACTTGACTCCATTTCCATCTAGCATAAATGCCACATGATCAGGAAACCTTGATCATCTGTTGACCAATGAACCAGTGACTAGGGTTTCACCGGGAACCCCTGGTTGTTTATATATCACACGTGTATTGACGTTTCCTTTCAATATAGTTATAGCATGATATAAAACTTAATCATAAACTTTATAAAATATGATAATAATCCTTATTATTATTTGTCTCTAGGGCATATTTCCAGCACAACTATACGGCGGGAGCTTCCTCTCCGGTCGTATAGCTCCGCCCGTATAGTTGGTAAAACCCCTCTGAAACTTCAGAAAAACGCAAGTAATTCAAAGGGAGAATTTTCAAAACTAAAATTTGTGAAAACAAATCACTTATTTGGGTAAGAACACTTACCTCGCACTTACCATTTGCTTATTCGGGGATGAAAAGTTCCTCCCACAACAAAGACTTCTTCTCTTTTGGAGGAATTGACCTTAGCTCATTGAATAATTCCCGTAGACAAAAATCACAAGGACTAAAGTTCCTCTCAATAAGATTGGTGTCTTTCTGGGCAAACATGGACACTGCATCTAACATCTTTATTTCTTGCCTCTGCATAATCTGCAACTCAAATTCTTGAAGTGAAAGAATCCAACAGATCAGTCTTGGCTTATGGTCTTTCCTTTCGAGGAGTTGTTTTAAGCCATCATGATCCGTGTGAACTCTTACCTTTACATCAAATATATAGGAACAAAATTTATCACAATAGAAAAATACAACAAAAAGTTCCTTTTCTTCCTTAGGGTAATTCTTTTGAGCACCATTAAGAGTTCTACTAGCATGATGTATAATATTAAATCTACGACCAATATGTTGTCCCAGAGTTACTCCTACAACATCATCACCAGCTTCACATATTAAGTCAAAAGTTGTATCCCAGATAGGTGGTCTAATAATAGGAGCACGAGATAAAGCATTTTTGAGTGTATCAAAGGCTTCAAGACACTTATCATCAAAATTAAATCGTATTCCCTTTTGCAGGAGGTTAGTCAAAAGTTTAGATATTCCAGAGAAATTTCTAATGAACCTTCTATAAAAAACCACCTGACCAAGAAAACTTCTTATACCTTTAATATCCCTAGGTTGTGGCATTCTCTCTATTGCCTCAACCTTAGCTCTATTAACTTCAATTCCCTTACCTAATACCTTGTGTCCAAGGACTATACCTTCTTTGACCATAAAATGGCACTTCTCCCAGTTTAGAACAAGATTAGTTTCTTCACAACGCTGCAAAACTCTTTTGAGATTATCCAAGCAACTAGTAAACGAAGTCCCATAGACAGAAAAGTCATCCATAAATACTTCCATTATAAGTTCTATAAAATCCGCAAAAATAGCAGGCATACATCGTTGAAAAGTAGCTGGAGCATTACATAAACAAAAAGGCATACATCGGTAAGCATGTAAACCATAAGGACTAATGAAAGTTGTTCTAAGTTGGTCATTCGGATGAACAACTATTTGAGAAAAACCGAGTATCCGTCAAAGTAACAAAAATGAGTATGGTTTGCTAACCTTTCTAAAGTTTGATCTATGAACGGTAATGGATAGTGATCTTTCCTAGTCTCTTTATTTAATTTTCTGAAGTCTATGCACATCCTATGCCCAACAATAGTTCTAGTAGGTATCAATTCATTATTTTCATTAGGAACAACAGTGAAACCGCCCTTCTGATGGACACAATGAACAAGACCTACCCATTCACTTTCTTTAACAGGATAGATTATACCTGCGTCCAGTAGGCGTACAATTTATTTTCTTACCTCTTCTTTCATCTTAGGCTTCAATCTTCTATTAAATTCTGCAACTGGTTTAGCACCTTCTTCCATGAATATTCGATGGACAGCTATCATGGGAGTGATGCCCTTCAAGTCATCCATTGAGTACCCAAAGGCCTGGCGATGCTCCTTAAGTATCTTCATGAGTTCTTCTTCTCCTCAAAGTTTAGCACTAATAATAACAGGGAATTTATTTGTATCATCTAAAAACCTGTATTTGAGATTTTCTGGTAGAGTCTTCAACTCTAGGGGTGGTAGTTCCTCGTCCCCTCTCTTTTCTGGCTCTTCAAAAGCATCATCGGTTGGAGGTCCCAAAATGGGAAGTTAATCGAATTTATTTTCTAGTCTCCCAGGGACTTATCCTCAATAACTATTTCTTTATAATTTGGATCTTCATTTATTTCTTCTTCTTGATTACTAAAGAAAAGATCCGCCATTTCCTCAATAGTTCTCTCTTCTTCTTCTTGTATTTGTGGAGGCTTGTCTATAAATTTGGAAAAATGGAATTTATTTTTCGTTCGCCCAAGCTTAAGAGAGACAATCTCCTTCTTGAAATTAACGTAGGCACCTATATCACCCAAAAAGTTCCTTCCAAATATAATTGGGCAAAGAGTGTGAGCTGGCATATCAACAACTAGAAAATTGATAGGAACGTTTTTGTTGCCAATTGTGATAGTTGCATCTTCAACTACTCCCATTGGAATTCTAAGACTTTTATTGGCTAACATAATTGTCATATCCGTATTTTGAATTGTAGCCGGTTCTATCCTTCTTTTATTTCTAAGTAGAAATCATGACATATAACATTGACTTTGGTGCCAAGATCACATAACCCGTAATGCGAGGTTTCTTTAAATATGTAGGGAAGAATAGGCTTACCCACATATTTTACCTTTGTCTTACCTTTAACCAATATGGAAGTCTCTTCATCAAGTTCAACTATGTTACAATGTGCGTATATAGCCATAATTGCTTCGTTGGTTACCTCTTCATCTTTGGTCTCTTCCAGATATTCCATGACTTCTGGCATGCTTTCCTCTACCTTCTTCTCTTGTACTGCCTTGACCTGTTCATATTCACGAATATGCTTTTGTGCAGTGTTAGGGAAAGGCATTTCATATATTGGTTCTAAGGAGGCCAGTGTTGCTTTATCTTCTCTTTTCTTTTCAGGTTCGGGTGGTGGATCATACTTGACTGGACCCTCCTTTGGAGCTTTTATATGTTCAGTGAAATCTTTAACAACGTGCAACACAAGATCTGAATCTAAATAAAGTTCTTTAGATAATTCTTTAACATGGCCTTTTTTATTATAGTCATGAATACAATCATGCTCTATTTCTACGCCTCCTTCGCTTCCTAGACCAAAATTCCATGAAACTCTATGATCACGAATTCTATTTAGTAAAGCCCATGCTTTAGGTATAGGAAGATTCATAAAGGCTCTTTCCGCGAAAGAGTCTAGTTCAATTTTAATAGGTTCAATTAAACTATCATAAAAGATATGTAGTAAATACCATTCATGCAAATCATGATGAGGACATAGTTGTACTAAATCTTTAAATCTAATACAGGCTCTTACCAGTCCTTCATTAGAACAATTCTTCCAAGTCATTATAAGATGTTTGATTCCAAAAGATTTTGACAATGGATAATATTTTGATAGAAATTCACAGGCCAGATTATCCCAAGTAGTAGTGGCTTCAGGGGATAGAGATCTATACCATGAGAGAGCTGTACTTGTCAAAGTTTGACTAAAAAGTTTAACCCTTACCTCATCACCAATATATCCCGTCAATGAAAAGTGCCACATATATCTTTTAAACATGCAATATGCTCATATGGATCAGGATCTTCTTCATCTCTAGTAAATTGCTTCTTATGTAGAATACTAAGTAGTAGAGGATTTATTTCAAACCCCCTTGTCTTCTCATTGGAGTTGTCTCTTTTATAAATATCATAGGGCTTCCCAAAGTGGTTGAGTGGGTTAGCACTAGTCATGTGCTCAAACTCCATAATGTTGGTGGAAACCTGTAACTCAAAACAACATTTAGCAGGACAAAAATAAATAAGCAAAAACTAGAGGGGGAAATCATTGTAACTCTGGTGTGGTAGTATCGGTGTCTTGGCTCCACGTAGATCAGGTTCGATCGAGGTGGTTGGAGCGAGAACTATCTCCCTTTTTGATGAGGTTGGGCGGCGGCTCACTGATCTGGTCCAGGTTGATTTGGTTGTTACGTATGAAGATCTGCGAGGTGTGGTGCATGTCACGTCTTGGTTGGCCCACAGAGGAGCGTTCGTGGACATCGACACGATCGCGCCGGTGCGCCGCCCTATGCGCGAGCGTGTCGGACGATTGTGGTCGGCGGTTCCATGCGGCGCGCTACACCTGGTGGTGGACCAATTTCGTGTGAGGGCCACACAACAAGGGGTTAGTGGGTACATCTGCGTCGGTGAATTTGAGTTCGAGGGGGGAATCTGGATCGGTGGGCGGTTCCTCGATATCCATTAACCCTAGATCGAGGGAGGTGGACAGAGTAGTTTTCATCTACTCTCCCACTCCTCTATCTCCTTCGCTTCCGCAAGTTACAACTCCAATTGTGTGGAGAGCCACCAGGTCTGGGGATAGTAGATCTTTTGCATAGGTGGTTGTTGATCTACCGCCGACAATGCATCATCAGTATCAAGGGCCAAGGAGGTCACCGCCGTGTCATCCAAATCGACATGTTCGCTATGCAAACAGATCGAGAATTGGCAATGATGCAGGCTGTCCGTTGGGGGATCAGCGTTTCCTAGATGTGCGGCAACGTGATGGGGGCTAGATTAGGGAACAGGAGCGCCGCAGGGAGGAAGAACGTCATTGGGAAGAGGACCATCTGGAATATGAATGAAGGTGGATGGAGGATGAAGCAAGGGCTGAGGATCACAGGCGGGATGTACTAGCAAGAGAATCACGGGCGGATGCTCAATGGCGAGAAGATCTAGCAAGGGAGAGAGCTCTGGTGGAAGCTCGTCGTAGGGATGAAGAACAATCTAGAAACCGAAGCAGATGGAGTCACAGGCCAGAGATGCACAGAGACTCGCATTCTACAGTGTTAGATTCATCATTCCTAGGAAGAAAAGGTAATTCTACTGATACATCATCTCACCGGCCTGTTCCTGTGTTTGCTCGTACTGTTGAACAACCACCTATCATCAGAAATCCCATGCCTGCTAGTGTTCCCGTGAGTAGATCAACTGCACCTGTCAATGTTCCTATTATGAATACCAATCTTTCTGTCAGTGTCCCCAGTTTGATTCCGCTGAGCACACCATCTGTTGCTGGTAATCAACCACCTGCTGTTCCAGTGGTCAGTCGATCTGAGGTTGTGGCCACGACGCTGGTGGGGTCCTCTATACCTGCACCAGTGGTTAGTGTGCCTGCAAATCAGCAAACAAATGTTGATGTTGTCAATTTCCCTATGACGAATTTGGCTGAGCCTGACATACAGGAGTGTGAAAATTGTGGAAACAACCATAACATTTTGGTCTGTCAAGATACAAAACCATGGGAATATGTGCCTCTGTTCTTTGGGAGACTGATTTCGACCAAGGCTGTCATTCTATTCCAGTAACTGAATCTACACTTCAGTCTATGGATAATATGAACCTGGCTCACATTACTATAGTCAGGGGCGAGGTTACTGGGAGGGATCTTGAAAAGGAATTTCAGGTGTTGGCTGATTCAGTTGGTTCTAGGTGGAGGTTTAATGCTAGACCCATCAATGATGTGGAATTCTTGATGAGATTTCCCTCTGTGAAATCTGTCTATGATTTTCATTTTGGTAAAGTGTTTATGAAAACAATTCCTGATGCTGTGATTGAGCTCTCGAAATGGTCAGGAGATTTGGAGCCAGTGGATTGGATGGAGGAATCCTAGTTCAGGATTGTAGGCATTCCTATGAAATATAGAGAAAAATCAACTATATTCTATGTAGCTTCTCTGATAGGTAAACCTTTGGGGATGGACATAAATAGTTTGAGGAATTTGGCATATGTCAGAGTGAAAGTGGCATGCTTGGATGTTACCTTGGTGCCCAACACAAGGAGGGGAGAGATGAAAGGTGGAATCTACGAATTCAAATACACCAGGGAGATTTTTGCTCCTAATGAAGTGCCAGCTATCCCCATCTCTGTTGATGTGGGAGGGGAAAATATTCAATCAAATCCTACTGCTCCTGTGGATGGCAACAAGCCTGTTCTTACATTGACCAATGATGGAAGGACTGAGGCTGGTTCAGGTGCAAAAGCTGCTTCATAGGGGCAAATGTCAGAACTGCTCAAGTTAACAAGGATCTCCCACAGTGTGCTGATTGGGAAAAGGGAAAGGGTCCAAAGAGGAGGATGAAAATTTTGGGAATACAAGGGATATGTCCTTTGGTGCTAGGGTGGCTCAAGTATGGCCTAGAGGAGGTTCTACGGGGGGAATAGTAATCAGAGATACACCTGGGGCTGGTGCCAAGAATCTAGCTCATCATGTGGGGGAAGATGCTGGTAACAATAGACAACAAAAGGATGTGGGTGTCCAAATTAAGGATCAAGAGATGGGGGAAGTGCACTTGGAAGTTTCTCAAGCTTTGGCGCCTCAGGAAATAGGGGGAGTGGTTAACCCTGATGACCCTACTGGGGGAGGACAAACATTTCAAGACTTTGTACAGGATCTGCTGCAGAATAAAAGTAGTGACAAATACTATGAACATAAAAAAATGTATGGTCATCAGCTGGAACAAATTGAGGAGGAGCAGGGTGGAGCAGAGGATGATAGTGACAGTCGGGGTGAAGGATCTGAAGATATTGCTGCTTCTTCTGCTGAGAGTGGAGCTGATGAGGAAAACAATCCACCTACTGTTCATGTACCTCTTGCTGTGATGGACCCTGTTTAGGACCAGGAACAAGTAGTGATGCAGGTGGGATCTTCTCAACTTGAAGTGCTGACTCAAGAAAGTCAGAGTTCACAGCAGGGTTCTCAAGAGAAAGTTACTGAAAATGTAGAGGTGGAGGCTGGTGACCCATCAATCAGAATGAGGGAGAGGCTGGCTCATCAGGGGGTCTTCTAATATGAATGAGATCTCCATGGCACAAGCTTCATATAAAGATTTATCAGGTACTAACTTGTCCTTCTTTAATTCTTTCGCTATGCTGGATGATGAGGATATTATTAGTAGAGCATTAGAAATGGGGGTGGAACACTCATCTTTAACTTTTGAGTTTGTCAATTCTTTGAAAGATCTAGATATTGCTAGACATAAGCTAGCTGGTAAGAAAAGTGATGATCTTAATGAAGTTGTACAACAAAAAGAGCAGGTAGAATATCTTGAGTGGAGGGATGATGGGGAAGAGGAGATAGATTTTACTCCAGTTATATCTAGAAAAAATAAGGAAAAAAGGAAATCAATTAGTAATATGAAAGGGGGACAGGGCAAGTTAAAAGCAGCTGTTGTGAAAGTTATCAACTATCACCCTATGAGTGGTGTTGTAACTGGAACAAGAGAAAGAAAAAATTATCATGATAGGTGCCATTTTAAATTGTAGGGGGGTGGATAAGAAGGGCATGAGTTCCTATTTGTGTAATTTGATACAAAAGGAACACTTGGATTTTATTGGTCAGCGGGAAACAATGAAAAAAGAGTATTATGTTGAGTTTTTCAGGAAAATTGATCCTATGAATCAATTTTCCTGGTTGTTGCCTTCTCTGGGAAAATCTAGTGGTATCCTGGGGGGCTATGTTCCTCCAGGTTTGACAATGTTGGATATTTAGTAGGGAGGTTTCATGTTAAATAAAAGTTTTTGATATTAGAAAGCAGATTCATTGGCATCTTGTGGTGATTTATGGGCCTGCACAGGAGGAGCACAAGGAAGATTTTTTAATTGAGTTGGTAAATGTATGCAGGGATAAATCCCTCCCCCTGTTGTTGGGAGGTGATTTTAATATTATGAGATGTGTCTCTGATAAGAACAATAACCATGTCCTAAGTACATGGAGTCGTATGTTCAATTCTATTACTAATACCTATGGCATGAGAGAGAGTTGCAGATGTCAGGAGGGCAATATACATGGTCTAATAACTAGGCCATTCCCACATTAGAGAAGCTGGATAGGATCCTTATTTGCCAAAAATGGGAAAAATTTTTTCCTTTAGCAACGATGCATAAGTTAACCAGAGAAATTTCTGACCATGGTCCTTTAATCTTGGATACTATGATTGGGAACGTAGGAGGGAGAAGAGAATTTAGATTTGAAAAAAGCTGGTTGGGGTATGCTGAGTTTCTAGAAAGAGTTGAGAAAGTTTGGAATAAAACTGTCAGATGCAGGAACAGTTTGGATAGGTTGCAGAAAAAGCTTCAAAATTTCAAAAATGATTTGAAAGGTTGGGGGCTCATATTAGGGGGCAAGAGAAAAAAATCATAAAACAGCTGAGTGAGGAGCTATAGGAGTTAGAAGACGTTGAGGAACTCATTCTGCTCAATAAAGAACAATGGGTCAGGAAGGCTGAAGTTCAACATGCACTGTTAGAGATATATGAAAAAGAAGAACAATATTGGAAACAAAGGTCCAGGGATACCTGGTTGTTGAAAGGAGACTGTAATACTGAATATTTTCATAGGGTGGCTAATGGAGTCAGAAGGAAAACATGACTTTCTCCATGCATAGTGTGGATGGGAAAATTCAGGGAACCTATGATCTCTTGAAACATGCTACTAAATATTATAAAAAAATATTTGGGCTTGCAGATGGTTTTGCCATTAGGTTGTCAGATGAAAATTGGGAGGATTGGGAGAAACTCAATGATCTGGACGGAGAGAGCATGGGGAGACCATTCTCAGAGGAGGAAATTAGAGATGTGATTGAGCAGATGGAGAAGAACAAAGTTGCTGCACCTGATGGTTTACCTGTGGAGTTCTATCAATCCTGCTGGCAAGTTATCAAACAAGATGTTATGGCTGCTTTTGAGGATTTGCATTCTCATAAAATTGATCTGGCCGGTATCAATTATGGGATAATCACCTTGTTACCGAAAAGTGAGGATGCTGACATTATACAAAAATTCAGGCCAATATGTCTGTTACAGGTGATATTTAAGATTTTTACAAAAGCTATGACAATCAGAGCTAAACCTGTGATGCACAAACTGATTGAGACTTGTCAGACAACTTTCATCAAAGGGAGATTTATATCTGATGGTGTCACTCTGTTGCATGAGATTTTGAAGGAGGCTAAAGTATGAAAACAACAAGGTGTGGTTTTGAAGTTGGATTTTGAAAAAGCATATGATAGAGTCAACAGGGAATTCTTGTTCCATTGCTATAAACAAAAAGGGTTCAGTGATGACTGGCTGATTTGGTTGAAAAGTGCTGTTACACATGGGACTCTCAGTGTGAAAATTAATGGTGAGGTGGGTCCTTATTTTGGAAGCTTTAAAGGGGTAACACAGGATGATCCTTTCTCCCCTTTCCCATTTAATATGGCAGGTGATTGTGTGGCCAAGATGGTGCTGAATGCACATGAAGGTGGTCTGTTCACTGGTTTAGCTGACAATTTGTTTGCGAAAGGGATAACCATTTTGCAATATGCTGATGATACTATTTTGTTCATTAGAGATGATGTGGAGGGTGCCAAGAATCTGAAACTGCTATTATATTTGTTTGAGGCAATGTGTGGGCTTAAGATCAATTTTGAAAAAGTGAGGTGATGATGGTTCTGGAAGATGATGCAAAGTTGGAAATGTATGCTACACTTTTTAACTGCCAAACAGTGGAATGGCCTATCAGGTATCTAGGCCTCCCTGTGTGTGGCAGGAAATGTTTTGTAGCTGAGATGAGATTTATTGGGGAAAAATTGGGAAAAAAGATGGATGGATGGATGGGAGGTGCTCTCTCTGTGGGAGGCAGATATATCAAAATTACCTCATGTGTATCAAGTGTGGCAGTGTATCTATCTATGTTTCTCTTGCACAAAACCAATGTGGAAGAGGTGGAGAAACATACTAGATCTTTTTTCTGGTATGGTAGAGAAGGTAGGAAGAAATATCAGCTTGTCGAGTGGAAATATATCTGTAGACCGAAGAAGAAAGGGGGTTTGGGCATAAAAACATTAGAATCTTTAACATCAGTTTACTATGTAAATGGTGGTGGAGGTTGGAATCTGAAGATGGTCCTTGGCAAATGTTTGTAAGGAAAAAATATCTAGGCAGTGGGGGGATTTTCCCAGTAAAACATAAACAAAGTGACTCTGCTTGTTGGTCTGATTTGCTAAAAGTAAAGGAAATTTATATGTTTGGAAGGAGGATGGTGGTTGGGAATGGTCTGAGAATAGATTTGTAGGCAGATGCATGGAGTTTGGATATGCTTTTGAAGAGCAAATTCCCTGACCTTTTTGATATCTGTCGATAGCAGAATATAACTATTGCTACAATGGCTGGGAGGAATTGGCAATGTTCTTTTAGAAGATGGTTGAACATGGAGAATCATGAACAGTACAGAAAGTTGCAGGTGCTGCTGGCTGATATTACTCTCTCTGAAGAAACTGACAGACCTAGGTGGTTGTAGAAAAAAACATGGGCTTTCAATGCCAGGTCGATGTATAGTCATATGTCGAATGGTGGGGTGGATAGAAGTTTTAAACACTTATGGAAAGCCAAGATTCCTTTGAAAATCAAATTTTGGTTATGCCTCATTTGGCATAATGCAATTCCATCAAAAGATAACATGAAAAGGCGGAAGTGGACTAGTGACACAACTTGTAGGTTCTATGACCAAGAAGAATTGATTGGTCACCTTTTATTTTCTTGTCCTGCTGCTAAATATGTGTGGAGTGTGGTGGCGAGATCTGTGGGTGCTGAGACTAGGCCTGTGTCGTTTTCTCGGTATTTTCAATGGATTCCTAATTTCTTGGGTGTTAGTCGCAACATTCAGATTATAGCTGTGGCAGCTGTCTGTTGGGCAATTTGGAAGCTCAGAAACAGAGCATGCTTTGACCACAAGTTGATTAAGTCTCTGGTTGATTTAGTAATGTATGCTTGTGTTTTTATGAACTGTTGGGCAGGTCTTCATGATGCTGAGGAAGGAGAATTGTTGAGGGAGGGTGCAGAAACATTGCAGAGAAATGTGTTGGCGGATGCTGAAGCTATGGGTACAGCTCATGTGCCTCTCCTGGGATTGCCATCTACCAGCTGCAAGCGACCCAGATCTCCGTCTGATGAACAAGAGGAAGATTGATTCAAAGAAAATCTCCTCCCCTCCCCCCGGTGTGGATGAAGCAAAGAGAGTGATGTCTTTTGGCCACAATGACCATTTTTTCGTTGGTGGTGATTGTGTGTTTTCCTTAGTTGTTTGGTTTTGGAAGCTCTGGTAAAAACACTAGCCCTTCGTCGCGGTGATCTTGCGTCTCCCCTTTACTTCTGGGTTTGAACTTATTGCTACGTTTGTGGTAGCAGATAGACGTTGCTGTTATGTGGTGGCTCCTAGGAGCTTGAACCTATTTTGTCTTGGTTGGTGGTTGTTCTGTTATCTGATGATAGTGGAACCCGACCCCTATGTTATGGGGGTTGTATGGGAAAAAATAAGCAAAAACAAAAATACCTACAATGCTTAGCTCCCCGGCAACGGCGCCAGAAAATAGCTTGATGACTGCAAGTGCACAGATCGTTTGTAGCTAGTTTCGAAATAAAGATATCAATCCCATAGGGAGCAGGAGTCTGAAGTCTAATAACACTTGAAATAAATATTACAATTGAAATGCTAGATAAAGTTCTAAGTGACAAGATAAAATGCGAGTATTGTGTAAAAATGCGTTTTTGGGTTTTGGATATAATAGCAATAATAAAGTAAAGTAAAACAACTCAGTACAAAAAGTAAGTATCGCGTATGTAAGAGAGATTGGAACTACAATAGGGAAAAAGCATTCTCAGGGAGTAGCGGATACACCACTAGTTTGTAAGGATCTAAGATAAAGATATCATCATGAACATTCTTAACTATGTATGTGTGGGATGAACTCTGTATTTGGACAAATAGACAACAACCGCTGCTCACATCATCCTCATAACCACAGCAGTCAGTAATCGATGCCAATCAAATTACTGCGCTATTAAGGGACGTAATCCCGTAGGAAATATCCCATGGCATGGATAGTGTTCCATGAGTTTCCTCGGTTTCCCAAGTTGATACATAAGGGGTGCCAACAACTTTATAGTCATTGTAAGTGCTAGCACACCTTCGTCTGCCAACAAGTAGTTTCCTCCACCAAGTCCCCACGAGAGGCAAATATTAAGAGGCCGACTTCTCTCAACATCAAGATGTAGGAAATCTAACACATGGTCACAGCGATGTATATCATAATAGACTTTATCTTATTTCAATCTCATACTAGGGTTTTCTCCATCTCCCCAAGAACTAATGATCTACTCAGACATGGAGGCAATCAACATCATGGCAACAGTAATGGAAAAAATCATAGATGAATAGTACTTGTATAAATCCACAACGAGTATAGGAATGACAACAATATCTAGACAAGATGTAGATGGGATGGATGGAGATGGTGGATGATGAAGATCGATGGCTTAGCCTCCCGGATCTACGAAGGGCGAAGATGGATCCCTTGCGGATGAGTTCCCCCTCCAGATGCCTTCCGGAGGTGAGGTTTCTGCGATTTCTAGGTGTTTTGTATGTCGTCTCCTCGAACCAATTGCACAGGGTGAAAGTATTTGACGAGGTAGAGGCGGCGCCAACTATACGGCCGAAGCTATATGGCCAGAAAAATTGCTCCGGTCGTATAGTTGGTCGTTGGACTCTTTTCCTCGGTTTGCTTCTGGTTTTCTTCTGGTATTATTAATATTTCCCAAATTAGTGATTTATGTTGTTTTTGACTCCTTTTCTCCACAATACGACTACTCCAAGAATGGTATCCATTGGATCCATCATTTTTCCTGATCCTGGTGAAAACAGACATAAAATGTGCGCGCGAGCACCGTAAAATACCAAGATCCTACATCTACAATGCAAAATAATATTGTAAAACATGATGCAAATATACACTCATCAAGTGGCAAAGTGGGGCATTGAACTTGGCGCATTTGAAATCACTTATAAGAGGCGCGACGCTATCAAATCTCAAGCATTGGAGGATTTTATCACAGACTGGATAGAACTGCCAGAAGACACTCCCACACCAGAGCCATAATATTGGGTCATGCACTTTGACGGATCCAAGTTGCTCAATGGCTCGATGGCCTGTGTATTACTGCAATCACCAATAGGAGAAAAGTTGCAGTACAACCTGCGGATCCACTTCAACGCTACCAATAACATGGCAGAGTATGAGGCCCTCATTCACGGAATTCGTGTGGCCAAGGATATTGGCATCAAGCGCATAGTTTGTTGTGGAGATTCCAACTTGGTTGCCCAGCAGGTGGCTGGCACATGGAACGCGCGAAACCCTATGATGGCGGCATATCGAGACGAAGTAGACGAGATAGCCAAGTGCTTTGACGGCTACAAAGTCAAGTACGTCAAAAGGGAGGACAACGAGGCGATATATCCACCGTTTAAGCTTGGACCAACCTGTTGACCAATTCCGCCATGCATTTTCCTGGAGCATTTGCGGACCCCATCTATGAAAGGAGCGGACCCCGACAACCCGGATAGAGTGGACTCATTTGTTAATGCAGTAACAGTAACCTCTCCAGCTTGGACGAAACCATTCATGGACTACCTTCAAGACAAAACACTGCCTGTCGACGAAGTCGAAAGCCGACAGATAGTACCTAGATTAAAGGGCTATGTCATCATTGACGGCCAGCTATACAAAAGAAGTACCACAGGAGTCTTCCTATGATGTGTCTCCCAACAACAAGGTATGAAAATCCTTAGAGAAATACATCTCGAAGATTGCGGGCATCACGCTGCTCTCCGATCGCTAGTAGCAAAAGCTTTCTAGCAAGGATTCTACTGGTTGACCGCCAAGGAGGACGCCGACAAGCTGGTACATACCTGTATTGGGTGCCAGTTTTATGCACGACAACCACATGTTCCAACTGAAGAATTGCAAACAATACCAATTACTTGGTTGTTCATAGTTTGGGGCTGTACATGGTTGGGCCTTTGTAAACAGCACCTTGTGGATTTACACATATTCTAGCAGCAGTTAATAAGTTCACAAAATGGATTGAAGCTAAACCCATTAGAGAACTCGATGGGGCAACAACCCTAAAATTTGTCCGGGATTTAGTGGTGATATTTGGTCTCCCACATAACATCATCACCGACAATGGCAAAAACTTGTCACTTGGAGAAGTGGAGGAATATTGTCATGACAAAGGCACCCACCTTGACCTAGCATCTGTGGCACATCCACAGTCAAATGGGCAAGTTGAACGGGCCAATGGACCAAATTCTGCAAGGAATCAAGCCACGCTTAGAGGCACCGCTACATAGAGCAGTTGGAGCCTGGGTGGAGGAATTACCATCTGTCTTGTGGAGTTTAAGGACAACACCCAACAGATGTACCGGCTTGACCCCTTTCTTCATGGTTTAAGGAGCAAAATCCATCCTACCATCCGATATTATCCACGATGCACCAAGAGTTGCCGCCTACGACGAAGATGACGCTAAAGAATCCAGCCGCTTATCTGTGGACCTACTCGAGGAGGAACACGTGCTAGCATGCCAAAGATCCGCCATCTACCAGTAGAAGCTGCATGGCTACCATAGTCGCTGCATTAGGCATCACTCGTTTAAAGAGGGGGATCTGGTGCTTCGACTCAAGCAGGAAAAATGACACAAACTATCCCTGCCTTGGGAAGGACCGTTCGTCATAAGCAAAGCATTGATCAATGGTTCCTATTACCTCGTCGATATTCACGAGTTAAAAGATAGGCCAAAAAAATTACAAGCGCAAGCAACGTGACTCCGATGATGATTTCTCGGACACAGATCGGCCATGGAACATAGCACATCTACATCCCTTTTACACTTAGCATATTTTTATATTATGTAATAAGTACCTTATATGATCGATGAAATAAAGCATTTGGTTCACTCATATTATCTGAGTCTTTTACCTCCTTTAGTGTATATTTTTTGGATCATATAAACCCTTTTATGTGCAAGTTTGCATTTGCACTTGTGAAAATTCTGCCTATGGGCATTAGCTTAAGTTTTCTGCTCTACATGTTTTCTTATGTTTTTATGTGGATTCCGGAGTAATGACTTTTTGGCACTCAAAGTCGGCGATTTTGCTCTTAGGTTCTTGACGGTGCTATTTAACATCATCACCTGATAGCATGGTTCTGTGCTGCGAGTCTTCCATCTCACGAAAGGTCAAGCATACGAACCAGAATAACTGATAAGCCAACACTTGCTTAAAAATATATACATGCTAGATCTAGTTAAGTAGCAGGAGGCTTGCTGCCAAGTTTTCCGCCTTACAAACATATAAGTTTTCCGCATAAAACACTGCAGAGATACATTTAATACATCAATGTTTTTATGGCTCTGCTGCAGGGGACTTTGAAGCTGCATCATCACCATCAAGAGAGCCAGGCCGGGAGAGTTCATCAAACTCGGAGGGTCCCAGGCTAGATTCTAAAGGTGTCGGCTCATCGTCAATCTCCTCGGCAGGCACATAGACATCCGCCTGGACCAACTTGGAAACCTTGGTGTCATAGCTAGCAAGGGAGTTCCATATAGCATCACTATCGGTCTCATTCCCTTCCTCGTCAAACTTCGGCATGCCAGAGGTTATCAGGTTCATGTTGACATCGTTGTAGTGCGCTTTGACCAAGGACAAGGCCATCCTTGCACCAGCCTGGACGTAAGAAGCTTTCGAGCTCTTGACCTTCTCGGGGGCTCGACGCATGATCTTCGAGTACTTGGCCATGGTATATGCTGCCTTGATGGTGATATCCAGGGTTTGGGCTATCTCCTTATCTTGAGTGATGACAATGTTGATGAAGTTGCCGGCAAGAATCATGCATTCCTTTGGATCCGGAGCACCTTCACCCATGTTGGTTAAACCAATGGGGTTGTGTTTTCGTTAGAGACAAGGATCATGAGTATAACGATACATATGTCCGACTTACAAAATTGACAAAAGATGGAGGAAAGTTACCAAAGATGCTCTTCTTAGCTTGTTTGCAGGTCTTCACCAAGACATCATGCTCCTTTTGAAGCTTCTTGTACACCTCAAGGTTCTGAGTATTCTGCGCTTTGACGACTTGGTTTTGTTCCTTGAGCTATTCAATTTCGCTCTTCAGGCGCTGAATCTTGATGTCGGATGATTCTTGAATCATCTTCATTGCCTCTTCATGGCCTTTAACGGCATCAATTAGGTCTTTCTTCAAGATTTTGTTCTCATCATCGAGCTCCTGAATATGCTTGGGTGGCTCGACAATGCTCTTAACCTTGGTGATGGCCTCTATAAGACAGAACAAAGTCAACATTGTGAGAATTCAGACAAAATGGTTCTACGAGGACAAATAAGGAGCTGTTGGAGGAAAACAGACACTTGCTATTTTTGATTTATTCCTTCAGGAAGGCTGTTGAAAGTGCATGTGTGCTCCCATGTGTGGTTTTGGTAATTAATGACAATCTTTATGGACTTATGTGTGCATTGAGCTTTACTTGTAGGATTTGTCCATAGGAAATGCTTGAACCATATGTTGGCTTCAAGGTTGGGAGAAGAAAAAAGTAAAGAAGATCAAGTGATGACCAAGGTGTTCAAGGAGAGATCCAAAGACACCAACATAATGAATAAAGAAGAAATGATGTGCAAGTTCAAGATGAGCCATCTCTAAGAGCTCATTTGCTTGTAGCTTGCCATCCTATGGTGATCATGGATATGGGAAGATGATATACCCAAAAGATAATCTCTACCATAGTGGAGTATGGGGAGCAATTTTCAAGTCTTCACCAAGCTAGCGCAATCAAGAAAGGTGTTCCATCTTGAGGGGTAGAAGATTGTCATCATCAAGCTCAAGTGGAAGATGCGCAATACAAAGGTATGTTCTTGATAGGGTTTCCTTCTTACTCGTCTCGTGGTGTTAGTTGGAGAGACCGGTTTATAGGATAGATGACCGTACTATCAAGAGGGGCTCTCGAGTGAGTAACTTAATCATATCCTTCAGAGAGAGCTCAAACGTTTGCATACTTGGCATCATCTTTATTGATTGTTATTTGTATCTTATCCATGTGAGGTTCTAGATTTGTGGTAATATTCATAACAAGCTCTAGTTCATCGAAAACGGATTTCATATGCATTCTCTATTGCATTTTCGATATTGGAGGTTTTACTGGTTTGTCTTTTAGAGATAGGTAAAACCTTCCATTATTTGGTTCTTACTCATATGAGGTTTTAGATATTGTTTTAATCTTCATAACAAGCTCTAGTTCATCGAAAACGGATTTCATATGCATTCTCTATTGTGTTTTCGATGTTGGAGATTTTACCGGTTTGTCTTTTTAATAGAGATAAAACCTTTCGTCATTTGGTTCTATACTCCCTTGCTGGACTATGATGTTTTTCTGTATGATATTGTAGATCTCATTGTCCTCTTTAAAACGAGCCCAAGATCATCAAAATCAGAGTCCGGATGCAAAAGTTATGATTGTTTTCGTATTGGTCTGTCTGCCAGTTTTTGTAAGACCGGAGACTCCGGACTAAATCTCCGGTCTATCTCCGGACTATGTACAGATTGACCTCCAGTTTGTCCCCGTTTGGCCTGGGTACACCGGAGACTCCGGTCCCAGTCCGGAGACTCTGGACCGGGCGATTCCTAGGCCTAACGGTTGGATTTCTAGGGACCTATTTAAGGGGCCCTTCTTCCCCATTGGTTCCCTAACCTTCCTTGCAAGTTTTCCCCTCCATTGTTGGCCTTCTTCAGCTTGCTATCCCTCAATCCCTCCATTGATTCTTGCATATTCTTGAGGGATTTGAAAGAGGAGATCTAGATCTACAATCCCACCAATCAATCTCTCCTCTAAGTGAGGGGAACATCTTGGGATCTAGATCTTGAAGTCTTTTGTGGATTTCTTCCATTGTTCTTCCTCTCTTATTCCCCCATAAGCTTTTGTAGTTTTGGTGGAATTTGGGAGAGAAGGACTTGAGCACTTCTTGTGTTCTTGCCATTGCATTTGGTGCATGGTTTGAGTTCTCGGTAAGGATTTGATTGGGTGAAAGGTGAGAAGCTTTTTACTCTTGGGTTCATTGGAACCCTAGATGGTTTGATAGTTTTGCAGGTTTGTGGATTACTTGGGGCCTCCAATTAAGTTGTGGAGCTTTCCCCAAGCTTGTTTGTTGGGAGCCTCCAATTGAGTTGTGGAGAAGTGCCCCAACCTTGTGAGAGGTTCCGGATTGCCACCGACAAGTGCACCAATAGTGGAAGTGTGGATCGATCCCGGTAGGGTGAGATTCATAGGAGAACAAGGGAGGCCTTTTGTGGCATTGGTTGTTTGATACCACCTCCTCTCCAAACGAGACGTACTCCATGTTGGGAGGAACTCGGTAAAATATCGTCATCTCCGCGTGCTTCGGTTATCTCTATATCCGAGCTCTTACTTATGCACTTTACTTTGTGATAGCCTTCGTGCTTGAAGTATATATCTAGCTATCACATAGTTGCTTGTCTTGCTTAGCATAAGTTGTTGGTGCAAATAGGTGAACCCTAGTTGTTCTAGGTTTTGTGCTTAACAAAGTAAAATGCTAGTTTAATTCCGCCTTTGTTGAGCCACTCTCGGAAAAGTTTTTAACCGCCTATTCACCCCCCTCTAGGCGGCATTTGTATCCTTTCAATTGGTATTAGAGCCCGGTCTCTCATTTTAGGCTTCACCGCCTTGAGAGTAAAGATGTCGGCTAGGGTATTAGTTCACAATGGAATGTTCACATTCGATGGCACAAATTATGATATATGGAAAACTCGTATGCTTATTCATTTTAGGGACATGGACCCAAATTTGGAGCATATTGTAGATATAGGTTTTTCTCCTCCTATGGATTTCGAAAATCTATCTTGTGAGGATGAGAAAAACTTATATCTTGATACTCAAGCTTCTAATGTGCTTGTTAATGCTTTGAGCTATGTAGTTACATCTTCAATCATTCCTTTTTGGAGCGCTCATGAGTTATGGACAAAACTTCAAGATAAATATGATGTGTCAAATATTCTTGAGGATGATTGTGTTGCTTCCACTTCCGGTCGAGATGTGTTCTCATCTTCTACCACTTCACCAACATGTGATTTTTTACAAGGTAATGATATGGTGAGTGGTGATAGAAATTGCAATGTGGATAGTGAGCTTACTATTTTTCATCCTTCATTTCAATCTAGTTGCAATGGTATATTGTTGGACCCTAACACTTGTAGCACCCAAAACTCCTTATATGCTTGTGTTGGTAATCCTTGCATATCATGTATAAATGGATTGAATAAATCTTATGATGATATGCTTGTGTTGTCTTGTTGCCATGATAAAAATACTTCTACTTCCTCTAGTGCTTGTGTTGCTAACCATGTGGAGGAAAACGAAAATTCTATTGGCCAAGACAAGATCTTGAATGAAGCTTCAAATAATTCATCATCATCTCTTGGTACCCACCTATGCCTTATGGCTAGGGATTCAAAGGTAACTCCTACTTTGGAACCCAATACCTCTTGTGATGATGAGGATGAGGATAATAAGGAAAAATAGATTAATGTTGATGATTTATATGAAAAGGGTGAGATGGTGTATCATGCTCTTGTTAAGAGTAATGTTGCTTGCTCTAACTTCGTTGAAATATTGGACCTTGCTACTAAGAGCAAAGAACATATTGACAAGTTAGAAGCACAAATTGAGGAGCATGAGAACACCATTGATAAAATGAGTAGCTTTGAGCGTGAGTATGCTAATCAAATTGCACATCTAAATGAAGCTCTTGAAGAGGAACAAACCGCTAAGGAATCTCTTAAGGAGACTTTTGCTCTAGAGTTTTCTAGAGTGAAGGAATCTCATGATAGAGATCTTGAGGTGGCTAGTGATCTAAGAAGTAAAAATTATGGGCTTCAAGTTGCTTATGTATACTCCTTGAGGATTTTGAGCACCTCAAAAATGGCTCTAGGGTCATCAAGGGTGAGCTCATCAAAATCACCGAGTCACATGAGAAACTTAAAGCCTCTTACTCAAAAGAGCCTTCGAAGTTGCCCTCACCTCTTGCAATTAGTTATGATGCTTGTGCTACTAACTTTATTTCTTATGAAGCATCTATTTTGAAGGAGAATGTTGAGCTAAATACTCAACTTGCTTTGCTAACTAGCAAGTATAAGATCTTGAAAGAAAGTCATGATAAGCTATCAAGATCACATGAGGATCTTCTAGCCTCCCATGATAGGCTAAAATTAGCTCATGAGGCTATTATGTCAAAGGTAACATCTAATGAGCCTCAAGTGGATATTAGCACTACTTCTACTCCAAATGTCATATTGCCACGTGATAGTCCTTGTAATTCATCCACTCATGCCATCGCTACATCTTGTGATGAATTACATTCCGTGCCTTGTTGTTCTAACAATATAGCATCCACTTCCTCTAGTATTGTTGTTCGCACTAACCATGTAGAGGAAATTAAAGAGCTCAAGGCTCAAGTCACTTCTTTGAAGAATGACTTGAAAACGGGTGATAAATGCAAGGCCACACTCAACAACATCTTGAGTGTGCAAAAATCCCCCAATGACAAGGGTGGACTTGGATTCAACTCCAATATCAAGAACAAGTCCAGTATCAAGTTGAAGCACAGGGGCAATAAGAAAAAGGGCCAAGATCAAATCAAGAATCTGACCAACATTGTTTGCTTCATGTGCAAGGAAGAAGGACATCATGTTAAGTATTGCCCATTGAAGAAGAAGCCCCTTGGCAAGAAGCAACAAGGGAAGTGGCCTCAAGCTCAACCTCTTGTTAGAAATGGGCCTCCTCCCAAGAAGACTCAAGGTCTTCCTCAAGTTGTTGCTTCACCCAACAATAAATATGGTAAGATAAGAACTTGCTACATTTTCCGCGAGAAAGGGCACATTTCTTCCTCATGCACCATTGGTATCTCCTCATCCAACCCTATAATGATTGATGATGCTTATTCTCTTTATACGGATGAGGTTGGCAATGTGTTTGCCAAATTTGTTGGTTCTCAATGTGGGTTCAAGAAAAGAACCATTTGGGTTGCCAAGCCTATTGTGACTAACTTATTAGGACCCAACTTGGTTGGGGACCAACAAGCCAAAACTTGATCAATAGGTGTGTTTGGAGGGCATTGGAGGCTTTGTTACATTATGAAGAATTGAGGGATCTTCATCATTTATTCTTGTCAAGTCAATCCATTTGGATTATCATGCTTCTATCATATATCCAATGTTCCTCCTTGCGGTAACATGTGCTTAACTCATTTACATTGAAAGTTACTTGCTCCCTTATGCATATGTTGGTTTTGTACCTTTGTATGTGTTTGTACATGTTGTGCTTCCCTCGTACTTATATTGAGTTATCAAGTATACTTGTGTATGTTGGTTGTCACACCATGTATTTGTGTCTCTTGGGTTGGAGCCTTTGTTGAATTTATTTGGTATCTTTCTTGGCTCTTGTGAGAGATTAATGGACTATCCCATTTTGGGGGAGTGTTATGCTTGGGCATTCCACAATCCTAATATGTGTGTACATGAGGAATACCACTTAGTATGTATATTACAAGTTTATCTAGTCTCTATGTGGTATGTCTTTCTCATGAGAAATTCAAGTTCCATAATGTTCATTAATCATCTCTATTTGGATGTTTTTACCTCTTGTTGAGTATTCTTGGTTTATCACATTATGGGGGAGTCATACGCTTTATGCATATTACAAACCTAGAAAATGTGGACACTTGAGGTAGTGTCACTTAGAATTGATATTGATAATTATCTAGCTCCTAAAGTGGCACATTTAGCTCAAACAAGTTCCAATTCCCTTGGATTGATTTTATTGCTCATCTTTTGGATCTTGTTTGCGAGAGTTTTCTTGGTATGTGTTTCCCCATATTTGGACCTCCATATCCTCCATAAAAACCATTTGCTTCAAGTTACTTTAATCTTTTATGATTATGTGACTATTTGGAGCTATCAAGAATCTCTATCTAAGCATCAAGCTTAATTTTTATATTTCGTCATATGCTTATTGTTGTGAATATGATCATGATATCCTTGAAAACTACCTTGGGAAATGTTTCCATGTAATTATTGTCATTGGAGAAGTGGTACTCCATATATGGTAGAATTTATTGATCATATTCATTTTGGCCTTTGCTTAAATTTTTTTCTACCTCTTGCCAACAAAATGTTTTGTGTTCTCTCCCAAGCTTTCCTTGCCTATTATGGATCTTCTTATTTTTTATCCTTGTGTGTTTTATTTAATGAGGTACTAGTGATGATCCCATTTGTGTGCATTGTGCATTCAAAAGGAAAATCCTACATAATGCACTATCCATGGGGGAGCTCTCCTATATTATTTAGAACACTCATATTTATGCTTTTTGTTTTGTTACATATCATGTTTTATGTGCTTGGAAGTTTGATCTTTTCTTTTGGTACTTTGTGCCATCATTAAAAGTGTAGAGAGTTTGGTTTGTGTGTTGGAACCTTGCTTTTCGGGAGTTGGTTTTGTCTCATTCCTTGTTACTTGTTTGATCCCTTAGGATGAGATAAATCCTTGAGCATTGGTGTTTTTGTCTATGTTTTGCTCTTTGGCTGTTTCCTTGTTCATTTGTTGAATTTGTGTCCTTTCATGTGTTGATTTGGATCTTTGATACAATTTGGACACCCTTTTGTCGTGTCACGCTCTTATGTGCAACTTCTTGGTTTACTTGGTGTTTTTGTTCAAATTGTATCTCCTTTTTGTTTCTTGAAATCTTGTGTATGCATATTTACTACATGTTCTATATTATGGCATGCTTTCTTTCTTGATCCAATATATAGGGGATTCTCCACCAAATCCTATCGGCTAAGATATGCATGAAATTCAATTTCATATCAATATGCACATATTTATGTGGAGTCTCTCCTATGTATTGTAGTTTCTCTAACTACTTTGGACCCAATGAGTTTTGGGACCATTGTGTACTTGAATGTGTTATAGGTACATTGGAGATTCATTGGATGCTTTTCAATAATAAGAAGATGTGGGGACTAATACGTTGCAAACGTATCCATAATTTTTGATGTTCCATGCTTGGTTTTATCTACTTTCTTATGTTTTGTCCACACTTTGGAGTACTTTTCATATGATTTCTTGTACTAACCTATTAACAAGAGCCACAGTGCCAGCTGCCTGTTTTCTACTGTTTTTGGTTCTAGGAAAGTCAAAAAATGAATATTCTCGGAATTGGACGGGACAAAAGCCAAAGTCAGTTTTTCACCGAGGGACACCCGGAGCCAGAATACGAGACGAAGAAGGGCCAGAGGGCGGCCACACCACCTGGCCGCACGGCCAGGCCTGTCCCGCGCCAAGGGGTGGTGTGGCCAGCCCAGGCACCCCCTATGCCTCTCCTTCCGCCTATAAGTTGCCTCCGATATAGAAACCCTAAGTACCCAATCAAAATTCCATGAAAGAGTTTGTAGCCGCCGTCATCTCCATCCCTAGATAGGGAGGGATCTGAAGCTCTTCCCGGCACCCTGCCAGAGAGGGGAATTCACCCTGGAGGACTTCTTCATCATCATGCAAGCCTCCGGTGTGATGCGTGAGTAGTTCATCTCTGGACTACGGGTTCATGTAGTAGCTAGATGGCTAGTTCTCCTCCTTTGTGCTATCATGTTTAGATCTTGTGAGCTCCGTTCATGATCAAGATCATCTATTTGTAATTCCTACATGTTGTGTTTGCGGGGACCCGATGGATATTGAGATGCTATTTCAGATTGATTATTGATTCTACCATGTCTTTGTTATTTGTGATCTTGCATGCTTTCCGTTGTTAGTAGCTATCTTGGCCAAGTAGATGCTAGCAACTCCAAGAGTTAGTATTTATGCTCGATAGTGGGTTCATGCCTCTAGTAATCTGGGGAAGTGACAGAAATCTCTAAGGTACTAGATGTGTTGTTGCTACTAGGGAGAAAACAACAATCCTTTGTTCATAGAACAATCGTATTGTTTACTTTACACGCAATTCGTAATGCAATTATCTGTTGCTTGCAACTTAATACTAGAGAGGGTTCGGATGATAACCTAAAGGTGGATTATTAGTCATAGATGCAGTTGGATGGCGGTCTATGTATAATGTTGTAATGCCCAATCGAATCTCAAAGGAGTCAAGATGAGTAGTATATGCTTGTATGCTTTCTCGATGTTTTTCAATTACCCCGCTGTAATTTGTTCACCCAACATGTTATCTATCTTAAGGAGAGCCACCACTAGTGAACTATGGACCCTGGTCCTTTCTTTTACTATCAATCTACAATCAAATGTTTACTGCTTTGTGTTTACTTTCTGCAAACTTTTACTTCTTTCCATTCGATACGTTTAATCCTTTGTTTTTAGCAAAACCGATGAGATTGACAACCTCATCGCAAGTTGGGAACAGAGTTCTGGGGTTGTGTTGTGCAGGTCTCCATGTTGCTGCTAGCACTGGTAGTGCGCCTTGCCAAAGTTCAGCTAGCTACACCTTTGGGGTGTTTCCTTGCTCCTACTGGATTGATAACCTTGGTTTCATAACTGAGGGAAAACTTACTGTTGTGCTCATCATACCTTCCTCTTGGGGTTCCCCAACGAGCTCGTTAATACACGAGTCAGCAAGTACTTTTTCTGGCGCCGTTTCCGGGGAGTCAAGGACATCTTCACAAGGGGAGTCCCTCATAACCAATCTCTTTACTTTGTTTTTTTGTTTTGCTTGGTTTACTTTTGCTTTGTTTGCTTGTTTCTTTATCAAAAACACACAAAAAATTAGTTTTACTAGTTTGCTTTCTTTATTAAAAACACACAAAAATTAGTTCCTATCTTAAGTTGCCATTATGTCTAGCATTTCTCCAATCACTATGTCACTTGAGGAAATGATTTTCACATTTAAACAAGGAATTGAAGAGAGTTTCAAAGAAGCTTGGTCTAGAATCTCTAATCTACATAAAAAAACTAAACCTAAAATGACTCAAAGCTTGTTCCTTAGCAGTTTTTACCTTGGAATTGCACTTTGCTATAGATATGCTTTAGATGTTGTTGTGGGAAGAGATTTCCTCCAATGCAATGAGGATGATGCTGTTAATGCCATAAAGAAATTGGTCTTTACTTACAACTTGCCTAGCAAATCTGATTCTTCTTTCATAAACATATTTGCTAGATTGAACACTCTTGAGACCCACACTACTAGTTTAAAGGATTGCTATAACACGCTTAGAGAGCATCATAACTATGTTCCAATAAATTCTGAACTCTCAGAATGGCTTCCCACAGTAAAGATTGCTATAAACAATGAAACTTTTCATGCTCGCTGTGATATCATGTCTAAATTTTGTCTTATGCCCAAAGATATTTATGAATCTTTGGGGGCTTTCTGAAGGAGGAGAAGAAACTTTTCTTGCTAATAATGCAACAATATTACCCATTGGAATAGCTGAAGGAGTGTTTACAAAGATCGTAGAGAAAATGGTTTCTACTGATTATCTTGTTATTGAATGTGTAGGAAAAGGACAAATCACACTTGGAAGATCGCTATTGAAACTCCTTGGAGCAATAATATATATGGAAAAGGTCACCATGCACTTTGTTTCTCCACCAATCATTCACAAGTTCCCCAAGGTTAAGAATAAAAGTAAGAGAGGTAAGGGCAAGAAATTTGGTTTTAATGCTTCTTCAAACACTTGATCCTTTTTCTTGCTTCTTATGCCTAACTTAAAGGCGTTAAAGAAAAGTACTCATTGGGAGATAACCCAAAAGTTTTAGATGAGTCTTGGAAGTTATTACCTCTGTAATAACCGCTCCTTATCCTTTTTATTTGCTTTTTGTGTGCCAAGAGTAACCTCTAATGAGAGAGAAGTAATGATTGGGAAAGTTACTATCCCGAAACATATTTCTGTGCTTCACCATAAACATTCGTGTAAAATCTCTGTACGTCCTTTTGAGGCGTGAATTTTTGTTCTTCTTCCCCAGGTTGTTATCTAACTTTCGTTAGTTCAAAACTTTTCGATTTGAGCAACAGAAGGTCTTCGAAAAAATTCGTCTTTACCTACTGGTCTGTTTTGACAGATTTCTGCCATTTTCTGCATTTGCTTCTTGTTGGTTCCTTTTTTAGTTCTTTTGGGGAATTGAGCTTTTTGAGGGAAGTGCTACAGTAGCTTGTGTTTTAATGGAAGTTTTATTGGTGTTAGAACTGAACCTAAAGACATATTATCTTGAGTGCACTAATGTTGCTAATAAAGATTGTGTGAAATTTTGTATGAAGGAAAAATTTCAGGTGTATGGAAGGAATGCGTAATGAGATGAAGGATGGACTAAAGCTCAATCTTGGGGATTCCACATGTGTAACCCCAAGAAATATCCAAGAAGTACAAACTTCAAAGCTTGGGGATGCCCAAGGCATCCCCCTCTTCATCAATAAAAATCCCAGGTTTCTTCCAAACACTTTATTTTTATTGTTTCATGCACATTTGTGTTGTTCTTGGAGCGTCTTCTTTTTCGTTTTTGTTTTTGTTTTTGTTTTTTGTTTGCTTGGTTTTCTTAGTTTTCTGAATAAATTGGTTGGACCCCCTCTTTCATACATTGGTTTTCAAAAAGTTTGGTTTGGATTGGAAAAGAGTAGGAAAGCTCATGCTTAAGTAGTAAAGAGAGCTTGTTTTTGACTGTGGCCTATGCTTTGTCATGCTATGTTTGATATTGTTTTGGCTTTATGCTTAGTATTATTTGTTGTAGCATGACTTGTTGTAAACAATTGAGATTGCTTATTGTGCCTTTGAAGAATCATGCGTTGTTTTAGCATATTAAAGCATAGTATTGTGGTATTCTCCTTTGATGCTTTATTTGGGTTAACTTGGCAAATGATCACACCATGTTATGACTATCCAAAGTCACCATAGCCTTGATGATCCTTTAGTTTTCAACTTGTAGTATCACTTTATGCTTTGATCAATGATGTTTTGTCGCTCTGCATGATTATGGCCATTAATGCTCTCTTAGTTTGTCGATCCTAGTCTTTTGCTAGCCTCCACAACCAAGTATGAGTTCCACCCATGCATCCAACTCCTTAAACCAAGTTATTCCAAAGAGTCCACCATACCTACCTATTAGCATATGCTATTCCAAGTATATTCATGTTTTTATCTACCTTCCGAATTAAACTTGTTATGAGAAAACTAGTGATTAAAGCTCTCACGAACTTGATGGCACACTTTACTTTTCTTGCCCTTAATAAACTTGAACCATTGTGTCGTCTATGTTGTATATGCTTGCACTTATTTGTTGGGGATTAGCAGAACCATGCTGTCATGGGGAAAGCTTTCAACATTGCACTTGTACTTTGTACCTAGTTGATATCATGCTCTTTTGTATATGGATGTCGTCGATGTGAAATGAAAGGGGAGGTTGTAAGTCCATTGAGTTATGTATGTGTGTTAGAGAAACGCCTGGACCGCTTGTCTAATCCATGTTGTCATGGTGGAAACCTGCATCATAACCATAATGAGCTGTCTATGAAGCATTCTTCTTATAAAAAAAGAGTCAGATATTGAGAAAAAAGAGAAAAAGAAAAAAAAGATTATGAAAAGAGGAAAGAGAGAAAAAAGCACCATATTCCCATGGTAAATAAGAAGATTGCTAAGATGATCGTTGTCTGCTTGCCTTGTCATTTTGATATGGGGATTCTTCCCTATCATCGGGCAAGGGGTACCCCGTTGGTGGTTCTCTATGATACACATGTACTTACGATGACAAGAACTTACTGGTGACTAAACTTGAGTAGCATGAGGAGCGGCCCTCGTATTCAAGGGACATGAGATTTCCAACTTATACTTTGTCAAGCATATACACCATAGTTTGTTCACTTTAACCTTAATCACTTCAAGATGCTTATGATAGGGGCAATGAGAGCTGAAAGCTAATAAGTACCATAATTTTTGGAAGCTCTTTATGAAACTTGAATCTCTGCTTCCTTCTATTAAGGCCTTTATTTTACTTTTATGTTGAGTCTCCACCTTCTACCTTTATGCACCTAGTTTGAGAGCATAGTGGCCATTCTTAGTTCTATGTGCATTGTCCCAAAACTTGTTGATTAATGCATAACCTTGATATTGCTTGTTTTAAACTATTTGTATCTAGTCACTCTTATGAACTTTGAAGGTGTCCTATGCATTTATGTTTGCTACTCTATGAGGGACAAGCTGAATACTTCTATTCTATGTTTTCTTTATGTGAAACAAACAAACGTCTTGCAAAGCATTGTTATTCATTAATCTTTTGTTTGTGCCTTTTCATGTTGCAACATAGTTTCTTTGCCTTATTGCTAGAACTCTGTCTTTCATTTTATGATTGAATTACTATGATCCTAGCTTTGAATATTTTACAAATACTTTGATCAAGTTTATGATGGTGCATGTCACCTAAAAAATTATTCTTTCTTTTTATCACTTGGGGATGTTGATACGTTGCAAACGTATCCATAATTTTTGATGTTCCATGCTTGCTTTTATATACTTTATTATGTTTTGTCCACACTTTGGAGTACTTTTCATATGATTTCTTGGACTAACCTATTAACAAGAGCCATAGTGCCAGCTGCCTGTTTTCTACTCTTTTTGGTTCCAGGAAAGTCAAAATGAATATTCTCGGAATTGGACGGGACAAAAGCCAAAGTCAGTTTTTCACCGAGGGACACCTGGAGCCAGAATACGAGACGGAGATGGGCCAGAGGGCGGCCACACCACGTGGCCGCGCGGCCAGGCCTGGCCCGCGCCAGGGGGTGGTGTGGCTAGCCCAGGCACCCCCTCGGCCTCTCCTTCCGCCTATAAGTTGCCTCCAATACAGAAACCCTAAGTACCTGATCAAAATTCCACGAAAGAGTCTGTAGCCGCCGTCATCTCCATCCCTAGATCAGGAGGGATCTAAAGCTCTTCCCGGTACCCGGCCGGAGAGGGGAATTCACCCTGGAGGCCTTCTTCATCATCATGCAAGCCTCCAATGTGATGCGTGAGTAGTTCATCTCTGGACTACGGGTCCATGTAGTAGCTAGATGGCTGGTTCTCCTCCTTTGTGCTATCATGTTTAGATCTTGTGAGCTCCGTTCATGATCAAGATCATCTATTTGTAATTCATACATGTTGTGTTTGCGGGGATCCGATGGATATTGAGATGCTATTTCAGATTGATTATTGATTCTATCATGTCTTTGTTATTTGTGATCTTGAATGCTTTCCGTTGTTAGTAGCTATGTTGGCCAAGTAGATGCTAGCAACTCCAAGAGTTAGTATTTATGCTCGATAGTGTGTTCATGCCTCTAGTAATCCTGGGAAGTGACATAAATCTCTAAGGTACTAGATGTGATGTTGCTACTAGGGAGAAAACAACAATCCTTTGTTAATAGAACAATCGTATTGTTTACTTTACACGCAATTCGTAATGCAATTATCCGTTGCTTGCAACTTAATACTAGAGGGGTTTGATAACCTGAAGGTGAATTATTAGTCATAGATGCCGTTGGATGGCGGTCTATGTATAATGTTGTAATGCCCAATCGAATCTCAAAGGAGTCAAGATGAGTAGTATATGCTTGTATGCTTTCTCGATGTTTGTCAATTACCCCGCTGTAATTTGTTCACCCAACATGTTATCTATCTTAAGGAGAGCCACCACTAGTGAACTATGGACCTTGGTCCTTTCTTTTACTATCAATCTACAATCAAATGTTTACTGCTTTGTGTTTACTTTCTACAAACTATTACTTTCTTCCACTCGATACGTTTAATCCTTTGTTTTCAGCAAAACCGGTGAGATTGACAACCTCATCGCAAGTTGGGGACAGAGTTCTGTGGTTCTGTTGTGCATGTCTCCACGTTTGTTCACCATAGTTTGTTCACTTTAACCTTAATCACCTAAAGATGCTTATGATAGGGGCAATGAGAGCTGAAAGCTAATAAGTACCATAATTTTTGGAAGCTCTTTATGAAACTTGAATCTCTACATCCTTCTATGAAGGCCTCTCTTTTACTTTTATGTTGAGTCTCCACCTTCTATCTTTATGCACCTACTTTGAGAGCATAGTGGCCATTCTTCGTTCTATGTGCATTGTCCCAAGGCTTGTTGATTGATGCATAACTTTGACATTGCTTGTTCTTAAACTATTTGTATCTAGTCACCCTTATAAACTTTGAAGGTGTCCTATGCATCTATGTTTGCTACTCTATGAGGGACAAGCTGAATGCCACTATGCTATGTTTTCTTTATGTGAAACAAACAAACGTCTTGCAAAGCATTGTTATTCATAATCTTTTGTTTGTGCCTTTTCATGTTACAACATAGTTGCTATGTCTTATTGTTAGAACTTTATCTTTCATGCTATATTGAAGTACTATGATCCCAACTATCAATGTTTTATAAATGCCTTGATCAAGATTGTGATGGTGCATGTCACCTCAAAAATTATTCTTTCTTTTTATCACTTACCTACTCGAGGACGAGGAGGAGTTAAGCTTGGGGATGTTGATACGTTGCTAACGTATCTATAATTTTTGATGTTCCATGCTTCGTTTTTATCTACTTTATTATGTTTTGCCCACACTTTGGAGTATTTTTATATACTTTCTTGGACTAACCTATTAACAAGATGCCACAGTGTCAGCTGCCTATTTTCTGCTGTTTTTGGTTCCAGGAAAGTCAGAAAATGAATATTCTCGGAATTGGATGGGACAAAAGCCAAAGTTAGTTTTTCACCGAGGGGGACACGGAGCCAGAAGACGAGACGGAGAGGGACCAGGGGCTGGCCACACCATGTGGTGGCGCGGGCTAGCCCTGGCTGCGCCACCAGGTGGTGTGGGCCCCTCAGGCCTCCACCGACCTTGCCTCTTCGCCTATAAGATGCCTCCCGATGCAAAAACCCTAAATCGAACAGCTTCCAGCCACGAAAAGTTCCACAGTGCCGCCGCCACCGAGGGGAGATTCGGGGGACAGAAAGTCTATGTTCCGGATCCCTGCTAGGACGGGGAAGTGCCCTCGGAGCCATGTCCATCGATCTCCACCACCATCTCCATCGCCGTTACTGATTCCCATGATGATGAGGGAGTAGTTCTTCCTTGAGGCTAAGGGCTCTACCGGTAGCTATGTGTTCATCTCTCTCTATGCATGATCATATTGTGATCATGAGCTTTGTAATCAAGTAGATCTACCTTGCTACTCAGGTGCTTTAATAGATCTTTGCTCTCCCCATGTGTGTGAAAGTGACAGCGTGCACACCATGGTGGCACTTAGGCTAGAGATTACAAATACATGTTATGAATTATATTTGGAGTTGGATGTCTCTATGAAATTGTGGTGTTTGTTGGAACCATCTAGTGCTCAAGGTGACAGTGTGGGGTTATCTAGATGCGGAAAGCGAACTTTGAGGTGTGCTGTTATAACCCTACCATGGATTAGAGTGTCCAAGCGGAGAGTAGTTCAGAGTAGTATCATAAAGAGAAGATTTTTATATGAGAGTGTTCACTAGTGAATGTATGATCCCTAGGCCTAGTTTCTTAGCATTGAAACACTGTTTGCAACTAGATCTGTTACATGTTTACTTGCTTCCATCTTTATTTCAGTTTGCCTTTAGTCTCTTCCACGCCATCAAGCTATTTTCTAGCACTGTTACCACTTGTATTTCACTATCTCTTCGCCGAACTAGTGCACCTATACACCTGACAAGTGTATTGTGTGTGTTGGGGACACAAGAGACTTCTTGTATCTTGATTTAAGGATTGCTTTAGAGGGAATACCTTTGACCACTTCCTCCCTGAGTTCGATAAACCTTGGGTGATCCACTTAAGGGAAAACATGTTGCTGTTCTACAAACCTCTGCACTTGGAGGCCCAACAATTGTCTACAAGAATAGAAGTGCGTAGACATCAAGCTATCTTCTGGCACCGTTGCCGGGGACTGAAGAAGAAGAAGCTCCCATGTCAACCAGGCACCAGCAAGTATTTTTTGGCGCTGTTGCCGGGGAGGTAAGGTAAAAGGTACTCACATCCTCCGGTGTGAGTGCTCGAAGTTACTTCCTTTAGATTCTGCAATTTTGTCTTTTTTTTCTTGTTTTCGCTAGTTAGGCTTAATGGAAAACAACAACAAAATTAGAGAGATTTATAGTATTTATCTTGAGTTAGGACATGAAGTGTTTGAAGAGAAAATTAAAAAACCTATGGAACTTTATTTGCATTCTAATAGCAATGTTGTTAGTATGAATTCTTTGGACACCATTATTGCTAATGCTATGGAAAAGTCTAAGCTTTGGGAAGCTAGTTTTTATGAAAATGATCTTTTTAGTTCCCCAGCTTTGGAAGATAACTATTCTATTGCTTATGATGATACCAAACCTCCAATATATGATGATTATAATGATGAATATGATATTTTCAGTCCACCTACTATTGAGGAGAAAATTAATGATTACAATATGCCTCCTATATTTGACGATTATGGTGATGAGAAAAATAATGATAGTTATTTTGTTGAATTTGCTCCCACCACAATTAATAAGAATGACTATGCTTATGTGGAGAGTAATAATTATTATATGCATCTGGCTCATGATAAGAATGTTTTAGGTGATAGTTATATTGTTAATTTTATTCATGATGCTATTGAAAGTCATTATGAGAGAGGGAAACAAGGTTTTATGTGTCTCAACAATATTAAGTTTCCCCTCTTTATGTTGAAAGTCTTAAAGTTGCACTTGTTTTGCTTTCCTATGCTTGTTGCTTTGTGCTTTCATGACTTGTTTATTTACAAGATTCTTATGTATAGGAAGTGGGTTAGACTTAAATGTGCTTTGAATTTGCTTCTTGATGCTCTCTTTTACTTCAATTCATATTTCCTATGTGAGCATCTTCTCAAATTATCATGCCTAACTTAAAGGCGTTAAAGAAAAGTACTTATTGGGAGATAACCCAAAAGTTTTAGTTGAGTATTGGAAGTTATTACCTCTGTAATAACCGCTCCTTATATTTTTGTGTGGTTTTTGTGCCAAGAATAACCTCTAATGAGAGAGAAGTAATACTTGGGCAAGTTGTTGTCCCGAAATAGATTTTAGTTCTTCGCTGTAAAAAATCATGTAAAATATCTTTACGTCGGTTTGAGTTGTAATGTTTTGTGCTTCTGCCCCAGGTTGTTATCTAACTTTCATTAGTTCAACACTTTTCGATTTGAGCAACAGAAGGTCTTCGAAAAAATTGGTTTTTACCTGCTGGTCTGTTCTGACAGATTTCTGCCATTATTTGCATTTGCTTCTTGTTGGTTCCTTTTTGGGTTCTCTTTGGGGAATTGAGGTTTTCAAGGGAAGTGCTACAGTAGCTTGTGTTTTAATGGAAGGTTTATTGGTGTTGACACTAAACCCAAAGACTTATTTTCTTGAGTGCACTAATGTTGCTAATAAATATTGTGTGAAGTTTTGTATGAAGGAAAAATTTCAGGTGTATGGAGAGAATGATGTAATGAGATGAAGAATGGACTAAAGCTCAAGCTTGGGGATGCCACCCGTGTCACCCCAAGAAATATCCAAGAAGTACAAGCGTCAAAGCTTGGGGGTGCCCAAGGCATCCCCTTCTTCAGGAATAAAAATCCCAGGTTTCTTCCAAACACTTCATTTTTATTGTTTCATGCACAGTTGTGTTGTTCTTGGAGCGTCTTCTTTTTCTTTTTCATTTTGGTTTTTCGTTTGCTTGGTTTTCTTAGTTTGCTGAATAAATTGGTTGGACCCCCTCTTTCATACATTAGTTTTCAAATAAGTTTGGTTTGGATTGGAAAAGAGTAGGAAAGTTCATGCTTAAGTGGTAAAAGGAGTTTGTTTATGACTGTGGCCTATGGTTTGTCATGCCATGCTTGATATTGTTTTGGCTTTATGCTTAGTGATCTTTGCTATAGAATGACTTGTTATAAACAATTGAGATTGCTTAATGTGCCTTGGAAGAATCATGCGTTGTTTTAGCATATTAAAGCATAGTATTGTGGTATTCTCCTTTGATGCTTTATTTGGGTTGACTTGGCACATGCTCACACCATGTTATCACTATCCAAAGTCACCATAGCCTTTATGATCCTTTAGTTTTCGACTTGTAATATCACTTTATGCTTTAATTAATGATGTTTTGTCGCTTTGCATGATTATGGCCATTATTGCTCTCTTAGTTGGTCCCTCCCAGTCTTTTACTAGCCTCTACAACCAAGTATGAGTTCCACTGATGCATCCAACTCCAAATAAAACCAAGTTATTCCAAAGAGTCCACCATACCTGCCTATTAGCATTTGCTATTCCAAGTATATTCATGTTTTATCTACCTTCCAAATTAAACTTGTTATGTGAAAATTAGTGATTAAAGCTCTCACGAACTTGATGGCACGCTTTATTTTCTTGCACTTAATAAACTTGAACCATTGTGTCCATCTTTGTTGCGTATATGCTTGCGCTTTATAAGTTGAAGTTAACAGAACCATGTATCATGGGGAACGCTTTCAACATTGAACTTATATTCCATTGATATCATGATTCTTTTGCTTATAGATCCCGGCGGTGTGAAATAAAAGTGGAACTTGTAAGATCATGGATTTTGTATGTGTGTTAGAGAAACGCCTGGGCTGCTAGACTAAGTCATGCCTAATCATGGTGGAAACTTGCAGCATAACCATAATGAGCACTCTATGAAGCATCCTCAATAAAAACCTATGCAAATAGCAAATAAAAAGATCGCTGAGATGCTCATTGTCTGCTTGCCTTGTCATTTTGATTATGGGATAGATCCTATATCATGTGCAAGGGGTACCCCGTTGGCGGTTCTCTATGATACATATGTACTTACAATGACAAGAGCTTACTTGTGACTGAAGTTGAGTAGCATGAGGTTTGGTCTTCGTAAGTAAGGGGCTTGAGATTTTGGCTTATAACTTGTCAACCATATCCTCTTAGTTGTGTCACTTTAACCTTAATCACCTAAAGATGCTTATGATAGGGGCAATGAGAGCTGAAAGCTAATAAGTACCATAATTTTTGGAAGCTCTTTATGAAACTTGAATCTCTACATCCTTCTATGAAGGCCTCTCTTTTACTTTTATGTTGAGTCTCCACCTTCTATCTTTATGCACCTACTTTGAGAGCACAGTGGCCATTCTTAGTTCTATGTGCATTGTCCCAAGACTTGTTGATTGATGCATAACTTTGATATTGCTTGTTCTTAAACTATTTGTATCTAGTCACCCTTATAAACTTTGAAGGTGTCCTATGCATCTATGTTTGCTACTCTATGAGGGACAAGCTGAATGCCACTATGCTATGTTTTCTTTATGTGAAACAAACAAACGTCTTGCAAAGCATTGTTATTCATAATCTTTTGTTTGTGCCTTTTCATGTTACAACATAGTTGCTATGTCTTATTTTTAGAACTTTATCTTTCATGCTATGTTGAAGTACTATGATCCCAGCTCTCAATGTTTTATAAATGCCTTGATCAAGATTGTGATGGTGCATGTCACCTCAAAAATTATTCTTTCTTTTTATCAGTTACCTACTCGAGGACGAGCAGGAGTTAAGCTTGGGGATGTTGATACGTTGCTAACGTATCTATAATTTTTGATGTTCCATGCTTGGTTTTTATCTACTTTCTTATGTTTTGCCCACACTTTGGAGTATTTTTATATACTTTCTTGGGCTAACCTATTAACAAGATGCCACAGTGCCAGCTGCCTGTTTTCTGCTGTTTTTGGTTCCAAGAAAGTCAGAAAATGAATATTCTCGGAATTGGACGGGACAAAAGCCAATGTCAGTTTTTCACCGAGGGGGACACGGAGCCAGATGATGAGACAGAGAGGGGCCAGGGGCTGGCCACACCATGTGGTGGCGCGGGCTAGCCCTGGCCATGCCACTAGGTGGTGTGGGCCCCTCAGGCTCCACCAACCTTGCCTCTTCGCCTATAAGATGCCTCCCGATGGAAAAACCCTAAATCGAACAGCCTCTAGCCACGAAAAGTTCCGCAGCGCTGCCGCCATAGAAGGGGAGATTCAGGGGACAGAAAGTCTCTGTTCCGGCACCCTGCCAGGACGGGGAAGTGCCCCCGGAGCCATCTCCATCGATTTCCACCACCATCTCCATGGCCGTTGCGGATTTCCATGATGATGAGGGAGTAGTTCTTCCTCGAGGCTAAGGGCTCTACCGGTAGCTATGTGTTCATCTCTCTCTATGCATGATCATATTGTCATCATGAGCTTTGTAATCAAGTATATCTACCTTGCTACTCAAGTGCTTTAATAGATCTATGCTCTCCCCATGTGTGTGAAAGTGATAGCGTGCACACCGTGGTGGCACTTAGGCTAGAGATTACAAATACTTGTTATGCGTTATATTTGGAGTTGGATGTCTGTATGAAATTGTGGTGTTTGTTAGAACCATTTAGTGCTCAAGTTGACAGTGTGGGGTTATCTAGATGCGGAAAGTGAACTTTGAGGTGTGCTGTTATAGCCCTACCATGGATTAGAGTGTCCAACCGGAGAGTAGTTTAGAGTAGTATCATAAAGAGAAGATATTTATATGAGAGTGTTCACTAGTGAAAGTATGAGCCCTAGGCCTTGTTTCTTAGCATTGAAACAACGTTTGCAACTAGATCTGTTACATGTTTGCTTGCTTCCATCTTTATTTCAGTTTGCCTTTAGTCTCTTCCACGCTATCAAGCTATTTTCTAGCACCGTTACCACTTGTATTTCACTATCTCTTCACCGAACTAGTGCACCTATACACCTGACAAGTGTATTGGGTGTGTTGGGGACACAAGATACTTCTTGTATCTTGATTGCAGGATTGCTTGAGAGGGAATACCTTTGACCACTTCCTCCCTGAGTTCGATAAACCTTGGGTGATCTACTTAAGGGAAAACTTGCTGCTGTTCTACAAACCTCTGCACTTGGAGGCCCAACAACTGTCTACAAGAATAGAAGTGCATAGACATCACCCGAGACCTAGCCTATCTATATAAAGGCTAGGAGGGGGCGGCGAGGAGGACACACGCAACCCTAGTTTCCACAACTCTCGCCAGATTGCATCTGCGCGCCCCTGTAATCTTCGATTCCTCCATTAATTCCAAGAGCAGACAAGCAGGAGTAGGGACCTCTACGAGGCCTGAACCTGGGTAAACCTTGCGTCCCTATGTGCTTGTTTGCTAGCCGACTGATGCCTCCAGCGCTCCCTCCTCCAAAACCCAAGTCCATAACAATGGGCATTGATGAGTGAAACCCTCGTCAATTGGCGCCGTCTATGGGAATTGGGAGTGCTGATGTTGTGGATTCTTCGGCCCCATCAACCGCGATCTACAACCCCGCAATAGTGGAGATTTGCCAGATCTTCGGCGCATTCGACTTCACCGTCCACACGCCGGCCACTCGCCCAGCTTTCGAGTCCATGGGCGATGGAATCAGCCTGGCGATCAGGAGCTTCCGCTTCTAGGTCGGTCAGATGGGCACGCTTCGCATGCCTAACCAGCCTACGCCACCCGCGATTGCTCCAGCATCGTGGTTCCCGCCACCAATCGGCACCCTCAACGAGCTCAACACCTCAGCAACAGCTGAGAACACAGACAGCGACAACAGTCGCGGATCCGATCTAGGTGACCTAGCGACGGAATATGGAGTATACAGCTCCGGATCTGAAAGTTGCGGAAGAAACAGCCTCCCCAACAACTTCATGTGCGTCGTCACCAATGCTAGCGACACCAGCGCCAATCGCAAAAACGGTGGCAATGGATCTGATCCACCCACCGGTGGCATACCTAATGGCGGTACACCCAACGGCAGCCCCACCAACGGTGGCAATGGCGCGCCCATCAACAACGGAGGGGCAGTCGAACCTCCAACCATGGTGAATGAGCACACTGGTGAACGTGTCGTGATTAGACTCAACGACAACGAGTGGGCCCGTTGCCGAGAAGCTCTGCGAGGCAATCCTCTGCCCCCCGGCATGCCGTAGGACATGTTGATGGGCTACCATTGGCTACTCAAGGAGGAGTACAGACGCCAGCTACACACAATCGCGCAACTTGAAGCGTGTAAAAAGGCGGCAGATGAGTCGAGTCTCCGTCGAGCTGGGCTCTCCTCCCACGGAGGATCCTCCTCCAAGGGCAACAAGTACATGGCCAACAAGAGGCAATCTCGGATGGCCCATCTCACCAAGCAGGAGCGCATAGAAGCTGCAAAAGTCCTCGGCTTCAGCTGTATGACAGTCGACACACGAGGTGACGTGGTCCCAAAGACACCGCAGGCTGCGGTAACAGCGACCACCATGTACCTCCTCAACAACCAGCCGCCAGCTGGAGATCCCCGAGCCGCCATGCACCGATCTACGATTGCGGGCTTGGGGCTAGTCGAGGCCACTCTCGATAAAGAGCCAACACCGGAGCCGAAGAAAGGAAAGGCTCTGGCAAAGCACTACTCCTCACCCTCGTCCAGCGGCGACAGTCACGATCTTTCTCGACGTTGCCGCTCACGACGACGTGACCATGACTACAATGCACGCGATGACCTCACGCAGCGCAAAATTGACAAATGAAGGGCACGACGTTCCCGTTCTACTAACTCAGAGGATGAAGATGTGGAGCTCTGTGGCGCTAGATGCTTCAGCAGAGCTATTAGGAAGAAGAGAATGCCCAAGGGGTTCAAGCTCCCATCAGAGAACCCAAAATTTGACGGTCTGCAGGACCTGAAAATCTGGTTGGAGGACCACATCTCCTCCGTCAGCTCCACGGCGGGAGTCGAAGCACGACCATGCAATGCCTGCAGCTACAGCTGCAGGGCGCCACCCGCGCATGGCTCAACAATCTCCCGCGCGGATCCATTTGCAGCTGGGAAGAGCTGGTCTATAGGTTTGTACGCAACTTCAAGGGCACCTACAAAAGGCCTGCATCAGTCGAAGAGCTGAGGAGCTGCCAGGAAAGGTCAAGTGAATCACTACGCTCGTACATCCAGAGGTGGTTCATCATCAAGAACTCTGCAGAAAACATCTCGGAAGATCGCGCAATCGACGTGTTCAACGGTGGTGTTTGCCGCATAGAGCTTAGGGAGGAGCTGGGCTGCTCGAAGCCCAAAACTATTGACCACCTGATGGAAATCGCGAATCGGTGGGCACATGGAGAAGACTCAGTGAAAAACCGCGTTCATTCCGACGATGAAGCGGAACTCGAATGCAGACGCGACCGCTGAAGCAAGCATCGAATGCGCATCTACGATGACCGCGACGACGTCAACATGGTCGCAGCAGGCTACGCTAATAAACATGACGACAACCGCAACAGCGGCTATCACAGCGGTGGATACCACGACTCCGGGAAAACCACGCAAGTATGGCAATGCCGCACTCGCAAAGAGGCACCCGCGACATCTATCGAGGACAAACTGTCCGGGCCGTGCAACGTCCACTTCTACATCGACAAGCATGACGGCAAGAAGAAGTCCAGCCACCTTCTCAAGGACTGCCGCGAGTTCCTCAAACTCCATGAGAGCCTGGCTCGGATGAATCACGACGCGATCAATAGGGGCTATGGAACCGCCTCAGGTGCCGTGGCACATGGAGCTCCTCCACCACCACCCGGACTACCACCGCCCGCGGCTGCACCAGTCCAGCATCACGGAGGCGAGCCGTACCCACGGGCAGTAGGCGACATGATGATCCAAAAGGGACGCCCCTCAAATCGGGTGTAGAAGGCCATCACTCGCCAAGTCAACTTGGCAACAAACTCCCCACCCTCCACAACCTGAGTACCTCAGTGGAAAAGACTCCTGCATCACCTTCGACAAGCGCAACCATCCGCGCCAAGTCCCTCGTCCAGGCCACTATCCCCTCGTACTAGAGGCACAAATCGGAGGCTTCGACATGAGTCGTGTCTTCATGGATGGCGGAAGCGGCATCAACCTCATGTTCATGAGTACCTTGCATGCAATGCGAATCCCTCTGACCTGTCTGGAGGTCTCAGACACGACGTTCCACGGCATCGTCCTAGGCAAGGGCATATATCCCCTGGATAAAATCAACCTCGACGTCATTTTCGGCACGCCGAAAAAGTTTCGACGTGAACGCATCGACTGGCCTTCACAATACCACTACATCCCTGGACGCGTCGCGTTCGCTAGGTTCATGGCAGTACCGCACTACGCCTACCTACAGATGAAAATGCCAGGTCCAAACGTCATCATCATAATCAACGGGAGCTTCGAGAGATCCGACAGCTGCGACAGGGAATTCAATAGAATCTCCTAGTCCTTCGGCATGCAGGAGGAGCTCGCAAGATTGAAGGAGTCGATAGACAACAGTCTGCCTCCCTTGAGCCGACCAGGTTCACCCGACCTGTCCTTCGACTCGTTGCTGCACACGAAGAAAGTCCAGGTCCACCCAACGGACCCGACCAAGACGGCCCTCATCGCCAACAACTTGAGTTCCGCATAGGAACTCGTGCTCGTCGAATTCCTCCATGAGCACTAGGAAATCTTCGCCTGGTGTCCAGCGGACATGCCAGGGGTTCCCAGGGAATTCACCGAGCACGCACTCAATGTTAACCCAGACGCAAGGCCAGTCAAGCATATAATTCGGCGACTATCTGAACTAAGAGCAAAAGCGATCGGAATGGAGATCAACAGACTCATCGACGCAAACTTCATACGCGAGATCAAGGAAAGCACTTGGCTCGCTAACACGGTGCTGGTTCCTAATAAAGACACAGATATCCTGCGGATGTGCGTGGACTTCACCTCCCTGAATAAGCACTGCCCAAAAGACCACTTCCCGCTACCGTGAATCGACCAAATTATTGACTCCACCACGGGATGTGAACGCCTCTGCTTCCTCGACGCCTACTCAGGCTATAATCAGATTCGAATGAAGGAGGAAGATCAAGAGAAAACGGCGTTTACAACGCCTTTTGGTGTGTTCTGCTATAATACAATGCCCTTTGGGCTCAAAAATGTAGGAGCCACCTATCAGCGGTGCATGCAGGCTTGCCTCAAGAATCAACTTGGTCACAACATCCAAGTCTATGTTGACGACATTGTCATCAAGACCAAAGAGGAAGCCTCGCTAATCGACGATTTATGCGAGACCTTCGCCAACCTCGACCGCTACCGGATCAAGCTCAATTCGGACAAATGCGCCTTTGGCGTACCATCTGGGCAGCTACTCGGTTATTTCATCTCCATGAGAGGAATTGAGGCGAAACCAAAGAAAATAAAAGCCATACTGGCCATGGAAAAGCTTAAGAATGTAAGAGGCATCCAACAGCTGGCTGGGCGAATCGCGGCGCTCATTCGATTCATCAGTCGAATGGGAGAAAAGGCACTGCCTTTCTACTAACTTCTCCGCAAAGCTGACAAGTTTGAGTGGACTGACGAGGCGCAAGAAGCATTCGAAGACCTCAAGCGTCTACTATCCACCTCGCCAGTACTGGTGACTCCACGCGAAAAAGAACCACTGTTGCTCTACATCTCCGCCACCAACCAGGTGGTCAACACGGTGCTCGTGGTGGAACGTGCAGAAGAAAACAAAGTCCACGGGGTGCAGCGCCCAGTCTACTACCTCATCGAGGTGCTCATGCCAACAAAGCAGCGGTACCCGCACTATCAGAAGCTAGCATACGACGTCTTCATGACAGCTCGGTGACTGCGCCAGTACTTTCAGGAGCACCCAATCGTGGTAGTCAACGACGCCCCGCTTGGACATATCCTCAACAACCCCGACGCCACTGGACGAGTCGCACTTTGGGGAATCAAGCTGTCTCCACAAGACATTACATACAAGAAGCGCGACGTGATCAAGTCGCAAGTCCTCCCTGATTTCATCGTGCACCGGATGGAGAACCAGCTCCCCGAAAATCCATATATGTCTTACCTTTGGACAATGCACTTCGATGGATCCAAACAAAAGGACTGGGCTGGCGCAGGTGTCATACTGACATCACCCCAGGGAGACAAGCTGAAATACATTTTGCGAATGTAGTTCACTGCCTCCAACAATGAAGCTGAATACGAGGCCCTGGTGCACGGGATGCGAATGGCGAAAGCCTGCGGTGCCAAGAGGCTCATTATCTACGGCGACTCCAAACTGGTGGTCACCAAATGATGCACGAGTGCGACGCGCTGAACGACAACATGATCGCCTACCGCGACCTCTACCACCCACTCGAAGGAGACTTCGATGGCTATGAACTGTGGCACGTAGGCCGCGAAAGCAATGAAGAGGCAGACACACTCGCCAACATTGGCTCCACCTGCGCCCCCATACCACCTGGGGTATTTCTCAAGCGCATCTACGAACGCTCCATCAAGCCAAAGGCCGCAGAGAAGAAAACAAGCGCAACAATGGACTCAGGGGTAGCCAATGTCACCCGATGACCTGGAGCTTGACACAGGACTCGAGGAACCAATGGGTGTCATGATGATCGAGCCATCTTGGACTCAACCCTACATCACATATGTCCTCAGCAAGAGGCTGCCAGACGACCCGACTGACGCGCGACACATCACGCCGCGATCCAAGGCAATCGCCATCATATACGGCAAACTATACAAGCGTAGCATCACATGAGTACTCCAACGGTGCGTCTCCAACACGGATGGAAGGGTCGTCCTCCTCGACATTGATGTCTACGCACTTCTATTCTTGTAGACAGCTGTTGGGCCTCCAAGTGCAGAGGTTTGTAGAATAGCAGCAAGTTTTCCCTTAAGTGGATCACCCAAGGTTTATCGAACTCAGGGTGGAAGTGGTCAAAGGTATTCCCTCTCAAGCAATCCTGCAATCAAGATACAAGAAATCTCTTGTGTCCCCAACACACCCAATACACTTGTCAGGTGTATAGGTGCACTAGTTCAGCAAAGAGATAGTGAAATACAAGTGGTATGGATAATTATAAGTGGTAACGGTGATAGAAGATAACTTGATGGCGTGGAAGAGACTAAAAGCAAACTGAAATAAAGATGGAAGCAAGCAAACATGTAACAGATCTAACTGCAAACGGTGTATCAATGCTAAGAAACAAGGCCTAGGGATCATACTTTCACTAGTGAACACTCTCATATAAATATATTATCTTCATGATACTACTCTTAACTACTCTCCGGTTGGACACTCTAATCGATGGTAGGGCTATAACAGCACACCTCAAAGTAAGTCTTTCCCATCTAGAAAACCCCACACTGTCACCTTGAGCACTAGATGAGTCCAACAAACACCACAATTTCATAGAAACATCCAACTCCAAATATAACTCATAACAAGTATTTGTAATCTCTAGCCTAAGTGCCACCATGGTGCGCACGCTGTCACTTTCACACACATGGGGAGAGCAGAGATCTATTAAAGCACTTGAGTAGCAAGGTAGATCTATAGATTACAAGCTCATGATCACAATATGATCATGCATAGAGAGAGATGAACACATAGCTACTGGTAGAACCCTTAGCCTCGAGAGAGAACTACTCCTTCCTCATCATGGGAATCAGCAATAGTGATGGAGATGGTGGTGGACATCGATGGAGATGGCTCCAGGGGCACTTCCCCGTCCCGGCAGGGTGCCGGAACAGAGACTTCCTGTCCCCCGAATCTCCCCTTTGGTGGCGGCGGCGCTGCGGAACTTTTTGTGGCTGGAGGCTTGAGTCTTTAGGGTTTTCGCATCGGGAGGATTCTTATAGGCCAGAGGGCAAGGTCGGTGGGCAGCCAGGGGGCCCACACCATGCCCTGGCGCAGCCTGGGGGGACCCGCACCATGGGGTGGTGTGGCCACCCTGTGGCCCCTCTCCGACTCTCCTTCTGGCTCCGTGAGTCTTCCAGGAAAATATCAACTTTGGCTTTTGTCCGGTCCAATTCCGAGAATATTGATTTTCTGACTTTCCTGGAACCAAAAACAGCAGAAAACAGGCAACTGGCACTGTGGCTCTTGTTAATAGGTTAGTCCAAGAAATCATATGAAAAGTACTCCAAAGTGTGGACAAAACATAAGAAAGTAGATAAAACCAAGCATGGAACATCAAAAATTATAGATACATTTGCAATGTATGAGACATCCATGAAGGACTTGCGGGCACCACGCCGGCACTCGCGCCCTCATTGCCAAAGCTCTACGAGCTGGATTCTACTGGCCCACGGCCATGCGCGACGCCAAGGACATCGTCCAGCGATACAACACTTGCCATCGATTCGCGGGCAAACCGCACGCACCTGGCGCGGAACTCCGGCCAATACCATTGTCTTGGGCCTTTGTGCAATGGGGACTCGACATGGTCGGCAAGCTCCCAAGTTCCTCGCGAGGAGGATATGTCTACCTTCTGGTCGCAGTCAAAAAATTCACTAAGTGGATAGAGGCCATGCCGGTGACAAACCAGTCAGGAGCCAGCACCGTCAAGTTCTTCGAATCTATTATCTACCGCTTCGGAGTGCCACATAGCATCATCACGGACAATGGGACGAACTTCCCAGGTTCACCGTCAAGTTCCTGGGTCAGGTCATTCATTCGAATCTATTATCTACCATAGCCTCTAAGGAATTCCAGGTTTTCTACCAAAACTTGGGAATCAACATAAGCTATGCCTCCGTAGCTCATCCACAGACCAACGATCAAGTCGAAAAGGCCAACGGCCTCATCTGCGGTGGAGTCAAGAAGCGACTCCTCCGACCACTCGAGCAAGCCGCCGGATGTTGGCCAGACAAGCTGCAGTCCACACTTTGGAGCCTACGCACAACCCCAAATAGCGCCACGGGATATACCTCGTTCTTCATGGTGCATAGTGCTGAAGCAGTACAACCCGCAGAAGTACGCTTTAAAGCCCCACGGGTGGTCGCGTATAGCGAGCAGGAGTCCACACTCGCACTCGAAGACTCCGTCAATCTCCATGACGAGGCACGGGACACCACAACAGAAGGCTATGCCCCAGATCCTTCGTCGAAGGAGACCTGGTCCTGCGACTGAAGCAGCAAGGGCACCTCAAGTTCGAGTCCCCTTGGGAAGGACCATACGTGATTACAGAAGTAATCCCAGGTGGCACCTATCGCCTTAAAGATTTCGAGACAGGAGTCGCATACTCCAACCCCTGGAATGTCGCGCAACTGCGGCACTTCTACCCCTAGTTGTTTTCCTCTTTCTTTTCATTACAAATAAGGTTGTTCAGCCATGCTACTAAGCCACACATTGTACCTCGTACTGATTCTGCGAATAAATAAAGCTAAGTGCCCTGAAACTCTGTGTTTTCCTCATTTTTTAGCAATTTTATCACTCGGGGGCTATGCCACTCTTTACACCCTCGTTCTAGGAACAAGACGCAGTATCCCGAGTAGCTGACACAACAACAATCGAACCCTTGATACAACACCAACTAGTTGCAACGCACCTGACAGGTTGGCAAGGTGCTGAGATAAAATAAGTCAGGCTAACAAAAAGGAACTGCAGAGTACAAATACACTCGCAAAACATTTAAGCTAGCAAGCTTTTTACATATCAATATAAATCAATTACATCCAGCATATACATACAAATTTTACAACACTGGTACACTTATGTGCAGGACGTAGGTTAAACTACTACTGCAGCAGAAGAACGTTTGTCTGTTCCTCAAAGAAGTCGACAATTTCTTCTGATGGACGATCCACCGCCTGATAGTGTGGAACCATGTTCCAGGTCAAACCTGCTGGCAGAGTCGGCGGCCCAGCAGCAACAGCCGCAACATCTACATCAGGCCTATGCAGTCGCACCAGCGACAAAGCAGCCTTGGCACCAGCCACTAACTGCTGCCGCACGCACTCATGAACTGCACTCAAATCCGGAAACTTAGCCAGGAGAGCCAACAGGCTCGAAGGGACGGCGTCCAGCGGAAACATCGTTAGGTAGATATTCCTCAGGCACGACTGCGCTTTCTTCAGAAAGTGGAGTACTCAAGAAGCATGATCCTGCAGGGTCGCAAGTGCGATGGCGCTCATGATCCACCCAGAAGTACCCACTTGCTTGAAGTTGTTCCTAGGTCAGGTCATTCATTCGACTGGCGATCCTGTCTTTCTCATCCTGCGGATGATGCACACTGACAACTATACCAAGCAAAAAGGCAAAGTATGAAGACAAGGAACTACCACGGTTGACTACAAGAAAGAGATAAGAGGGCAGGAAGCTAACACTTGAACTGATCGCCCAACTGCGTCACCTCCTCCAATAGATACTGCTCTCGGGCGGTGGCCTTCTCTGCCCTCGACTTCCATACATCCGCGTTACCGCGCGGGACTGGCAACTCACGTTCTAGCTTCTAAACACGATCACACAGTCACGAAAGCAGGGACAACTCATCCACCCTTGAACGTGACTACGCTAAGGTCTCACCAGCGAATGGCGGATCCCACAGATCACCCGAAGGACCACTCGAAGTACCCTATCACAAGCCAAGCAAGAGAGAATAAGGGACCAAGCAATACATGGACAAAAAGCTCAAGTGCATTCAGACATGACAAACGTATCAACAGAGACACTTGGCAAACGACATGTTTTCAACAAAAGAGGTCAAACTATTAACTATTACAATATAACTACTGAGGAGAAGCCTGCTTCGTCGACTTGGGCTTCGGCTTTGGGGGCCTCATCGAGTCTGTGGCAGTCTCAGATGCCATAGACTTCCCACCAGCACCTGACGCTGTAGCCTTCGCCGCCTTCTTGGCTCGCTGCAGCTCCTCGGAATACTTGGCGACTGTGTTGATGAGTTGCGGCTCGTACTTGCCGCAAACAGTTGCAAAGGGAGAAAAAACTACCTGTTGACCATTTGCACCGACGGGCATCGCCTTGGAGACCGCAGCAGGATCCACCTCCACGCCATGGGCTTGCACCATTGCGAGTGCCATGGAAGCGCCAACTGCACGCTATGATTTCCTGAAGTCCGCGGGGATACCTCCAGTGAGGGACTCCACTAGGTCCTCCAAGTTCTCAATCAGCTCAGCCTTGGGCGTCAGCTCCTTGCGGATGCGACTAAACACAACCTTGGCCTTGGTCAGCGTCCCCTGAATGGAAATGCTGCGGTCCTTGACTGCCGCGATGGCGCCTGCCAAAGCATCATCACGACAAAGTGCCTGGGTGTCGAAGCTCAGACCGCCAGCATCTACACAGAGCAAATCATCATCATAATATCAAGACATCGAAGAAAGAAACAATCAAAATCTAGACGAAAGAATACCTGAAAGAGACTTGGCAATCAAGAAGAGCTATTCTTCGAACAACTTTTCCCTCGCAGCAATGGAGGTGCGCAAATCCTCTTCGTGTTCCCGCGATTCATCCAGCGCAGCGACTGCCTCGTCGCGACTCTTCACCGCCGCGGCAAGCGTCTTTTCAACAGAAGCAGCATCACGAAGAAGTTCGGTATGCTCGACTTCAAAAATACAAGATGGACCATCATTCGAATGTACAAATCTCACAAGAACAAAGCAGCAGAAGCAAATACTAACCTTCGACGATGTGATGGCGATTGTCCAGCATTGCGTGCTGACGACCCATCGCAAGTACCTGCTCTGCCAAACAAGCAGCTTCCTTCATAATGAGCTGCCTCAGAAGAAAAATAAAAGATCAGCAGATAGCATGGACCACAAATTCGACTGCAAAATAAAATCACACTTACATGCTCCTCCAGAGACTCCAAAGACGATTGCCACGCAGTCGTCTGGGCAACCGTCTAGTGACCCCCAGTGTGTGGAGAACTCGATGAGTTGTGCCCGGAGTGGGCCGCCTATGGAGGAGAGGAAGATCGTTCAGCCACTTCCTTGGCTTTGGAGTCCGCGACTCTGGATTCCTTCACAAATTGGACATCGCCGAAAGACGACGATGCCTCTGGACTATGAAACAAAATCTAGCACCAGGAAATGCAACTCCAAAAAGGAACCAAGATGAGAATTGCAAACTTACCAGTCAAATTTATCAAAGTCGAAGGTTTGCTCCTCCGACTCCGACGACTCCTTTGGCAGCCGCATCTTCTTGCGAGCAGATGGTCCCATGGAGCTTATAGGAACAACGGGAATCGGCTCCTCTGCACCAATAGATGGGCCTTCTGGAGTCGACGGAGATGAAGCATCCGAATCCTTGCCGCGAGAACGCTTGCGAGTGTCTGGACCGCTGGACTCGGGGGCTTCCTCCTCCTCTTCAAGTGGGACGGTCGATTCCGACTCGTCCTCTTCATCTACTTCGTGAGGAATAACCCCCTCAGGAAGAGGGGGCAAATTGGGAGACACCTTCCAATCCTGCATATAGAAAACAATCCAGTATACGTCAAGAAATCAGAAGCAATCGACAAATAAAGCTACTTCGTAGCACAAGTTTACCTCTGGAGGAGGGTTAGAGGCATCGAAGGGAGGAACGACTGGCTCACCTGGGAGAACCTCCTTGGCGGTATACTTTGTCACCAATCGCAACCTTTTGTCTACTTCACCCGCGGAAATGCCATCGGCAGATACACGAGTGACATCATCCGCACTAGCCCATTGGAACATGGGGTGGACTCTGGCCTGCAGAGGCTGGATGCGACGTCGCAACCATGTGCGAACGAGGGCGAAGCCTCCCTCTTCTTTACCCATGTGACTCTCGAGGTTGCAGACGCGCTTGTACAGCACCTCCGTCTCCTCAGACTCGCCAGGCATCACCACGTTCTTCCAAGAACGCCTCCTCTTGCACGGCATCGTGGGGTCGAAGGGCGCGAGTCCGTAGTGCTCTCCGCCGGCCTTCTAGTCGCGGATGTAGAACCACTTGTCCCTCCACCCTTGGACGGACGCCATGAGCTTGATATCAAAATATGTGGTGGAGGAGTCGACATGGATTCCACAACCTCCTATGTCATAGACTACAGAACCAGATGCTAACTGGTGCTTCAACTTGAAAATCCTCTTAAAGAGGACAAAGTGTGGCTCGATTCCAAGCCAGCACTCACAAAAAGTAATATAACAGGCGATGTGGAGAATAGAGTTTGGGGATAGCTGATGCAGCTGGAGACCATAGAAGCAAAGGAGGCCCCTGAAGAAAGGATGCAGGGGCAGGGAAAGACTGCGGATGATGAACGCTAGGAACATCACCCGGAAACCAGTAGGAGGACAAGGAGTTACCTCACCACCTGGCACTCGCGAGTCATCTACCACGGGTGACAGAACTCCATCTTGACAGAGAAGACGGAGCTCGAACGATTTGATGATGGATGCGCGCCACGCACCATTGGTGACGCGGGTACCCGCACCCTTCTTCTTCCTGGCACCGGCAGCACTGGTGCCCACAGTGGTGGAGCCGCCCTTCTTCTTTGCAGTAGCAATGGTGGCGGTGGACTCAGAGGCGGTGCCTCCCTTCTTTTTCCCCATCTTGCGGTGGCGGTGCGAGCGGAGGAAGTAGCTCAGGAACACGCGGAGTTGGTCCAGCGCCACGAAGAGGACGAGCTCTAGGAAGCAGAGAGCAGCGGCAATGGCGATGGAAGCACAAGCAGAGAAAAGAGTAGATGGGAAAATTACCGCAGCTGCGTTGCTACTTAACCCCCTTGCGGACGCAATCCAACAGCAAGCAGAAACCCTATTGGACGCGTGGCGCACATCGTAGTCGACACGTGGAGAGGACAAAACACGAACCGTCCCCCACTATCTCCATTACGCACGGAAATCGAGGAGACGCAGTTAAAACGAAAGATTACGCATGCCCGGTCTAATCAAAGTCAGAAAGTGGGACCCACCGCTCATCACGTCCCGTCAACACCGCTCACGCGGGCAATTGAAGTCATCACATCGTCAGCACTGATGTCATCAAGATGAGCACTACAAGACTTCGACTACTTTAGTCCTTGCTCGAGTCTTCGACTCCACCAAGCACTCAGGGGCTACTCCCATAGGGAGCGTTGGTCGCGCACCCTATGATTTTCATTTTATGCAGGAATATAAACATTCAAAGCATACCCAACCACTCGAATCTACGATTTGACTATGGATCATGGGTTACTCCCATAGGGAGCGCCGGAAGCAAATTCGACTGAAACAAGCAAACAAAAGACGACAGCAGTCGCAAAATTTTAGTCCCTGCCTGAGTCTTCGACTCAACCAGGCACTCGGGGGCTACTCCCATAGGGAGCGCTGGTCGCGCACCCTATGATTATTTGTACGTCGTACTACGTGTTGATAACATCCACACTCAAATTCTATGGCGACATCGCCTCATATTTTTTCCTACGAAGAGATTGTGTCTCCTGGACCACCCGAATCATCTCTGTGATGATGAAAATTCGGATGCCGTGCTTGCAGCGTGAAGATAAGACCTGAATAAGGCCTGCAACATATTTGCTGTGCACTACCAGAAATATATCCGTGCCTACAGGTACGATGAACATGCCTTGACGGACGCGTCGAGTGCTCACACCCATATATTAGAATTTGACTCCTGTAAGACCTCCGCGGCTTGAGTCGAATTACACCAGCACTTTTCCAAATTCGAGTCCAGGGACTCAAGTTTGAGTAGATTGCGTTGTTTTTCCCTAAGGCAGTTAAGTGATACCGATACATCGGTTAAACCAGGCACGCATATCAACAATCCCCATGACATAAACAGAACAGTCGAAAAATACTCAATCATGCACTCGAAAGGCTTCATAAAGTCCCTAGACGAATCTGCGATTCCACTGGACACTTGGGGGCTACTGACATGGGTATACCCTCTAGGTACTCGAGTTTGGTATATACGGCCTGGATACAGCAGAAGCCCACGGCGTTGCCAAGGCCCAAAGGGAGAACTCGAGTGGCCCGCGGACTCTCGATTGCTTGAGAGACAAGAAGAAGCTAAAGATAGAAAGTTTAAAGGGAAAACCCTAACCTGTAACCGACTTGACCTGCTACCCGAGACCTAGCCTATCTATATAAAGGCTAGGAGGGGGCGACGAGGAGGACACACTGATGACCCACAAGTATAGGGGGTGTATCGCAGTATTTTCGAGGGAAGTGAAACCCAATTTATTGATTCGACACAAGGGGAGCCAAAGAATATTTATAAGCCTTAACAACTGAGTTGTCAATTCAGCTGCACCTGGAAACAATCTTGCTCACAATAGTTTATTAGTAGCAACAGTTTTGTAGTAGGAATAGCAAAGTAACAGCAGTAGCAAAGCAAAGACAGTAGTAACGAAAGCAATAAACAGTGGGATTCGAGTGTGGTAGGTATAGGGATGGATGGACGAGCGTTGCATGGACAAGACAATTCACATAGCAAACAGAACATAGGGCAATTGCATATAAATAAGATAAAGCACCCAAGTACTAGACAATCCTAGGCATGTGTTCCATATATAGTCATACGTGCTCGCAATGAGAACTTGCACAACATATTTTGTCCTGCCAGCCCGTTTGCAGCGGGGCCCCTAGGGAACTACTGGCAATTAAGATGCTCCTTTTAATAGAGCACAGGAGCAAAGCATTAACACTTCGTGAACACATGTCCTCACATCCAAGCCTTTCCCTTCCGGTTATCCCAATTTTTGTCACTTCGGGGCCATAGGTTCCGGACAACAACATGTGTATACAACTTGTAGATAAGACCAGAAACAATACTACCATAATGAATCAATAATAAGTTCAGATCTAAAATCATGGCACTCGGGCCCTAGTGACAAGCATTAAGCACAACAAGTCGCAACAAAGTCATAAAGCACTAATAAAAGATACTAGGCACCATGCCCTAACAATCTGATGCCATTACATGAACGATCTCATCCAATCCCTACCATCCCCATAGCCTACAGTGGGGGATTACTCACTCATAGATGGGGGGAACATGGATGGTCGATGGAGAAGCGATGGTGATGATGATGGCGATGATCTCCTCCAATTCCCCGTCCTGGTAGGGTGCCAGAACGGAGTTTTTGGTGCTGTTTCCTGGAATCTGGTGGTGGCGGCGGAGCGGAACTCCTTCTGGAAAAACGTCGAACCCCCCTTAGTTTTTAGGTCAGAAGGCTCCTTATAGGCGAAGAGAGAGGCCGAGGGGGTGCCTAGGGGGCCCACACCACCCCCTGGCGCGGGCCAGGCCACCAGGTGGTGTGGCCACCCCAGGTCTCTTCTCCGTCTTGTATTCTGGCTCCTGGAGTCTTCGGGTGAAATAGGATTTTTGGCATATTTTCCGGGATTATTCCTGATAGTTGATTTTCTGCACAAAAAGTAGACACCAAGGCAGTTCTGCTGAAAACAGCGTCAGTCCGCATTAGTTGCATCCAAATCACACAAGTATAGAGGAGAAACAATAGCAAAAGTGTTCAGGAAAGTAGATACATTTTGGACGTATCACACACGCAACCCTAGTTTCCACAACTCTCGCTAGATTGCATCTGCGCGCCCCTGTAATCTTCGATTCCTCCATTAATTCCAAGAGCAGACAAGCAGGAGTAGGGACCTCTACGAGGCCTGAACCTAGGTAAACCTTGCGTGCATGTGTGCTTTTTTGCTAGCCGATTGATGCCTCCAGCGCTCCCTCCTTCTCCAAAACCCAAGTCCATAACAATGGGCATTGATGAGTTAAACCCTCATCATGCATACTTTTCTAGCATCCAACCTTTGTGGTTGCATCATGGCATGATTTCCTTCGGTTGTTTTTATTGTGGTTCTTGCAAGATTTTATTGTATCATCCTTATTGTTATATGAGTAAGTTGAGATGGATGCATATTTTGGGGAGTATATAAAATTCATGTTTATGATTCTCCAATCCTACATATGCCAATCTAGCAATTCTATTGCCAATCATTTCCTCAATTTCTCTCATGTGCAATATGGATGAATTTGCAACGTTTATTTGTTCTTTATGATACTTGTTTCTTTTTCCAATGCATTCCAACTATCTCTTGTTCCCTTGTGATAGTTTTGATGTATTCGTTGGTGTTTGAAGGTCATTGATGATCAATAAGATAAATTTGAGCCTTTGGCCATGTTTTCTAGCAAAAATCTTACTGACATTATCTATGACTTTCTTTTTGATATCTTGTTCATTCTTGAGTATCCATTTTGTGTGTACATGTTTTTTTGTGGATGTATATCTTGGTGATTGTTGTCTACCTAGAAACTTATACACATAATTATGGCTGAATCTCTAGTTGATATCCTTTTGCTTTGGAGTCTATACCTTGTGCTCCTTTTTATTCTTTGGTGGCTCCAAAAGTTTTACTTTGAGTGCTTGACCTTTTCATTTGCATATTTTGGCACTCATTGGTGTTAAGAAAGTTGATCTCTCATGCCTTTGTGTTGTTATGTAAGTTTGGGGGAGCAAGGATACCATGTTTACGCACTTTGCATTCAAATCAATTATTATATTTGGTGCATAGACCTTGGGGAGCTTTCCTAATTTACCTAAGAACACACATTTGCCTTCTTGTTCTTGTTTGGTGTTTTGTTTGATTATGGGAAGTTAGGATTCCATAATTGTGCACTTTGTTGTGCATGAACCTTGGGGAGCTTCCTATTTTCATCTAAACACTCATTTTCTCTCATCATAATATCTTCTCTCTTGCTCATGCTCGTGGTTTAAATGATATAGAGGGAATGAGGATGCCATGTTTGTGCATACTGTATTCAAATGCAAAATTATAATTTGTGCACAAACCTTGGGGAGTCTCCTCGTATTATTTAGATCACTCTCTTTTCAATCTTATCATCATATCTATCTTTCTTTTGGTATCTTCCTTTTTGTGAAGTGCTTCTTTGGATCTTTTGATTGCTTGCTTCATTCATTGATGCTTCTTCACCATTTTATTTCTTTGCAATCTTTGGATCCTCAGTTTAGTTTGATTTCTTCCTAGTATTTGTTATTGGATACGTGCATTTGATTCTACTCATTTTATAAGAAATGCACACCACATGGAGGAACTGTCACTAAATTGGCCTTCTAAAGTTTTTCACCCATTTCGGCAATCGATGTCAATGGGGGAGAAGTTTTAGAGGGTTTTAGGGAATTTGGTTGTGTGCTTTGAGTTTTGTACTTAAACACTTGCCTCGTGTGCTTTGCATCTCAGTGTGTTGCATGGCATCTTGAATATATAGAGAAAACTCCACCACCGGTAATGGTTGGCAAGATATGTAATGAAATTCAAGTTCATCCACATGTGCATAGATTGTGGGGGAGTTTGCTCTATATTTTGGTTTTACTAACATCACATACTTGTGTTGTATTTGATGTTAGCACAATGTTTTGTTTAGTTAATTCCTAATATAAACCCTCTAAGAGGGATTGTCATCAATTACCAAAATGGGGGAGATTGAACGTGCATGTGTGCTCCCATGTGTGGTTTTGGTAATTAATAACAATCTTTATGGACTTATGTGTGCATTGAGCTTTACTTGTAGGATTTGTCCATAGGAAATGCTTGAACCATATGTTGGCTTCATGTTTGGGAGAAGAAGAAAGTAAAGAAGATCAAGTGATGACCAAGGTGTTCAAGGAGAGATCCAAAGACACCAACATAATGAAGAAAGAAGAAATGATGTGCAAGTTCAAGATGAGCCATCTCGAAGAGATCATTTGCTTGATGCTTGCCATCCTATGGTGATCATGGATATGGGAAGATGATATTCCCAAAATATAAGCTCTACCATAGTGGAGTATGGGGAGCAATTTGCAAGTCTTCACCAAGCTAGCACAATCAAGAAAGGTGTTCCATCTTGAGGGGTAGAAGATTGTCATCATCAAGCTCAAGTGGAATATGCGCAAGGCAAATGTATGTTCTTGATAGGGTTTCCTTCTTACTGGTATCGTGGTGTTAGTTGGAGAGACCGGTTTATAGGATAGATAACCGTACTATCAAGAGGGGCTCTCGAGTGAGTAACTTGATCATATCCTTCGGAGAGAGCTCAAACCTTTGCACACTTTGCATCATCTTTCTTGGTTGTTATTTGGATCTTATCCATGTGAGGTTCTAGAGCTTGTGGTTCTATTAGTTTTCGATATTGGAGGTTTTACCGGTTTGTCTTTTAGAGATAGGTAAAACCTTCCAGTATTTGGTTCTTAATCATATGAGGTTTTAGAGATTGTTTTAATTTTCATAACAAGCTCTAGTTCATCGAAAACGGATTTCATATGCATTCTCTATTGTGTTTTCGATGTTAGAGGTTTTACCGGTTTGTCTTTTTAAGAGAGGTCAAACCTTTCGTCATTTGGTTCTATACTCCCTTGCTGGACTATGATGTTTTTCTGTATGATCTTGTAGAACTTATTGTCCTCTTTAAAACAATCCCAGGATCATCAAAATCGGAGTCCGGATGTAAAAGTTATGGTTGTTTTCGTATTGGTCTGTCTACGAGTTTTTTTAAGACCGGAGACTCCGGACTAAATCTCCGGTCTATCTCCGGACCGCGTACAGATTAACCTCTAGTTTGTCCCCGTTTGGCCTGGCTACACCGGAGACTCTGGTCCCAGTCCAGAGACTCCGGACAGGGCGATTCTTGGGCCTAACGGTTGGATTTCTAGGGACATATTTAAGGGACCCTTCTTCCCCATTGGTTCCCTAACCTTCCTTGCAAGTTTTCCCCTCCATTATTGACCTTCTTGAGCTTGCTATCCCACAATCCCTCCATTGATTCTTGCATATTCTTGAGGGATTTAAAAGAGGAGATCTAGATCTACAATCCCACCAATCAATCTCTCCTCTAAGTGAGGGGAACATCTTGGGATCTAGATCTTGGAGTCTTTTGTGGATTTCTTCCATTGTTCTTCCTCTCTTATTCCCCCATAAGCTTTTGTAGCTTTGGTGGAATTTGGGAGAGAAGGAATTGAGCACTTCTTGTGTTCTTGCCATTGCATTTGGTGCATCGGTTTGAGTTCTCGGTGAGGATTTGATTGGGTGAAAGGTGAGAAGCTTTTTACTCTTGGGTTCATTGGAACCCTATATGGTTTGGTGGTTTTGCAGGTTTGTGGATTACTTGGGGCCTCCAATTAAGTTGTGGAGCTTTCCCGAAGCTTGTTTCTTGGGAGCCTCCAATTGAGTTGTGGAGAAGTTCCCCAACCTTGTGAGAGGTTCCGGATTGCCACCGACAAGTGCACCGATAGTGGAAGTGTGGATCAATCCTGTTGGGGTGAGATTCATAGGAGAACAAGGGAGGCCTTTTGTGGCGTTGGTGGTTTGATACCACCCCCTCTCCAAACGAGACGTACTCCATGTTGGGAGGAACTCGGTAAAATATCGTCGTCTCCGCGTGCCTCGGTTATCTCTATATCCGAGCTCTTACTTATGCACTTTACTTTGTGCTAGCATTCGTGCTTGAAGTATATATCTAGCTAGCACATAGTTTCTTTTCTTGCTTAGCATAAGTTGTTGGTGCAAATAGGTGAACCCTAGTTGTTCTAGGTTTTGTGCTTAACAAAGTAAACGCTAGTTTAATTCCGCCTTTGTTGAGCCACTCTCGGAAAAGTTTTTAACCGTCTATTCACCCCCTCTAGGCAGCATCTGTATCCTTTCAGTTGTTTTACCCTTTTCAATCTCCAGCGCATTCTGTAGCTTGGCATACTTCTTATTGGCAGATTTCCTCCGTGCATTCTCATTCTGCAAAGAGATAAAAGTGCTTAGTTTCTCTAGAGCATCTAGTCAGAACTTCTTAGTTTCAACTAAACACTCGAGGGCTATAATACAAGATTTTAATTCGGAGGTGTTTTCTCTTACAGTATCTAGTCGGAATTATTTGTTCTAACTAGAGACTCGGGGGCTACACTATCAAGTTTTACCTTAGTTCTTTGGAGTACTCAGGCCAAAAACTATTGGTTTTCCGCCTAAGAGGTCGGGGGCTATAGTGGGATATATCATAAAGCATAAAGGTAAAGTTCAAAAGACTTACAATGGTAATAACTTTTAGATTGTTGGCCAAGTGAGCATATGCATTGTGGAAAGTCCGAGCATTGTTATATACAACATTTTCCTGCTTAATGAGATCATCCAGGCTTAAAGTTGGAGAGTTGAAGGTAGAGGAGTTGTCGAAGCCGGAGGCATGGATGAATCCCTCGTTGCCTCCTGCACAATAATAGCAGTTGAAGGAATAGAGGCTCCCGGCTTATCCGTTGTCATTGCTACAGCTTCTTCTTCTTCCCCCGCTAGCTGCTTCCCTTTCTCAGTGTCATCCTTAGCCAGAGCTTCATCCACTTTAGAGGAAATGCTTTCCTGTGTCGCCTGGCCACCAGGAGCAAGGTCCATGCCGACAGAGCCCGAGACATCCGTAGTTGGATTGATATCTGTCTCCATGACAGAGGTCTCAGGGATAGTAGGGGGCGAGGCTCCGGTGGAGCCTATTGCAGGCTTGGCGGTAGGGGGAGCAACAACAGGGGAAGACTTGAAGAACATGTCGCGGATATTCTTGGAACCCCCAACATCTTTAGAGGTTCGCCTCAAACCAACACCAGACTTCTTCCTAAAACAACATGATATAAGTACATGAATTGAATAGGTGCAATGCAAAGTAAAGCCAGAGAATGAATGTACTTACACTATAGCAGGCGCCTTGGCTAAAGGGATGCTGGTGGATTTCTTCTTCTTCTCTGCCTCTAAGGCCGAAGTGGATTTCTTGGAGACTCTACTCTCCATTTTCTTCTTCTTGCCCTCGGCAGCAGCGTTAGAAGTGGAGCTCTTCTGCTTTCGCGCTGCCAGAGCTGGATGATCCATGGGTGCATCGTCACTACACACAACGTGGATATCTTTCAGCTTTGGATCATAGACCTGGGAGGCCACCTGATTTGTCGCCAAGATCGCCAGCTGATGGATCAAGCAAATGAGTCTAATGAGTAAACGCATTCAAGACGGAAAATCCTAAGAGTATATGATAAGCAACAAAGGAAACACAATTACCTCTGGGCAGTTGCCGCATTTGAACATATCAAAGATGATCTTGAAGCCATGCTTCCTGTCTTTCACTTTGACAATGTCCTTTAGCCGGAGCTTGATGGAGTCATTGGAGAAGTTGTCTTCGGATATCCGCATGGGATCTTTTCTATCCTTGGAGTACTTATGCATCAGCTCTGCGCAGTGCTGCATGGGTTGGATCTGCCTCGTGAACCAGCACATGGCTAGGTCCAAGCCGGTCAGACCTCCATCTACTAGCCACTCGATCCTCCTTATGTCGCAAGATGCCTCGTCGTCGGACGAGAGGGGACCTTGGGATCTCCATGTGGGGGCCTCAGCGGCGGCTCCGTCAATGAAGTCAGGGTATGAGTCTTGGCGGCTGGCTAGAGGGATACCTGGGCCGTAAAAATATGATCATTGTCAGTTCTTGCAAGACTCATGGCCAATAATGTCGGGGAATCACCGGTGAGGATGGATCTTAAAACTAATTGTTCCGCAAATCCGCAATTCTTCCTTGGATTCTACGGACTCTCTCTTGATGGTGAAAAAGTAAACAAATAGATCTAACCTAGGCCTGGTCCCTAGCTATCCTTCACACAAAGCTATAAAATTGCTGAGTACGAGGATGTTGTTGGGAGAGAGGTTGTGGGTAACTACCCGGAAGTGGCGAAGGATCACGAGGAAGAAGTCGGAGACTGGCATGCTAACGCCATGCACCAGCTGGGACTTGAGGTAGACCTTCTCTCTGGCTTGGGGGAAGGGACCACCTCACCGGCCGGTGCTGGCCGCCATACCAATACCTCTGTCACAGGGATATATCCCTCTGTGATGAGTTGTTGGAGCTCCTCGACAGAGAGGTCAGAACCCCTCCACACTCCCTTGTGGGAATCAAAGTCGTCCTCCGTAGCATCGGGCGCCGCCTGTTTCTGGTCACTGCTGGTGGATTCCACCATGGCGGAGACAGGGACAACCACTCCCTCTAGCGGGACGATAACTCCCTGTGATGGCTCGTTTGTAGCCTCGAGAATCGCCACCGTTGAAGGAGCACCACTTCTGCTGGCCATTGTGCTAATGCAGAAAGATTTGGTGGGAACGAAGAATCTGGCTAGGGTTTTCCGCTGAAGAGATCGAACGGTTGCACGGAGGGAGGAAGAAGAAGACGTAGGGGAAATGTGGGTAAAAGAAAATGTCTGGTCACAGTTAATATTTATAACCACGGGCATCAAGATTCGTGCATGGAAGATCTAAGGGCTAACGCGTTGACAACATGTGGATGAACATGCGCGGTAATTTTGCCACATTCCCCGATTTGCCGCTTGACGTTTCGGATTTTGCACGCATGAAAATAGCCAATGATTAATTCCCTGCTATATGTGAATTTCGAGGTAACGTAGGTTGTAACCTATGTCATCCTTTTGACCGTTGCAGTGGAAGAGTCACATCTGAAGATTCCATGGAAGGCGGAAACTATCCGACTCTAGAAGAAATGACTTGAAGAATCTTCGGCTTACATTATAAAGACGGAGAGGATTGTAGGGTTCTTTGGGAGACCTTCGAGATATTGCTTGACGAATTGCTGGCATCACCTAGACGGAGCATTCAATATTAATGGGCAAGACAGCGCAAGATCTCAAAGTCCTCCGGGGGATACTGTTGGGGATATGCTAAATGGGTATCACCATTGCATGTCACTAATCCGGGTAACCCGAGTGGCCCATAGTTGGTAGCAAGGAACATGGCCTGCTGGGTGGCCTAGTTAGATGGATCGAGAAGAGAGGCCCATGCCGGATAAAGGAAGGCTGCATGGAAGTCACCGACATACGTGGAGCCTTGGAGTACAAGACATGAAGACTAGTTAGTATTAGTGTAGGAATCCCTAACCTGTCCGGCAAGGTCCTTTCCCTGTAACCCTAGGTTCTGGCGCCTTTATAAGCCGGACCTGTGGGAACTTTAGGGCGAACACCCAACGTACACCGTACAGCACCTCGCACAGCGAACCGATTCCTGTAACTCGGCGTATTGCCATTATAGTGATTTCTAGCAGAAGTAGAGTTCCGCCGCCATTGCGGGACTTGAACCTGGGTAAGCTGTGTTACCTCGTACCCATCAACTCACCACCTTTCCCCACCTATATATAAACACACTCTGTGAGGACCCCTCCATGGCGTACTCGTCGGCAATACCACGACAAGCATCAACTTTATAATCACTCCGTTAAGAGAAATGTTTGGAGAATCTTGCCACGTCCATATTGTTCCCAAGTTCACATATGTCTTGTGGTCGAATGATTTCTAGTAAAGGCAATACAAAATCTTATGAGATTTAACCGATAACATTATTGATGATGCGTTTCACGGTATCTCATGTTTTGGGTCTATCCATTGTGGCATCTCGCTAAAACCACTACTAGAAAATCGCGGTGTTTTTGTGCATTGCATCATCATGACCGCATGATCATGTCATCATGCCATATTGCATTTGAGCATCGTCATCATCATGCATGGTTTTGTCCAAAACTATTTTCGAAAAGTCTAGATTTTGTTTTCTAAATATCCCCCGTCTTTATTCAAATACAAACACCGGTCTTCCAGATTATTTCACTTTCTCTACACGATTTGCAAAAGCCTTGTTTTAATAAAATAAAATGTTGAATTATTTTTCCAGGAGGCAGCCCGCCAGGACCGAAAGCCCAGCCGGCCACCTCCAAATAAAATCTAGTCCTAACCCCAAACCCTAATCCTAGCCTAACCAAACCCTAGACCTACCTACCCCTAACCCCCTCTCTCCTTCCCCTTATCCACACCTCACCACCCCTACCCTATCCACACAGCCTGCCCCTCCCTCCACCTCACACGCACACAACAGACACACTCACACCCACGCACACAACCGACGCACCCAGCCCGCGTGGCACGCCCTGCAGCCACGCAAACTCCCCACCCTCTCTCCTTCCTCTGCCAAGGGCACCGCCAGTGCGCCGTCGTCTGCCGCTGCGTTCTCCTCCGGCCACCGCCTCCGGCCAGCGCCCCAGTTCGTCTTGCTCATCCCCCACCTAACGCTCCCACGGCCGCGCCCTCCCTCGTCCCCCGCATCGGTTCCCATCGACGCAGCGCCCCCGCCGCCCTCCGTCGCCTTCTTGCGATAGAGCGCCACCAGGTCCTCCTCGTCCGTCCCGCCCCGCCAGGGCGCCCGCCAGCATCACCTTCCCAGTGCCTCGACCTCCGCTCCGTCGAGCCCTCTCTGTCCGTCGCTGGCCTCTGTACGAGCGCACATCCCTGCGCAGCGGTTCGCCCTGCTTCGACCTCGCGCGTCCGCATGCCCTTCCCGAGAAGCGCTACCCTACGACCACCTCCGCCGCCCGTGGCCGTCGCTGCTGTCTCTGGTTCTGGCTCCGGTCGCCTCTCAGGGACGCACGCGTGAGCCTCCGGTGCCTTCCCCGACCCCCTCCCGGCCTCTGTCGCCTCTGCTTCAGGCCGCCGCTTCCATGTGCCGAGCACATCGCGCCCACGGTGATGCCGCATGCCTCTGGCCGCCCCACGCCAAGCACTCCCCATTGCCAGGCCGCCTTTGCTCACGCGTCATCCCCTGTCCCCAACCGCCAAGCGTTCGAGATAATGTCTGCACCACCACAAGGCGTCCGAGAAACATTTTGTGTCATGTTTTTCTTGTGTAGGGCTATCAGGCACATGTTGCTACGGTCCGATGTGGTCGTGTGGATGAGTACTCCACACCGTGATGTTATTCGACCTCTCGCCAAGATCTCCCAAACACAAGGATGCACCTCAAGATCGCCTACCCGGAACACGCAGACCTCCTTTCGTGGATCCGAAGACCGCCGAGATCGCCACCGGAACGAAAAGTACTTCACCCCAGAACGGCAAGATCGACCGCGCGGAACACCAAGGTCCCTCAACTTGGACTTCAAGGCCTCCTTCCCGGAATTCAAAGAACCTTCGACATGGATCGACAAGGTCTTCCTCACGACACGGCATGTTCCCCTACCCGGATCCGAAGACCACGGATGCAACAAGATCTACTTCCGCTATCCGAGAATGATCCCGCCGAGACCGATCCCCATCAAACCCTGAGACCCAGACCCGAACCCCCGGAACCCAAGATCTTCCGAACCCCATGTGTGACCCTAAGCCCCTATTTTTATAATATGACATTATCAACTGTCGCATATTAAATTGTTCATGCATGCATACCTGTCTGTGGTTTGGGGGCATTATGCCGATCCACCTCATAATTAAATATGGAGTCTATATGCAGGCTATTCTAGTCTTATTCCGGACTCCATTTAATTTTGTGTAGCGAACCGATGCCATGTTTTTCCTTGTTAATAGAACATTTAAATTGCGGGGTTTCTAAATAACTTGAACCGTCTAATTAATTGTCGGGACCCCAGTTCCGCTTAATACTGCCTAATTGCACCGTGTCTGCATCATATCATAATCATGTTGGATCCTTCTGCCGTAGTATTAAATATTGCATCCGGTGTTTCTTCCAGTGTTTGCTTCTTCGCGGATTAGGCCGTTGAGTGGATGCGAGTATCGACAAGTTCTCTGGATATGATCCCTCGGCAGTGTTTCCTAGGCGAGCATCTCTCCCCCCTTCTACCTATTTTGCATTTATAGTCTTTATTTCCTCCTGTTGATCTATTGCTATCCGTGTCGCGATGCTTTAGTTTCCGTACACCAGTTATATCCCGTGCAGCCCCTATATTGCCTTGGACACCTCCTATTACCTATGTTTGGTAGATAGCTGGCCTTGCGAGTCGTAGTTTCTTGCTCAAGTGCGATCTCGTGTTGTCAAGTACCATAGTTGTTGGAATGCTGGCAGATGTTTCTAGTGGAGATGATCATGACTTTAAATACAACTATTAAATTGCTAGATATAACTAATGCAGAGGCATCGGTGGGCAATAGATGTTATTTGGTTCTTCCACGCTCACTTGTGTCCCGTAGGACCCCGAGTACTTGATACATGTTCCTTGACTATTCGCACTATCCACATCCGGGAGACCCTATGGGATCCCCCTGAGCTAGAGCTTGATTCATTTCTATTTCTTGGGGCCACAAACTAGTTTGGGGTTTTATTACTATCCTGTACATATGCCATGCTTTACTGTTTTATTTAAGATTGTGCGTGGAGCACCTGTACTGTTTTGGATCGTGCCACGTTTTCGCGGTATCGACAAGCCCAGTCACACTTTCGGGTTCCAGTCGTTTACAACCGTCGTCACAAACCCTGGGTCCGTTCCGGAGCTGGCCAACTTCGTTGCAGGTAGCTTAGTGGGGTGGCCCCCTGAAATATTTTATGAATCCTGTGATTGCTTTGTCGTGAAAGCCTCGTTGGGTTTTGATTTGGTTTTTCCGAGGTTGATCGTGTGTGTGTTGCTATTTGTGCACCCCTGCAGGGTAAATCTTTCTGAAAGCCGTGTCCACGGTTATGGATGACTTGGAGCACAGTATCTCGATCATAGACAAGCATAACTAAAGTAGTGCTATAAATTTGACTTAATATGTGACTAGTAATTCAGCTTCACTACAATGGAATGGATAATAAAAATGCCAACAACTGGTGGAGCTGTGGTGATCTGTGTCCTACTATACCTGCCTAGTAAGTATTGCAACTCCAATGGAATGTGATAAAAGTGCCAACAACTGCTGGGTTTTGGGATTCCTCAGGACAATTATATCTGACTAGTAAATGTTCCAACTACAACGAAATGTTAACTAAAACTGCCCACTACTTATGCTTCAGGATGACTCATGCTATCTATATCTGACTAGTAATTGCTTCAACTATAACCGAATGAATAAAACTGCCAACTGTGTGAGTTCCTCGGTTTGACTTCCTCGTTTGGTCTCGAGGGGGAATACCAGGATGGGTGTGTTTGGTGTTACTATCTTGTTGGATCCAGATAGGTCTTTCTTATCCCTCTCTAATAGCCGATAGTTGTATTGAGTCTCTATCGGTTGTTTAGTGCATGCTGCGCTGCCGCTTCAGTCCACCATACCTATGTAGGCGAGAGCCGCCGAATTCTAGCCTCGCCGTGTACTGGCCTCAGTACTGACGCTCCTCTTTTTCCTTTGCCCTTTGTCGGCACCCCTTTTTTTAGCAGGTTTGAGATCGACGTCGTTAGCAGGGTTACCCTTCCGGCTTGGCCTGGGCAGGGTTATGGACGCCATTGGTTATTCTTCAGGGCTCTTAGCCCCATTTGCATCTTGTCCGTAGTCGGACGCTCTATCGTTTTCAAGGTGATTTGGATCATTGTATTGTATATCTGTATTCTTGACTCGATGAGTCGATGTTGTATATATATATATCTGTTCTGTGGGTCCCATCGAGGACTGTTGTGTAATGGGATTACTATGTTTTCCACCCGCACGAAAGTGCCTGGTGGGCGTCCTTGAATCGTTTCTATGCGGGTTTGGCGGAAAGGGCTAAAACTTGCATAGGGCCGATTTGAGGGTGTTACCGAGTGGTATCAGAGCCCAGCAGTTGCGATACCCCACAAGTCCAGCCTGTAGGATAACCTAGCTAATGGCCGAAGTAGAGTGTCAAAACTATTTTTGCAAAATCGGTTGGATAGATCTGCTGAGGTCTGCTTTTACTCCTTACCCCTCTGCTATTCTCCTCTTACCTCTGCTTGTTTTAAATCTGCTCTCTTACCTTTCTTCAAGTCCAGGATTTCTCGTGGTCGGGTTTTCCGTCGTACGTTCAGGGTTTCTCTTCCTCTTTTGGTAACGGTGCTTCTACATCTGGTCTTCATGCTATCTGAGTGATCCTTTATCTGTGGTACCATTCTTTGTTCCTTGTTTGTGCCTTCCGGTGTTTTCCGACGCGACGACATCATCTACGCCAGATCCGACACAGAGTCTGCATCACTCTTTTGTTCCCGAACCTTGTTTGTCAAGATCTTCAGTCTAATTCCAAGGGTTGGTTGCATAATTCTCCTATTCATGTGCAGAGTAATGGTTTGGGTGCGCGATGGACTGATCACCATCCGACTACTCTTATCATTCGCTTTTGTATATTGAATCGGTGGATCTAGCAATTTTACTCCGTCCACGGAAGCTAGAGGTGGCTTTATTTGTTGATACCTCTACCTTCGCCCTTTGTTCCCGGAGTGTTCTCTCGATGATCACAGACAGCGAACTCTTGTTAGTGGTGTCGCGAGCATCTACATGAAGCGAGAAGATTTAGATCGCCGACCTTCTTCCCGGTACCATGAGGCAGATCTCGAGGGCGAGATCCCTTGTTAGTGGTGTTGAATTGTGGCATCCTGCTAAAACCACTACTAGAAAATCGTGGTGTTTTTGTGCATTGCATCATCATGACCGCATGCTCATGTCATCATGCCACATTGCATTTGAGCATCATCATCATCATGCATGGTTTTGTCTAAAACTATTTTCAAAAAGTCTAGTTTTTGTTTTCTAAATATCCCCCGTTTTTATTCAAATACAAACACCGGTCTTCCGGATTATTTCGCTTTGTCTACAAACGGTTTGCAAAAGCCTTGTTTTAATAAAATAAAATGTTGAATTATTTTTGCAGGAGGCAGCCCGCCAGGCCCAAAAGCCCAACCGTCCACCTCCAAATAAAATCTAGTCCTAACCCCAAACCCTAATCCTAGCCTAACCAAACCCTAGACCTACCTACCCCTAACCCCCTCTCTCCTTCCCCTTATCCACACCTCACCACCCCTACCCTATCCACACAGGCTACCCCTCCCTCCACCTCACACGCACACAACACACACACTCAGACCCACGCATAGGCACGCACACAGCCGACGCACCCACCCCGCGCGGCACGCCCTGCAGCCACGCTAACTCCCCACCTGGGCGCGTCCCACCACCTGCCCGGCCCCACCTACCGCTCGCCCCACGCCCCAAGCCCGTACGCAATCCACTCCATCGGGATCACCTGCCTCCCTCGATCCCACGCGAATCCGACACCCACCAACCCCCACACGCCCCGCGTCGCATAGTGACCCCACCCTCACCCGTCTGCTGACCCGTGTCTCTCTCCCTCATCCCCACTCCCGACGCATCTCGCCTCTCCCCACCAACCCACCTTCACCAACCGCCGCTAGGAGCCTGCGTCGCCGCCTGGTCTGGCCCTCCTTCGCCTCACCGGTCCCGTCGCCGGCTCGGCCTCCCCCCGGCCGCAACCTCCTCCTGCCGCGGCTTCCTCTGCCAAGGGCACCGCCAGTGTGCCGTCGTCCGCCGCCGCATTCTCCTCCGGCCAGCGCCCCAGTTCGTCTCGCTCATCCCCCACCTACCGCTCCCCCGGCCCGCGCCCTCCCTCGTCCCCCGCGTTGGTTCCCATCGACGCAACGCCCCCGCCGCCCTCCGTCGCCTTCCTACCACAGAGCGCCGCCAGGTCCTCCTCGTCCGTCCCGCCCTGCCAGGGCGCCCGCCAGCATCACCTTCCCAGCGTCTCGACCTCCGCTCCGTCGAGCCCTCTCTATCCGTCGTTGGCCTCTGTACGAGCGCACATCCCTGCGCAGCGGTTCGCGCTGCTTCGACCTCGCGCATGCGCATGCCCTTCCCGAGCAGCGCTACCCTACGACCACCTCCGCCCCCCGTGGCCGCCGCCGCTGTCTCCAGTTCTGGCTCCAGTCGCCTCTTAGGGACACATGCGTGAGCCTCCGGTGCCTTCCCCAACCCCCTTCCGGCCTCTGTCGCCTCTGCTTCAGGCCGCCGCTTCCATGTGCTGAGCACATCGCGCCCACGGTGATGCCGCATGCCTCTGGCCGCCCCCACGCCAAGCTCTCCCCGTCGCCAGGCTGCCTTTGCTCGCACGTCATCCCCTGTCCCTGACCGCCAAGCGTTCGAGATAATGTCTACACCACCACAAGGCGTCCGAGAAACATTTTGTGTCATGTTTTGCTTGTGTCGAGCTGTCAGGCACATGTTGCTACGGTCCGATGTGGTCGTGTGGATGAGTACTCCACACCGTGATGTTATTCGACCTCTCGCCAAGATCTCCCGAAGACAAGGATGCACCTCAAGATCGCCTACCTAGAACACGCAGACCTCCTTTCGTGGATCCGAAGACCACCGAGATCGCCACCGGAACGACAAGTACTTCACCACGGAACGGCAAGATCGACCGTGCGGAACACCAAGATCTCCTGACTTGGACTTCAAGGCCTCCTTCCCGGAATTCAAAGAACCTCCGACGTGGATCGACAAGGTCTTCCTCACGACACGGCATGTTCCCCTACCTAGATCCGAAGACCACGGATGCGACAAGATCTACTTCCTCTGTCCGAGAACGATCCCGCTGAGACTGATCCCCAGCGAACCCTGAGACCCTGAGACCCAGACCCGAAGCCCCGGAACCCAAGATCTTCCGAACCCCATGTGTGACCCTAAGCCCCTATTTTTATAATATGACATTATCAACTGTCGCATATTAAATTGTCCATGCATGCATACCTATCGGTGGTTTGGGGGCATTATGCCGATTCACCTCATAATTAAATATGGAGTCTATATGCGGGTTATTCTAGTCTTATTCCGGACTCCATTTAATTTTGTGTAGCGAACCGATGCCATGTTTTGCCTTGTTAATACAACATTTAAATTGCGGGGTTTCTAAATAACTTGAACCATCTAATTAATTGTCGGGACCCCGGTTCCGCTTAATACTGCCTAATTGCACCGCGTCTACATCATATCATAATCATGACGGATCTTCTACCGTAGTATTAAATATTGCATCCGGTGTTTCTTCCAGTGTTTGCTTCTTTGCGGATTAGGCCGTTGAGTGGATGCGAGTATCAACAAGTTCTCCGGATATGATCCCTCGGCAGTGTTTCCTAGGCGAGCATCTCTCCCCCTTTTACCTATTTTGCATTTATAGTCTTTATTTCCTCCTGTTGATCTATTGCTATCCGTGTCGTGATGCTTTAGTTTCCGTACACCAGTTATATCCCGTGCAGCCCCTATATTGCCTTGGACACCTCCTATTACGTGTGTTTGGTAGATAGCTGGCCTTGCGAGTCGTAGTTGCTTGCTCAGGTGCGATCTCGTGTTGTCAAGTACCACAGTTGTTGGAATGCTGGCAGATGTTTATGGTGGAGATGATCATGACTTTAAATACAACTATTAAATTGCTAGATATAACTAATGCAAAGGCATCGGTGGGCAATAGATGTTATTTGGTTCTTCCATGCTCACTTGTGTCCTGTAGGACCCCGAGTACTTGATACCTGTTCCTTGACTATTCGCACTATCCACATCCGGGAGACCCTATGGGATGCCCCTGAGCCAGAGCTTGATTCATTTCTATTTCTTGGGGCCACAAACTTGTTTGGGGTTTTATTACTATCCTGTACCTATGCCATGCTTTACTGCTTTATTTAAGATTGTGCGTGGAGCACCTGTACTGTTTTGGATCGTGCCACATTTTCGCGGTATCGACAAGCCCAGTCACACTTTCGGGTTCCCAGTCGTTCACAGCCGTCGTCACAAACCCTGGGTCTGTTCCGGAGCCGGCCAACTTCGTTGCGGGTAGCTTAGTGGGGTGGCCCCCTGAAATATTTTATGAATCCTGTGATTGCTTTGTCGTGAAAGCCTCGTTGGATTTTGATTTGGTTTTTCCGAGGTTGATCGTGTGTGTGTTGCTATTTGTGCACCCCTGCAGGGTAAATCTTTCTGAAAGTCGTGTCTGCGGTTATGGACGACTTGGAGCACAGTATCTCGATCATAGACAAGCATAACTAAAGTAGTGCTATAAATTTGACTTAATATGTGACTAGTAATTCAGCTTCACTGCAATGGAATGGATAATAAAATGCCAACAACTGGTGGAGCTATGGTGATCTGTGTCCTACTATACCTGCCTAGTAAGTATTGCAACTCCAATGGAATGTGATAAAAGTGCCAACAACTGCTGGGTTTTGGGATTCCTCAGGACAATTATATCTGACTAGTAAATGTTCCAACTACAACGGAATGTTAACTAAAACTACCCACTACTTATGCTTCAGGATGACTCATGCTATCTATATCTGACTAGTAATTGCTTCAACTATAACCGAATGAATAAAACTGCCAACTGTGTGAGTTCCTCGGTTTGACTTCCTCGTTTGGTCTCGAGGGGGAATACCAGGATGGGTGTGTTTGGTGTTACTATCAAGTTGGATCCGGATAGGTCTTTCTTATCCCTCTCTAATAGCCAATAGTTGTATTGAGTCTCTATCAGTGGTTTAGTGCATGATGCGCTGCCGCTTCAGTCCACCATACCTATGTAGGTGAGAGCCGCCAAATTCTAGCCTCGCCGTGTATTGGCCTCAGTACTGACACTCCTCTTTTTTCCTTTGCCCTTTGTCGGCACCCCTTTTGTTTTGGTAGGTTTGAGATCGACGTTGTTAGCAGGGTTACCCTTCCGGCTTGGCCTAGGCTGGGTTATGGACGCCATTGGTTATTCTTCAGGGCTCTTAGCCCCATTTGCATCTTGTCCGTAGTCAGACGCTCTATCGTTTTCAAGGTGATTTGGATCTTTGTATTGTATATCTGTATTCTTGACTCGATGAGTCGCTGTTGTATATATATCTGTTCTGTGGGTCCCATCGAGGACTGTTGTGTAATGGTATTACTTCGTATTCCACCCGCACGAAAGTGCCTGGTGGGCGTCGTTGAATCGTTTCTATGCGGGTTTGGCGGAAAGGGCTAAAACTTGCATAGGGCCGATTTGAGGGTGTTACATCCATCATCATTGTTCTCCAACAACTCCGAACACATATTTCACTGGCAACTCAATAATCATATTGTCTCTTTGCCCATAGTTAGGAAATCGAAACTATCAATGACATACATACTAGTCACAGAGGCATGACTATGGATATCTATTATATGGTGTTTATCATCCCACACATGTATTAGGGTTTTCCTCCAACTACACATTATTCAGAACTAATACAATTATAGCACATAATGATAAACTTAATTATGAAATAGAAATATGAATAATAACATATTCATTATTGTCTCTAGGGTATATTTCCATGAGTGACCTCATTCTTGGCTCAACAATTGGCTTCCTATGAGCCTTCTGGTGAACATTTTATTATGGAGCTCTCTCCACACATATCATGACACAAGAAGTATGTTATCCTAATTATGAATAATAATACCATGCTAGTGGTGAATCCTACACTCCTTGAGAACCCCTCAACCATATCACACAACGCTTCATAGACACTCTCTTGCTTTATTTACTTTTGTTATTTACTTTGTTCTTGTTTACTATTAGCACTTATTAAAACATACTCTTTTTACACCATTACTTGAAATTAGAGATAACCTACAAGTACTCTCTAGTGAATAGTAGTAATGATGGGCATAAATACCTTTACCAATAGCTCTATGTGGGATCGATACTCTTATTTCAAAACTATCTACAATTGATCTATGCACTTGTAGTCATCAAGCTATTTTCTAGCACCGTCGCCAGGAGCTAAGCGCTTTTGGTCTTTGTTCTTAGTTGCTAATTTATTGTTGTTACTAAAGGTTGTTTACGAGTTTCAAGTTATTTCTATTAATTTCTTTTACTTATTTGAAAAGAACAAAAAAATTATAAAACCAAAAATCCATAAAAATTTATAAAACAAAAACTATAAAAAGTTTTGCTACTAATCATGTCTTCTGAGATTGCTATTTTAGAACATATTCAAAGGAGGAGAAGGGACAAAAGAATCCTTGTACATGGTTTCCAAAGAAGAAGATGGTGCGTACAACAAAGAACTCATCACTACTAATGATATGCAGGTATATGCTATGTATTATCAGGTAATCTGTTATGCTCACACATTATGTTCTTCATATCAAATAATATGTCTTCATTGTATGTGTGTCGGGCATTTTTGCTTTCAATGTTCTCATACTTATGATGAATCTGTGGTGTCTTACAATAGTAGTGATGCTAATAGGGAAGTTATAGAGTATGTTATTTATGAAGGTGCCATGAACTACTCTAGAAAATAATAATACTTATGATGAGTAGTGATAATGATTTTTTACAAATGGAATACGAAACATTGCAATATATTGTTGAGAATTGTCACGGACATCTTAGTGATAATGCACTTGTATTGGAGAGTAAGGCACAGTGTAAAGTTGTAGTGCCCAAAGATAATCATTTGCAGGAATCACAAGATGAAAATGAGGAGCACACAGGTAAGGTTGACAAATATTGGCACACTAAAAATACTTTGTTTGAGAATAATGCCTCTCTCTCTAGTAATGATTCTTATATTGCTAAAACTTATTGTAATTTATCTGTGGAGGCCTTGTGCCTAGACACTCATGAGGAGAGTATTATTAATGATGAACTAGAGATAGGGCCTTGCTATGAATCTTTCAATGCTAATGTGCAGGAACCACTCCCCATTGCAAAGGAAGAATACTATAAAGTGTTCCCCTAAAATGGTGACTGAATCTTTCAATGCTAATGTGCAGGAACCACTCCCCATTGCAAAGGAAGAATACTATAAAGTGTTCCCCTAAAATGGTGACCAAGATAAAAATAATAATATTATATTCGGATCTCTACTCATTGTAGCTACATAAGGAGGCATGCTCACAAATCATGGTGCACCAACGCTCGCTTGGAAGCGAGAACCTATTCATCTATATGATGTCGATGCACCGCAAGAGGGTACGACTTTGACCATACTCTACTATGAGATGCTCCAACCGTTTGCTGGAGGTAAGTACCATTACACCTCGAATTAATATCCCCTGGGATCCAGGTGGATAATTTAATGGAGTGTCTAAGCTTGGCTTTATGGCTTTAAAGAAAGCGCTTCCCAGGAGGCAACCTGGAAGTTTTTAGGTGTCTTTATTAATCTTGTGTCTTGAGTCTAGTTGCATTCATGTTGCATTAGCAATTGTATCTTTGCATGATTTACTATTAGAGTTGGCTTGGGACTATCTTCAAAAGGTAGAATTGATTGTTGCTCTAATCATGTGTTGCTTATCTTGGTTAAATCTTCTCAATAAAAATATATGTATATTTGGATGCTGGACTAACATTTCAGGTCCTTAGTAAAATTTTCGGAGAAAATAACTTGTTCCGGAGCTCACATCGAGTTTAACGAGCAGCAGTTTAGGCAGACCCGCCCGTACCGTGCACCCGTACTGCTCTCATTTTGCAACTCCAGAAAACGAAAAAGTTACTGCAAGGCTAACGACCACCTAATGACCCACAAGTATAGGGGGTGTATCGCAGTATTTTCAAGGGAAGTGAAACCCAATTTCTTGATTCGACACAAGGGGAGCCAAAGAATACTTATCAGCCTTAACAACTGAGTTGTCAATTCAGCTGCACCTGGAAACAATCTTGCTCACAGCAGTTTATCAGTAGCAACAGTTTTGTAGTAGGAATAGTAAAGTAACAGTAGTAGCAAAGCAAAGACAGTAGTAACAAAAGCAGTAAACAGTGGGATTCGAGTGCGGTAGGCATAGGGATGGATGGACGGGCGTTGCATGGACAAGACAATTCACATAGCAATCAGAACATAGGGCAATTGCAGATAAATAAGATAAAGCACCCAAGTACTAGACAATCCTAGGCATGTGTTCCATATATAGTCATACGTGCTCGCAATGAGAACTTGCACAACATCTTTTGTCCTGCCAGCCCGTTTGCAGCGGGGCCTCTAGGGAACTACTGGCAATTAAGGTGCTCCTTTTAATAGAGCACCGGAGCAAAGCATTAACACTCCGTGAACACATGTGATCCTCACATCAAAGCCTTTCCCTTCCGACTACCCCGATTTCTGTCACTTCGGGACCATAGGTTCCAGACAACGACGTGTGTATACAACTTGTAGATAAGACCAGAAACAATACTATCATAATGAATCAATAATAAGTTCAGATCTGCAATCATGGCACTCGGGCCCTAGTGACAAGCATTAAGCACAACAAGTCGCAACAAAGTCATAAAGCACTAATAAAAGATACTAGGCACTATGCCCTAACAATCTGATGCCATTACATGAACGATCTCATCCAATCCCTACCATCCCCATAGCCTATAGCAGGGGATTACTCACTCATAGATGGGGGAAACATGGATGGTCGATGGAGATGATGGTGGAGGTCGATGGAGATGGCTCCAGGGGCACTTCCCCGTCCCGGCAGGGTGCCGAAATAGAGACTTTCTGTCCCCCGAATCTCCCCTTCGGTGGCGGCGGCGCAGCGGAACTTTTCATGGAAAAACCTCGAACCCCTCGAAGTTTTTAGGTCAGAAGGCTTCTTACAGGCGAAGAGAGAGGCCGAGGGGGTGCCTGGGGGGCCCACACCACCCCCTGGCGCGGCCTGGCCTGGCCCGCGCCACCAGGTGGTGTGGCCACCCCCTGGCTTTTCTTCGTCTCGTATTCTGGCTCCTGGAGTCTTCTGGAAAAATAGGCACTTTGGCTTTTGTCCTGTCCAATTCCGAGAATATTCATTTTCTGACTTTCCTGGAACCAAACACAGCAGAAAACAGGCAGTTGGCACTCTGGCTCTTGTTAATAGGTTAGTCCAAGAAATCATATGAAAAGTACTCCAAAGTGTGGACAAAACACAAGAAAGTGGATAAAACCAAGCATGGAGCATCAAAAATTATAGATACATCTGCAATGTATCACCACCCATACGGGCGCAATCCGCCCGTACCACCCGGTCATACCGACTTCGATGGTCTCCTCCAAAAAAGAGAGAGAAAAGGAGAAGACGAGGTGCAGTATGGGCGGAGTCCGACCGTACCACGTGCTCGTACCAAGGAGCAACACCACGCAACAAGGGCTAGGACGGATACAAAAAGGTTACAACCCCTCCAATATTTTTATTTTGACAATATCAGGTCAGTGGGTTACCTTCTATATGTTCCATTGTACTTCATTTTATTTACCTACCTTTGAAAATCCCTAGCCTTTAATTCTCTGTACTGTTTCATATTTATTTTATTTTATTTTCATGGTGGGTGAACGAACTCCATTTGTACACTGAATCGTTTGCCTTTACTTCATTTGTTATTTTCGCAGGGACTTGAACCTTGTGTGATGACGTGCATGGTTTGTGCCAAACATGCAAATACTTGCATAAGCCACTTGGTTGATTCAACTCAACGCTTCAATAAGGAAGTATTCGTTGAACCAGAGGTCCATGTCCATCAAAAGTAAGGTTATTCGTACCTCAACGGTAAAGTGTGTCACCCTTGTTTTATTGAAGCTTGTGGAGGTAACCACTTCTCACACTCTCTTTTGATAACTGCATTTTCTATTTTTCTTATGGTAATTTATTCAAGTTTGGTTCTTACAAAACTTCTAGCTTGGGGAAGTTACTTCTGCATGTGTAGAGTCTTGTGCAATGTTCTTATTCGATGAAACTTTTTGTGCAATCATGTATCCCGCTATTTTTGAATGCTTGCTTAGGTAAGTTGTGTTTCATGTTTATATAATGGATGCACTTTCTTTTATTAGGATTTGTAAGAGTTGAGTTAGATCTTTGATTCACTATGTTAAAAAAAAATCCAGCTTGAGAAGAACTTTGTGATCCCCTAGAATATATTGCCATGATTTCTACACTTTAAATCCTATGTCTACCACTTTTGAAGTTTTAATTGTTTATCTTAGTTGGTTGATTTGTGAACATGCCATGCTAGAGGGAGTAATTCAAAATAGTTAGAGTAAAGCTTTTTATTGGTATGGATGGTTAATTGGGGAAGCTTTTCTAGTTCTTTTAGCTAATCTAGTCTTTCCTTGGAAATAATATTGCCAAACAAGTACAATAAGAAAAAGTATGAAATTTATGACTTGTTTGCTGAATGATTGTCTTGAGAGTTTACCCTGGAAGATACTTAACCCCATAGATGTTTTGATAGACTTGACGACACTCTTGAAAGGAGTTGTTTGATTGAAATGAACTCTAGCGGTAATTGTGATGCATGCCAAAGCTAACCTTGTGGATCAAACCGTGGTACTAGTTAAAAAAGTTCTATGTTTCTCATGCAGACATTTGGATGCCAACAACTCCGCTAGCCTACGAATGATCTATGGTATAACCTAGATTTTGGCTATGAGTTGACGACATGAGTGGCATACATGTCAATATAATGGGTAAACGTATTGTTACTCTCAAAGGTTGTGCAAGCAATTGTAAAAGAAACACTCAATTATCATTGAAGAAGGAAGAAAAAATATATGAAGATCCACACAACAAGTCCTTGGCATGGTCACATTACTACTTTATGACCTTTTTTGAAATACAATGATTGAATTAGAAGTGTTTTGATAGCCTTGATTTACTGATGTGGGTGTCAATAAGACACTTCACTGTTATGATACTTAGGACATGGACTCTCTTACTCAGTTTTGCTATTAAAACATCCTAGTGTTCCTTGGCAAGCTGAGAGTTAACTAGGAGAATTGGATTGATTGTTACTTGTAGTTATTTATACTTTATTAAACTCTACTTTGATTGTCTTGATTTACCGAAGCTTGTATAGTGTTCTTGTCATTTCTCTAACTTTGATGAGCCTTTCGAATGGATGCATATGACTACCAATCATAAGTGAATTCATATTCTCGTTGAAGCCCTTACTTTAAAAAAGTGAGGAGATACAAAACATAAAAGGCGCAATAGGAGGATCACAAGTTTGCTTTCAAAGCTAGATCCACTATTGACATGGATCATTGAAGTTTTAATTGATCTTTTATGGATTGAGAAAGCTGAGCTTGTGTTGCCTTGTATGAATATGTTATTTCTTACTTTAATCTTGTAGAGAAAATAAGGATACAAGGCATCGATCTTCTACATCTGATATTGTACTTTTGTTTTCAATTTTTGCCTCATTTAAGGTATTGACTCGTGCTCATGAACATGATGACCTTGTCCATAAGCCAATTGCTCAGGGACAAGCAATATTATAGCTTGGGGAAGTTGATGAGTCCAAAGCTGAAGCATATTTAAGTATATAAATTATCCATATTGTCACTCATTACATGCTACATCTATCTAGAACTATGCCTATTGTGTATGATTATTAGTTCTCATTCATTTCCACATGGACTTTGCACATTAGTAGTTTTATTAGGATTTTATTAACTTTTTCTTGTCTTTGATTTGTGCAGGTTCTATAAACAATCATGGATAAAAGGAGCCAAGAGGATTCAATATGGAAAAGTTGCAGGCACCAGACTTAGCCATTTGAGGGGAGGAAAAAGTGGATTTTTCCATCAACTCCAAATGAACATCTAAGGACATGGTGGTGTATCCCTCGTCCATTCGAATCCAATGAGCCAAAGAACACCTCAACCAGAGTCTGTATGAAGAAATGGCAGCCAAAACACTGCAGAGTACTGAGGTCGTAACGACCACTGGTGCGGGCGCGTACCGTATGGCCGTACTACCCTCTGACGGCTTTGTTTCATAAACGGAACAACATTTGTGAAGGCCTAATGGGAATATTCGGCCCCTAGCTTCGTCAGTTCGCAAAACCGACCTCTAGATGCCTATTTAAAGAGGGGAAAACCCTAGAACAAGGGGGAGAGTCCACACATGCCAAAGGGGCGGAGCCCTACCGCTCTGCCGCCGCCCACAAGATCTACACCACCATACCACTCAATGGAGATAGGATACTTGCATCTTGAAGGGCTACACTTTGATCTTCATCGCCATCTTCATCAACATCGTCTTCAACATCAATCCCCTTTGTTTACTTTTTTGTAGTCCAATTTCTATTGTGGATTTGCACTTGTATTCAATTCTACATTCGTATTTCATCCATATAATTGCCATGATGTTGATCACCTTCATGTATGAGTAGTTCCTTGTTACTAGGGTGAGATGATGAAACCCTATCACTATTATGATGTTGCAATAAAGATGATCTATTCTTATGTCCATATGACTTATGGGTCTATGATAGATTTATGATTTGTGTTTGATCTCTCTCTTTAAATGGTATGTGTAGTCAGCCACATATCATTTTCCTTCGGGACTAAAGATGAGGGAGAAATTCTTTGGACGTGTTTGCAAGTGTGCCCGACAAGCTTCATGACATTGGCACAGGCTAGCAACCTGCATGGTCAAAGGAGGATAAAGAGAGACTCCCTAAGATAATTAAGATATCCATAGGGAGACCCTTAATCACGGTGGTCTGTATGGGTGATTGCTCTTAGATATTGTGGTGGTTATTTAGAGGTGACCTTATTCTTGGTTCAACAAAGTGGCTTCCTACAAGCATTGTAGTGAACATCTTATTATGGAGCTCTCTCCACACATATCATGACACAAGAAGTATGTTATCCTAATTATGAATAATAATAATACCATGCTAGTGGTGAATCCTACACTCCTTGAGAACCCCTCAACCATATCACACAACACTTCATAGACACTCTCTTGCTTTAGTTTACTTTTGTTAATTACTTTGTTCTTGTTTACTATTAGCACTTATTCAAACATACCCTTTTTACACCATTACTTTGAATTAGGATAACCTACAAGTACTCTCTAGTGAATAGTAGTGAGGGGCATAAAGACCTTTACCAATAGCTCTCTGTGGGATCAATACTCTTATTTCAAACTAGCTACATATGATCTGTGCACTTGCAGTCATCACTCACCATACTCCATACACCTTGGTAACACGAAGATGTATATGGATTTGAAGGAAAGGTTTTTGTGGACTAATATGAAGGGGGATATCACCGAGTATATTGCTTTATGTGATGTCTGCAGTAGAGTGAAGGCCGAGCATCAGAAGCCAACAATGTTGCTATAGCCATTACCGGTACCTGATTGGAAGTGGGATAGAGTTGGAATGGACTTTATTACAGGATTGCCCAGGACCAAGTCTGGTTATGACTCTATTTGGGTAGTGGTCAACCATTTGACCAAGGTAGCTCACTTTATACCAGTAAATACCACCTACACTAGTGCTAGGTTAGCCAAGTTCTACATGAACAGAATTGTGTGCCTACACGGAGTTCCCAAGAGTATTGTGTCAGATAGAGGCACTCAATTTAGTTTGCACTTTTGGCGCCAGCTACATGAGTCGTTGGGGACTAGGATGCAGTTTAGTACAACTTTCCACCCCAAGGTGGATGGTCACATAGAGCGGGTGAATCAGATTCCGTAAGATATGTTGAGAGCTTGTGCTCTAACTCATGGTTCTTATTGGGATGAGAATTTACCCTATGCTGAGTTCTCCTACAACAATGGCTATTAGTCTAGTATCAAGACGTCATCATTTGATGTGCTATATGGTAGGAGATGAAGAACACCATTGTTGTGGGATGGTGTAGGTGAACGTCAGTTGTTTGGGCCTGATTTGATCAAGGATGCTAAGGAGAAGGTCAGTTTGATTCGGGATACACTGAAGGTAGCACAATCAAGGCAGAAGAGCTATGTTGATTCCAAGCGCAAGGAAGTAGTGTATGATATTGGAGATCGATCATACCTCAGAATTTCACCGATGTGTGGAATTAAGTGATTTGGGATTAAGGGTAAGTTGTCACCTTAGTTTATAGGACCATACACCACGCAAGGGAGAGGTTGCATATCAGTTGGAGTTGCCAGAGGCTCTATCCACGGTTCATGATGTGTTCCATGTGTCCCAGTTGAAGAAGTGACACCTAGAGATGGTGGATACACCATTGAGAGACACGCTTTCGCTAGATGGGGTTCAGCTGGAGAATAACTTGACTTATGAGGAGAAACTGGTCAAGTTTTTGAAGACAGCAGAGAGGTTTACCCGCAGCAAGACGATCAGGTTTTGCAAGGTGCAATGGAGCCATCACACCGAAGAGGAAGCCACTTGGGTGCAATGGAGATTCATCTTAAGGGGGTTAGTTTTGTCACATCCGAATTATTAGAATAGGTACTGCGTATCATACATGTCATTGCATCATGTTCATCATTGCAAATATTCAGTTTTAAAGATTTTTTTGGCAAAAACACCACATAGGTGCATGATAATCATATACAGATGAATACCAAAGGTTTTACCATTGCATCTGCTTGGATGATATGATATACTCATTATAGATGCTTGGGAACATAGGTTATTAATTTATGAACCTGTAGCTTTTTGTTTCACTCAAATCAGAGCTCTAGAACTGAAGTTATACTTGTAACTACCTCGGTGAATTACGCTCTTAGTTGCATGCCTGGATGAGCGAGAGTGGTTAAAATAGTACGGTGGGGCCCAGGGGCCACTCACAGGTAGACCTTTTGGCCGTCCTAACCACTTTCGGAACATCGGGACAAGAACGAGCGGCGTAATCGGCAGGCGAAGGGATCAACTACATACACAAGTGAGTATGTATGGAAGCCACCATACAACTGTTCACAGAGCCATTCCATCTAAAAGAAATAAAAATATTGCAACGCCATACGGCAAGATCCAAATATCCTAGATAGAGATAATAGTTTAGGATAGCTCCTCATACATCAAACATTAGAGTATCAGGCGGAAGCGGAAAACAAGATCCGAGTACGAATAAGAAGCAAATTGGCATAAGATTCCACATAAATAAACACATCTCGCCCACAGATCTCACGGATCCCCGTTCCCGGAATCTCTACACCGAGTGATCGTTGCCAACATCATCCGTCTCCTCCACCCAGTATCCATCTTGCGAGTACACCTGTTCATCTGAATCAAACAATTTATCGTGTGAGACCCTAGGGTACTCAACAAGTCTTAATGCCTCTAAAGGGAACATATACCTGGGGTGACGCAATTGCAGCAAAAGATATTAACTAACAAGCCTAGAGATACTCGCTAACCATCCGCCTAACCAATGATTGACGAATGTCCGTTAATTAGAATCAACAGTTATAACAGTATGATTAACAGATCCATCCTCCTTCTCGCTTACCAACGAGAAAGCGGACGAACAACCCAGCCGTTGGCAGTTTTATTAACCATTCCATGAGTGTTGCACTGTTTACTAGTTAGGTATTTAGTCAGATTAAAAGCGGTACTTTAGTTATACTTGTCTATGATCGAGAAACTCTGCTCCAAGTCGTCCATAACCGCGGACACGGCTTTTAGAAAGATTTACCCTGCAGGGGTGCACAAATAGCAACACACACTCGATCAACCTCGGAAAAACCAACTCAAAACCCAACGAGGCATTCACGACAAAGCGATCATAGGATTCAGAAATATTTCAGGGGGCCACCCCATTAAGCTACCCGCAACGAAGCTAGCTGACTCCGAGATGGACTCAAGGTTTGTGTGGACGGCGATAAACGACTAGGAACCCGAAAGTGTGACTGGGCTTGTCGATACAGCGAAAACGTGTCACGATCCAAAATAGTACAGGTGCTCCTCGCACAATCGTAAATAAACAGTAAACATGGCATAAGTACAGGATAGTAATATAACCCCAAAATAATTGTGGCCCCAAGGAATAGAAATGAATCAAGCTCTGGCTCAGGGGGGTCCATAAGGCCTCCCGGATGTGGATAGTGCGAAATAGTCAAGGAACAGGAATCAAGTACTCGGGGTCCTACGGGACACAAGTGAGCATGAAAACCAAATAGCAGATATTGCTCACCGGTGCCTCTTTCATTAGTTATCCCATTACTACCCAGGTTAAGTTGTTTAGGTACCTCGTTATCCATCAGACACTCATATACCCTACACATGCTGTTCTATGACCTGCATGGCTCAAACAACTCCTGTAGCAATGGCTCATGGGATGGAGGAACAAGCTTCGGTGGGGTTTAAAAGTAAAGGCTATGCAGTACTTGGGATTCAATTTAATGCAATCGCGACTCAATGATGCAAGAGTAAGATAGAGGCAATAGGTACTATATGTATGAAAGCATGTGGTAGTGCTTGCCTGGCTGCTCAGTTGAAGCGAGAGACGGATCTGGATAGAGCTCCTGTGATTCCTGATAATTCTCCTGCTGGGCGTCTAATCGAAGAAGAACCAAACAAACAAGGGCCAACATAAATAAAGTGCACAAGCATATGAATTAAAATGCGACAAGCAAACAATCATGCCATGATGAATGATGCACAATTTTCATGGCAATAAAGTAGCATGGCATGGTTGAGGTGTGGGGACAAGAATAATTCATTTCATTATTTATTTGATCAAGTTTTATTGCGATAAACAGTTCTGATTTTTAATAATTACATGATGCATGCTTCAATTCAGAACAAGGAATGCATAGATAGAACGATCTCGTCGCGCTGATCGATTTAGACATATTATTTGTCGAATTTGGAGTTGTAGAATTAAAGTTATTAATTTATTAAGAAAAGGGCATTTATTGTAATTTTAACCATCTCGAAATTTAAAGTACTCAAACAATATTTTGAATGGCATATTTAAATTCCTCACATTTTTCTAATTCAAAAACATATATCATTTGTATTATTTGGATTTATAATTTAAAAGTTATTAAAAACAGATTTGAATTTGAATTTAACATTTCTGAATTTGTTTTGTTAAAACAGATAAACGAATAAACTTTTTATACTCAGCCAGAGCTAGCCCCAGTCGCTGACGGGTGGGACCGAAGCTGACCGAGCGGAAAACGGCGTAAAGAACTTTTCTCACCGCGAGCTAATCTAGCCTGGGGGACTGACAGGTGGGGCTGGCGGCCTCGCGGGTCCGCTGCGCGCGCGACTAGCCGGTGGGCGACACGTGGCGGATTCAGGGACTACGGGTTGAGGTTTACGAAAAACGGGGGGCCCTTTTACAAATCTGCTACGGGGGCTGTCTGGTGGGCCTCAAAGGATTGCGGGTTGAGGCCAAAAAGTGTGGGAGGGGGTATTTGCAAAGTGTCAGTGGCCACTGTTTCTCTTCCCTGACGACTGACGACAGACGGCCGGGAAATCGCGGCGTGGTGGGGCTCGAACCCGCGACGTTGTGCGCGCGCGCAGAGGGGCTGAGCCGCTGCGGTAGGCGGGGGATGTTGTTAGGAGGGGGATGGGCGGCTAGTTAAAACACGGTGTGGCGCGGGGACATGCAGACGCAGACGCGCACAAAGGGCGTTCGTCCCATGGTCCGGCAAGGTCAGGTAACGATGGCGAGAGCTAGGGTGTCTGGGAGAGAGGTTGGCTCACCGCGAGATGTTTGGCGGTGGTGGATCGGGCAGGGGAGTGGTGGATCGACGGCGATGCAGACGCCCCCGCGGCTAGGGTTTCGGTCAGTCTCGACGGAGTTCGGCGGGGCTGGTCCTGCCCCTCCTCGTCTGTGGGTACAGGGGTGATGCGGGAGGTTGCCTCGATCTTCCCCAACAGTCCAACGACCACGCCGCCGGCTATGACGTCAAGGAGAAGGAGGAGGCCGACGGTGGACGGCAACGGAGGAGAGAGGGGTAGCAGCGGTGGTGGGAGGAGAAGGGCAAGGCCCTGGGGATCTGGGGAGGCAGAGGAGGCGTGGGGAAAGAGATAAAGGCGAGGGAGAGAGAGGAGGATGCCGTGGGGGATCGGTGAAGTGAAAAGGTGGCTCGGCCACCTTTTCTTCCCTCTCTCACGTGCTCGAGCTGGGGCTCGGCCTGGTGTGGCTGCAGGTGGGGACGGCGGGGCTGAGAGGCTGGCTTGGGTGGGACAGGCCTGGCACCGAGAGAGAAAGAGAGAGGAGGGAGAGGCTCGGCATGTAGAGCATGGGAGGCTCGGCTAGGGTTAGGTTAGAGGGGTGGTTAGGGTTAGGGTAGGGAGTAGATGGGGTAGCTGAGTGGGGTGAGTGCAACTAGTGTTTAGGGTTAAGGAGAAGATGGAGAGGATTAAGGAGAGGTGGGGTAGGCTTAGGTTTGAGTTAGGGTTTTAGCTATGTAGAGAGATGGGAGGAAATGGCTCATGGGCACATGTATGCACACATGATGCATGTGTAGATGCTGGATAAGGTGGAAGGGATCGATGTAGGATGTAGGGTTTTGGAGAGAGTTGAATCACCAAAGAAGTTTGCCTTAATAAAAAGGGAGAAACCAAAAGGACCAAAATAGACAGAGAGGTGAAATGGAAAATGGGCTTGCACGTCCCATGCATGTGTAATAAATGCCATCTTTATTCTTGTAAAAACAATAACAAAGTTCCATGACATTTATTCATATGCATTCATTAATATGGAGTGAGGCCAAACTAAAGGAAAATATAATTGGATTCATCCCAACCCACATGAGCTAGAATAAATGCCAAAAGAAAATAAAAGCTCATGGTTATTTAGGATGGTGGAATTATAAGGTGGTGACAAATAAAGGTGGTGAAGTGGAATAAAAGATATGCCCCCAACTCAACTTGGGCATCAAGCATTTATCAAGATTCAAATACAATATACCAAGAGCCAAATACAATTAATAGGGCATATGAGAGAAGAACCAAATGGAAAGGGTTTTATATGATGCTCAAATGCAAGGTGCCATGATGGCATGAGCATGATATAATTATGATGTAGACCATGTAGCATTACATATGTTAGACAGATGGGATGCTACAACTCTCCCCTACTAAACAGGAATCTCGCCCCGAGATTCTAGGAAGAAGAAGAAGACACGAAGAGGGTAGGATACTTGGCACGAAGCTCATCCTCGCGTTCCCAAGTGGCTTCATCAACGGAATGGTGCGACCACTACACCTTGCAGAACTTGATGGACTTGTTGCGAGTCCTTCTTTCTGCGACTTCAAGGATTTTTATGGGGTGTTCTTGATAAGACAGATCTTCTTGGAGATTAATGAGTTCATGGTCCACGGTCCTGCCGGGATCCTTGAAACACTTCTTGAGTTGAGAGATATGGAAAACATCATGGACCTTGAGTTTTTCGGGGAGCTCAAGAGCATAAGCAACTTCTCCTCTTCTTCCACGAATTTTGAAAGGACCGATGTATCTAGGAGCCAGCTTTCCTTTGATACCAAACCGGTGCGTGCCTCTCATGGGAGTGACACGAAGGTAAACGAGATCACCAGGAACATACTCCATGTCCGTGTGCTTTCTGTCATAATTGCTCTTTTGGCGACTTTGAGCAATCTTCAGGTTTTCAAGAATGATGTGAACCTTCTCCTCCCCTTGAGTTACAATGTCGGGGCCAAACAAATTTCTTTCACCTGCGCCCGACCAGCCAATCGGAGTTCTGCATTTGCGACCAGAGAGAACCTCAAATGGTGCCATCTTTAGACTTTTCTGGAAGCTGTTGTTGTAAGAGAATTCAGCATAAGGAAGACATTCTTCCCACTTCATGCCGAAAGAGATAACGCAAGCACGGAGCATATCTTCCAGAATCTGATTGATCCTTTCAACTTGTCCTTGCGACTGAGGGTGGTAAGCTGTGCTGAATTTCAATTTTGTTCCCAAAGCATTTTGGAAACTTCCCCAGAACTTTGAAGTGAAAATGCTTCCACGGTCTGAACTGATTTCAAGAGGAACTCCATACAGAGAGACAATTATGTTGATATAGAGCTCAGCCAACTGAATTGCAGAAATTGTTTCCTTGACGGGAAAGAAGTGAGCTACTTTAGAAAGCCTGTCGATGACAACAAAGATTGCATTGTTGCCCTTCTACGACCTTGGAAAACCAATGATGAAGTCCATCTCTACTTTCTCCCATTTCCATTCCGGAGGCTTCAATGGCTGTAGAAGACCGGAAGGTTTCTGATGGACAACTTTAACTCTGCGGCAGACATCACACTCCGAGACATACTTGGCACAATATCGTTTTAACCCAGGCCACCAATATTGTGTTTTCAAGTCCATGTACATCTTAGTGTTGCCAGGGTGGATAGAAAGAACCGAATCATGCGCCTCCTTAAGAACTTGCTCTCTTAAACCCGGGTAGTTCGGGACAAACATCCGGTGTTCAAAGAAAAGAGTGCCTTGGTTGTCGACGTGGAAGGACTCATACTTCGGAAGCTGAATGTTGGAGATGATCTTTTTAGTGTAAGGATCACCAAGTTGAATAGAGCGAACTTTTTCTTCCAAGAGTGGGGTTGCCAGAAGGTTCACAAGATACCCTTGATCCACAATTTCAAGGTTGAGCTTGCGGAATTCCTCGCACAAGAGAGGATGTTGTTCTTCCACCATGAGGTTGTTGACATAAGCTTTTCGGCTGAGAGCATCGGCCATGACATTAGCTTTGCTCGGAGTGTAGTTGATGGTCAAGTTGAAATCATTGATTGCTTCAATCCACCTCCTCTAACGAAGGTTGAGATCAGGTTGTGTGAATATATACTTTAGACTCTTGTGATCAGAAAAGATCTCACAACGGTTGCTAAGCAAGTAATGCCTCCATACTTTCAAAGCAAAGACAACTGCTGCGAGTTCGAGGTCATGTGTAGGATAGTTGATCTCATGCGTCTTCAATTGTCGAGAGGCATAAGCAACAACTTGTTTTTCTTGCATAGGACCGCACCCAATCCTTGCAATGAGGCGTCACAGAATATCTGGAAAGGCTTTGATGTATCTGGAGGAACCAAGACTGGTGTGGAAGTGAGCTTCTCTTTGAGTGTTTCAAAGCTTGCTTGACATGCAGGAGTCCAATGGTATTTCTTGCCTTTCTTGAGGAGATCGGTAAGAGGCTTCGCAATCTTCGAGAAGTTTTGAACGAGCGACGGCAATAACTAGCCAAACCAAGGAAACTCCGGACTTCTTTGACATTTATGGGTGGAAGCCAGTCAACAATTGTCTTAATAGTTTCTGGGTTGACGGCAATGCCCTTGGCAGAGATGATGTGACCAAGGTAGGTGACTTGAGGCAGCCAGAACTCGCACTTGGAGAACTTTGCATACAGGCGGTTCTCACGAAGTTTGTTTAGGACACACCAAAGATGTTCTTCATGTTCTTCCTTTGACTTAGAATAGACTAGATGTCATCCAGATAGACCACAACGAACTTGTCAAGATACTCCATGAAAACTGAGTTCATAAGCCTCGAGAAGGTGGCAGGTGCATTGGTGAGACCGAAAGACATGATCGTGTACTCGTACAGGCCATAGCGGGTGGTGAAAGCTGTTTTGGGAATATCTTCCTTGCGAATCTTGATTTGATGATATCCACTTCTCAAATCCAGCTTAGAGAATACCACAGCTCCAGCTAGCTGATCGAAGAGATCATTAATCCGCGGAAGGGGATATTTATTCTTGATGGTTTTAGCATTGAGAGCCTGATAGTCAACACAAAGTCTATCAGTCTTGTCTCGCTTCTTCACAAAGATGGTTGGGCTACCCCAAGAAGAAGTACTGTGCTGAATGAAATCCAACTTCTCTTGTTCATCCAGCTGACGTTTGAGTTCAGCCAACTCAGCAGGACCCATTTTATAAGGCCGCTTGGAGATAGGAGCGGTACTAGGTTCAAGTTCAATCACAAACTCGACCTCACGATCAGGAGGCATACCCGGCAACTCTTCAGGAAAAACATCTGGAAACTCACAGACCACCGGAACACTCTGAATAGCTTCCATAGAATCATCATTTAGAGCCGCCAAAGAGTAAAGATGAATTGCAGGAGTCAGACTTGGAGAATAGACTATATGGCCTTCAGGAATTTTTAGAGAAACCGAACGTTTAGCACAATGAATCACAGCTGCATTTTCTGTTAACCAATCCATGCCCAAGATAACATCAATGTCAGAATTACCCAGAATAATTAAGGACGCCGGAAACGAAGAGCCACCAATCTCAATTTGATTGCCATGGCTGATATGAGCAACCCTCATGTTTGACCCAGGAGATTGTACCACAAGACAATGCAATAAGGGAACCATAGCCAGATCATGCTCATGCGCAAACTTGTGAGAAACAAAAGAATGCGAAGCACCAGAATCAAACAAAACTCATGCAGGGACTGACTTAACAGGAAGCATACCCATCACAACTCCAGGTGCATGCTCAGCTTGAGCGGCATTGACACAGTTGGCACGAGCAACCGTAGACCCGGGCTTGGTGTTGATGTTGAGAGCCCGAGGTCGAGTTGCGCGAACCATAGAAGAACTTGCCGTAGGTCTTGGAGGTGGTGGAGGAAGAGCTTTCTTGTTCATAGGACAATTCCAGTGCTGATGTCCAGTGTTTCCACAAGTGTAGCAAGCACCAGGTGGACGTGGAGCAACGTAGCCAGGGACTCCGCCAGGCGCTCCAGGGTAGTTGTGGTTGTAGCCCCTAGGAGCCGCGGTGAAGGAGTTTGGTGGCCTTGCCGCGTAGCTTGACGGTCTTGGTGGAGCCGGGAGCGACGGTGGGGTGTTAGGAACCCAAACACGGCGCTTAGAAGGAGCTGTCATAGCTGAAGAGCTTGCTGCATCACGGCTGTGTTTCTTTGACTCCTCAAACACCTGCCTACTTGCTTCTTCCTACAGAGCTGTGTGTTGGAGTTCCAGAAAAGACCCCGGCCTTGCATGAGTGATTGCATATTTGATGGATGCATTGAGTCCTTGCCTGAACCTCTTCTGCTTTTTCTTGTCATCAGAGATCTCATCGCCACCATACCGAGAAAGGTTCATGAAGTTTCTGATATAGGTATTGACATTGTCATTGCCCTGCTTGAGGTTGAGAAACACTTCCTTCATCCTTTCTATGACAATCTCTGACAGATATTGCTCTATGAAAGCCGCAGTGAATTGCTCCCAAGTAGGCTGAAAACTAGAGTGGTCTGCCTTGAGGTAATTTTCCCACCAGAGAGCTGCATCTCCCTTCAGAAGGTGAGTGGCACATTTTACCCATTCTTGCTCAGGAACATCCGCAGTCATCAGCAACCTTGACATTTCACGCAGCCAATCATCCACATCAAGTGGCTGATTAGACACCTCAAATTGGCGTGGGTTGAACTTCAGAAAACTCTTGATGTCTCCTCGCTTGGGAGGTGGAGGTAGCGGAACAAACTCATTCCTCCTCACGCTTTCTTCGAATCGCTGCTGGTTCTGCTGCATTGTTCCCAAGGCATTAGCAATACTTGCCAAAGCAGCCCCCAGTTCAGGTGGTATGTCCTCCTCAGAACGGCGTGGTGGTGCCATCCTGTGATTGATACAAACACCAGTCGGTACTATAATGGAGAATAATAATAATCCAAAATAGTACCAAAATGGAATTAACCAAGATTAAAGGATACAATTCACTAAGATGATATTAAAATATCAACAAAGTTCAAAGCACCTAGAAGATATTAAGCATATCACACACGACTGAACAAGGAGTGTGGTACACAACTAACAAAGAAAAAATTCCGCAAATTTCGGCATTAAAATACCACTATATGCGCAAAACCACTTAACGAATCAAGATTAGTAACTCTACCAATTCAATATACAAGAGCGAATGATAAAAGTAGTGGTATGGTCGTGACTCCATCCCGCACTCAAATCATTACTCCATACATGAATCAGTAAAACACATATCCCAACACCTTCTTCTTAAGATGAACCTAAAGATTAGTAGCTACAGAAACGAACACCCAAACAAGATAACGTCGGATAACAAAGAGTAAGACATATCGCATCGGTATACAACGAATCGGATAGATCGCGTCAGTTTACAAAGGCCTGTCGGTATGGAATGTACCAACAGTTGATAACCAAAAGGCAGATAGTGATAACATTTGGATGCAACAGATAGACAAGGAATTCACACAAACACACACACCTATGGTACTACGGAACCCAGAACACGTGAATCCTAGTTTGAATTTTTAGAAGAGGATTGAAAACGTTACACTTCCTTACCAGAAAAAGGGTCGGTGGGTGGGTAAGAAGAAAAATGGAAGCGGTCCTACTCTCACGTTTTGTTTTTCCCTAGTATACATAGCTACCAAAAATATTTGCTAGACTGACAACGACCATTTGGCTGAGACCCTGAAGGGCGGGATGGCTCTGATACCAATTGTAACTACCTCGGTGAATTACGCTCTTAGTTGCATGCCTGGATGAGCGAGAGTGGTTAAAATAGTACGGTGGGGCCTAGGGGCCACTCACAGGTAGACCTTTCGGCCGTCCTAACCACTTTCGGAACATCGGGACAAGAACGAGCGGCGTAATCGGCAGGCGAAGGGATCAACTACATACACAAGTGAGTATGTATGCAAGCCACCATACAACTGTTCACAGAGCCATTCCATCTAAAAGAAATAAAAATATTGCAACGCCATACGGCAAGATCCAAATATCCTAGATAGAGATAATAGTTTAGGATAGCTCCTCATACATCAAACATCAGAGTATCAGGTGGAAGCGGAAAACAAGATCCGAGTACGGATAAGAAGCAAATTAGCATAAGATGCCACATAAATAAACACATCCCGCCCACAGATCTCACGGATCCCCGTTCCCGAAATCTCTACACCGAGTGATCGTTGCCAACATCATCCGTCTCCTCCACCTACTATCCATCTTACGAGTACACCTGTTCATCTGAATCAAACAATTTATCGTGTGAGACCCTTGGGGTACTCAGCAAGTCTTAATTCCTCTAAAGGGAACATATACCTGGGGTGACGCAATTGCAGCAAAAGATATTAACTAACAAGCCTAGAGATACTCGCTAACCATCCGCCTAACCAATGATTGACGAATGTCCGTTAATTAGAATCAACAGTTATAACAGTATGATTAACAGATCCATCCTCCTTCTCGCTTACCAACGAGAAAGCGGACGAACAACCCAGCCGTTGGCAGTTTTATTAACCATTCCATGAGTGTTGCACTGTTTACTAGTCAGGTATTTAGTCAGATTAAAAGCGGTACTTTAGTTATACTTGTCTATGATCGAGAAACTCTGCTCCAAGTCGTCCATAACCGCGGACACGGCTTTTAGATAGATTTACCCTGCAGGGGTACACAAATAGCAACACACACTCGATCAACCTCGGAAAAACCAACTCAAAACCCAACGAGGCATTCACGACAAAGCGATCACAGGATTTAGAAATATTTCAGGGGGCCACCCCATTAAGCTACCCGCAACGAAGCTAGCTGACTCCGAGATGGACTCAAGGTTTGTGTGGACGGCGGTAAACGATTGGGAACCCGAAAGTGTGACTGGGCTTGTCGATACAGCAAAAACGTGTCACGATCCAAAACAGTACAGGTGCTCCTCGCACAATCGTAAATAAATAGTAAACATGGCATAAGTACAGGATATTAATATAACCTCAAACTAATTGTGGCCCCAAGGAATAGAAAATGAATCAAGCTCTGGCTCGGAGGGTCCATAAGGCCTCCCGGATGTGGATAGTGCAAAATAGTCAAGGAACAGGAATCAAGTACTCGGGGTCCTACGGGACACAAGTGAGCATGAAAACCAAATAGCAGATATTGCTCACCGGTGCCTCTTTCATTAGTTATCCCATTACTACCCAGGTTAAGTTGTTTAGGTACCTCGTTATCCATCAGACACTCACATACCCTACACATGCTGTTCTACGACCCGCATGGCTCAAACAACTCCTGTAGTAATGGCTCATGGGATGGAGGAACAAGCTTCGGTGGGGTTTAAAAGTAAAGGCTATGCAGTACTTGGGATTCAATTTAATGCAATCGCGACTCAATGATGCAAGAGTAAGATAGAGGCAATAGGTACTATATGTATGCAAGCATGTGGTAGTGCTTCCCTGGCAGCTCAGTTGAAGCGAGAGACGGATCTGGATAGAGCTCCTGTGATTCCTGATAATTCTCCTGCTGGGCGTCTATTCGAAGAAGAACCAAACAAACAAGGGCCAACATAAATAAAGTGCACAAGCATATGAATTAAAATGCGACAAGCAAACAATCATGCCATGATGAATGATGCACAATTTTCATGGCAATAAAGTAGCATGGCATGGTTGAGGTGTGGGGACAAGAATAATTCATTTCATTATTTATTTGATCAAGTTTTATTGCGATAAACAGTTCTGATTTTTAATAATTACATGATGCATGCTTCAATTCAGAACAAGGAATGCATAGATAGAACGAGCTCGTCGCGCTGATCGATTTAGACATATTATTTGTCGAATTTGGAGTTGTAGAATTAAAGTTATTAATTTATTAAGAAAAGGGCATTTTATTGTAATTTTAACCATCTCGAAATTTAAAGTGCTCAAACAATATTTTGAATGGCATATTTAAATTCCTCACATTTTTCTGATTCAAAAACATATATCATTTGTATTATTTGGATTTATAATTTAAAAGTTATTAAAAACAGATTTGAATTTGAATTTAACATTTCTGAATTTGTTTTGTTAAAACAGATAAACAAATAAACTTTTTATACTCAGCCAGAGCTAGCCCCAGTCGCTGACGGGTGGGACCGAAGCTGACCAAGCGGAAAACAGCGTACAGAACTTTTCTCACCGCGAGCTAATCTAGCCTAGGCGACTGACAGGTGGGGCTGGCGGCCTCGCGGGTCCACTGCGCGCGCGGCCAGCCGGTGGGCGACACGTGGCGGATCCAAGGACCGCGGGTTGAGGTTTACGAAAAACTGGGGGCCCTTTTGCAAATCTGCTACGGGGGCTGTCTGGTGGGCCTCAAAGGATTGCGGGTTGAGGCCAAAAAGTGTGGGAGGGGGTATTTGCAAAGTGTCAGCGGCCACTGTTTCTCTTCCCTGACGACTGACGACTGGCGGCCGGGAAATCGCGGCGCGGTGGGGCTCGAACCCGCGATGCTGTGCGCGCACGCAGAGGGGCGGAGCCGCTACGGTAGGCGGGGGATGGGCAGCTAGTTAAAACGCGGTGCGGCGCGGGGACGTGCAGACGCAAACGCGCACATAGGGCGTTCGTCCCGTGGTCCGGCGAGGCCAGGTAACGACGGCGAGAGCGAGGGTGTCTAGGAGAGAGGTTGGCTCACCGCGAGATGTTTGGCGGTGGTGGATCGGGCATGGGAGCGGTGGATCGACGGCGATGCAGACGCCCCCGCGGGTAGTGTTTTGGTCGGTCTCAACGGTGTTTGGCGGGGCTGGTCCTACTCCTCCTCGTCTGCGGGTACAGGGGCGATGCGGGAGGTCGCCTCGGTCTTCCCCAACAGTCCAACGACCACGCCGCCGGCTATGACGTCGAGGAGAAGGAGGAGGCCGACGGTGGACGGCAACGGAGGAGAGAGGGGTAGCAGCGGTGGTGGGAGGAGAAGGGCAAGGCCCTGGGGATCTGGGGAGGCAGAGGAGGCGTGGGGAAAGAGATAAAGGCGAGGGAGAGAGAGGAGGATGCCGTGGGGGATCGGTGAAGTGAAAAGGTGGCTCGGCCACCTTTTCTTCCCTCTCTCACGTGCTCGAGCTGGGGCTCGGCCTGGTGTGGCTGCAGGTGGGGACGGCGGGGCTGAGAGGCTGGCTCGGGTGGGACAGGCCTGGCACCGAGAGAGAAAGAGAGAGGAGGGAGAGGCTCGGCATGTAGAGCATGGGAGGCTCGGCTAGGGTTAGGTTAGAGGGGTGGTTAGGGTTAGGGTAGGAAGTAGATGGGGTAGCTGAGTGGGGTGAGTGCAACTAGTGTTTAGGGTTAAGGAGAAGATGGAGAGGATTAAGGAGAGGTGGGGTAGGCTTAGGTTTGAGGTAGGGGTTTAGCTATGTAGAGAGAGGGGAGGAAATGGCTCATGGGCACATGTATGCACACATGATGCATGTGTAGATGACGGACAAGGTGGAAGGGATCGTTGTAGGAGGTAGGGTTTTGGAGAGAGTTGAATCACCAAAGAAGTTTGCCTTAAGAAAAAGGGAGAAACCAAAAGGACCAAAATAGAGAGAGAGGTGAAATGGAAAATGGGCTTGCATGTCCCGTGCATGTGTAATAAATGCCATCTTTATTCTTGTAAAAACAATAACAAAGTTCCATGACATTTATTCATATGCATTCCTTAATATGGAATGAGGCCAAACTAAAGGAAAATATAATTGGATTCATCCCAACCCACATGAGCTAGAATAAATGCCAAAAGAAAATAAAAGCTCATGGTTATTTAGGATGGTGGAATTATAAGGTGGTGACAAAGAAATGTGGTGGAGTGGAATAAAAGATATGCCCCCAACTCAACTTGGGCATCAAGCATTTATCAAGATTCAAATACAATATATCAAGAGCCAAATACAATTAATAGGGCATATAAGAGAAGAACCAAATGGAAAGGGTTTTATATGATGCTCAAATGCAAGGTGGCATGATGGCATGAGCATGATATAATTATGATGCAACAAATATATGTAGGAAGTAGCCATTATATTACTAGACCATGTAGCATTACATATGTTAGAGAGATGGGATGCTACAATACTCAAATTCAGGAAAATTCAGACATAATTTAGAAAGTTCAATTAATAGATGATTCAGAGAAAAGAATAAAAGAAGAGCAAAAAAAGAAACGGCAGTGCAGCCCAGCAGGCCCACCCGGGGTCCAGCACGCGTCGCGCAGCAAGCGTAGCAGCCAACGAAGCACGACCCGCCACCGGCACAGCTACCGCGTCAGCAAGCCCGCACGCCTCTCTCTTTCCCTTTTCCTTTTCATGCTTGATTTGTGTTTTTTCTTCCGATAGGTGGACCCCACATGTCCGCCGCTGCAACATCGACGTTCTGGATCGACACGAACTTCTCGCAACCGTCACCGCCTTTCTCGCTGTTGGTGCTCGAGTCCGAGCCGCCTCCATGATCTTGACCCCTGCCCCATATAGCTTTCCTTCCCACCTTGACCCCCCTGAAATCATAGCGAATCACACCACCAAGACGTGGGAATCGCTCGCCGGAGTTTCGTCCACTGCCACCGCCATTGTCGCCATTATGAGCTCGAGCTCAATCTCCCGCATCCTTATTCTTGCTAAAAGCCTCCACAGCATCGCGTCACCCCAATTTGACCCCTCTTTTTCCTCTACAGCTCCCCGAGTCGTCCCCCCGATGTCGCCGGAGTTTTGCCCGCTCGCCCCAACCGCCTACCGCCGTCGCTCGAGGGAGCCCTTGCCCATGCCCTCATCGCCTCTCAGACCGCCGCCCGCAGCTCGTAGACCACCTTGCCGCCGCTGACTACCTCCGGAACCGCCGCCGCCGAAGCCGCCGGTGAGCATCCGACCAACTCGCCACCAGCCGTCCGATCGCGTGCCAACGTCCTAGATTGGCGGGTTGACCCTGCGGTGGACTGCTGACTGGTCGAGCCTAGTCAGCGCCACATCAGCCATTGACCCCCAGTCAGCGGGAATATTCCCCGGGCATATTCCCTCGCATTTACAGAAATTGATTAATTAATCAGAAAATTGATATAACTTAAAAAACATAGGAAATTAAATACTGGTCAGAAAATGAAAAATGATATGTCGTTGGAATCACAAAAATGCGTAGAATTGGATTTTGTAATAATATTGCAGGTCTACAATATGTATATTTTTGAGTTTATTGAAAAGCATATTGTAACATAATAATTCTAGAAAAAGATCTATAATTCCTTTTGGCATGATCCTTTTTTCTCCTGGCTTTAAATCAAAGTATCTACCTAGTAATATTTTTTCCAAGAGTTAATCATGATGTTTACAGCGAAGGTTCAATAAATTGAATAAAAGCCTATTAACTCGATTAATAATTTGCATTAAATGGTTTTGTTGCATTAAAAGTTTTTCATGCATGTCATTAGTAGGTATGATGAATAGAGAACATAAACACACTACTAAAACCTATATTAATTGTCATACATGTATTTGTGCATTTGTTTATGACTGTGTATGATTATTTATGTGTTGCAATTGTATCATGTAGATTGTGACGAGTGCAACGCTTATTTCTGTGAAGATTGTACTCTCGACACCTACCGCCAAGGCAAGTAGATGCTATTTTATTCATGAATTGTCCTACTATTTCTCTTATGCATGTGTAGTGTATTTTTGTGGATACATGTGTAGGTATTACTATGCTATGATATATCCTATATATTATGATAGGAATTCCCTTGTAGTTGAGCCCCCGTACGGTAGATGTGCTTAGACATGCTGTAAATACGGGGAAGGGATCACATTATGGTGAAGTATATATTTTGTTCAAACTAAAACAACATAATGTCAATGAACTACCTAGACGGAGTGGTCGGATTGTCAACAGAGTGTGAATAATGGTGAGAAATGCCGCCCAAGTTACTGAGAAAGATTAGTTTTCTTTATCATAGTGGCTTACGTGTGCAACCATGTGCCAGTAAGAAATGGGTGGTTGGTTGGACTTAATAGGTCGTGGTGATCCGAATCTAGCGTAACCAGAGATATAGTGAATGGTTAGGATGGACCGGTGCACAAGGGGGTTGGGAAACTACTTCCCGAATTGTCTCTTTTTGGACTTCTCCCTATCATCACACATAATGAGTGTGGTGGTACGAGCGGGTTGGCCAAGTCACATGGGTAAAGTGTACAAACCCCTGCAGGGTGTAAAACTAAGTGTTTAGCCATGTCCCCGGTTACAGACGATTGAGTTGCTAGATATCGAGACATATTCTCACTCATCCTTATTTGCTGATTACTAAACTTGATGGGTGAACTTAATGGGGTTGCTGTGAATTAAATTGGTTTATGAAAGTAGGACAAAGGTATTTAAAAATGCAATCTAGCCAAATCTCCCCTAGCCAATAAGCATGTATATGTTAGGTGTATTGTCTCCTTACTTAGCCCTACGTGCCATACATTCCAAGTATCGACCCTTCGGGGCTGTCATGTTTTATGTTGCAGGATATTCCAATTCTGAGTGATCGACTAGGTCGCGGTACTCCACTCGAAACTTGTCCGCTTGTGGAAATTTAAAGATCAGAGGATTTATTTATTTATGTTTGATACTTGAATAAGATTGAGCTAGCCTTCGAGCTAAGCGTTATTGTAATAATTTGAATACTCTAGATCTTATTGTTATTTATGATACACGGATATTTACTTTGTTATTCATCTATGTTCCATGTGAGCCAATAAACCGATCCAGGGATTGGCATGTTGCATAAAAGCTACAATCTTTTCAGTACTGTAGTGTTACACTTACACCCTTGTACTTGGGCTAGGGATTTGTTGGACTGTGACCTTTTATCAAAGCAAGAAGCGGCAATGATGTGGACTATCCGGGGAAGCTGAAATAATTACAATCATGGGGGAGGTGAAGCATTAGCCCCGGAAGTCCATGGATCTAATGGACGAGATAATAAAGTCTCCAGATATTCCACAATCGAGTGATAGTGTTCTTGCCCGTGTCGAAGTGTAGAGATGGTCAAAACCTGCTCAAGGTTAGATGAAACTAGACCGGCACGCTCGCTTTGCCACGCCGGCTGCCCAGCGTTGTCGCATGGCGTGATCATCCGCGTCCTGGTCATTGGTGGCTTTTCTTTGGTGTATATATACTCTAAGGCAAAGCATTTTTAGAGTAGAAACGGTTTGATGGGGGAGTTAATGGAAAAGTGATTGTTCTTTTAATGTCGATTGTCTATATGATAAGATAACTCCGGCTGGTGCATCTAAAAGAAAAAACTCTGGCTGGGGTACTGAGAAACTCCGCCTGGAGTAACTGGATTACGAAAATTGGTTGCAAACCTCGCTCGGAAATAGGAACCTCGATTCTGGTAGACCAGGTGGTAGGTACTATAGAACTGTGGACCAGAATATTGTGCTCGTTTCTTTGGAGCAAGGCATAGGAGTTTCACATGGTGAAGAATTTTCTTCTATTTGTTTACCCTCTCATCTTAATGCAATAAAAAGTCACTCCAACGACCATTTCATAAAAAAATATAGGAGTGAACTTTATCCACTTTTTCACATCTGAAAACCAGAAGTGAAATTCAACTGAATGCAACTACCTGCAGTTGTGATTTCTGTGGGAAGAACACATGGCCTTTGTATTCAGTTTGTCGCAGCTAAAAATCAGAATTCAGATAACACATAGTATAGATCATATTTATTGCATGGGCTACGTGTAGAGCTCCTCCGGAGGTGAAACATGCTACATTTTCTAAGTTGAGGGGGGGGGGAATAACACTAACATATAACAAGCAGACATTACCAAAAAGCCAGCTAAAGGTTTCTTGACGCCCGGCAAAAAGAAGTTTCTTGACGCGCCCTTGATAGCACGGGCAGGTTCTTTATCTTACAACGGAACAGTTCTTTTGCTGGAGATACCCACATGATGCATCGTACTACTAAACAAAATATCCTACAAGACAGGTTTGGCAGGACGCACTACAAATTTTGAGCATGCTGCCTCCTCGTCCAACATATTCAGGGAATATAACACACAGAAACAAAACGCAGAGGCCCAGGCTACCCTAGCACTACGACATTCCGCCTCTTCAGCTAACACATGCACGGTAAACGACACCTACTTCCCCGAATGACGTGCATGCTGGAAAGAATAACATCGAGTTAACCAAACCGAGGTTTCAGCAAGGAAGCTAGCACAGGCGTAACATACAGGCACAGAGTGGTTACCTTCTTTCCCGTTTTCTCTAAACCGTCCACAAACAACGGCCTCTTCAAGTTAACACTCCTGGCACCACCAAAAAGATCAAAGTAAGAAACTCGCGCCTAACATGCAGCGGCAGCAGAAAACTGAACACGCAACTAACAAACCCTCTTTCCACATGCTGTCCAGACTCCAGAAGGTGCGGAGAGATCATCACCATCCGGTTAGTTATCATCAGTAGATAATTCCTTCACAGGAGTCTCCTACAACAAAGACCATATTAGGAGAACCAATAAACAGAAACAAGCAATGGAAGAAGGCCAATGCATCTGTACACACCAAAACAACAGTAGGAGGCCGGGTATGCAAGGCCTCATCAGTGGCGTAGCAGCAAGGATCGCCTGGTCTTCCTTATCAGCAGATCCTTAAGACCAGCAAGAGCAGTTCATGGACCGACAGCCAACAAAAACCAAAAACGACTACTCCCTCCGTTTGAAAATATAAGACATTCTAGTTTTGTGAAACGAATGTATCTAGACATCTTTTGGTGTATAGGTTCACTCCGAATCTCTATGAACCTATACACTAAAAGACGTCTAGATACATTTGATTCACAAAGCTAAAACTTATTATATTTCAGAACAGAGGGAATACCATATAAAAAAGCCTTACCGCTCCCAGAAGCTTGCTCTGGACAGAAAAAACAATGATCCAGCTAGCTTGCCTGCAGCCAGTAATGCCGCATTGAATCAAGCAAAGACAAACTCCGTTTAGGATAAAACTGAAGGACCTTGAAGCTGATATCAGTGCTCTAGAAAGAATACCTTGACACGGCGACATCGACAACATAATTTTTTCCTATCAAAATATATATCTCATCTAGCATGGTGGAGAGCAAGACGCAGTTTTCAGCGATCCGAATATCGATAGGCTTGAAACTAAATCACGAGAGCTCCATCTCCAAAGGCTATTATCGGAATCCAGAACCTAAAACCCAACAACATGATATGCATAGTTCAAGCTAAATTCATTTTAAACTTTGTTAGAGAACATGACTACCAACAGCCTACAAATATTTATAAGTCATATTTAATCTGCATGCACATGAATCTACATTTCGAGTTTCTAGATTCAGGATCCACATAATATTTAGACCCACAAACTAAAACGATTCGCAAACAGATGGGAAAGCAGGACTTAGTATCCTTTCTGTATGTTCCTACAACTTTACATGGAAAAACACAGAAAAACCAGATTAACCAGGGACCTGCATGCTTGCTAGCACACTTTTCTTTAGTACACATGTACCCAGTACCTTCCTGAGTCCTTTCCAGATGTACTCATCACAGGACATGAACCTCCATCCCTAATCGGGCCACATACCGGCGATCCTGATGATGCTCCTAAACTTTTTGCCCTGCAAAACAAAGTCAGCATACCGGCTGCAAATCACAAGTTAGAAAATACAAAAGCAGTCTTGTAAACACAAGCTTACTACAAAGGACATGTGCATATGTCTCCTTGTGCAACTGGTTCTCAATTATACGTATCATCGCATGAAAAAGGTACTAGGTTTTCTTTGGTGCTATTGCATCAATAATGATCTTACTTTTAAATATCTTCTATACTATATACCACAGTTAGCACAATAAAACACCAGCAAATAACAAAACAAATAATTACAGAAAACAACCTCAACCCAACAACCACCTCGCCTTTTTATTCTCTAAAATCTGCATTAACACATGCGCTGCACCTGAACAATTCCCAAATCAGCATAACAGAAGCACAATCTGGTTGGGTTCAGAAATAAATGAATTGTGGATTTCTTCTGCTAGCTTTTTGCATAACCAAATTCAAAGGCACCTAAAAGTTTATAGGAGGGTTCAGGATTCATAGGAGCGCGTGGTTCTGCATCGACACCTCGTCTGACCACGTCTCATACCTCCACCCCATATCGTCATAAAGAGAGGAGTAGCATGGGAGACAGATTAGGGCCCTCTAAGCCCAGATCGGCACCTCCGCCACAGACTCACTTCCGGCGATGCCACCGCTCTCCACTCCGGCAGTGCCGTGCCGCTGCCACCATGCTTCACTCCCACCTTGGGGAGCCACATGAGGGCACCACACGATCCAGGAGTCCTCCCTGCCCAGATACTACAGGGAAGGAGCCGAGCCCTCCATATCTTGCATGGTGGGAGAGGCTGAGCTCTCTGGCCGCCGACGATGATGTTGGTCCAGGAAGACCGTGGGTTTTGCCGGCGACATGGCGTGTGGTGCGTGAGGTTGGAGATAAGGTCGGAGCTTGGGTAAGTTTTCCGGCTTTGGAGGGGTGAAACAGAAAAAACGCCAATGGGGCCCAAAACACAGTGGCACGTGATTGGCAAATGGCCTCAGAGCCCGTGCATGCGACCACGCTTAGAGCAAGGACAATAGTAGAGCCAACTGCTGGCTATAAGTCATGCCCATGTCATCTAAAGCCAACCTAATAGCCAACATGTATAACATATAGAGATTAAATATCCTACTTTACTAATGTATGACCCATTTTACACTCTCACATAGTGCCTAGGAGCACGTGCTGCAGCTGGCTGTTAACTAAGAGCCCACTCCTCTTCTCTCTCCTCTTCTCTCTCATCCAACTAAGCACAAATATACTATTTTAAGTCATATAGCCTGTTGACTGGGCCTTATTGTACTTGCTCTTAAGGAATTAGATAATAAGTTTGGACATGCCAAATATCATATTCAAGGTAGCTACGTGTAAACTTTTACTGATTATGAAAACATATGCACCTACAACAGAACACCTGAAAACCTCCAAAGGCCCATACACCAATAGGAAAGCATAACATAGAAGTGTTCCAAGAACCAAGCAAGAACATATTTGTCTACAACCATTAGACTTCCTATTGTAATATCCTCACAAGAAGTGGCACTGGTATGCCTACTAATTAGATTGAATGGGAAGCACCATCTCCACATAATCAACACCAAGTTAAGAGATAAGTCACATGGAAAAAAACATGAACAAAAACGAGAGGGAAATCTTTTATGGTAAAGATGGCTGCAACGCTTCCAACCGTGCAATTAGGGGCATAGAGCATTGGTTGGAAGCATCAGAAAAAATCCCAGTTCTCTAAAATTACTATGGACCAATCTACAACATGGATAGCCGTATACAACCAAGCTGCAAACAAATTTCTTTAACTAATCTATCCATGAGAAATATTTTGTATCGTCCTATAGAAATCTAACCAAGAGGATGGCATGACCAGGCAAAAAAATAGATAGGCCGAGAGCCGGTACCTTGCTTATCTGCAGCTTGTTGAACACGTCCTAGAGAACCTTGTGGTTGTGGATCATGTCATGTTGCGTCTTTGCATAAAATTTCGCCTACGAAACACCCCTAAAATAAGCATGGTGGTCTTCTAAGCCACCGCAATATAAAGCAAACATGAGCACATCAAAATCCTCTTAACAACCTTGAGCATCTACACCACTCCAGGGTAAACCCTTTATGGAAACCGGCACTACACCACACCCCTACAATAAGACAGAAGCCACAAAATCAAAATCAACACAAAATTTGTAACCATATGAATCCACATTTCAATTGTCGTTAACTCTCAGAGTCCCACAAAGAAACTTGAAACAATTAGTTCTAGTTCTTGTGAGCATAATATCAAATAGGTAGATGGCATGAGCTCACACACACAAATATACATAAAAATTGAGAATATGCAGGGGTTATCCACCAAGGCGAGAGAGGAAGGAGCAACCTCTTGGGAAAGTTTTGATCGGCAAAAAATACAAAAAAAAGTCTAAAGGGCCAACCTGATACACATGACAGGAGGAGAAATAGTTGAGAGAAGCGGCGGCGACAACCAGAGAGAGCAGCCCCACCATCAACCTTAGATTATTTGATATACTCTTTATCAAAATGAATTAGCGTTCAAATAAATATCAGTTAAACCTAGGAACATAAATACATGTAAGTAAATAAGTAAAATGGCACTAATCTATTTATTTTTTTGCATAATTACTATTACCTGCAAGGTAATTTTTCCCAGTAGTGCTCATTATCTCCTAAAATATGTAAAATGAAATCTCTGTGTTGGTTCAGTAATATGTCGAAGCACCGAAACATGTAAACGATGTTGGACTTTTGGAATCAATTTTTGGCATCCTCCGTTTGGAAATACACAATGTCATATACATGACCATCTGATAATAGCTAAGACCCAATGTTTTGACTGTTGGCTTGCTATTCTTCGGTAAGTAGACGTTGAGGTATATTATGACTGTACAATAACCAATTATCAGAATACGTACCTGTAGTGCTAGACTGCTAGGCACACATCCAAGCTACAGCATGAGAGAAAATTCAGAGAAGTGAGTTAGGAAAAGGAGAGGAGTTGACATATACCTAATCTGAAGAGAGCGGCGGAGCGGCCATACTGATGGCAACCTTCATGGCGTCTGACAGCAGTGAGCAAGGCACCGTGGACCGCCAGTCCATCGGTAGGGCTGATTCCACCGGCGGCGGCGAGTGAGCCGATGGAGGGGAGCACGTAGGGCATCAGAGCGAGGCCAGGATGCCCCTATCCCGTCACAGCTGTGCCTCCACGGACCCGACACGTGCCTCCTTGTCTACTCCACCGCGAGCAGTTCGTCGTCGGCGGTGTTCGTCGCGGGTTCCGGCGAGGTGGACGGCGAACACCCACACGGTATATCCCCTGAGGATGAGGAGAACACGCGTCGATGAACGTCTGGCTCGGCGGCAGCAGCTCGCCCACTCCATCGCGGGCGACCTAGCCATCGTCCGTGTAGTGACGGGGCGACCCGATCTAGGGCACAGGCCTCAGCGACGGAGGGGGTCGACAAGCGGGAGGTCGTGATGTGGAGAGGTAGGAAGAGGAAGATCTGGAAGAAGGGAAAGATATAGTTGAGGAGAAGACGCGTGGATCGAACGGAGAAAGGGGATGAGTCACCGTGGAAACCAGCGAGAGGAAACACAGCCGCGTTCAGAGGCCCACGGGCAGAGATAGAAGACCTCACGGCGCGTCTCAGGAGCCCTGAGAATGCTTCCTTTCTCTCAGGCTTAAGCCTTTAGATAATTATAAATTGTGATGGGCTCTGGAAATCAATGTTGGGAAGACAAGAGTGGAAATGATGGTACAAGATGAGACATGTGATTTTGTTGTTGCTGAGTGCCAAAAATATGAGCATATTTTTTATACAGGGAGAGTGAAATTACTGGCATGCTGTGATGTTTTCTTGCTTGCCAAGGAACCGGAATGGACTCATGTGGAGGTGGAAACGGATTGCTGCTGGTTGTTACAGCACGGTCGAAGAAGAGTAAAATGCATCAACAGTCCCAGAAGTTGTTGGCAATGTCTGAAACGGTTCTGGAAATCAGAAAGTGCATCAAAGAAGTCCTTAAATTTGTCCGTAATGTTCATATACGGTCCTAGATACGTATACGAGTGATGTGGCGGTGTAGATGGATCCGCAACAACGCTACAGGTAGCCCACGGTGGCAGTGCGTGTGTGAATAAACCATCTTTTTTTACAATCAATACCACGATATATTCATAGAAGCATATAGTACATGACAGAGATACATAGGTTGTCTCGAGCGATTACAAAATAAAGTCTAAAAGAAACTAGTGAAACACTAAGATCTTCAAACTCTTTCTTCTTTCAAGACACCATCTTGAACTTTTCTAAAGGAAGCCAAGAATTAACAGATACCAAACCAAACCTGTAAATACCAACAAGGGTTCTCCCATAATTTTAATTTAAGCCACAGTGCCAAGACCGCATGCACGCACACAACCATTAGAATAATCAATCAGCTGATAGTACGAACCATCATTGTCGATGACGTAGCAGCCGGGACAAATATTGTGAGGATAATCCTCGCGGCAACCATGCAAAAAACTCCAAAATCGACTTGACGAAGTAAGATATGAAAGATCATACTTATAGAACAGTAATCTTACAACACTACCATTGATGTCGAGTAGAAGATCTCGTCATCGAACGAAACCCGAGGATCACTTATTATAGACGATATCATGTTCATTGACGTAGAGAACAAAAGATGACTATCGAAACTCTAATCTAATCTCTCGAAGCATAATTTTACTAAAAACTTCACTCATAGATTGAGTTTCCCACCCCTACCAACGCCGGCGAGGCCGGCCGGAGGAGGAGACCGATCTATGGAGGAGGCGGAGGAGAGGCGGCGGCTAGGTCAGCATGCGGCAGCGGCTGAAAGTTTCATGCGTGGAGTACGTTCCGTGGGTGTGAATAAACCATCCTAATCGGCAGAGAAGTCAAAATTGTTTTCTGGAGATCCCATAGTAACGCAAAACATCCGGTAATCGATTTGGTGGTCCAGTAAATTACAACGGTCCAGTTGTAATTGTTTGGTGCCGACGTGTGGGCCCAATCTTTTGTATTTGTTAACATTTCCACCAAATATTCTCTCCCGCCTACATGAACGGTATGTGTAAGTTCATGTTAGGTATACGACCATCATTAAGTAATCAAGATTCAATTTGATTGGAGTATGTTCATGGTGGCCTGGCAGAGCTAGATCATACTGCACCCGGGTGCCTACCGGTGGACAAAAAGAGAAAATTCATTCTTTGGAAGTGCATATATACATGGTCAAAAATTGCAAAATTACAAAGAAATTATGGATGATCCTCCTCCCCTAAAAGTCAGTAAATCACATATGCAATTGACAGATGGAAACTCCACACAATTGACAAAATTTAAGGAAATTTCGATCACACGCGTGGCCATCATGGGCCATTCAGGAGTGCCATCACGGCTCCACCTGCAGTGCCACGTTCTCCATATACGTATCCAGGACCGTATGTAGACATCCAAGACAAGTTTAGGAACTGATTTGATACACTTTCTGATTTCTAGGGCCGTTTCAGACATCGTCGGCAACTTCTGGGACTGATGATGTATTTTACTCGTCGAAGAATTAGGCTCACATGCCGGCATCAAATCTGGTTGCAAAGAAGATGATGGCTATTGGGGGCGTATCAGGTGAAAACGTCCTTATCCTGAAAATCTTCAAATTTTTGCTATGATCTGTTAGATCCTGTACCAATGGATCGGATCTCCTTCCAGTCATCTTACAAAAAAACGCCTGCAGGCACAGCTTACGGTTCGCAGTGAGTCCCTTCGTAGAAGTTTATTTAACAGATAAGGCCCTCTAGTACAGTTCGTTCCTATACCTATTTCGGGACTTCCTGTTCCACTTCAGTTGTTCGTTGTCCTAAGGCTTTTGGATCTATCTACACTAAATTTTATTTATATTTTACAATATTGACCGAATAAAGTTTACCTGATAAATTTTTTTTCCAGTTGAAGCGTTGAACATTTCTTTAGAACTAGCACTGATGTTGTTGGCTCACACAGGACAAGTATGTATCGATGGAGAACCAGATAATCGAACTAATGTTTAAGAACTGCATTAATCTTCAACACCTAAGTATAGAAGTATCAATTAAGCATCATGTATTCAACACATGCATGCACTACATTTCTGAAACCATGTGTGGATAAATTCAGCATGGCATCATGCATCAGTTTGTCAGTACAAAGCTCGCACTGGGCCTCGTGTGGATCAATGCAGCATGACATCAGGCATCAGTGGTCAGTACAAAGCTTGTATTTGGCTAAGTTCTTATAATATGAAGTAATACATAACTTATAGATAATGTACAAATATGTTAAATACTAGAAGTGAATTGCTATTCGTGACAGCATCTCCTTCTGAATGATCCTGGGAAGTGCATTGATGTGCATCAAATAGCTTCAGATAAAATGAACAAGTTCACTCAGAATACAGTGAGAAGACATTCGACCATTCTTTAAATTCCATGAATTTTTGGTGTGTGATTTTAGAAATAATATAGATGTTTTGTATGTACTATGAGCAGGCAAGTATACTTATTTAAGTTTAAAAGAAGGATAACACGAAGGATTAAGTTTGTAGATCTACTCTTCTCCAATCCGTGAACAAATTAAATTAGAGACATTCTAAAGATTCATGTGCCTCAGCAAAATCGGAACAGAGTAAAAATAGAGCAGCCCCCGAGCTTCTCTGTAATATATGCCAGAACAGCTCAGAACCAAGGATTGTGGTTAAAACAACTTTCTTGGTGTTGTAGCTGATGTAATAGAGAAAATCTGTATGAACTTGTCTCTTTTATACGAATAAAGCTCTCTTTATCTCATAGAAAGAGTTCACTCCGAAAATCAAGCACTGTAAATTTTAGATTTGCATGAGAGAATACATATAGATCATATTCTAATCTCTGAACTGTTTCCCTATCTGCTTCTGAAAGTTGAAAGTTTTGCTCAATGGCTACAGAAAAGTGATTGTGAGTATATAATAAGGAAAAGTTATAGCATTACCTATTAAATGTTGTAAGCACATAACTATACATGTATCAATCATCTTATAATATGTACTTTTAGGAGGTGGAAAATTAGGCGTACAAGAGGATACATGGAAACATTACCTGTGGATTTTTTATGACAAGTGCGCTTATCATGCACACCAAGATGGTGGCATAAAGAACACATCTATATCGTCTTCCCCTTCTCCTTGTTCCCCGTGACCTTGTTTTTGTTTCCACCCTTGTCCAAGTGTCCTTTAATTCTCTTGCATTTCCCAGGGGCACGAACATCAAAGGGTGGGTGTATTTCGATTTGGGTAGGAATGCTACAACCAAGAAAAGCCTCAAATTCATCTTTCCTTGTTTGTTTTTCCGCTGGAACCATTTGCCTAACAGTGTCCACAAGTGCAAGACAAGTTATAACTACGTCCATGGTTTCCAATGAGTTTGCAGCCAAGCGAATGGATTCCTCAAAATCCTTGCGTGCACCAGAAGTTTTCTTTTCCACTGCTAAATCTAGAGGGATCTTGGCCTTCTCTTCCAAGAGGTTGCCATCTTCATCAAATTTGGATTCTTTTTTGCATATCTTTGTCCATCTTTTCAGAACAAAGTGGCTTGAAAGTTCCTCAATTCTTGAACCTCTCATAACATAAATAACATGACGACATGGAATACCAAGAGATTTAAATAGCTTGCAAGTGCAATGAGCATCCATTGTTCTTGTGTTAAATACTACCTTCCGAACCTTGGAAGATCGACCATCACTAATTAATGTGATTTTCTCCTCTCCCTCATGCCTCATGCTCTCAACAACCCAATATTCACGAGCTGCATGTATCTCTTTCTGTAATGCATCAAACACTTTGTGTGTGTGAAGACAACACTTGCATGTTTCTCTATTTTCCATGATGTTCGCAGCTCGGGCACCGATTGCATATTGACATTTTCTTCAATCAATTCATTGTGGCGTTGTTCCTCTAAGGCGGTTATAAACCTCAGCCAAAACTCGACTAATGCATACTTGTAGCCAATGAAATGGCTGAAGAAACTATTTGCACTCTCGGACCTAGAGGTGGTCCTCAGAATTCCTGCCAAATGTATGTCCCTGTAGTACGCAGGCACCCATGACTCACGAATTGAATACCTTTTAGCAAACCAGGTGTTCCCTTCCAAAGAGAAATCAGCAATAAGGGCGGACCATGCTTCCTCAAATTCTATTGCAGTTTCAGACCCCGATGACCAACAAGTATAGCGGGTGTATCGCAGTATTTTCGAGGGAAGTGAAACCCAATTTATTGATTCGACACAAGGGGAGCCAAAGAATATCTATAAGCCTTAACAACTGAGTTGTCAATTCAGATGCACCTGAAAACAATCTTGCTCACAGCAGTTTATCAGTAGCAACTGTTTTATAGTAGGAATAGCAAAGTAGCAGCAGTAAAGTAAAGACAGTAGTAACAATAGTAGTAAACAGTAGGATTCGAGTGCGGTAGGCATAGGGATGGATGGACGGGCGTTGCATGGACAAGACAATTCACATAGCAATCAGAACATAGGACAATTGCAGATAAATAAGATAAAGCATCCAAGTACTAGATAATCCTAAGCATGTGTTCCATATATAGTCATACGTGCTCGCAATGAGAACTTGCACAACATCTTTTGTCCTGCCAGCCCGTTTGCAGCAGGGCCTCAAGGGAACTACTGGCAATTAAGGTGCTCCTTTTAATAGAGCACTGGAGCAAAGTATTAACACTCCATGAACACATGTGATCCTCACATCAAAGCCATTCCCTTCGGTTATCCCGATTTCTATCACTTCGGGGCCATTGGTTCCGGACAACAACGTGTGTATACAACTTGCAGATAAGACCATAAACAATACTATCATAATGAATCAATAACATGTTCAGATCTGAAATCATGGCACTCGGGCCCTAGTGACAAGCATTAAGCACAACAAGTTGCAACAAAGTCAAAAAGCACTAATAGTAGATACTAGGCACCATGCCCTAACAATCTGATGCCATTACATGGCCGATCTCATCCAATCCCTACCATCCACATAGCCTACAGCCGGGGATTACTCACTCATAGATGGGAGGAACATGGATGGTCGATGGAGAGGCGATGGTGATGATGATGGCGATGATCTCCTCCAATTCCCCGTCCCGACAGGGTGCCAGAACGGAGTTTCTAGTGCTGTTTCGTGGAATCTGGTGGTGGCGGCGGAGCGGAACTCCTTCTGGAAAAACGTCGAATCCTCCTAATTTTTTAGGTCAGAAGGCATCTTATAGGCAAAGCGGGAGACCGAGGGGGTGTCTGGGGCGACCAGACCACCCCCTGGCGTGGCCAGGCCCAGCCCGCGCGGCCAGGTGGTGTGGCTGGGCTCCAGCCCCACTCCATCTCATATTCTGGCTCCGGAAGTTTTCTGGTAAAAAAGGATCTTTGGCTTTTGTCCCGTCCAATTCTGAGAATATTCATTTTTTGACTTTCCTGGAACCAAAAACAGCATAAAACAGGCAGCTGGCACTGTGGCTCTTATTAATATGTTAGTCCAAGAACATACGAAAAGTAATCCAAAGTGTGGACAAAACACAAGAAAGTAGATAAAACCAAGCATGGAACATCAAAAATTATAGATACATTTGCAATGTATCAACATCCCCAAGCTTAACTCCTGCTCGTCCTCGAGTAGGTAAGTGATAAAAAGAAAGAATAATTTTTTAGGTGACATGCAACAACATAAACTTGATCAAAGTATTTGTAAAACATTCAAAGCTGGGATCATAGTACTTCAATCATAACATGAAAGACAAAGTTCTAGCAATAAGACAAAGAAACTATGATGCAACATGAAAAGGCACAAACAAAAGATTCATGAATAACAATGCTTTGTAAGACGTTTGTTTGTTTCACATAAATAAAACATAGCATAATAGTATTCATCTTGTCCCTCATAGAGTAGCAAGTATAAATGCATAGGACACCTTCAAAGTTCATAAGCGTGACTACATACAAATAGTTTAAAACAAGCAATATCAAAGTTATGCATCAATCAACAAGTCTTGGGACAATGCACATAGAACTAAGAATGGCCACTATGCTCTCAAAATAGGTACATAAAGATAGAAGGTGGAGACTCAACATAAAAAGTAAAAAAGGGCCTTCATAGAAGGAAGTAGGGATTCAAGTCTCATAAAGAGCTTCTAAAAATTATGGTACTTATAGCTTTTAGCTCTCATTGCCCCTATCATAAGCATCTTGAAGGTGATTAAGGTTAAAGTGACACAACTAAGAGGATATGCTTGACAAGTTATAAACCGAAATCTCATGCCCCTTACTAACGAAAACCGAACCTCATGCTACTCAACTTTAGTCACGAGTAAGCTCTTGTCATTGTAAGTACATGTGCATAAAGAACCGCCAACGGGGTACCCCTTGCACATGATACAGGAGCTATCCCATAATCAAAATGACAAGACAAGCAGACAATGAGCATCTCAACGATCTTTTTATTTTCTATTTGCATAGGTTTTTATTGCGGATGCTTCATAGAGTGCTCATTATGGTGATGCTGCAAGTTTCCATCATGATTAGGCATGGCTTAGGCTAGCGGCCCAGGCGTTTCTCTAACACACATACAAACTCCATGATCTTACAAGTTCCACTTTTATTTCACACCGCCGGGATCCATAAGCAAAAGAACATGATATCAACGGGGTACAAAGTACAAGTGCAATGTTGAAAGCGTTCCCCATGATACATGGTTCTGCTAATTTCAACTTATAAAGTGCAAGCATATACGCAACAAAGAAGGATCCAATGGTTCAAGTTTATTAGATGCAAAAAAGTAAAGTATGCCATCAAATTCGTGAGAGCTTTAATCACTAGTTTTCTCATAACAAGTTTAATTTAGAAGGTAAAAAAAGCATGAATATACTTGGAATAGCATAAGCTAGTAGGTAGGTATAGTGGACTCTTTGGAATAACTTGGTTTAGGGAGTTGGATGCATGAGTGGAACTCATACTTGGTTGTGGAGGCTAGCAAAAGACTAGGAGCGACAAACTAAGAGAGCAATAATGGCCATAATCATGCAGAGCGACAAAACATCATTGATCAAAACATAAAGTGATACTACAAGTTGAAAACTAAAGGATCATAAAGGCTATGGTGACTTGAGATAGTCATAACATGGTGTGAGCATGCGCCAAGTCAACCCAAATAAAACATCAAAGGAAAATACCACTATACTATGCTTTAATATGCTAAAACAATGCATGATTCATCCAAAGCACATTAAGCAATCTCAATTGTTTATAACAAGTCATGCTACAGCAAAGAATACTAAGCATAAAGCCAAAACAATATCAAGCATGGCATGACAGAGCATAGGCCACAGTCAAAAACAAGCTCTCTTTACCACTTAAGCATGAACTTTCCTACTCTTTTCCAAACCAAACTATTTGAAAGCCAATGTATGAAAGAGGGGGTCCAACCAATTTATTCTGCAAACTAAGCAAACCAAGCAAACAAAAAACCAAAATAAAAACGAAAAATAAGACGCTCCAAGAACAACACAACTGTGCATGAAATAATAAAAATGAAGCATTTGGAAGAAACCTGCGATTTTTATTGATGAAGAAGGGGATGCCTTGGGCATCCCCAAGCTTTGACGCTGGTACTTCTTGGATATTTCTTGGGGTGACACGTGTGGCATCCCCAAGCTTGAGCTTTAGTCCATCCTTCATCTGATTACTTATTCCTTCCATACACCTGAAATTTTTCCTTCATACAAAACTTCACACAATCTTTATTAGCAACATTAGTGCACTCAAGATAATAAGTCTTTAGTTAAGTTCTAACACCAATAAACTTCCATTAAAACACTAGCTACTGAAGAACTTCCCTCAAAAATCTCAATTCCCCAAAAGAACTCAAAAGGAACCAACAAGAAGCAAATGCAGAAAATGGTAGAAATCTGTCAAAACAGACCAGCAGGTAAAGACAAATTTTTTCGAAGACCTTATGTTGCTCAAATCAAAAAGTGTTGAACTAACGAAAGTTAGATAACAACCTGGGACAGAAGCACAAAAATTCACGCCTCAAAAGGACGTACAGAGATTTTACACGAATTTTTATGGTGAAGCACATAAATCTGTTTCGGGACAGCAACTTTCCCAACCATTACTTTTCTCTCATTAGAGGTTACTCTTGGCACAAAGAGCAAATAAAAAGGATAAGGAGTGGTTATTACTGAGGTAATAACTTCCAAGACTCATCTAAAACTTTTGGGTTATCTCCCAATAAGTACATTTCTTTAACGCCTTTAAGTTAGGCATAAGCAAAAACTAAAATGGATAGAATAGAAGTAAACGGAGATAATCATGGTGAAAACATTGTTTTGTTCAATGAAATCCTTTTGTTAACAAGGTTGATCAGGTCTTGTTATCAAAACAATTTCATATGAGACAAAACTTTGTATTCCACTAATGATTATGTTACCTCAACCTTGATAGCAATGGTTCCAATCATAATAGTTTCAAAATTTTCTCTTGGTATGAGACAATATATTTCTCCAACTTGAATGCCCTCAACATGTTCAATTGAATTCAAACCATAAGTCCTTTTAATCTTCTTGGGGAAATAGACAGTATGTTCCTTGTCATTAACATTGAAAGTAACCTTTCCTTGATTACAATTAATAACAGCTCCTGCAGTATTAAGAAAAGGTCTCCAAAAAATAATAGACATATTATCATCTTCAGGCATTTCAAGCACAACAAAATCAGTTAATACCAAGCAATTATGAGCCACTTGAACAGGTACATCCTCACATATACCAACAGGAATAGTGGTAGATTTATCAGCCATTTGCAAAGATATATCAGTTGGTATTAATTTTTCTAGTTGAAGCCTCTTATAGAGGGAGAAAGGCATAACACTAACTCCAGCTCCCAAATCATACAAAGCAGTTCTAACATAACTATTCTTAATAGAGCAAGGGATAGTTGGAATCCCTGGGTCTCCAAGTTTCTTTGGAACCTTACCATTAAAGGAATAATTAGCAAGCAAAGTAGAGATTTCTTTATTAGGGATCTTCCTTTTACTCGAGACAATATCCTTCATATACTTTGAGTAAGGAGGCAATTTAATAGCATCAGTCAAAGGAATTTGCAGGAATAGAGGTTTCATCCACTCACAAAACTTATTATAGTGTTCATCTTCCTTTGACTTGTGTTTCTTATCAAGGAAAGGCATAGGTTTTTGGACCCAAGGTTCTCTTTCACTACCATGTTTCTTAGCAACAAAATCTTCTTTAGTGTATTTAGTATTCTTAGTGTGGTTTTCAGGTTCTTCTTCAACTTTTTCTTCATTAGGAACTTCATTTTCTTCATTACCACTTTCAGTTTCAGCATCAGAGATGGATATACTATTAGGATCTATAGCAGGTTCAGAGGGTTCTACAACAGTTTTATGTTTCTTTTTCCTTTTCTTAGGAGCAGAGCCACTATTTTCAGCTTGTTGAGAATCCTGCTCAATTCTTTTGGGGTGCCCCTCAGGATATAGAGGATCCTGAGTAGCAGCTCCACTTCTAGTTCTAATTTCATAAGCATGTTTTTCTTTAGCAACATTAACTAGCAAGTCTTTTTGCACTTTAATGAGTTGATCTATTTGAGTTTGAACCATTTGAAAGTGTTTAACAATCATTTTAACATCATTAGCGGTTCTTTCCACAATATCCTTCAACTCAACAATAGCTCTAGTGTTTTCCATTAGATGATTTTGCACCCTTTTATTAAAATTATCTTGCTTAACAATAAAGATATCGAATTCTTCTAAGCATTGATCAAGAGATTTAGAGTAAGGGATATCACCTTCATCAAAGTGTTGGAGAGAGTGTACCTCGATAGTGGATGAGTAGGGAATAGGCTTACATAATTCTTCTATAGGAGGTAAATTCTTGACGTCTGCAACTTTAATTCCCTTCTCCTTAAGACATTTCTTAGCTTCCTTCATCACTTCATCATTTAATTCAATAACTCCCTTCTTCTTTGATGTTGGAATAGGCACTGGTATAGTAGGTTCAGGTACAATTACTTCAGATATAGCTTGTTCAAGAGGAGTCCAATCTTCATAGTTCTTACTTATTTTAGCCATTAATTCCTCAGCTTCCTTAGGAGTCCTATTCCTGAAAACACAATCAACACAACTATCTAGGTATGTCCTAGATTTTTCGGTTAGTCCATTATAAAATATATCAAGAAGCTCATTCTTAGGTAATCGACTTCTAGCTTGTGCATGAATCAAAGCACAAAACCTTGCCCAAGATTTAGGCAATATCTCTTTTTCTCCCTGTTTAAAATCAAAAAGTTCCTGCAAAATAGCATGTCTAGCACTAGGAGGAAAATATTTCTGTAGGAAGGTACTAATCAAGCAATCAAGAGTATCAATAGATCCAAGAGGTAAATTACTAAACCAAATTTTAGCTTCTCCTTTCAGTGAGAAAGGGAAAATCTTAGCAACAAAGTAAGTACGCGTCTTAATATCATCAGAAAACAAGCCACTCATGGTAGAAAGCTCATTCATATGTGCTACCGCACTTTCATTCTTAGTCCCACAAAAAGGTTCTTTCTCAACAATATCTATGTAAGATAGATCGAGAGAGAAATCATAATCTTTATCTTTAATATTTATGGGAGAAGCAGCAAACTTAGCAATAGGAGACAATTTGGGTCTAATAGTACGCCTCTCAAGGAGACTCTTAGTAGCGCTCCTATCATGGGTGTTTTTACATTCTTTAATAAATTCATCGGTCATCTCAACATAACCATCTTCAATATCATAACTTTCACTAGACTCAGGAGAACTAACAGGTGTGGTAGTGTCTTCATTAGGAGTTTCAGTATTTCCAGCTATAGTTCTAGCAATCGTAGCATCTAGGAAAGGACCTAATGAACCACTCTTATCAAGCACAGTAGAAGCAGCATCATAAGCATCCGAAGTTTCAGATTCAGCAGTAGTAGCAATGTGTGTAGCATGTGTATGTGGTGGTGTAACGAGCTTACTCATAATAGATGGTGAATCAAGAGCAATAAAGGTGTCCAGAACCGTACCTCTTCTTGTAGTGGATGGTAAAATAGGAACCTTGCCATCACGAGACTTACCCATGATGGATGGATAGCAGTGAACAATAGAGAATCCAAGTGAACTTGATAAATAAAGCTATGCTCCCCGGTAATGGCGCCAGAAAATAGTCTTGATGACCCACAAGTATAGGGGGTGTATCGCAGTATTTTCGAGGGAAGTGAAACCCAATTTATTGATTCGACACAAGGGGAGCCAAAGAATATCTATAAGCCTTAACAACTGAGTTGTCAATTCAGCTGCACCTGGAAACAATCTTGCTCACAGCAGTTTATCAGTAGCATCAGTTTTATAGTAGGAATAGCAAAGTAGCAGCAGCAGTAAAGTAAAGACAGTAGTAACAATAGCAGTAAACAGTAGGATTCGAGTGCGGTAGGCATAGAGATGGATGGACGGGTGTTGCATGGACAAGACAATTCACATAGCAATCAGAACATAGGGCAATTGCAGATAAATAAGATAAAGCATCCAAGTACTAGATAATCCTAGGCATGTGTTCCATATATAGTCATATGTGCTCGCAGTGAGAACTTGCACAACATCTTTTGTCCTGCCAACCCGTTTGCAGCGGGGCCTCAAGGGAACTACTGGCAATTAAGGTTCTCCTTTTAATAGAGTACCGGAGCAAAGCATTAACACTCTGTGAACACATGTAATCCTCACATCAAAACCATTCCCTCCGGTTATCCCGATTTCTGTCACTTCGGGGCCATTGGTTCCGAACAACAACGTGTGTATACAACTTGCAGATAAGACCATAAACAATACTATCATAATGAATCAATAACATGTTCAGATCTGAAATCATGGCACTCGGGCCCTAGTGACAAGCATTAAGCACAACAAGTTGCAACAAAGTCAAAAAGGACTAATAGTAGATACTAGGCACCATGCCCTAACAATCTGATGCCATTACATGAACGATCTCATCCAATCCCTACCATCCCCATAGCCTACAGCAGGGGATTACTCACTCATAGATGGGGGGACATGGATGGTCGATGGAGAAGTGATGGTGATGATGATGGCGATGATCTCCTCCAATTCCCCGTCCCGGCAGGGTGCCAAAACAGAGTTTCTGGTGCTGTTTCGTGGAATCTGGTGGTGGCGGCGGAGCGGAACTCCTTCTGGAAAAACATCGAACCCCCCTGAGTTTTTAGGTCAGAAGGCATCTTATAGGCGAAGAGGGAGACCGATGGGGTGTCTAGGGCGACCAGACCACCCCCTGGCGCGGCCAGGCCCAGCCCGCGCGGCCAGGTGGTGTGGCTGGGCCCCAGGCCCACTCCGTCTCATATTCTGGCTCCGGGAGTCTTCTGGTTATATAGGATTTTTGGCTTTTGTCCAGTCCAATTCCGAGAATGTTCATTTTCTGACTTTCCTGGAACCAAAAACAGCAGAAAACAGGCAGCTAGCACTGTGTCTCTTGTTAATAGGTTAGTCCAAGAAATCATATGAAAAGTACTCCAAAGTATAGACAAAACACAAGAAAGTAGATAAAACTAAGCATGGAACATCAGAAATTATAGATACATTTGCAATATATCAGACCCCCAAACACATGAATTGAGGCGAGCATAGAAATCATCATTGTTCTTCAAAGAAGGTTCCACCTTGTCAGGGACTTTTCGCATAATATGCCACATACACAGACGATGTGTAGCTGATGGAAGAACTTTGTCGATAGCAACCTTAATGCTAGCAGCTTCATCTGTTATTATGAGGCTAGGCTTCTTTCCCCCCATTGCCTTCACGGAGGTCTCAAACACCCATATATACGACTCTGCCTTTTCGTTGGAGATAAGTGCTGCACCAAGGAATATTGATTGCTTATGGTGGTTCACTCCAGTGAAAGGTGCAAATATCATATATTATATTGATTAGTCGTATAAGTTGAATCAAAAGAGATAACATTTCTAAAATGCGCATAGTTCTTCCTAGAAGTTGTATCAGCCCAAAATACATGCACCAATCTCCATTTCTCATCCAGCATGTAATCAAAGAAGAATGCTGGGTTGGCTTCCTTCCTCCTTACTAGATCGTCAATGAACATTTGCGCATCCGAGGTATTTATGGCGCATTTCAAGTGACAATGATAATTTTGAAGATCTCTCTTCATGCAACCTACTTTCTCGAATCCACCATTGCCAACACGAAGTAAACAATACGTCGCAGAGGTGCCAATGCTTGCCATGTGACATGTGAACAGTGAACTCTTTCCACTATCACCAACTTCTCTATTGGATCTCAGGAATTGTTGTTTGCTAACCGAGGCTAACTCATGTGTATGGTCCTCAAAAAATGTCATCACAATGTACTTACTATCTTTCCATTTTAGGGTTATCATTGCCTGCAGTCGCACCTAGTAGTTTTTCTCTTGCGCTTACTACTAGTTTGCTCTTTCTCTGATCACCATCCACGCTTATTGCAATAGAATCTCTTCCACACCTGTTCATTTCCAACGGTTCTACTCTACCCTTTCCGTACAGAAAACCCAACACCATGGGCATAGGGCTTGTAGAATTGCTCAGCCTGACCCAGATCTTTGAACTCCATACCTATGGCTGGTTTTTTGCCTCGTCACATTCTAGGGTCCAGGAGGTCACATGAAAAACAATTATAATATCAATAACCAAATGTATTTGAGAGGTTAAATAACAGACTAAAGTTCAGATAGGCAGATATACGCACACAAAAAAGAATATTCCTGCTGCTCGCTGGTGTACTAAAGCCATCTGATATGGTAGACCTCGCTACAACAAAGGATTCAACATCATCACAATCATTTGTTTCCATAGGACAGGATGACATCTCGCTCTCCACTTGATCCATATGAGCTGCCAATTAATCATTGCATATAAAAAGCGACATGATCAATAGCACATAGTACAGTAAGGCGGTGAGAAACAAAGTGCCAACAGAATATTTGTATCCAAATAAAGTAATATTTCAAAGTCCATCCTTATTCCAAATATACAACACATATATGTACTACAATCACCATCAACTTAACATAGAGTATTTCTGAATGTAATAAGGTTACTCGTTGATTGTCAGTTTGCACATCAAGAGATTTCTACAAGACTAAACTCACCTAGCAAAAATTTCTGAATGTTTAACGTTCTAGTGTACTTTGTACAAAAACGCCTAAAATGTGTATCTAGCAAAAATTTGAGGTGCAAATCCAATGGTTTACTCTCTAAGAGCAATACACCAGCGGTATCAACTTGGGTTGGACGAACTGGACAGAAAACATGAAATCATCATATGGATCGATGGAGCATGGTTCCAGTACATACATCGATTGCACATCAAGAAATTTCGACAAGACCAAACTCACCTCGGGCTAGACTAACTGGATAGAAAACCCTAGGTACATGTGTCCACGCGTAGATCTTGTAGCTGTGTGAGTACCTAGTAGCGTCCGACGGCGGAGAAATAAAGCGGCGAACTGCCCAGCAAGCACCACGAACAGTGTGGCACTTGAGAGCTGGGCTAGGCCGGCTTGGGAAGCGTCACCATGGCGCTTGAGCTTACACTCGAGGTATTTGATTTATGGTGTAGCCTGCTGTTGCATAGGTAAATATTGCTTGAGAAATATACTGTAAAAGCCAAAACGTACACAAGGGATACTGTAAATCTGTAAGATATTACTAAGGCGCAAGGCTAAAGGCTTCATAGTCCCGGAATAGCTTCATTCGAATTTCTGATGTTGCGCTGTTCTATTCTATAAGCTTCCACGGGAAATGGTGAAAGTTAAAACAAGCTTTAACTTCAGTGTTACATGGTAAAACTGTACATACACAAATATAGCTTTTGTACGCTTCAATAAAACCATACATGACTCACCTGAACATTATTCTGGTAGTTAAAGAAATCTGTTCGGTTATTATTGTAAAATCCCACAAATTTTCTTTCTGTAGCAGCTATAACTTCCTCTGTTAGATTATGGATGATTATGGATGACCAGGAACACATGAATCCTTAACTTGGGATGTCAAGTAACATGAACACCTAGCAGCTTAGACCATCGTCCATGTGCAGCATCAGCACATGCAGCAAAAACTACTGAGTGCTTCTTTCTCTCAACATGTCAACTCTGTAGAAAATGCAAGTATTTCAAGCTTTTCATGTATCACATATAGTTAAGATTTGTAAAGACTGAAATACTAAATTTTGACTTTGATACGCTAAACTGATAGAATCATCATGACACATCAATCAACTTAGTTTGTAGAAAATAAAGAACATGCCATTTTATTTTCCTTGAACTTACCTCGACGTAGTCTCGAGTACAAACTGCAATAAAAAACCCTAGATTCAGGTGCTCCAAGCATACATCCTGTAGCTCGAACAGAGAGGGTCTTGTTGCCCGATGGAAATGGACCGCCTGCTCCTAAGGTGGGTGCATCTAGGCAAGAGTCGACGACATTGTGGACCAGGTGCGCTAGGGCGGCACAAGAACGAGGCTTTGGACGGCGACGAGCGACGGCCTAGCGGCGCACGGAGGCGGATAAATGAGGCTACCAACTGCGTGTGAGCAAGGACGTAGCTGGGAGGGTGGCTTGTTAGACTAGGCCGACTGGGGCGCCCTGGCCATGGTGCTATCTTGATCGATCTGGGTTGGGGAATGGGGAGTAGAGAGATGGGGAAGAAGGGGATCTCATGTGGGTTCTGTCTACTGCTGTACCGGAGACAAGGATGAAAGAGGGACAGAATAGATGTACAATGGGTTCTACAAATTGCTTAGTGGTGGAACAAGATCAGGTGATCGGACCGTTCATACCAAATCTAACGGCACATAAGTGAATTTGCAGGATGTAGTCCATTTTCAGGTGATACGTTCCCATGGCTATTGTCTTCATTTTTCTGGGTTTAGTTTTAGTTTTGCTAGGAGGGAGGCGAATAAAACGACAAATGCTGGTGCTCGCGCTGCTCTCTCTATTGATTCCTTGTTTGTGATGTATAAACTCACCCCTTGTTTTCTGATTGAGTCTCCGATGGAATAAAAGTCTGAACGGCGAATGATAAAGAAAAGGTGATAGTGCCCCAATAACATGTCTGGTATAGCTTAAGTGACATGTCAACCAACCCTAACAGCCTACCGGGCCCACTTGCCAGCTCGGACACTTCAACAGGTACCAATACATGTCTCTTCCCTGCTTGCCTGCCTAGCCCCCTGTACGACTGAGTCGACTCCGCCGCGGCCGGCAAGCGTGTCTGAGCCGAGCCGGATCTTCTCTTCTCGCAAGGAGGAGGAGGAGGAGGAGGCGGAGGGTGGAAGCTTCTGCAACAAGCCGCCCGCGGTCCGTCGATGGGAGAAGCCACCACCGCCGCGCAGCCGCCGCCCTCGGCGACGGCGTCGCCCTCCTTCTCCTACCTGGCCGTGTTCGCCAACTGCCCGCTCATCGCTGCCGTGCTCGCCTTCGCCATCGCCCAGTCCATCAAGGTCTTCACCACATGGTACGCCCTCTCTCTCGCCCGCCTTGCCGCCGGCTGGATCTGAGCTCCCCGTGACGGGATTCGCGCGTAGGTACAAGGAGAACCGGTGGGACGCAAAGCAGCTGGTGGGGTCCGGGGGGATGCCGTCATCGCACTCGGCCACCGTCACCGCGCTCGCCGTCGCCATCGGCCTGCAGGAGGGGTTCAGCAGCTCCCTCTTCGCCACTGCCGCAATCTTCGCCTCCGTGGTTAGCGCTGTTTCTCTCTTGATGAATGTTCTAGCTGTTGGAAATGTTGGATCTTTCGATCTGACGATTAGCACCATTTTTTGGAAATAATTTGGTAAATCTACATCATTCCGTCCATTTGTTAGATCACTTCAGTACTTGTTCAAACCTAGACGGTACATATTGGTTCGGTTAGTGACATTTGACAAAAAAGTACAATACAGATGAGACGAAACTGCAAATGCTTAAACACCCTGCTTGAAATTTCGCTGATCACATTATCATTCCTTGAGAAATCAGTACTGTACCCGACTTTGTTTGCAAAGTTAAGTCAATAAGTAGAAAGTAAGACTAGCAAGCATGATGAAATCAGCTCTGCTTGTGCATATGTAGAACTGAAGATCAATCGTGCAGAAGAGTGGCACTACAAGGTATATGCATATAACAGCCGGGCTCGCGGCTTAATCACACTGCTGTACCATGTGCTTTAACTCCCACCCGCACCTGTCCTGCATCTCGCAATGTGGCATCTTGACAAGTTGGTCATGTTGCTTATTAGTCCGTTGTGAACTTGTGAGGTTATCATCCTCTTCAGAAAATGCAGCACTAGGCGTTAGGTATCCGTTACTGTTTTTTTCACCATCTTGGCTTAATCTGTTTTCTTTTGCAATCTTTGCAGGTGATGTATGATGCTTTTGGTGTTAGGCTACATGCAGGGAGACAAGCAGAGGTACAACCTTGAACCTTCAAATATCTGTAACCACTCAAAAGTAAAATATTTTGTGGAGGAAAATATTACGTCAAGTGCTACTGGTCGAATATTCATCCACGTGGAACAACTTTACGAGTGGCAAGTGGTTGCCCATTCAGCTTACAGTCTAGGCTACAAAGGTGCATGCCTAGTTGACAATCTAGGCTCTGTTGTACCGCTGACTTGTTTCGTAGTTTGTAGTACTAGTACCATACATATTTTGTTGCATAAGTTCACGTAAATAGCTCATGCAACAATCTACAGTATAACAAAAGAAGGCAGTGGCAAGCTGTGTCAGTAATGACAATGCATAAACCTGATAGGACATGCTTATTAATAAGTTTATATGCATAACTTGGGAAAGCACCATACTTTTTTCCTGTTGAATATGTGCATAAATTATTTATTTTTCTTCTGGTGATACTTTCTTTGCCCTTCATTATAACTCGCTTAAAATAAATTGCTAGGTCTTGAATCAAATTGTGTACGAGCTACCATCGGAGCATCCACTTGCTGAAACAAGACCACTGCGAGAGCTCATAGGGCATACGCCTCCTCAGGTTCGACCTATTGCTCATTATCAACCACACCTAGGAAGATGAATGTCTAATTATCCTTTAACCAACACATGTTACCGGCACGCAAGCACAGGTAGGCTACTGTAGTAAATACAGTGCATGAACAGATTAATCCCTGTTCCATCATACTTGCTTCTTACTCCCTCCGTTCCATAATGTAAGCCGTTTTAGCATACTAGTAAAACAGCTTACATTTTGGAACAGAGTGATACCTAATAAAAGCGCACGCTGCTAAAACCAAAGTTGTATTTTTTTATTTTTAACAAGTTTGGCACTCCAAAGCCTAGTGAGATATTTAACATTCTTGGTCTCACTTATGAAACACATCATTGATGCTGAATTATCTTACCAGGTTTTTGCTGGCGCGGTGCTCGGGTTCGCAGTGGCCACATTTACAGGGATGATGGCTGGACTTGGTAACAGTGGTTGATTCTCTTGATGGGTGGGTCGGTCTTCATAGCTTCAGCATTACTTGCGTTGAAGTGTTAGAACGCAAAACTGGAGTTATGATTTGAGGAAACAAGCCTGTGCTAGATGATGCTTTTTGTATAGACATATTAACTTTACTGCACACAATGTCAGTTTCTCTCTGGAGAGAAATTTCCCCATTCTTTTGTATCTAACTCGTAAATAACCTTTTTGTTATATTCTGAAGTTTGATGTGGAATTTAGCAGTGATCAAGCATATCAATATTTCTGAGTGGTTCTAACTGAACCTAGCAATTATTTGGTTACGTATTTCAGCAGGGTATCAACTTCATACCGGATCAATTTATTTTCAGTTAAATGAGAAACTGTTATTTCTATGCTGATGATATTAGACATAGATTATTTATCTACTCCCTCCGTTCCAAAATACTTTATGGTGTTTTTAGTTCAAAACATAGGGAGTAATGGTTAACTCAGTAGTTGCACATTTTGAGAATTATAAGAACAAATTTATATTTAGACCATGCACTATGTGGGTTCGGTTCAAAGCAAAATGTGTAGTAAGTTGTTGCTACGTGTGAAGTCGCTTTTTTTTTGGAGCTGATGAGTGTGTCAGCCATGCAATCTTATTCTAGTACGTGGCTTTCCTCTCTCTCCTCAGTGCATGTATTTTTCTTCTTATTCTACGTGGCTTTCCTCTCTCTCCTCAGTGCATGTATTTTTCTCTCTATCGTGAGTCAGTGCATGTGGACCTGAGGTTCGATGCCATAATATGTGAGGAACCGGTACAAAGCCATCTATGGTTCGCTTTAGGAGCACACAGGACATGGTCACACTTTGCACAATTCCTGACCAACAGCTGCAGTTTGTTTTAACAAGCACTTAACGACTAAGCACAATAGAAGACCAGTTTGCTGATAAAACCAAACGAAAACGATACATAAGCACAGGCTGCAAACATCCATCAATCTTCACATGGATCAGAATCTGATACGTTCTCATTCATTACAACTACAAAATATGCACACAATATTTTCACCAGCCATCGTCTATTGCACAGCTAGTTCCACAATTGTTCAAACAAAAGCATGCACCCAGATTCCTCTACCTCAAAAGCTGTCACAAGTACATTTCAAAATTCTGAGTCCGCGTCTTGGCTTTTCCCTAATATAACACCAGTCCACAGGCATGCGTCGCACTGAAGCAGGATTGTCGTCCTAACATCCAAAGGTAGTCTAAGCCAGGATAAAATTCCTCAAGGATTGTTTACCGGTAGTACGAAGCTGTGAGGCACAGCAGAACAGAAGCAGCTGCTGTAACAATCAACTCCTGAAACAAATAATAAAACAGAAACATTTAATCCAGCATTAGAAGACATGATGCGACTAAGGACCTAAAGTGCAGTCAACTTGTAATCCACCATAATCTAGTCAGTGCGCACATGTTCTCGAGATGGAACGTTAGCCTCTATGATACATATACATTTACAGCGACTCTGCTGGCTATATGCCTTGAGCATTTTTCATGATCGCACCATGATCACATGAACTCACAGAGCACGATGGTTCTACATATATGGTCGATACATCTATAAGAACTTGCATTCAATGTGAAAAACACTTGAGCACAGTAACGTTAATTGTACCCCATGATGGTTCTATACATATGGTTGATACATCTACAAGCACTTGCATTTGATGTGAAAAAGACTTGAGCGCAGAGCGCACAAATGTTAATTATACCTGGTAGTAATAAACAATACGGGGAGTGTGCTGCCACGAAAACTCAATCAAGTTAAGAGCTGTTGTATAACCCTGAAAAGTTTAGCAGCCACGAAAGTCAATCAAAATGCAAATGCAAACTATTATCAGTCATAGGTAGATAACACTGCAGCAGCTAGACCAAGAAATATCTAGTGGCACTGTACAAGATAACCCACTGACCAGTGATGCAGCAAATACACATCCAAATATCAAACCCAAAGCGCGGAATACTCGCTTTGCCATTCGTACCCCTCTTCCCTCAACCTCACCATACTCCTGCAGAAAACACCAGAATGTGATTATGTGACACCATTTCCCAGTGACAGTTACTGGGTAAATATAAATTAAGTACCCAATAAATATCAAACCGATGCAAGCAACAATACTTCAACACACTACAGTAAATATGTGCAAATTATAGGCTAGTGAGTGACTAGGAAATGGTCGCACATTATATATTGGAGTTATTGGTGGTTCAGTATTCCTCAGCTTCTGAAGTATTCTGTAGAAGAAACCAAAACACAGGAACTGCAAAGGCTTCCAGTCCGCATTACCGATGATTGCAATCCAAACAACCTGCAGTTATAATAATCACATCTTTTGCAAGAGAAATCATTTGTCTGAAGATTAACATATGCTTCAACGAGTAAATATCTATAAACATAGCTTCCAGAAATAAAAAGCATTCAAACTTTGGACGCATCAGATGAGGAAAAGATCAACACCTTGGTTTTGATATGTTAGATCTTTTTAATTGGCCTGGGAAACATATGAAGGTTCTAGAAACAAACTTTGTTGAAGAGATGCAGGGACGCGATTCATATCTTTCAACAGTTAATAAGTGGAAATACCCGAAGAAAACAAAATGAGAAGTATTGAACACCAACTCTTTTAGGCTAAAACGACATCAATTCTCAATCAAGAGGGGCGTGTATCTTCATACTCCCTCCCTCCCAAAATGTAAGGTGTATTTTGATTTGTTAAGACAATACTTTGAATAATAATTACTCAATCAATATGTGGTTTATGTGATACAACATCACGGTATTAAGTATTTCGAAATACAAATCTAATAACATCAATTTTATGTCACATAAACCACATATAGTAACTGTTGGTCAATGACTTGTCCCGACGAATTAAAAAACGCCTTCAATTTTGGGATGGAGGGGGTAATTGGTAACAACATGCCGACGGCGGGTCACAACGTATATTTTAGAGTTAATAACTTCAAATCAACCATTTTATTATAAGAATGATCATATGGAGTTGACAGATTCACAAATAGCAAAAGTGTAGACGGCGACGAGCATAAAAACATGATTATAGTTAGACCAGTAATAGCTAGAAACATTTTAACGTACAATCGCCGCTGAAATTGCCATATTTATGCGCACATCCTTTACTGCCGATTTGGAGGGTCTGCAGGAAGAACAAATTCCTCAACAATATTAGCTTCACACGGATGCTGCTGTTTACTTTTAATCACAAGTGGTCAGTGCATATATCCTTGTCAACAAAAACTGCTGTCAATATAGAATAAGAGTATCGTTCATTGGTACGCAAATAAAGGCATAAACCTGGGGAGGGCAGAACTAAACAAGATAAGTACACTTGTGGGACAGGCCTGTTTGTCATACTGAGTTAAAATTTCTTATAGATGTCTACAAGCATCTTTGTGACGCCATTCATGAGTAATAAAGAGAATGTAACATTTTAATAAGATGCATCACAACAGTCAAATGTACCAACAAAATATATCGACAAACCAATGAAATATAAATCCCTTATATTGGACTTTAAGTTAAATGTACCTAGGTCCCCAAGGTACAATTGGTTGATTGTCAGCATACTTGATATCCTTTGAGACCTGACGATCGGAAAGTAAATCAGACAACTAGAGAAGAACATCATATTGAGTGGACAACAGAAGTAGAGAAGGACTTGGATGACTTTAACCTATAAGTATCCATCTGTACATTTCCTTACATATATTTACAATGCAGTGACTTCCTTATCTGCATAACTTATAAAAATAAATGCAATGTACCTGTGACTGCAGCACCTTATATGTTTAGTTACTCTGTTTTATGGGGTGGTATAACTCTTGAGATGTCTGCTAATAAAATACTATTGCACATACTATTGGTTTACACGACCAATCACAGCAAGTGCTTGTCAAAAAGCAGAGTCTTCCTTCTACAAACATGACATATAAACATATCCGTGCGGTAACCAATGCAATGTGAACCCTGCAATTTGCAAGTGAACTGGAGTATTAAAAATCAGCATTCATCCACGGCAGAATAACTGACCTCAACCGATCCATATGTGACCCCTTTCTTCCTATACTGCAGCTGCTGCATCATCACAGTGTCATATGCCTTCTCCAGCTGAAATCCCAATAATTACACCATTACACCACAACGAAACTAATAACATATATGTAACGCAAAAGCGCACAGAATCAATGTCCGAAACTCCAAGCAACCTTGGCCAAGTAGTCATCATCTCCTGTCTCCTCCGCATCCGTGCGCTTCCTCTTGTATGCCAGCTTCATGTTGTCAAAGCTATCGAGTGGGGTAATGCCCAGAATCTAGAACCCGAATAGCATAAAATCAAAATGCAGGTCCAGCGAGCACACCAAAGAGGAGAAGAAATTGGGGATTTGGGCAATTTCGGCGTCTACCTCGTACGAGCTCTCCTCGTCGCTGAAGTCAGCGCCCCCTGCCGCCGCCGCCGCATCCGCCGCCACCACGACCACCTCGCGTCGCCTCGGGGCCGCCGACGCGATGAGCCTTCCGTTTCCCGGCAAGAATCACAGAAATTAATCGCGTCCATCCACAAAATCCTCCGCAGAGAAGAAAACAAGAAGGCGAAGTGAGGTGGTATCCAGTTACCGGAAAGACCGAGGGACGACGGGCTGGCCGGCGCGACGATGGAGCGGGAGGAAGGCGCGGCGCGACAGGGGGGAGACGAGCGCCGGGGCGAGCACAGCCGCTGCGCCGGCGGTTGCCGTCGCGGCCGCCATTGGGAGTGGTGGGTTTTGGTGCGTAGGGTTTCAGAGCCTGGGCGCGACGCGACGGCGAGGAGGCGGCGAAGCAGCCATGGGAGAGCGATGGGGAGGCCTATCTGGGTCCTCGTGGAAGGTGGGTGGGGGCGCTGCCACTAGGCCCTGATGGGCTCCTTCCTAGGCTCAAACTGTCTGGTCCAAGTAAGCATATTACTAGGCCTCGAAGGCCCACGTCACTATGGCGGTAACTATCCCCGCGGGCTTCCGGCCTCCGAACCAGATCATTGGCGGTTACGGACAAGCCGCCACGTAATAAAGTGGAGTCGTGAAAAAAAGGAAGGGCAAAACAAATCTCCAAATTCGTTTGGTTCTTCTCGTGCGTTCCTCTTTCTCGTTATCTCGCCGCCAGTCGCCGCCGCCGCCGCATCGCGCCGGCGAGACTAGTCGAAGCAGGCGCCATGGCGACCGCTTCAGGTGAGTCGATCTTCCCGTAGCCCTAGCGCTCGTTTGGTTCTCGCCGGTCCAGAATTTGTATCGTGAACCGCGCGGACTCGATCCGATTTTAGATCCGATGAGATACCTCCGGCTGATTTGTCTTCCATTCGACGAGAATTAGGTTTCATAGGGGGGCTCGTCGCTTTTTCCGTTGCCCTATTTTCGATCGCGGCATCGAATTTCGGTCTACGGTTATCTTACTGTTGTGATTTTTGCGTTGATGGCAGTATCTTTCAAGTCTCGTGAGGACCACCGGAAGCAGCTCGAGCTTGAGGAGGCGCGTAAGGCGGGGCTCGCCCCTGCCGAACTCGACGAGGATGGGAACGAGATTAACCCTCACATCCCGCAGTATATGTCCTCGGCCCCGTGGTATCTTAACGCCGAGAAGCCGGTAAGTTGTCGCTTGCCCTTGCAAAGTTCTAGTTTCATCGGTGGGGATTATTTGGTTAGTGGAGGCCCTGACTCTTGTCTTGGTTTGATGATCGGTTTCAGAGTTTGAAGCATCAGAGGAAATGGAAATCAGATCCGAACTACACTAAGGCTTGGTACGATAGGGGTGCCAGGCTCTACCAAGCCAACAAATACAGGAAAGGCGCTTGCCAAAAGTAAGTGCGCTATCAATTCACGATGTTAGTTTTGGAAATATATTCAGCATGGATGCTCTTTAGTCTTTGCGCGTTGAAGCCTTTTCTAACAGATAGTTTTTCTGGATGTTTCAGCTGTGGCGCCATGACTCATGACAAGAAGTCGTGCATGGAGCGACCCCGGAATGTTGGAGCTAAATGGACTAATATGGATATAGCTCCAGATGAGAAAGTGGAGTCGTTTGAACTTGATTATGATGGGAAGCGCGATCGTTGGAATGGTTACGACACATCGACCTACACTCGTGTTATCCAAGATTATGAAGCTAGAGAAGAGGCCAGGAAAAAGTTCCTGAAAGAACAACAGCTCAAGAAACTTGAGGAGAAGGATGGCGAGCAGGATGGTGATAATGCGGGCAGTGAAGAGGATGAAGAAGATGGCCTGAAAATAGATGAAGCCAAAGTTGATGAGAGTGCTCAGATGGATTTTGCTAAGGTAGAAAAGCGTGTGCGCACAACAGGCGGTGGAAGCACTGGAACTGTGAGGTATGTCTGATCGAAAAACATACGCTGCTCCTGCAAAATACTAGATTCTACTATGTCATGTGAATCTGAGGTGTATGAATGATCGGTTCTAATGCATATGCTTTATATTGATCTTCACAGGAATTTGCGTATTAGAGAAGACACTGCAAAGTATCTTCTCAATCTCGATGTAAACTCTGCGTATTATGATCCAAAAACCCGCTCCATGCGTGAGGATCCTATGCCAGATGCTGATCCCAATGATAAATTCTATGTGGTAAGTGCCAGAGCACATACAAGTTGATTTAAACTATTCAAAGTCACATTCCAAATGTTCTTGTGGCTACGCTATTAGACTCAGTATTCTGATATATTATTATGATGCAGGGTGATAACCAAAATAGACTTAGTGGACAAGCTCTGGAGTTCAAGCAACTCAACGTCCATGCGTGGGAAGCTTTTGACAGGGGGCAGGATTTCCATATGCAAGCAGCCCCATCTCAAGCTGAACTGCTTTTCAAGGATTTCCTGGTTAAGAAGGAGAAGTTGAAATCTGAAAGCAAGGACAAAATTATGGAGAAGTATGGGAATGCTGCATCAGCAGAACCAATTCCTCGGGAGCTTCTTCTTGGGCAAAGTGAGAAAGAGATCGAGTATGACAGGACTGGTCGCATAATCAAGGGACAGGTTGGTACATGATACTCAGTGTTGCTTATTAATTATTGCATATCTTTCTACTCATTTGCTGTTTCTCTCCTTCTATGATGTGATGCTGTGATTTCATTCTAATATTCGAAATATTGAAGACATGTTTAAGGTTTCTTACATGCATTCAAAAGCATGGGTGTCATAGGATAGCAAAGATAATCATTTGTCTCCTTAACTTCTAAAAAATATGAATATTATTGATCTATATGTTCAGTGCACTTAAGAGTATAGTTTTTAGAGCTCATTTGAGCTGCTACTATATATTGCCATATTGGTTATTGTTTTCCAGTATTATAAGTTTCAATTGAATTGAACTTATACTGAATTCTATTTACTCGATGCCAATGATTTTGTTTGTTTCTGTAATTAAGATCGGAATGCTATCGTTCTGTTTTGACTATTCACACTTTCTCATTCTTGCCATGGTCTTGAGTGCTAATGTATACCCAAAACTTATTATCTACAGGATATAGCTCTTCCTAAGAGCAAATACGAAGAGGACGTGTTAATTAATAACCACACAACAGTGTGGGGTTCATGGTGGAAAGATCATCAGTGGGGCTATAAATGCTGCAAGCAAACTATAAAGAATAGTTACTGCACAGGCTTGGCTGGAATTGAGGCTGCTGAAGCATCAGCTGATTTGATGAAGGCAAATATGGCACGCAAGGAGGCTGTTGAAGGTATATTGTTGAATTATTTTAATAGCTTGTAATTGTGCACGCCTGGATATCGTTGCGTTGTAAATGGAGATAGGATAAAACCGTTGGTGTTGGAAAGGCAGTTTCCACATTGTTCGAGTCAGCACTTCAGGGTCAACTGCACAACAATCTATATTTTGAAAAGGAAGTGGCTCTTCTATTTATCTGAAAACTTGTCTAGTTAGAAAGTAGTCTCAGATCTCAATTGCTTTATGTTAGCTTAGCTCATACTTTTTTGTGGGATGATACCAAAAAGATGATGATATGCGATTAAATTTGTTTTAGAATATACTGGTTCGAGTGAGGTGTCATGCCATTTTACATTGACCATATACAGCTAGCCATGGTCATGAACTCCAGTTAACATGAAATTACTTGGTGCAGAGGAACCTGTACGACAAGAAGAAAAGAAGCTAGCCACTTGGGGAACAGATATTCCTCAGGATCTTGTTCTCGACCAGAAGTTGCTTCAGGAATCCCTGAAGAAGGTTAGTACCTCTTCTTTGACCTTTGCGCGTTCCGTTTTTTGTATTCCTTGTTACATGTGCTGAATCTAGGTTTCGTTTTCTTTAGGAGTCCACGAGGAAGAAGGAAGAGATGGATGAAAGAAAGAGGAAGTACAATGTGAAGTGGAACGACCAGGTCACCGCGGAAGACATGGAGGCCTACCGTATGACAAGAGTCCGCCACGACGATCCTATGAGAGATTTTATCAATTAGATGTGCTGGTTGCCTTGTCATGGCAGCTGTTGTGCAATGCAAGTGTAAGCTGGCTATGCCTGAATGTGTCCATCCTTCGCCGGATGATTGTTTCTGTATTTTAGTAGTGACACGAAAGGTATGATCGTTCATGAGTTACTGATGTTGTAAACTACAGATATGATATCATGATGTGCAAACAAAAAGAAGTTTGTTCTCACCGTTCTTGGTAACTACTTTGTGAAGCATGATATACGCACACTTGTTATTGTTGATTAACAAAAGGTGCTTGTTGCTCTGCATTCCTTTCATTCGCCTGCATTTCTGCGGAAGAAATGATAGGAGGCGTGATCAACTCACCCTGGTGTGTACTCGTAAAATCTTGGGGAATATCTGGGGCTCTACTGCTCACCCTGGTGTGTACTCATAAAATCTTGGGGAATATCTGGGGCTCTACTGGTTAGAAGCAAACAGTATCTTAAATCAAGTATGATGAAAAGCTCACTATCCACCATTCGCATGTGTGAGGTAAAGCGAAGCAAACTGCATCGGATATGCACAGCAGTTCCGATACAGTAATGCTTGTAGACGAAGTTATACACACTTTTTGTCTTTTCTTCTTTCTGATGAATACCCAGCAATAATACATGCAGTAGTATTTACATGCGATCAAGGAATGGAACAATCCTGTATACACACCACGAAATTAACCAAGCTCCCAGCTGAGTGCCAACTGAAATATTCTTCCTGCTATGGACCCTATCAACTTTTTTCTACAAACCTCAAACCAATCCAAGCTAATTATTAGCTAATCTACCCCATCCTCATGGTTAATCAGCTACTACATCCATGAGAAGATCCGTCATTATTTTTTTGACGGATGGATGTCATAGGCCTCTTGCCAGCATGGCCTGGAATTCCTCTGCCGACCTCTGGCTCTGCAGCCTCATCTCCTCCCTGAACTTCCTGATGAACATCTCCGCCCTCACGTCCACCTCCCCCATCCCAGCGCACCCTCTGCCCGGGCTCAGCAAGAAACCCCTCACGCCGCCACGCGCCTTGCTGCCACCACCAGTAGTAGCGGCGGCCAAGGCGCCATGCGCCCGTGCCTTGTTCACACCGCCGGCACGGTCCTGGGTGTCAGGACGTGCGAGCTTGCCGGTGCTGGGCTGCGGCCCCTCCTCCTCGCGCACGACGCTGAGGCCCTTGGGCTGGCTGTAGAGCTCGTCGACGTAGACCGGCGCGAAGCTCCGGTGGTGGCCGCGCTGTACTGACGGCAGTGGTGGCGCCGGTGCGCGTCGACGGTGGCCGCCGAGCCGGCCAGGGGCCGGCCACCGGACGCGCAAGACGGAGCGGCGGAGCCTGGCGTGCGCGGCGGCGGCGAGGCCGGCGCACTTGCGCCACCACCGCCACGGCTGCTTCCTGCTGCCGCTCCTCATCCTCGACGACGATGATGAGGACGAGGTGCGTATGGCGAAGCAGGACATGTGGTGCGGACGTCTAGCTAGCTAGGTAGCGCGAAGCTGGTTCTTGTGAGATGATCGATGGAGACGACGAGCTGAAGAGAGAGTGTGTAAGGGGGGCTACGGCATGGGAAGGGGATACGATATTTTGTAGCGTGGGATTGGAGAGTGAGGGGGAAAGGCCGCGTCGGGTTTGCTTTCGGCTGTTGGGGCGGGTAAGACTCACGCTATGTGGTTGACTCCACTTCGCCTTTGTTGGGTTCGGCTGCGGGGGTTGGCTGGCTGTGGCTGTGGCTGTGGCTGGGGCGCATCATCATGGCCTACTCATGCTGGCATTGCTTTGCTTTGCTTGCTTGCGTCTTCACTGCTTCCTCTTTTCCTTAACGGCTTGGGTTGCGAGGATAGTCTGCAGAAGTAATAGATTCTCACCTGGTTCTTTGTTTGTGAGGGATCGTATCCATCCCAACGTCCTATCATGCCTTATATTCCCTCTGTCTCAAATTAATAATTTGGGACAAAAAGAGTACTATTATGTACAAATACTTCGTTCGTTTCGAAATACTTGTTAATTACAAAAATTAATTGCATTAGCCCGCACCTCTATGAACACATGCGCATGCACCCTACCTCTGCAAGTACCTGGAGAGACTGAACCAGCAAATATTAACGAAGTCACCACACATGGCACCTCTTAGTCGACAGGCATGTCATCTCTAACTCAAATAACATCGCTAAAAACCTGTAATAAATGGAGAAAAATCTGAACATGCCCGCCAAGCCCGGACTTGAACCTTGGTGGGCAGGTTTTACCGCAAAAAAGCTAACCGTCAGATCACACTATTAGTGTATAATTGTTGGTCAAGTGCTTGTCTTATAATAAACTTAATACACGATGTATTTTTGTTTAGATATATATATATATATATATATATATATATATATATGCTTTCAATGATGGTTGGATGTTCATCGTCAATTCGAGTGAGGACCCTTGGTCGTCTAGATCGACGGCGTCAGATGTTGTAAATATCGATTTTCAAGGACAAGAAGATGAGATCCTTTGGGTAGGTAACCTTTTTTTTTAACCAACATGCATGTGTTTGCCGGGTGTGTAGTATTGTTTTGCTGCTGGGGGGAGATGGTAAGAGCTATGAAATTAATGTCTGGTCACTTTTTTGAGATGTATCGACATCGCTCCGCTCATTTTTAAGGTCTCCTATAGAAAGAAGTGGAATGTTAAGCAAGCTTTGCAAAATAATGGTTGTATTTCAAAGATCAAAATGTCCACCGAGCTCTCTATGGACCATATTCGTCAATACATTGCGCTTTGGACTCTCCAAAATGTCAACCTCCAAGATGGGGTGTCAGATGATATTGTTTGGACTCTGACCGTAGATGGTCGGTATTCTACAGAGTCCACGTACAACGCTCAATTTTTTGGTGCAACGGCTTCGCCTCCTAGTGCCTCGGTTTGGAAGATTTGGGCTCCTCCTAAAGTTAAGTTTTTCGCATGGCTTGTTATCCAAAATGGGGTTTGGACCGCCGACCGCCTTGAGAAGAGAGGCTGGCCAAATTGTGGGGTGTGCCCGCTTTGCAAGCCAACTACGGAGTCAGTAGACCATCTCTTCGTGCAATGCCGCTTCACCTTAAGGCTTTGGGGTCTTGTCAAGGCATGGATTGGGCTTCACTTTGTTGATCTTGCTCCTTGGTCGACTCAAAGCCATCACACTTGGGGGGTCCTCTATGACTAAACGCAAGGATTTGGCCTCCCTCACGCTCTTGGTTTCTTGGGAGGTTTGGAACAAACGCAACGCCCGAGTTTTCAAAAACAATCATGCTCTTCCATCGGTGCTTTTAGAAAGGAATAAGTGCGAGGCTAGATTGTGGGTTTTAGCGGGCACGAAGCGCATGAGTAATTTGATACCGCGAGAGTAGTTTTTTTTTTGTAATTTTGGACCTTAAGACCTTTTATTTGTCTTGTACTCTCTTTCTTAATTAATTGAATAGGGCAAAGCTTGTTTTTATTGGAGTTACTCTGTATTTGATGGATGCCTGTGTATAATTTTCCTCATCAATAAGGCCATTCTCTTCTTCCTATTGAAATTGCATAAACCCTTCTTGCCCTCTTGACGATGTTCTACAACAAAGTGTGTAATCTTCGACGTGCAACTTTGAGCGTTGAAAACCGTTAGCGTCACAAGAAATATATAGCATTGCCTGCTTCTGACGGGAATAAGCCAAGTGGCAATCCTGTATGGATCTGTGCTAGCTGTCTCTATAAATGTGGACACAGCAGCCAAGACTAGGATGAGTACAACGCACTGAAAGCATGCGTACTCCTGCTAATTAGGCCAAGACCACACAAGCAAAGGTCACCGCCCACCGGCCTCATGTGGGGACACAATCCTTAAATTCCTCCCGAGCTAAGTTTCTCAGCACGTACGCGCCCTCCTATGGCTGGCGTGATCAGCGATCCATCCAATGGGAGATTCCTCAGCTGTAAAGCTTGGCGCTTCGCAGACCAACTGACCATGAATTGCAAGAGCTCTATATTTAGCTCCTTCGCTCCTTGTCACTAAAAGAGCTGGGCGCTTGCCGAGAAAACAAGGAAAATGGAGAATCTCGCGTGATCTAGGAGGAAACTTCTCTCCATATTATTTCCTTGGGAACTGATTCCTTCTCCTGCATCATCCCCGACTTGCAGCAAAAGGGTGCATCATATTGGATTCCGCCTTGCTTCTGGTTGCTTGGAAGCCAAGAGAATGATATGAGATATAATTCATCCTCTAAGTACTTTTTTTAGGGAGTAAAATACATCATACATCGTGGAACTTGTCCGTATAAATCAGTTTTTACGGTCATGAAAGACGCATGGTTGGGTTAGGTAGGTCACCACATGCTATCCAACTACGTATTTAGCAACGTGCAGGTTTTGATATGTTCCCACCATTGACGTTAAGTGATGGTCCACTTACCCGTGAGGTTTTTTCATAAAAACACCAACACCTACTATTTTTCCTCCGCCGCCTAGCTGTTCTCCCGCTGACCGCACCACGATCCTGAGCCTCTCCCTGCCTTGAGCTCACCGGCGGTTGTCTTCGCTACGCAGGAGCTTTGTGCATGTGTGGCCGCAGCATGTACATGCCTTCCACCACCCTGGATCTCACATACACCGTCGTCGCGTTCACTTCCAGCAGATTCTGTTTGAACCCGTTGGTCGCGCCGCCGTTGTCGTTCAGGGCTAGCGCCGGCATGAGTCCATGCTGGCGAGCAGCGCGCAGCAGTCCATGTTGGCAGTCAGCATTTGTGCAGTCCATGCCGGCCACGAAGTGGGCGAAGCTCCGGGCACATGCACACGGCGCCGGCGTAGGACGCACCCTTGCACCGACACAACGTTCCGAGGATCATGCTGTCGTCGCCGGCGTTATGCTCCTGCGCATACCAACGTGCCGTTCTTCACCACCTGGTGAGCCTATCCTTTTCAAGGACCGTTTTCCAAGCTGCTTGGTTCACGTCCCCGTCGACACCCTGCTCCGCCTCGTCTCCAAGTGCTTCGGCATCGGCATCTCCATTTGCCAGAACCTCGTGCTCGAGGTTTGCGGCGCCATCCACACCATCCGGCCATCCCCATGTCGTGGTTCCTCTAGTGGCCCTCGAACGGCGTCGTCGCGGACGACGTCAAGGCCAGCTTCGAGGTCGGCTCCAGCGTGCCAGGCGTGGTGAGCGTCATGTAGACCTCCTACTCGATCATGCTGCAGGGGTCGTCGCTTCCAACAACGCATTCACCGACGTGTGCATCGGTTGGCCGGCCTCCATGTCCGACGGCCAGGTGCTCAACAAGTCCGCTCTTCGGCAGCATGCTGCGGCCGACATGATGGCTATTGGCTGCATCCTGGGTTTTCAGCGGTCTCGAGTGCCCGGACGACGAGTTGGCGTCCATGTTCCGCTGAGCACCGTGCTTCATGTTCACCTATGAGGATGTGATGTGGCCGGAGATGGAGCTCCTCTGGACGACATGCAGCTGGGTGTATCGTTAGAACCCCGTGCAAATGACCATTAGGGATACGGGTCAATTCCAGAAATAAGAGATTTTCAGATGGTTTTACGTAAAAAGCACAGCCTATCTAGATGCTTCTACCACTACCAGACGGGTCCCACGCTGCTAGGTCACACAATACGTAGCTGAATCGTATATAGTGACCGTACCAGACCCGGGAACGCGTCTTCGGTGATCGTAAATTGAACTCTTCTAAGTACAGGGACCAAACTGATTTATACGGACAAGTTCCATGATATCCGATGTATTTTACTCTTTTTTAGGCATATATTAATATCGTGAAGAGACCAATTACATCTAGCCTCTGCAACAACGCATACCCTATTGGTATTGCGGATACACACATCAGAAAAATAAAAAAGAATTATAAAAAAGTCCACTACAACGATCAGAACCTTGGCAGCAGCAACACTGACACCACCAAAACAAAATTAGAAGTCCAACCCCTCCAAAAACGATGCTTCTAATAAGAACTATGCACAAACGCTGTCATCGTCCGGTCAAAGATCTTAGATTTTCATCCTGAAGAAAGTCCTCTCTCGCAAATAGACACAACCAATAAATGCCAGACCTTAGATTTTCACCCTGCAAGGTAAGACTGTGAACTTCTCCTGTGTCGTGGTCCCCTCTAACAGACACTGCTGCAAGTCGCAGATCACCAAGTCAGATCCTCATCGCAAGAAAGACTCAATCCACCATAACTAGCCCTCATGTCTCTAGCTTCATGACATTCTCCGCATCTTACTTCATGGATGGTCAAAGACATGACACATGATGGTAACAGGTAGAAAAGCTTCACCACGCTCCCTCTAAAACCAAACGGCCAGCAAAAAAAATATAGGTGTGTATGACTGAATTCCCTCCTATCTAGGTATGATGGTCCATGGGAGTTCGCCGGCGGAGCCTTCCGTAACTAGACACCCCGTTCAAATCAATGAAGACATGCATCAAGCAGATCTTCATCTTGATATAGGGATCCGAGGACCACCACATTTATTCAATCTGAGCCGGCAGCCCCCTCGCCACCCGCCGGCAACCTGCAAGATCCACCACACCAAACCCTACTAGCAGCTCTACGGCTAGGCCAGTAACGAGAGAGATGATGACAAAGCAGGGTCGACCCCCACTGGATTCGGCCCTACCAGCAGCGAACAAGACCGGGGAGGCAACATAGGAGACCCAGATTGGAAGGTCTAGGGTTTCCAACACCAGTCGACCTGGCCCTTGACCTCCACTGACGGTTATGGAGCCGATGGGAGGGACCTCCGCCACCACCCAACCAGGGGCGCCGCCCTGGTCGCTGGTCGTCGTTGATCCGGCCATATTTGCCCCAACAGCCATGGTGGCCAACTCCGGCGTCCACCAACCCTAGACCATCTTTGGTGGCTGGGCCTGCCGCCGCAGCGGCAAGGCCGGAGGCAACGGTGGTGTGAGAAGCAGACGGCGGGTGCGACACACGGTTTTTTCTCACCTCCTATAATTACTTAACTAATTATAATAATTACTTAACCACCTTCAAGTAATATGGTCATATAAATATAATGCTATGGTATTCTTTGCCCAGAAAATTTGCCTTTTTTTCTCACCTCCTATAATTACTTAACTAATTATAATAACTAGCTAAATACTCGTGCGTTGCAACGGGCAACAAGTAAATTTGTAGCGTTTGTGACATAATTGTTCACCAAGGCACAACAACGATCACCAGACGGGTGATGGAACACGGTCAAACGCACTATCAAAATTTTCCAATCAGTAGACATCGCCGCTCTTTCAGATGACTTCGTTGCAGTCGATCTTCAATTTATATATTTTTTCTGATGAGGCATCATTTGTCTAATTTGCTGGAGCTAGGCCGCATTGGCAGGCCGAGGGAAATCCCACAAACCATTGCATCAATCTTGGGAGCTTACGAAAACAAAGTAACAATTTTAATCTGGAATGTGTTTTTCTTCTCTGAATCAATTAGACCATGAATAGGTTGTTAATAAATTAAGTGTTTTTTCTAACCCCACTGTCATTCATCCGTTTGGTAGAAAAAAAATGGGATTAGCAATAGACTGCAATTCTCGTTCTCTCTCCATGTCCACCGAATTTACCAATCTCTCTTCAGATGCAAACCACAATTATATCTATTTTTCCTCCATAATTCTGTAGTGCCAAAAAACCTAGAAGATTAGGAAACATTGGAGCTTGGAATAGAACGGATTGAAGATATGGAGGAGTCTAAAGGCAGGCACTGCAAATTGCAGCCAGATGCAGAGTTGAGAACAACACGACAGCATGCCATCCCCTATGCCCTGCTAGCTAGTACGCCGAGTGCGCACCGGAGCTTCTGTTCGATTGGCTGGATGACGAGGTCCTATTTCTTGGACTTGTGGAGGCCGTGGCCGACGCACGCTCAATTCCTAGGTCTTATGGAGACAGGGAGTTGCGTCACTGCAGCCGTGTTTTTCTTTTGTTTTTTCTGTTTCCCCAATACATCGGGGTAATAACTGGCGCTAGTCTAACGGGGATGGACGGCCGGAGGAAGCAGCGGGGGAAATAAATCCTATAAGAGCGGGTCTATTAATAGACCATCTTCTATACCTGATATGTGTCCATCTTTTCTGTTTTCTAGCATTTTTTTGTCTCTTAATTAGTCTTATTTTCTAGCCATTGTGCATGGAGGTGGGTCTATCCTTCAGTAATATAGACCAGTTCTCATAGGATTTATTTCCGCAGCTGCCGCCCAACCCCATCCATTCCCCGTCGCCTCCAAGGCAGCGCCTCCGCCCCTCTGTTTGGCAGCACCGGCGACGCCAGCCACCGTGCCTTTCGTGGCATGCTCCATCCCCACCGCCAGAAAGTCGTGCCCACCACCAGCGCCGCCCGACCGAGCATCTTTTCCGTCTCTGCTGCTCACGGCTCCCAGCCTGGCCGAGATCGCCTCTGCGTGTCTCCCGATCGTCGCTCCGTTCTCTGTCATCCCGAAAGAAAAATCATCCCGGTCACCTCGCTCGAGGGAGGAGGGCAGCTAGGGGTGGCCGTGGGAAAGAAACTGGCGCGACTTCGATTGCTGCCGCCATTAGGTCCGGGCCGTTGTGCGATGCCCTAGTCGTGGGCAGAAATCTAATCCTCTTCGGTCTGCCTGTGACGTACGTGTCTGATTAGGATCTGAATTAAACTCAAAATAGGTTTCCCACTTCTTAGCGAATCGTGGAACATCCGGTATTTTTTCAATCCGGACGGACAGGCGAAGGACGACGTACCAGACCATCATCACCTGAAGCAATTTAATAGTATAGATTACTTAACCTCCTCCAAGTATTATGGTCATATTATATAAATACAATGCTTTATGATATTCCTTGCCCAGAAAATGTTATATAAATATAATACTGTATGATATTCCTTGCCCAGAAAATTTTGGAGAGTGTTCTGTCGACGAACAGCAGTGTGAATTGTGGCCCTGTTCCTAGGCGTAAGATCTGCGAGCACATAGTATTGTGGCGTCACAATAGTATCGTGGAACATCCAGTATTTTTTCAATCCGGACGGACAGGCGAAGGACGACGTACCAGACCATCATCACCTGGAGCAATTTAATAGTATAGATTACTTAACCTCCTCCAAGTATTATGGTCATATTATATAAATATAATGCTGTATGATATTCCTTGCCCAGAAAATATTATATAAATATAATACTGTATGATATTCCTTGCCCAGAAAATTTTGGAGAGTGTTCTGTCGACGAACAGCAGTGTGAATTGTGGCCCTGTTCCTAGGCGTAAGATCTGCGAGCACATAGTATTGTGGCGTCACAAAAGTATCTTGACTGAGTGGAGGCACACACCAACTCCAATACAGCAGACGACCATTCATTTTGGTCGATCCATGATAAACAGTTGACGTCTAGTATCTCTTTTCTTGCATGTATTCATCATTTTCAGTTTTGGCTTCGAGCCTCTCCACCGTAAAAGAGGTAAAAAATTGTGAGACTAGATTGTAAGGAAACCCTAGTTTTTCTGTCTAGCCTCTCCACCGTCATAGTTTTGACTTTGATTGTTTGATTGAGAATCGAGGAAATGCGAATCGATGGTTCTATTTTCTTTCACAATCCTTTCGAAATCGTTAGAAATAGTACTACGTTTTTTTTAGAATATCCTGCCTCTTCATTAAATTGTCCAAAAGCAAGGAGTACAAAACCCCCTCAGGCGAATCAGCTAGTTGTTGGATATAAGTGATCTACAGCTAATTGTCATCAATATAAATCAAATTAAAGGTCATTTTAGGGGTTGTTAACTGCAGGGGCTCTAGGGTTCGAGCTGAGACATAAACACATTCGGTTGTGCTCTCTCTATGTCTCTCTCTCTTCCTCTGCTCACTGATCAAGCAAGCACTCACAACACTAGGAAGAACCACTCACAGACATCTCAATTAGATTCAGCTCAAGCAAATCAAGAGGGGACATGGCTGGACCTCCAGATTACTTCGAAGGGACACTCCTGATCCTATTTTCTGTGGATCATATCTTGAGCTAGTTGATCCTATAGATCTAATAGTGGTACGAGAGCATCTAGCTTAAGTTTGAGCCCACTTATGTGATAAATCATGTTCAAGCAAGCTTGTTTTCCTAGTTTGATCAAGTTTTTGTTGCAAGTTTTGTTTTTGATCATGTTCTTGCTTCAGAACTGCATAAACTTGTTGTTTTAGCCCTAAATTCACTAAGTTTGATCTCTAACTGAGAAAGAACATGGCCTCGGGTTTTCAATTATGTAATTCTGAAGTAGAGATTAAGGCAATTGTGCAAACCCTAATCGAAACCATTTTGTGAGAAACCCTAACCCTAGTTCATCATTTCTGATGAACCCTAACCCTAATTCCCCAAATTCCGAAGAACCCTAACCCTAATTCTCAAATCTGACGAACCATAACCCTAATTCCCAATTTTTTGAGGAACCCTAACCCTAATTTTGTAAGATTAAGAGGCAGTGGGCACTTACCTGAGGATCATGTCATCGTTGTTGGCCATCGAGGTGTCGGGGTTGCCACCTAAGTTGAGTAGGCCTGCTCGGGCTTGCACCTGAGCGTCATGGCCGTCCACTACAACAACTAGTGGCCGGGTCACCTCGCGCGCTTGTCGTCATCGGAGATAAGCCACTTCAGCGGATCCAGCGAGGGAAGCCATCGCCATCATGGGGATGCTCGCTCGTGCACGACCACCTCGCGAAGAACATCGGCAAGCACCGCTTGACGGAGCCGTGCGCTGGCCAAAGCTGCACATGAATCCGGCGAGAGGCGCTCACCGACATTATCATCCTCCTTCTCTATGGTTGGTTCCGCCACCGCTTCTCGCTCTCGTCGCTCGCGTCGGGAGGCATATGAGGGGGAGGGGAAACGTGAGCTAGGGCTCGGGAGGGGCGTCGTCGCAGGTCGGTCTCGTTTCTGACCGGGCGTGCCCTCGGCTATTGGATGGGATCCAACGACCCGTAGCTTCGGCTGGTTAACGGGCCAGGTGGGCCGCAAAGGGGAATGAAGGGGTGATGGGCTAGGCTGGATTCATCTCAATCTAGAAGTTTATTTTAGTTTTTCCTTTAAAATAAATAAAAACATGTTTTAGGGTTTTGGGCCAAAAACTTTTCCTTGGGACGGAGATTATGAATAAAGTTCAAGAATTAAATTCTTTTTAAAAAAGTTAGGGTTAATAAAATAAGTTTGGGGATATTTTTTTGGCATATTATTATGCCAATTATGGAACATGGTTGTGTGACATTTTATTATTCCTTTTCATGCAATTATGTGTCGTACTTAAATAATATTAATGTGCTTTATTGTGCTTAGTTGATTCTTTTATTTTATTTTTGTTTTTTCAGAAAAAATATAATGATAATGTTTTGCTACAAAATTAAGTTCATAAATCCTCAAATTAAGCATGGCTTATATCTATCATTCTGGCTAAAGCTGATTGATGGGAATTTTGACCATGAAATTTTATTGGTCTGGTTCACTTCTGGCCAAAGCTGATGTGTACCAGATTTATGATTAAGGGATACAAATCATAAGTGCATCATCATCATTAAGGGCTCCATTACTCAAAGCATGAGGGGAGCTATTCCAGACTCTCAGAATACCAAGGATTACCTTGGAAAGATTGAGGGCTAGTTTAAGGGATCATCCTAAATTTATGCAACAAGTCTTATTAAAGGCTTATTGATGAAAGGTATGATCCAACTAGGAGTCCGAGAGAGAATATCATGAGGAATATTAACATGGCCATTGAACTTAAGACAATGGAAATGGAAATCTCTGAAGGCTTCATTGTCCATTTTATTATGTCATCCTTGCCCACGGAGTTTTCTCTGTTCATCATCAATTACAATGTGATGGATTCTAAATGGGGCATGGATGAAATGATGGCTAGGTGTGTACAACAGGAGTAAAGGCTTAAGGCTGGACGGTTCAAGCACTCTCAGAAGAAGAAAATCAAAAGTTTATGAAGCATAAGCCTTATCAGTTTAAAGATAAAGGGCAATCTTTTAAGTTCTTTGAGCAATTTTTTTTCTAACATAGCTCCTAATGCAGATGGGCTCCCTAATGTTGATGGTAAAGATCCTAATGGATGTTGCTTTTGTGGAAAAAGCGGACACATTTAGAGGGATTGTATTGGATTCATGAAATGACTCAATAAGAAAGGTACTGATGTTATTAGCCCAAACTTTTTTTAATGTCACCAATACATGGTGGGTTGATTCAGGTGCAACAATTCATGTTGCAAATTCCCTACATGGATTGGATATGAAGAGGACCCTAAGAAGAGGGGAAATAACCATTAGAGTTGCTAATGGTGTTAAAGCCGAGGCTATTGGATAGTTCACACTTATACTCCATAGAGGCTTTATGCTTCATTTACGTAATGTACTTTATGTACCCTCTATGATATGAAACCTTGTGTCCGTCTCATGTTTAGATGATGATGGTTATCACTATGACTTGGGGAACAAGAGATGTATAATTATGCATGACAATAATAATATTGTCTTGCCTACTGACAAGACAAAATTTATCTTGTTTCTCTAAGTGATTCCATAAATGATGTTGGTCCCTCTTCTAATGTGAATGTTAGTACCAAGCGTAAGCGCGATGATGATGAGACTTCTATGAAATTATGGCACTATCGTTTGGGCCATATTTCAAGGGGGAGAATCGAGAGTCTCACTAAGGAGAAAGTCCTTCATCCTTTGGATTTCTTACATGTGGATCTGGATCATTGTATTGATTGCATCAAAGGGAAATATGCTAAGATAATCAAGAAAGGTGCAAATCGAAGCACGGTAATTTAAGAAATTGTTCACACAGATATCTATGGTCCATTTAATGTGAAATCAGTGGATGGTTTTGATTCCTTCATAACATTCACTGATGACTTCTCTCGCTATGGATACATCTATCCTATCAAAGAAAGATCTGAGACATTAGAAAAGTTCAAAATATTTAGAGCTGAAGTTGAGAATCAAGCTAGTCAAAGATCAAAGTTGTAAGGTCTGATCGTGGTGGTGAGTACTACGGAAGGCACACTTCTTATGGACAAATTCCTGGACCTTTTGCTAAGTTCCTACAGTAAGTTGTATCCCAGTATTCAGCACCAGACGAACCTCAGCAAAATGGAGTTGCTGAGGCAAGAGTCTTCAATCTAATTATGGGAAACTTAGACCCCAATACAGTTAGCTACAATTTCAGTGGTTATCCTAACAAATCTAAGGCATATCGTTTATATTTTCCAAAGCAATTCACTAAGTTTGTTAAAACAAGACATGCTGTGTTCTTGGAAAGTGATGTGAGGGGGAGCATGACTCCCAAGGAAATAGCTTTGGAGGAGAAGCGGGAATATGTCCCGATACCTATGATTCAGGAGCTAGTGTTTCCTATTCATGTTGAGGTTACACCTCCAGTTGAGAGGACTGCTAATGCTACACCTACTGAGATACATGTAACTCCTTCGGAGTCCATACCTAATGATACTTCTATGGAAGATGCTCTGCAGCCTGAAGTTGCAGTTAATGAACCTCTCAATGTTGGGTTCACATCATAGATTTTTTTTCCTACAATATAAACAACTAAGTACCAAGATCTATCTACCTAGATACAATCAACGGGTGGATATAAATCCATAGAGAACTTACTCTCGAAGATCAAAAAGCGTTACGAGATTATTCTCGTGGATGATGTAGTCGTACACTAGTCGATCTCAAGATTGTGATGAAGTCCAGCACTGCAAACCAGCAACGCATCCGTGATCGCACACATGTTCGGTACCCCGACAACCTCCGAGTCCTCACTCCAGCAAAGCATTGGAAGCAACAAATCCTTCCAAAGAAACCACCGAGAACATGTACTTATCTAATGCGAAGCCATGGGAATATTCTAGAGGGAGAGAGAGATCCTTCACGAGGAGGTGTGAGAGTGGAGGAGGAGGGGAGCTCCTTTTATAGGGGAAGGGGGCATCCCCATGCCATGGCCGGTGCTAAGGTGGGTACCTCCACCTCTCCCTTATTCATGTGGGTGGATGCTCCACTCACACAAATTCATCTCCACTCACAAGTCCACTCACATGCATTAATTTTCCACCAAAATTAATGCCATTTCTCATTTAATAAAACTATTTTATTTATTTTATTCAGAATTTCGTTAATTAATTTAATTAACAAATATGTGCATAAAACCCATACAATACTTCGATATTACATCTAAAACCATTTTCAGCAATTTAACCCGAAGCGACCGGTGTCCATCGAAATAATTCCAGCGCTTTCAAATTATTTCTCTGGTATTATATTTTCTCCAATTGTTGTCGGTAGGTGTGTCACCCTATGGTTCGCGAATAATGCAGACATGATCGAGACCCCTCTCCGACCAATAAAAAGCAGCGGGACCTGAAGATCCATACCGACTCCCACACATTCAACGATGACTCTAGTGATCGTGAGAACCTTTGACGTCGTAACTAAATCCCTTTGTCTCGCGATATATTACATGTCCCAAATTCGATCATCAGTATCCCCGTACCTAGTTTGATCTCGTTACTAACAAGTACCCTTTTCTTGTTCCCGTGATATAACATTCTTTGTGATCTTATCACTTGCTTGAAAGCCGTGTCAATGTGATATCACCAAGAAGGCCCTAAGTATATCTCTCTGTCATCGGGATGGACAAATCCCACTCTTGATCCATGAGCCTCTACATAACACTTTAGGAGTATCTAATCCCATCTTTATTGTCACCCTGTTATAGTGTGACGTTTGATGTTATCAAGTTACTCTTTCGGTGTTAGTGATTGACATGATATCATGGTCTAAGGACTAAAGTTACTTCACATGATGTTATAACAATGTAAACATAATGAATTTGACCGTATTACTATACTTTGAGTGAATGTTCATCATATCATTCCACCAATGGTATGACCTTGTTATTAACAACCTCCAATGTCCATGATTAGGAAACCTTGATCATCTTGTTAATCAACGAGCTAGTTTATATGAGAGGCATCACTAGGAACTTTATATATTTGTTTATTAAACACACATGTATTAACGTTTCCAATTAACACAATTCTAGCATGCAAAATAAACATATATCATATACTTAGAATAAGATATCAACAACTTTATTATTGCCTCTCGGGCATATTCGATTCACTCAGAATGTTAAAGCAAGCTAGAAAGTATGCTATTCCTTACGATTATGTCTCTTATATGAGCGAGGATATGAATGAGTCGATGTTGGATGATGATCCCACCTCATTTAAGGAAGCCATACAAAGTGATCATTCATTAGAATGGCTTGATGCTATGAAAGATTAAATGAAGTCCATGAGCATTAATGATGTATGGGACTTAGTAGAAATTCCTGAAAGAGCCAAAACTATGGGCAGTAGATGGGTCTATAAGACCAAACATGACTCAAAAGGTGATAACGAAAGGTTCAATTAGAGACTTGTGGCTAAGTGCTTCACTCAAAGAGAAGGTATTTATTATAATGAAACTTTTTCAGCTATTTCTTCTAAGGACTCATTAAGAATTATTATATCCCTTGTGTCTCATTCTGATCTGGAGTTGCATCAGATGGATGTCAAAATGAAATTTCTAAATGGTAACTTACATGAGGATGTTTACATGGCTCAACATGAAGGTTTTATTATGGAAGGAAAGGAACATTTAGGATGTCTTCTTAAGAAATACATCTATGGATGAAAGCAAGCCTCAAGGAAATGGTACTTCAAGTTTCATCAAGTCATAAAGAATTTTGGTTTCAAAGAAAATGAAGTGGACAATTGCATATATGCGAAGTTTTGGGGAGAAATGTCTTCTTCCTGATATTGTATGTTGATGACGTACTCTTATCTAGTAGCGATAAGAATATGCTGCTAGAAACTAAAATGTTTCTCTCTTCAAAGTTTGATATGAAAGATCTCAGTGAAGCCGCTTATGTCTTAGGCATTCAAATTCATCGAGATAGATCTAGAGGAATATTGGGGCTATCATAAATGGCGTATATTGATAAGGTACTCAAAAAGTATAGTATGCATAAGTGGTCAGCCTCACATTCTCCTATTATCAAGGTAGATAAGTTTGGGAATTTCCAGTGCCCAAGTAATGATTATGAATTTGCACAGATGAAGTTAGTTCCTTATGTTTAAATTATTGGAAGTATGATGTATGCACAAGTGTGCACTCACCATGATTTAGCATTCATAACCAAGATGCTTGGAAGATATCAGTCTAATCCAGGGTTGTATCACTGGAAGGCTGCAAAGAAAGCCTTGCGTTTCGCAAGGAACTAATAAAGGCCTCATACTCACATATAAGAGAACTACTAACCTCGATGGTGGGTTATTCAGATGCTGATTTTTTGGGGTGTGTTGACACTAAGAAATCCACATCAGGTTATATTTTCACCATTGAAGAAGGAGCTATATCTTGGAAAATCACCAAACAAAGTGTCACTGCATTGTCAACAATGCGGACAAAGTTTGTGGCATATTTTGAGGCAACCGAAAAGGTAGTATGGCTAAAGAACTTTATCCTGGGTTTAAGGCTGGTTGATAGTATATCTGATCCACTCACTCTTTATTACGATAATCAACCCGTAGTGATCTACTCGAGTAACAAGTCAAGTGGTGCTGCCAAACACATTACCATCAAGTATCATGTTGTGAAAGATAGAACCAAGGATCAGACAATAAGTATTAAGCAAATAAGAACTAATACAATGTTAGCAGATCCACTCATGAAAGGCTTGCCACCCAGTGTATTTAAAGAGCACTTTGCTAGCATGGGATTGGCAGGAAGTTTTTGATCCTGTAATTGGGACCATTATGACACCATCTCCAGATAAGCCTAACAAGGGTTTCTTCTCTTTGATGGAATGATGTACTATAGTCAATTAGTTCAATGGTACTTAACTGACCATTGAAATTTATTGTCGCTGTATAATTTTCAACAAGAGATGAGCTCATAAGTTTGTAATAAGTATAAGTTTATGGAGCTCCTAAGTTAAAGAAACTTTGTTTTGAGATAAAGTGGTGTATTTTAGTAACTGGGTTCTATGATACTCAATGGCCGTTGTAATCTAGTTGTCTCATATGCTATTTTATTGACAAATGGGCTTATAAGTTTATCCTTACGATCAAGGGGGGAATGTTGGATATAAGTGATCTATAGCTAAGTGTGATCAATATAAGTCAAATTAAAGGTCATATTAGGGGTTGTTAACTGCAGCCATTGGATGCGCTGATCAGGGGCATCCTGGCCATCCATTTAGGGTGTTGGTTCCCCTAGTGCAGGTGCTACTATAAAAGGGGCTCTAGGGTTTGAGCTGAGACATACACACATTCAGTTGTGCTCTCTCTCTCTCTCTCTATATATATATATATATATATATATATCTTCCTATGCTCACTAATCAAGCAAGCACTCACAACACTAGGATGAACCACTCCTAAACATCTTAGTTAGATTCAGCTCAAGCAAATCAAGAGGAGGCCATGGCTGGACCTCTAGATCAAGGTACATACTCCTGATCCTCTTTTATGTGGCTCATTCTCGAGCTAGTTGATCCTATGGATCTAACACTAGCCACACATAGTGCCCAACTGGGAATCCCAAAACTAAACATTCTAGAACATGCGGTTTTTTGTTTGATGCTTTGTTCTCGTGCACAAAGGAAGACTCCTCAAAGCCTCTCACTATGTCCGAAATTTCCAGTAGAAGATGATTGTAGCTCCCCATGTGCTTCTCTTGCAAAGGCTTGATCATAGACATCAGTCGATGGCCACTTGTAGCTTAGGGATGAGCATGTCACTTGTCAGGTTCATACTCGTTGGTGATAGATGGGTTAAGAACTGTAACTAATATTACACGGGCCCGAGCCTACTTTTTTCCCACGATGACCTAAATGTCCATGACTTGGAAGCCCATATCCAAAAGCTCTCAACCTACCTGACATGTTGTGTTGCAAGAGGACTTCTAGGAGGATCCTCTAGACCAGAGGTACATTAAAGGTAGATTAAAAACCAACTTAACGTGCAATGCAAGATAGAGATCTGACGAGACCTGCGATGGCTATATATACAGAAGACCATTCACCTGAAGAGGACACACTATCTATGCCCATGCCATAGCTTTAGCTGTAGTTCTAGTCTCTAAGTAATAAACACTAGGTTCTATACTCTTGTTGGGTTTCTTTATAAACCTGTGGAGATCCATCTTGTAAACACTTGTACGATTTTTTGATCGCACCATGATTTTTTTGAGAAAACTCTATTACAATCATTATTGTATCTTTGATCCAAACCTGCTGACCTGAGCCGTTTGCTGAACTGTTAAATTCTCTCTCAATCTTTGGAAGTGAGACTGCCGTGAGATCGTGAAAACAATCCTTCTCAGTTGGCGCGCCATGTGGGGGTGCACACGTCATGCAGAACATATCGACTTCAATGCCAAAAGGAGTAGATTGCAGGAGGAGTGAAGTCGACGAGGACCTGTGTTATGACATCCATGGCATGCATGCAATAGGGGACTATTTTCAAAGTCTGGGGGCTCCGTGCATGATCTAAGGAGCTCCGCCAGGGGTAGGGCGTCCACTAGGCCGGCGACCAGCAGAGACCTCCTGCCCTTGGAGCAACACAGTGATGTCGCGCGATGAAGAGATGGAGGAGCACATTGAGATACCACCCTTGATTTGCGATCCCAGGTCCCACTTAGCGATGTAATATCTCAATCCAGAGAGATATATGCATGATAGAGGTCACATCAACATGTTGCAGCGAGCGTCTGACGTTCTCGCGTGCTGCCTAGGTGAAGCAAAGTCACCATCCCACCTTGGGAGCTACATAGTGGCTCAACATCTCTCAGAAGTCGAAGAGGTCCCATATCAGGCTGTACCACTACAACCCTGGCTTCTTCGTGGAAAGTGTCTTTAAGGAGGTCGCACTTGGGGAGGACCTCAAGCGCACCAAGAGCATCATTGCAGCCACTATCAACAAGATCGTGAAGCTGATGGGGTGCAAAGTATGTCTCGGAGGGTATGCTTCTGACATTGGCCCTCGTTCAAGTTAGGCCTCTCCGGGTGAGCGCCGCGCTGGATAATAAACTATAGTGCATAGTATTAGGACTAGACTTTGACTAAACTTAGAAAATCTTGTGGGTGCTATTGTGTTCCCAGGTTAAGGCTCCCCTTGTGTTTCATATTTTTTCTCGCCCCACGTATTTTTGGGGGATTGGCCGACACACGTAAACCAGACCATAGGACGATGGACTAGGTCCAAAGTATTGACCATAGGGTGTACCTCCTAATGCACAATCGCTCCGCCTTTCAGTCGTGCGCCCCAGCACTGAGGACCCCGGACTAGAACCAGGAGAATGATCATAAGGATGCCACCTTCCTTAGGCTCCATTTTTACTGTTAGGCCATATGCAACACGAATGAACTTCAAGCGCCAAAAACGATAACATGTCATTTGGAATAAACCATTCTGCGAAGAACTTACCTTTTTTGGAAGGAGTGCGGTAGGGGAAGCCCCTATAACATTTTTTTAAATAATTAGAACCCAAATCTGTGTTATTGAGGACTTGAAACTGGATAATTGGGTTGTACACCCACTTTCTTAACCAAGTGAGCTAGACTAACCTTGTTAGACAGTTATCTTCAGGCCATACCCCTAGTACCCCGCCATTTTGTATTGTACGAGAAATGTATACCTAGATAAAGGTATAACACTGCTCTCTGGTTAACACGGATAACACACATTTACATTGAAGCTTTTTGCTTGGTTATGGGACTGCCTGACCGAGGCACTGTACCAGGTGGCAGGAATCCTAATGCCCCATAATGACCTGCCCGTGGTAGTTATGGTGATGGGTTAAGCAGTGCCTGGGTGTGAAGGTCGGGCCTTACACATTAACTCGAACCATGGGCACACCTACCACGACCACGACCGCAACCCTTGACTCACACACTACTCCCTCCATTCAAAATTACCCAGTGTTCTGGTTTTATATAAAGTCAAACTTTGCTAAGTTTGACCAAGAATGTAAGAAAAATGCAAACATCTATAATTTCAAATGAATATAATATGAAAGTATAGTTCATGACAATTCTAATACAATAGGTTTCAGATTATTGATATTGATATTTGTTTCTAAATATATGGTCAAAGTTTGACTTTGACTAAACCTAGGATGCGAGGTAATTGTGAATGAAGGGATTACCTCGAGTGCGGCACCCCGTGCACCTCAAACATTATTTGACAAACTATACACACCCGATGACAAGCTTATCCTGAAAAGTACAAGGGAGGGGGAAATCCCCAACCACAGTCTCTGATTCCAAAGTCATAGCGAGTGCCATGTCGCTTGACTTCTTTCGGCTAATCACTACTCCCTCTGTTTCAAAATATAAGTGTTTTAGCTATTGGGGATATACTTTCCGGGTATCCTCACAGTCCTCACTGACCAGGGTGTCCCACTTCGGGTTAGAGCTTAGTTTCATGGGCGGCCTAGTTAGGGATCAGAGATGGAGTCCAGTCCGGCTACGGAAAGGCCCAGAAGACTTACCGACTTAGGCCCATAGTGTTACTTGTAATTCAAGATGTACTCTGTAACTGACTCTCAGTCGTAGCCGACCAGATCTCTCCTGTAAACCCTAGGCCGGATATCTATATAAGTCGTCCTGGGGAGAGCCTTTAGGGCACCTTCAATAGTCTACAATCTCAACTCGCACAGGCGAACCCTTGTAACCCATATCCTGGCTTTGCCGTATTACTGGATTGCTAGCAGGAGTAGGATCCGTCCAAAGCCGGCGGATTTGAACCTGGGTAAACTTGTGTGCTCACCGTCCCGGAACACCGTACGTCTCACACCCCTCTCTTCCACACGCCCCGAGGACCCCCTCATGGAGTACTTGTCCTCAATCCGACGACAGTTGGCACCCACCGTGGGGCAAGTGAGCTTCGGATCTGCGTTCCGAGCGGAATCTGCAAGAATCGGAATCGGCGAGAGTATCGTCGTCGGTCGAATCCTCTACACCAGCGACGTCCCTCTCATCGTTCTCGACGAGACCTGGATTCCGGCTAGGGAGGCTGTGACTACCTACACCATCATGTCTTTTGGCGAGATCGATCTTTACATTGGTTTTGCTGAACCTGTCGCATCCACCCCAGCGGTGATGATAGAGGCAGAGGAAATTTCAGATCCCCTTTGTCCGCGGAGGTGGCAGAGTTCCGGATCTCAGAAAACTCTAATCCCACCCAGCCCACACCAGTTGCGGAGATAGTTGAGAAATCCGAGCCTGAAGCAGACCTAGCGGTCCAAGTCGAATCTGGAGTGGATCTCTTTGGAGAGACCGAATCCCAGATCGACCCGCCCGCTGAAGTCGAAATCCAGGAGGAGCATAGCAACGACACTGATTCCGGCTCTGATGACACCGGGCTAGATACACTCCCTTCACAAAGCTAAAACATCTTAAATTTTGAAACAAAGGGAGTATTAGCGGGCGATCCCAGGAATAGTCTGACTGTGGGTGGTCCTAAGCATCGCACTTCAACCTTTATCCTCCTAGATCAACTATAGACATACCTTCCTCAACACTGGAGCATCTGTCTGCCAGTGCGTACAGTTCCGAGGTTGTTTCAAAGCTCTATGTACTCGGATTCTCCCACATGTGAATGTTTTGCATGCCACAATGGAAGGATGCGATGACAATCACGGGTGATGTCTCAGGCATGGTGAAAATAACTGATGGGATATGCCAATCGGGGTATTACCCAGAAGGTGGATTCGATTAGTCAGGCCCACGACGAGTGGGCTCGCTAGCACGATGACTGGAAAACCTGTGACTAAGAGGCACGACGAATGGTGTAACACCCCAAAAATATTAAGCAAGATTATCAAGTTCTAATCACCTAAGTTTAGGGTTAACAAAAACTTTTATGATTAAATTAAATATGAGTGTACTTGTGATTTGCTTTAGTGTATATATGAGTGCAATTGCCATGTTTGATTGCTACAAATGATAAGGAATAGTTTAAAGATGAATACTACATCATCTAGGCCAATTACAAACAAAATCCAAAGAAAAAGAAATCAAATATAAAGCAAATGATCAAATGGTCATTTTGACAAAAATCAACCACTAGGCCACTTTGTGAGTTCCTAGAAAAGAATTTCTAAAAGAAACATGTCCACTTCTTCTCACCCCTTTCCTAGACCAAGTAAAAGTGAACCCAAGCCCACTTTACAAACCAACAGAAACAATTTTCAAATCTATTTAAAGGACAATTAAAATTGAATCAAGTTCATATGGTAAGATCACCATTTTGCAAAAACCACTCAAATAAATTCACCTTGACTTTTCCAAGCAACCATAGACACTCAAGCATAAGATCAAAACCCTCACTAAAATTCATTCAAAAATTTCAAATTTAAATTCTTGCGGCCATTTGGTCAAACACTTTGTAGACACTAATTAAACTCTAGCCTAACATCACTGTTTGGAGCATTGATCACTCGACCACTTGCCCTCATTGCACTCCCCTGGTCTCCCCCAACACATAGCAACGGCAGACACGCACCCCCTCTTTACCGTTGCACCAGTGCACCGCTGCCCGACACTCACCGCGCCGGCCGACCATGGGAAGCTCACCACAGACCACGCCGCCCTCTTCCATGATGTCCAGGAGGCATGCCTCCGTCCACCGCTACCCTCTGTCCAACCCTTGACTGCAGCCAGGCCATGGACCACCTGAGAACCGTCGCGCGCACTTTCTCTGCGTCGTGCCGAGAGTGCGCCAGAGTGCCGCAACCGACCAGCTCGCCCACGCTGCGCCTCGCCCTCACTGCATGTGCACACACTCGCCATAACACCATCTAGCTCCCAGACATCCCCGTTCGCCGCCGCACGACCCGTAGCCCCCGTGCATCGTCTCAAACACCGCTAGTTCCGCGCAGAGCATCGCCCGTGCCCAACCGCCCCGTGCCATGCCATTAAGCCCGTGATGACCACCAGGGAGCACCGCGTCGCCCCTACCCTCAGCCACGCCGCTAGCCACCTGTATCGTCGTCACCGACGAGCCCAAGCCCATGTCGCAATGTCCCTTTGCCGGTGTATAAATAGAGGCCCCCTTCGCCTCAATCCACCACACCCTCACACTCCCCACTCCTCACTGAGCCTCCCACACCCTTCCCTGGAGCAAGGCGAGAACCATCTCGCCGGAATTTGGCTGGAGTCCGCCGCTACAGAGGAGAAGAGGAGTCGTCGATTGGAGCCGCCCTAGGAGCCGCCGCGACCACCGTTCGAACCGCCGTCATCGACAACGTCGTTCGCCCCCATCGCCGACCCTAGCTGGAGCCCTAGTGAGCCCCCACGTACCCCAACCTCCGCGTTAGGTTTAATTCCTTGCCGGAGCTGTTCGCTGGAGACGACGAACCACGGCCGTGCATCTTAGTCTAATCGTAGGGCTCTGGTTGAAAGATACTATTTCGGTTAGATAGAGTTGTTGACTAGTGGGACCCTGCTATCAGTAGCCCTCTGCGCCATGCTGTATAGATTGGGCCAGCCCAGTAGGTTTTCCGCGCAGGCCTGTAGATTCAAATAGTTATTTTTCATTTTAGTTGAAACCAGATTCTGTCCGTAGATTCAAAAATCAATTCAAAGAGATTCACTGAACCAAATTGCATGATTCCAATTTTGTTAGAAAGGTATTCAAATTATCTATCCAAGCCCATTGGATTCAACCCATTTGAAATTATAGATCACCTATAGTAAACATAACAAGACAGAGACTTTTCCAACTTCAAACATTTTTCAAAAATCAACCATAAATGCTTTTGAGTTGACTCCAACTCTCAAAAATCACATTTAACAATATCTATCTGAATATATAAAAAATATTTAGGTTTACATGCAGTGACATTGAACTAGTACTAAAAGAACGCTATATAGGCATTTCTAGTCACTTTAATTCTATTAAATGATAATCTTAAATTTTGTAAAATATGACCACCACTTTAAATCACATTCCCATGTATTAGAATATGTGGTGATGACATGTGTCAACATGATCCCATATTTTAATTGGAGAATATTAAATCTTCAGTATTTTCAATGAGTAGAAATTACTTTTCTAAAATAAGATAAACAAGATTAAGTCTTTATTTCATGTGATATTTGTGATGATGCTAGATCATCAAGTGTGAGCCTTAGTATGCTAAATAGAAGTAGTTAAGTATTATTTGGTGATTGTGTACCTCGTATTCATTTATAGACGATAGTACCGACCCAGGATACGAGGAGGAGGAGTACTACCAAAAAGAAGAAAACTTCAACCACTGCACTACTCAAGGCAAGCCATCACTAATGCAAGCCTAGCACTACAATTTAACTATGCAATCTAACACTTGCAAACTTGATAACCTATGCAAATATGCTTTAGGCATGCTTGGTTATACAACTTTGATTATACCAATCCCAAGCTTTACTTGCAAACTTTATTCTTTTACTTTTACCAAAGTTCTTTACTTTTAGTTAGTGCTTTGTGAGTATTGGAACAATAGTGTAGATACCATAAAGAGTATAAAAGTAGGCCTAAGTAGTCATACTTAGATGTCATTCCAAGGCATGAGATTAGATTTGGATAGCTACACTTGATTAGCACCCTTCATTAGGGAATACCCGCAACTTTAGTGGCTAGAGCTAAGCATAAAAGTTGATCACTTTAGATGGGAATACTTGGTGAAAATGATTATGAAAACCTTGGAATGATGTTTCATTCAATTGAGATGTTTTGACATGTGTTGAGAAACACAATGGTTTGATGATGAAAATGTTGAGGCATGTGCCTTAGCCCTTTACAAAAACTGATGGTTGGGTTCGGATGCGATACCATTCCAATTTTACCGTACAACCACAATACCTGAATTGAGTAGGGCTTAGCCGGAAGTTTATATGCCTTAGAATGGGTTCCCTTGCGGAAGAGGTTGAGCTGAGGCTACCTCGTGTGAATGTCCACCTGTGCAGTGCCCAGGATGGCAGATGGCCATGGCTGGGAGGCAGTGCTCATAGGGGAGGTGCCTATACTAGGATGTGTGATTGAAAGGTTATGATTGATTATCCGCATACTAAGTATGATGATTCAGGGTTATCCCTGACAGATGTATCGAATTTTGTGGTGAAAGTGTACCACCTCTGCAGAGTGTCAAACTATTCGAATAGCCGCGTCCGTGGTCATGGACAGTTGGAGTGGCCATACTGTTCCGTTGTCAGATGTTTTAAAAAATGACTTGTGGATTGAACTATGACCTTGACTTGACTACAACAGGGTTGTGGACATGAAAACTAGGTTCCCACTTAGGTGATGTAGAAAATTACATTAGGTTCTTTACTTTTGAACTCTTATGAAATAAACCTGGATTTTTGCAAATAAACCTAGAGCTTAAGTTCCTACTAGAACTACCTTACTTGTTAGTGATAGTTTGCGAGTACTTAAAGAGTACTCATGGCTTTGTCCCTGGCTATTCCCGTGTCCATACTATGAGGAGGACTACTAGGATGATGGATAGAAGGAGGTCTACGAAAACTAGGATCATCTCCCATCGCCAGCATTGCATGTGACTCTGAAGATGGGCCCCTACTATGTTTAATTTCCGCTGCTTGATTTGTATTAAGACTGGATCATGAGACCCTTTATTTGTAAGACCTTTATTATGGTTTGTAATGGATGATGTATTGTGGTACCAATTCTGTCATGTCTTGCAAAAATGGTAATCCTGGGATTGCGAGGTATGGCATAACAGGCATCTGGGATTAAAAATCCGGGTGTTGACAAGTTGGTATTAGAGCCATCCTGACTTTAGGAGACTCTAGTTAGAATGGACGTCCGAACAAAAACTTAGTTTCAAAACAAAAGAAGTGAGTATTTATGAAAACCTATTCCCACTCTTATCCTTGAGATTCTTTAAAAAAATCATGTTCCTCAAAAATTATTGAAAGTCTACATAAAATTGGACACACTTGATCACCTCACTAACTTGATCACCTAAATTCTTATAGATGGAGGTCTAGTATTGCAAGTTCTACCAGCTGGGCAACAGAGGTCACCTGATTTTTGAGAGGGATCTAGATGCACTGTTAGAGTATCTGGAGCACCCGCACCCGGAGTTCTTCGGGGCACAACTCAACAATCACATAGGAGGAGATCTACAATGGCTGATAGTGGCAGATCTTAGAGGCAAGATGGAAGCACCCACTTCAGAGAAGATCCAATTCACCTTGCGGGAGAACAGCTGGATATATGGATTAGCCAGGGCAATGCATGAAGCTCTCACCCATCTGTGTGGGCAAAACATCAACCATATTAGTGGAACTCACTTTGCTCACTACGCAAGGCGTGATTATATGGGAATGCCCTTGGAGATGCCAAGACTGTTGGGAATATGCCCTAGAGGCAATCATGTATGATGTTATTCCCAATGTATTCATAAAGTTATTGTCATGTATGAACTACTGATATGTATCATTGAATATGTGATTCGATTGTGAAACTATATATTCATGTTGTCCTTGGTCGTTGAGGTTGTGCTGGACACATAACTTAGACTAATGTGAAAGTTGGCTGATGACTCGGTTCCACTTGTCATGGGCATAGAGATGCTATTCCGACTTACACTGATTTGGCTAAAGAGTTTAGCGAGTCGGACTGACCCATATTGAGATACAACGAATAAGTCATCATTTGTATATCTCAATCAATGTAATCCTTAGACCTGAGGTTATTGCACAATCCGAGTTGAGGATCACCAACTTAGGTTCTATCCAACGCTGTTCCGTCACTGGGCAGTTATAAAGGCGGAGTTCGGGTCGACTAAGAATCAAGTTGCGTGATGTGAATAACCAAGATGGGATTTTGCCCCTCCGTTTGGAGAGATATTCTCTAGGCCCTCTCGGAAGAAATGATTCGGAAAGCATGGCCATGCATGACTCGGTTAAGTGTTAACCGAGGCAATCGACTAAGAGTTAGTCGAATGAATCACTTATCTCAGATCGAGAAAGAGAGTCGAACTATTTAAGGAAGGACGATTATTCGCCTATAGTTTGGCAAGGTATATCATGAGGCAAAAGGGACTCAAACGAAAGTCGCATTGGAAGGTATGTTGTCATGACTCTTTGGTACGTGGGAGTTGGCACGTTCTGCTAGGAGCCGCTACCAAGTGATCGGTCACAAGTGAGACTCAGATCGTGTCCGGTTCACCATGAGCCTGTCGGGTCACACACTTAAGAGCGGGAGCATATTTGGGTTGGACCCAAAAAGGAAATGGACAGAGTCAGTGAGTTGGACACACAGTGACTAATATAGGCCTTTTAGTGAATGGGCCACAAGTGAGTGGAGCCCACTTTCACTCCCTATATAAGCTGGGAGGTGCTTAGAGCATGAGGTTAGGTCACTCCATGTGTTGGAAACCCTAGCTCCAGTCTAGTCCAGTCCTGTCGCCGCCGTACCAGACCTAGCAGTCCATCGCCGATGCTCCTCCTCGTACGTGTGGATACTGGCGGAGGTGCTGTACGTTCAGCACTTCGACGATCGTGGATCGGAACGGATCGTGAGGACTTCACTGCATCAAGCGACGTGCTTCATCGATTCCGCAACCACGCGTCTAGTGGTAATTCTCGTGGCCTACTACCTCAGCTAGATCTTCGGTTCACTGTGTAGGAAAAAGTTTTGTTTTTCTCTGCGTGGCCCAACACTGGTATCAGAGCTAGGTTACGATCCTGGTTTTAGGCTCGAGATCGTGCATATGTGATATGCGGTTGGCATTAGATTGGATCTAATTGCAGTTTTGGTGGTCGATCTATGAGATAGATCGGTTTTGTACGAAGTTGATTGGATCAACTGTACTCAGGAAATGGATGATCTGGTTTCCGTGATCTAACTTCTAAGGTCGTGGAACAACATACCCCTACCAGTCGGCTTCCGCCATCGGGGTACACTATGACACGTAAATCCGGATGCGGTGATCGAAGATCAAAGAGTTTGGTCGAATCGGAGTCCAGATCAGATTTGGATAAAATAGTTTTATCCGATGAAGAAATCCATGTCCAGAATGCAGATGGGACTGCCGGCTTCGCCCTGTCGTAGTGCCTTAGATGTCGTTACGAGGTTCACAACGCCGGTAGATATCGTATCTATGCATAACTTGTTTTTGCAGGATGATGTTGTGAATGGTATGGCTTATGTGCATGTGATGTGTGTAATCCATACGTGATCTGTGCATCACGGTTTTTTTTGTCAGCCGGCTGGAGCCTAGGTGCAGTCATTTTATTGTATAACGATATGCGTGTTGGATTCTCTATGTAATTTACTTTACAAGCTAGTGTAGCTGTTTGGAGAACCTGGATGGCATGCAAGTCGATGTACAAGTCGGCTACATGGTGTAAGGCGGCACGTGACAAGAGTTGACACGAGTCGAATTACAAGCTTTGTGGAGATGGAGATCGCCATGAAGAGAGCCATACCATTTCACACTATAATTGCTTTGTTTTGTGTTATGTTTATGTCTCTTTTTTACCTCTATTAGATAGTTGGTAGAAAGTAATCCCTCAAAGAAGGTCTAGTCGGTTTCCCCGCCAGTGCTGCACCATCACAAGTCGGACATTTTTGGTAGTGGGCTCATAAAATTGAGGTGCTATCAATTCTTTCCGACTAGGTGGGTTCGAGTCAGACTCTTACAACAGAAGCACTCGGTAATCTAGACGGGTCTATCACAAAGGTTGTGGGACTCGGGGAAAAGTTGGATGGGAGTCGGGGCATATGATGCCACCCATCCAACATGAGTCGTATGAGATGCGATTGACAAGGAGTTGTCTACCTAGATCACTTGACGGCTAGCGGTGATGCTAAAGCTCACTAGTCGACTTTCTTATTTAGGATCATGAATCACTAAGAAACCATCGGAGGGGTGTTGGTTCTAGTGGGAGCATAAGTATTAAACTGTTTAATATGCTTGCTCTTTTATGGATACATGTCTTAAGTGTTTTGCATATTTTTCTGTTGTAGATCAATGGCACCTAGCAGTCTCCCTCAGATTTCCAGTTTTGCTTTGAGAACCATCTTAGAGAAAGATAAGCTAAATGGAACTAACTTCACCAACTGGCATCGTAATCTGAGAATTGTTCTCAAGCAAGAAAAGAGGGACCATGTCCTAGACAACCCACTTCCGGATGAGCCGAATGAGAATGCGACAGTCGCAGCCACCAATGCCTACCGTCGGATTTGTGATGAATCCACGAAGATTAGCTGTCTTATGCTTGCTCACATGGAACCAGACTTGCAGTAGCAGTTCGAGAATGTTGAGGCCTACGATATGATCGAAAGCCTCAAAAGTATGTTCTAGGCTCATGCAAAGACTGAGAGGTATCAAGTCTGTCAGACTTTGTTGAGCTGCAAGCTTAAGGATGGCGATCCACTGAGTCCGCATGTGATCAAGATGGTTGGTTACGTGCAGTCTCTGGAAAGGCTGGGCTACCCCATTAGCGAAGAGTTCGCTACGGACATAATTCTGATCTCTCTTCCTAGTGCGTATGGTCAGTTCATATCGAACTACCACATGCATGGTATGGATAAGAAGCTCACTGAATTGCATGGGATGCTCAAGCAGGCTGAGGCGGATCTCAAGAAAGGCGCCAGTCAAGTGTTGATGGTGCAGAATAAGGCTAAGTTCAAGAAGAGTTCTTGGACTAAGTAGAAGAAGGCAAAGTCGGGAGGTAAGGCTGAGGACCCGGTCCAAAGCGCTTCCTTAGGGACTAAGCCATCTCCTGCAGCCTGATCCACTTGCTTCTATTGCAAGGCGGATGTCCACTGGAAGAGGAGTTGCAGCAAGTATCTGGCTGATAAAGCCAAGAGTGGAGGTGTGACTTCCGGCTCAGGTGCGCTTGTTTGCAGTGTTATAGACATTTATCTTGCTGATGCACATGGTAGTTCTTGGGTATATGATACCGGATTAGTTATTCACAACTGCAACTCGTTGTAGGGACTGGTAAGAACTAGGAGTGTGGCGAGGTTGACATTCGAGTCGGCAACAAAGCGAGAGTCGCTGCGTTGGAAGTCGGCACGATGCAACTTCATTTACCTTCTAGATTCTTAATGGAGCTGAATAATTGTTATTATGTTCCAGTGCTTAGTCGAAACATTATTTCTGCCTCATGTTTGATGAGACAAGGCTATGAGTCGAATATTAAGAATAATGGCTGTTCTTTGTATTTGAATGATATGTTTCATGGCTTTGCACCCGTCTAGGATGGGTTATTTATTTTGAATCTTGATGGTGAATCTGTCTATAATATAAATGTGAAAAGGTTGAAACCAAATGATCTGAATATGACTTACTTTTGGCATTGTCGGCTTGGTCACATAAGTTGGAAACGCATGAAGAAGCTCCATGATGATGGACTCCTAACTTCGTTTGACTTGGAGTCGTTCGAGACATGTGAATCCTGCCTACTCGGCAAAATGACCAAGACACCTTTTGCAAAGAGTTGTGAAAGTGTGTCCGACTTATTGGGACTAGTACATAGTGATGTATGTGACCCAATGAGCATGACAGCCAGAGGTGGTTATGAGTACTTCATTACCTTCACTGATGATTTGAGTAGGTATGGATATATCTACTTGATGAAACATAAGTCGGAAGCCTTTGAAAAGTTCAAGGAATTCTAGAATGAGGTACAAAATCAAATCGGCAAGAAAATAAAGTTTCTTCGGTCGGACCGAGGAGGCGAGTACATGAGCCATGAGTTTGATGACCATCTTAAGAGTTGTGGAATAGTTCCTCAGCTCACTCCTCCAGGAACGCCGAAGAGGAACGGTGTGTCGGAAAGGAGGAATCGAACCTTGTTGGACATGGTACGATCAATGATGAGTCTCAATGATGAGTCAGACAGATATGCCTTTATCATTTTGGGGTTATTGTCTAGAAACTGCAGCGTTCACACTAAACATAGTACCATCAAAGTCGGTAGAGAAGACACCACATGAGATGTGGACTGGCAAGAAGCCGAGTTTGTCTTTTCTTAAGATTTGGGGTTGTGAAGATTTTTTCAAGCCACTTCAGTCGGACAAGCTTACAACTAAGTCGGATAAGTGTATTTTCGTGGGGTATCCGAGGGAAACCTTGGGTTACTACTTCTACAACCGAGAAGAGGGGAAAGTGTTTGTCGCTCGGAACAGTGTCTTCCTTGAGAAAGAGTTTCTCAATCGGGGAGTCAGTGGGAGTACAGTGCAACTCGAAGAAATTCGAGAGATACCGGCCATCAGCGAGTCGGAAAAAGCCTTAGAGGTTGAGCCAATCGTGGTACCTGAGCCGGCAACTGCACCGACTCTGCGAAGATCGGTCAGATTGCGAAGTGTTCGTGATGTGTTGTTGTTAGACAGTGATGAGTCAACAACTTATTCAGAAGTGATGGTGGGTCTAATTCTGAGTCGTGGCTTGGAGCAATGAGATCCGAGTTAAATTCCATGGATGAAAATCAAGTTTGGACCTTGGTTGATCTGCCAGACGGTGCAAGACCCGTCGAGTGCAAATGGGTCTTTAAGAAGAAAACTGATATGGATGGAAATGTTTCTGTCTATAAAGCATGGCTTGTCGCGAAGGGGTTCCGACAGGTTCAAGGAGTTGACTACGATGAGCCTTTCTCTCCTATGGCGATGCTTAAATCAGTTCGGATCATGTTAGCTATAGCAGCCTATTTCGACTATGAGATATGGCAAATGGATGTCAAGACGGCTTTCCTTAATGGAAATTTAACCGAGGATGTGTATATGATACAGCCCAAGGGTTTTGTCGATCCGGCTAATGCTGACAAGGTATGCAAACTTCAGAAATCCATTTATGGGTTGAAGTAAGCATCTCGGGGTTGGAACATTCGCTTTGATGAGGTAGTCAAATTGTTGGATTCATCAAGAGTGATCATGACTCTTGTTTATACAAGAAGTTTAGTGGGAGCAAAGTAAACTTTCTGATCTTATATGTGGATGACATATTACTGATTGGAAATGGTGTCCAGATGTTGTAAGAGACCAAGGAATCATTGGAAAAGAGTTTTTCGATGAAAGACTTGGGTGAGGCGACTTACATACTAGGAATCCAGATCTATAGAGATAGATCAAGGCGGCTCATTGGATTGAGTCAGAGTACATATTTGGACAAAGTGTTGAAGAAGTTTAACATGGAATCGTCTAAGAAGGGGTTCTTACCGATGTCCCATGGTGTAAAACTTAGCAAGACTCAGTGTCCTTCGACAACTGATGAGCAAAGTCGGATGAGTGCCATTCCATATGCTTCTGCAGTCGGATCCATCATGTACGCCATGATTTGTACTAGGCCGGATGTTTCCTATGCTCTAAGTGTTGTGAGCAGATACCAGGCTGACCTTGGAGAAATCCACTGGGCAGCAGCTAAAAATATCCTTAAGTACTTGAGAAGAACTAAGGATATGTTCCTAGTTTATGGAGGTGAGGATGAACTCAGTGTAAAGGGTTACACGGATACGAGTTATCTCACTGACCCGGATGATTCTCGTTCACAATCCAGATATGTGTTTGTGATAAACGGAGGGGCTGTGAGCTGGAAGAGTTCCAAGCAAGAGACGGTGTCTGCGTCTACGACAAAGGCTGAGTATATTGCTGCCTCGGAGGCGGCAAAGGAAGCTGTTTGGATGAGAAATTTCCTCATGGATCTTGGTGTGGTTCAGAGCTCGTCCAATCCTTTAGACGTGTATTGTGACAACAATGGTGCTATCGCACAAGCCAAGGAACCTAGACAACACCAGAAGAACAAACATATACTCATGCGATACCACCTTATTCGCTAGTTCGTGGATCAAGGTGATATCAAGTTATGCAATGTACACATGGATGCAAACATTGCGGATCCGTTGACAAAGCCACTTCCATAGCCGAAGCATGAGGCGCACCTGAGAGCTATGGGTATTAGATTCCTAGACATGTGATGTCGGATGATTGACTCTAGTGCAAGTGGGATACTGTTGGGAATATGCCCTAGAGGCAATCATGTATGATGTTATTCCCAATGTATTCATAAAGTTATTGTCCATGTATGAACTACTGATATGTATCATTGAATATGTGATTCAATTGTGGAACTATATATTCATGTTGTTTATACTAATTGTCCTTGGTCATTGAGGTTGTGCTGGAGACATAACTTAGACTAATGTGAAAGTCGGCTGATGACTCGGTTCCACTTGTCATGGGCATAGAGATGCTATTCCGACTTACACTGATTCGGTTAAAGAGTTTAGCGAGTCGGACTGACCCATATTGAGATACAATGAATAAGTCGTCATTTGTATATCTCAGTCAATGTAATCCTTAGACCTAAGGTTATTGCACAATCCGAGTTGAGGATCACCGACTTAGGTTCTGTCAAACGATGTTCCGTCACTAGGCAGTTATAAAGGCGAAGTTCGGGTCAACTAAGAATCAAGCTGCGTGATGTGAATAACCAAGATGGGATTTCGCCCCTCCGTCTGGAGAGATATTCTCTGGGCCCTTTCGGAAGATATGATTCGGAAAGCATGGCCATGCATGACTCGGTTAAGTGTTAACCGAGGCAATCGACTAAGAGTTAGTTGGATGAATCACTTATCTCGGATCGAGAAAGAGAGTCAAACTATGTAAGGGATGACGATTATTCGCCTATAGTTCGGCAAGGTATATCGTGAGGCAAAAGGGACTCAGATGAAAGTCGCATTGGAAGGTATGTCGTCATGACTCTTTGGTACTTGGGAGTTGGCACGTTCTGCTAGGAGCCACTACCAACTGATCGGTCACGAGTGAGACTCGGATCGTGTCCGGGTCACCATGAGCCTGTCGGGTCACACACTTAAGAGCGGGAGCATATTTGGGTTGGACCCAAAAAGGAAACGGACAGAGTCAGTGAGTTGGACTCACATTGACTAATATAGGCCTTTTAGTGAATGGGCCACAAGTGAGTGGAGCCCACTTTCACTCCCTATATAAGCTGGGGCGTAGGTGCTTAGAGCACGAGGTTAGGTCACTCCATGTGTTGGAAACCCTAGCTCCAGTCCAGTCCAGTCCTGTTGCCGCCGTACCGGACCTAGCAGTCCATCGCCGGTGCTCCTCCTCATATGTGTGGATACTGGCGGAGGTGCTGTACGTTCAGCACTTCGACGATCGTGGATCGGAACGGATCGTGAGGACTTCACTGCATCAAGCGACGTGCTTCATTGATTCCGCAACCGCGCATCTAGTGGTGATTAACATGGCCTACTACCTCAGCTAGATCTTGGGTTCACCGCGTAGGAAAAAGTTTTGTTTTTCTCTGCGTGGCCCAATAAAGACACCTGGAGCTGAAGCACCAGGTGGGCAATCTTGACTTCATGTTGTATGATAGGCAGAAGGAGTTGGACAATGCTTGTGCCTACGCCAACCACAACCATGCCATTGCAGTCAAGAAGGACCGGACTCTCGCCATTCTCACCAAGGAGCGCCAATCAATTCATTGTTAGCGCGACAAGAAGGATCGCACCATCGAGCGTCTTCGCAAGAAGGTGGCCACTCTCGAGAAGACCATCCGTGAACAGGAAATCCCACTTGAAGCGAAGGAGGAGGAAAGTGAAGATATGCAGGGAGATCTTTACTCTTACCTCAGCGATGACCATGACTACCTGGAGGATGATGCCATGGAGTTCCACACTGATGATGATGATTCTGACTTCATTGATGATGATTAGATGCACTTGAGCACTACCGTAGGAATGAGTTGTACTGGTCCCACTGTATCGTAGTTTCACATAATGGTTCTTAAAACCATATGTTTTCTATTTGTGTTGTGGTGTCTGTTTGTAGTGTGTGCTTGAATGAATGAAAGCGAGAAAGGTGTTATTTTGCCAAAACCTAAGTCAAACTCAAAGTTTAAAGCTTTCTGAAAACAAAACCATGAACCTTAGAGATTTCCCTCTTATCTCATTATCTATCGCAATCTTCAGATGACTCGTGGAAATCCCAGAGGAAGAAGTTCATCTCAGGGCCCGATGCTGCAGATTCTGCAAATGCTAGTTTCCTACCGTGAAGCTAGTAGAGCCGAATGCCAAGCCAACCTAGCCACTCTGCAACAGATAGCTTAGATGGCCCACAATAATCAAGGCCATGGAAACCAAGATCATCATGGATCCAAACTTAAGAACTTCTAGAACACCAACCCACCTATATTTAGTAAGTCTGAGGATCTCCTAGATGCTGATGACTGGCTGCAAACCATGGAGAACAACTTGGAGGTCGCAGGAGTTGAAGCCAATGAAAAAGTACTGTTTTCCACCCATTATCTGGCAGGAGATGCAAGAGCCTGGTGGAATAGCACCCGTACCATGAACGAAGGTCAGATGATGACTTGGGAAGCATTCAAGATCAAGTTTAGCCGGACCCATGTGCCCCAAGGTTTGTTCACCAGGATGAGGGATCAGTTCAGGGAACTGAAGCAAGGAAGGATGATGCTAGTTGAACCGTGACAAGTTCTTATCTTTAGCTAGATATGCCCCTGATGAGATTAACAGCGAAGTAGAGAAGAAGGAAAGGTTCCTGAATGGATTACATGATGAGATGCAGACTGTGTTAGTCAACTTCCGTTTTGCAGATCTAGAAGAATTTGTGGACTCTGCCATCCAGATGGAAGGAAAGATCAACCAAGCCAATGACAACCGCAAGCGTCACATGATGCACCAGACTGGATCCCACCATACCGAGAAGTATCGCCCCAACCCGTCTGCAGGGTATGCCCCAAGAAACAATAGACCCCCTATGTCCCGTCCCAACTATCCCAATCGTAGCGGAGGAAATTTGAAGTCTGGAGGAAACCACAACAACAACCCCGGCAACTCCAATGACTTCAACCGTGCAACACCCAAGTCCAACAACAACAACACAACAACAACAATACTGCCCTAAGGACTGGAAGCAATGTTGTGCCTGTTGCAGGAAAAGACAAGTCCCAGATTACTTTCTTTGAATGCGGAGTCAAGGGTCACTACTCCAACGAGTGCCCCAAGAAGCTTGTAGCAGCCACCAATGTGAATGCACCCACTCAGCAGCAGCGCCGTGTTCATCCTGGAAGGAGATTTTCCCCAGGGAACTTGCTCAACCGCAACGGCCGTCTGTTCCACATGAATGCTGAAGAAGCCCAGGAAGCGCCAGATGTCATGCTGAGTATGTTTTCTGTTAACTCAGTACTTGCAAGAGTGTTGTTTGATTCTGGAGCATCACACTCTTTTGTTACAAAAGAATTTGCATGCACTAGTAAGATTCAACCAACAAAACTGAAGCATGTTATGATAGTTCAAATACCTGGTTCAACCACCAAAGCTAGAAAAATTTGCAAGGCTGTACCTATCAGAATCCATGGCATAGATTTTTATGCTAATCTAATAGTACTTGGAACCAAAGGTTTGGAAGTAGTACTAGGAATGGACTAGATGTTGAAACATAAATGATTAATCGACTGTGCCAAGAAAGCCATAACCATGACCAGTAGCACTAGAGTATCAATAGAGCATCTATCTGAGACCTTGCCCCGTTAATTCAAGTGCAACAAGAGTCTAGTCCAACCAACTCTTGACCAAGTCAGAGTAGTCTGTGAATACCCCGACGTGTTCCTAGATGAATTGCCCGGTATGCCCCCAGATCGGGATATCGAGTTCATCATTGAACTAATTCCTGGAACCGGACCCATAGCTCAGAGACCTTATAGTATGAAGCCATCTGAATTAGTGGAGCTGAAGAAACAACTTGATGCTATGCTGGAGAAAGGTCTAATTCAACCAAGCGCATCACCATGGAGATCGCCTATTTTGTTTGTGGATAAGAAACATGGAGGTAACCGTTTGTGCACGGATTACCGGAAGCTTAATGATGTCACCATCAAGAACAAGTACCCGCCGTCGAAGATAGAAGATCTGTTTGACCAGTTGACTGGTGCCAGAGTGTTTTCTAAGATTGATCTTAGAACTGGTTATCATCAACTCAAGATTCGTGCAACGGATAACCCAAAGACCACATTTAACACCAGATATGGATTGTATGAGTACACTGTCATGTCTTTTGGATTAACCAATGCCCCCGCTTATTTCATGAATCTCATGAATAAGATTTTTATGAACTTCCTAGATAAGTTTGTCATTGTTTTTATCGACGATATTCTGATCTATTCCAAGTCAGAAGAAAACCATGAGCTACACCTGAGAACCATCCTTGAACCCTTAGAGAACATCAGTTGTATGCCAAGTTTAGCAAATGTGAGTTCTGGTTGAAGGAAGTAAGATTCCTAGGACATATTGTGTCGGCAGGAGGAGTCGCTGTCGATCCCGCCAAGATCAAAGATGTTAAAGAATTGAAAGCCCCAACCACTCAAACCCAAGTCCGCGCATTTCTCGGATTAGAGGGATATTCCCGCAAGTTTGTTGAAGGATTTTCGAGCATCGCAAGACCGATGACCCAACTATTAATGAAAGATAAGAAGTTTGAATGGACGGACAAATGTGAAGCAAGTTTTCAACAGCTCAAGAAGAGATTGATTTCAACCCCAATCTTGATTATGCCAGATATTAAGAAGCCTTTTGATGTTTATTGTGACGCATCCAAGATTGGTCTCAGATGTGTGTTGATGCAAGAAGGCAAAGTCATAGCATATCTGTCCCGACAACTGAAGCAACATGAGAAAAACTACCCTACCCATGACCTTGAACTAGCAGCCGTAGTTTTAGCTTTGAAGACATGGCGCCATTACCTTATGGGTAACCGTTGTGAGATTTATTCGGATCACAAGAGTCTGAAGTATATTTTCACCCAGAAGGAGCTGAATATGAGGCAAAGGAGATGGATAGAGTTAATCAAGGATTATGACCTTAACATTCACTATCACCCTGGTAGCGGATGCTCTTAACAGATTGCCGTGTAGATTAAACACCATGATTAAGGAAGCCCAACCAAGTTTGCATGAAGAGCTGGAGGAGTTTAGAACGGATCTAGTTAGCAAAGGATTTTTAGCTAGTATTGATTTTCAACCCACTGATGTCTAAACACTTCTATTCTTATAGATAGTTGTTGGGCCTCCAAGTGCAGCGGTTTGTAGAACAGCAGCAAGTTTTCCCTTAAGTGGATCACCCAAGGTTTATCGAACTCAGGGAGGAAGTGGTCAAAGGTATTCCCTCTCAAGAAACCCTGCAATCAAGATACACGAAGTCTCTTGTGTCCCCAACACACCTAATACACTTGTCAGGTGTATAGGTGCACTAGTTCGGCGAAGAGATAGTGAAATACAAGTGGTATGGATAATTATAAGTGGTAACGGTGATAGAAGATAACTTGATGGCGTGGAAGAGACTAAAAGCAAACTGAAATAAAGATGGCAGCAAGCAAACATGTAACAGATCCAATTGTAAACGGTGTATCAATGCTTAGAAACAAGGCCTAGGGATCATACTTTCACTAGTGAACACTCTCATATAATTATCTTCTCTTTATGATACTACTCTTAACTACTCTCCTGTTGGACACTCTAATCGATGGTAGGGCTATAACAGCACACCTCAAAGTAAGCCTTTCCCATCTAGAAAACCCCACACTATCACCTTGAGCACTAGATGAGCCCAACAAACACCACAATTTCATAGAAACATCCAACTCCAAATATAACTCATAACAAGTATTTGTAATCTCTAGCCTAAGTGCCACCATGGTGAGCACGTTGTCACTTTCACACACATGGGGAGAGCAGAGATCTATTAAAGCACTTGAGTAGCAAGGTAGATCTATAGATTACAAGCTCATGACCACAACAAGATCATGCATAGATAGAGAGATGAACACATAGCTACCGGTAGAACCCTTAGCCTCGAGAGAGATCTACTCCCTCATCACCATGGAAATCAACAACGGTGATGGAGATGGTGGTGGAGATCGATGGAGATGGCTCCGGGGGCACTTCCCTGTCCCGGCAGGGTGCCGGAACAGAGACTTTCTGTCCCCCGAATCTCCCCTTCGGTGGTGGCAGCGCTGCGGAACTTTTCGTGGATTTCTGATTGATGATTTAGGGTTTTGGTATCGGGAGGCTCTTATAGGCGAAGGAGGCAAGGTCAGTGGCCGGCCAGGGGGCCCACACCATGCCCTGGCGCGGCCTAGGTGGACCCACGCCTAGGGGTGGTGTGGCCACCCTATGGCCCCTCTCCGGCTCTCCTTCTGGCTCCGTGAGTCTTCCGAGAAAATAATAACTTTGGCTTTTGTCCCGTCCAATTCCGAGAATATTCATTTTCTGACTTCCTGGAACCAAAAATAGCAGAAAACAGGCAACTGGCACTGTGGCATCTTGTTAATAGGTTAGTCCAAGAAAGTCTATGAAAAGTACTCCAAAGTTGGAACAAAACATAAGAAAGTAGATAAAACCAAGGATGGAACATCAAAAATTATAGATACAATTGCAATGTATCAACATCCCCAAGCTTAACTCCTTCTCGTCCTCGAGTAGGTAAGTGATAAAAAGAAAGAATAATTTTTGAGGTGACGTGCACCATCATAAACTTGATCAAAGTATTTGTAAAGCATTGAAAGCTAGGATCATAGTACTTCAATCATAGCATGAAAGACAAAGTTCTAGCAATAAGACAAAGAAACTATGATGCAACATGAAAAGGCATAAACAAAAGTTCATCAATAACAATGCTTTGCAAGACGTTTGTTTGTTTCACATAAATAAAACATAGCATAATAGCATTCAGCTTGTCCCTCAATAGAGTAGCAAATATAGATGCATATGACACCTTCAAAGTTCATAAGAGTGACTAGATACAATGTTTAAAACAAGGAATATCAAAGTATGCATCAATCAACTAGTCTTGGGACAATGCACATAGAACTAAGAATGGCCACTATGCTCTCAAAGTAGGTGCATAAAGATAGAAGGTGGAGACTCAACATAATGGTGGAAGAAAAGCCTTTGTAAAAGGAAGTAGGGATTCAAGTCTCATAAAGAGCTTCCAAAAATTATGGTACTTATAGCTTTCAGCTCTCATTGCCCCTATCATAAGCATCTTGAAGTGACTAAGGTTAAAGTGAACAAACTATGGTGTACATGCTTGACGAAGTATAAGTTAGAAATATCATGTCCCTTGTATACGAGGACCGCTCCTCATGCTACTCAAGTTTAGTCACCTGTAAGTTCTTGTCATTGTAAGTATATGTGTATCATAGAGAACCGCCAACGGGGTACCCCTTGCCCGATGATATGGAAGAATCCCCATATCAAAATGACAAGGCAAGCAGACAATGAGCATCTCAGCAATCTTCTTATTTACCATGGGAATATGGTGCTTTTTTCTCTCTTTCCTCTTTTCATAATCTCTTTTTTTATCTTTTCTCTTTTTTATCAATATAGGACTCTTTTTTTATAAGAAGAATGCTTCATAGACAGCTCATTATGGTTACGCTGCAGGTTTCCACCATGTCAGCATGGATTAGACCAGCGGCCCAGGCGTTTCTCTAAAACACATACATAACTCCATGGACTTACAAGCTCCCCTTTCATTTCACACCGACGACATCCATAGACAAAAGAGCATGATATCAACTAGGTACAATGTACAAGTGCAATGTTGAAAGCGTTCCCCATGACAACATGGTTCTGCTAATCCCCAACAAATAAGTGCAAGCATATACAACATAGAAGACACAATGGTTAAAGTTTATTAAGGGCAAGTAAAGTAAAGTCTGCCATCAAGTTCGTGAGAGCTTTAATCACTAGTTTTCTCATAACAAGTGGAAGGTAAACAAAAGCATGAATATACTTGGAATAGCATAAGCTAGTAGGTAGGTATGGTGGACTCTTTGGAATAACTTGGTTTCAATAGTTGGATGCATGAGTGAAACTCATACTTGGTTATGGAGGCTAGCAAAAGACTGGGAGCGACCAACTAAGAGAGCAATAATGACCATAATCATGCAGAGCGACAAAACATCATTAATCAAAGCATAAAGTGATAATACAAGTTGAAAACTAAAGGATCATAAAGGCTATGGTGACTTGGGATAGTCATAACATGGTGTGAGCATGTGCCAAGTCAACCCAAATAAAGCCTCAAAGGAGAATACCACAATAGTATGCTTTAATATGCTAAAACAACACATGATTAATCCGAGGCACATGAAGCAATCTCAATTGTTTATAACAAGTCATGCTACAACAAAGAATACTAAGCATAAAGCCAAATCAATATCAAGCATGGCATGACAAAGCATAGGCCACAGTCAAAAACAAGCTCTCTTTACCACTTAAGCATGAATTTTCCTACTCTTTTCCAATCCAAACCAAACTATTTGAAAACCAATGCATGAAAAAGAGGGGGTCCAACCAATTTATTCATAAAACTAAGAAAACGAAAAACCAAAATGAAAATGAAAAAGAAGACGCTCCAAAAAAACACAACTGTGCATGAAACAATAAAAATGAAGCGTCTGGAAGAAACCTGGGATTTTTATTAATGAAGAAGGGGATGTGTTGGGCATCCCCAAGCTTTGAAGCTTGTACTTCTTGGATATTTCTTGGGGTGACACGCTTGGCATCCCCAATCTTGAGCTTTAGTCCATCCTTCATCTCATTACTCATTCCTTCCATACACCTGGAATTTTTTCCTTCATACAAAACTTCACACAATCTTTATTAGCAACATTAGTGCACTCAAAATAATAAGTCTTTTAGGTTCAGTTTCAACACCAATAAAACTTCCATTAAAACAGAAGCTACTGTAGCACTTCCCTCAAAAAGCTCAGTTCCCCAAAAGAACTCAAAAAGGAACCAACAAGAAGCAAATGCAGAAAATGTTAGAAATCTGTCAAAACAGACCAGCAGGTAAATACGAATTTGTTTGAAGGACTTCTGTTGCTCAAATCGAAAAGTGTTGAACTAACGAAAGTTAGATAACAACCTGGGACAGAAGCACAAAAATTCGCGCCTGAAAACGACGTTCAGAGATTTTATACAAATTTTTATAATGAAGCACAGAAATCTGTTTCGGGACAACAACTTTCCCAATCATTACTTCTCTCTCATTAGAGGTTACTCTTGGCACAAAAAACAAATGAAAAGGATAAGTACAGTTATTACAGAGGTAATAACTTCCAAGACTCATATAAAACTTTTAGGTTATCTCCCAATAAGTACTTTTCTTTAACGCCTTTAAGTTAGGCATGATAGTTTGAGAAGATGCTCACATAAGAAATATGAATTGAAGGAAAAGAGAGCATCAAGAAGCAAATTCAAAACACATTTAAGTCTAACCCACTTCCTATGCATAGGAATCTTGTAAAGAAACAAGTCATGAAAGCACAAAGCAACAAGCATAGTAAAGAAAAACAAGTGCAACTTCAAGACTTTCAACATAAAGAGGGGACACTTAATATTGTTGAGATACATAAAACCATGTTTCCCTCTCTCATAATAACTTTTAGTAGCATCATGAATAAAATTAACAATATAACTATCACATAAAACATTCTTATCATGAGCCAGATGCATAAAATAATTACTACGCTCCACATAAACATAGTCATTCTTATTAATTGTAGTGGGAGAAAATTCAAAAAAATAGCTATCATTATTATTCTCATCACCATAATCATCAAATATAGGAGGCATATTGTAATCATAATTAATTTTCTCCTCAATAGTAGGTGGACTGAAAATATCATATTCATCATTGTAATCATCATATATTGGAGGTTTGATATCATCATAAGCAATAGAATAGCTATCTTCCAAAGCCGGGGAACTAAAAAGATCATTTTCATAAAAACTAGCTTCCCCAAGCTTAGACTTTTCCATAGCATTAGCAATAATGGTGTCCAAAGAATTCATACTAACAACATTGCTATTAGCATGCAAATAAAGTTCCATAGGTTTTTTAATTTTCTCTTCAAACACTTCATGTCCTAACCCAAGATAAATACTATAAAGCTCTCTAATTTTTTTCTTGTTTTCCATTAAGCCTAACTAGTGAAAACAAGAAACCAAAAGACAAAATGGCAGAATCTAAAGGAAATAACTTCGAGTACTCACACCAAAAAATAGGCGTTTGCCGTGGGAGGTTCTTCTTCTTTAATCCTCCGGTGTGAATACCTTTTACCTTACCTCCCCTGCAACGGCGCCAGAAAATAGCTTGATGTATACGCACTTCTATTCTTGTAGACAGTTCTTGGGCCTCCAAGTGCAGAGGTTTGTAGAACAGCAGCAAGTTTTCCCTTAAGTGGATCACCCAAGGTTTATCGAACTCAGGGAGGAAGTGGTCAAAGGTATTCCCTCTCAAGAAACCCTGCAATCAAGATACAAGAAGTCTCTTGTGTCCCCAACACACCTAATACACTTGTCAGGTGTATAGGTGCACTAGTTCGGCGAAAAGATAGTGAAATACAAGTGGTATGGATAATTATAAGTGGTAACGGTGATAGAAGATAACTTGATGGCGTGGAAGAGACTAAAAGAAAACTAAAATAAAGATGGCAACAAGCAAACATGTAACAAATCTAATTGCAAACGGTGTATCAATGCTTAGAAACAAGGCCTAGGGATCATACTTTCACTAGTGAACACTCTCATATAAATATCTTCTCTTTATGATACTACTCTTAACTACTCTCCGGTTGGACACTCTAATCGATGGTAGGGCTATAACAACACACCTCAAAGTAAGCCTTTCCCATCTAGAAAACCCCACACTGTCACCTTGAGCACTAGATGAGTCCAACAAACACCACAATTTCATAGAAACATCCAACTCCAAATATAACTCATAACAAGTATTTGTAATCTCTAGCCTAAGTGCCACCATGGTGAGCACGCTGTCACTTTCACACACATGGGGAGAGCAGAGATCTATTAAAGCACTTGAGTAGCAAGGTATATCTATAGATTACAAGCTCATGACCACAACAAGATCATGCATAGATAGAGAGATGAACACATAGCTACCAGTAGAACCCTTAGCCTCGAGAGAGATATACTCCCTCATCATCACGAAAATCAGCAACGGTGATGGAGATGGTGGTGGAGATCGATGGAGATGGCTCTGGGGGCACTTCCCCGTCCCGGCAGGGTGCCGGAACAGAGACTTTCTATCCCCCGAATCTCCCCTTCGGTGGTGGCGGCACTGCGGAACTTTTCGTGGATTTCTGATTGATGATTTAGGGTTTTGGTATCGGGAGGCTCTTATAGGCGAAGGAGGCAAGGTCGGTGGCCGGCCAGGGGGCCCACACCATGCCCTGGCACGTCCTAGGTGGACCCATGCCTAGGGGTGGTGTGGCCACCCTATGGCCCCTCTCCGGCTCTCCTTCTGGCTCCATGAGTCTTCCGGGAAAATAGTAACTTTGGCTTTTGTGCCGTCCAATTCCGAGAATATTCATTTTCTGACTTCCTGGAACCAAAAACAGCAGAAAAATGGCAACTGGCACTGTGGCATCTTGTTAATAGGTTAGTCCAAGAAAGTCTATGAAAAGTACTCCAAAGTTGGAACAAAACATACGAAAGTAGATAAAACCAAGCATGGAATATCAAAAATTATAGATACATTTGCAATGTATCAAGTAGCAAGGTAGATCTACTTGATTACAAAGCTCATGATCACAATATGATCATGCATAGAGAGAGAGATGGACACATAGCTAACGGTAGAACCCTTAGCCTCGAGAGAGAACTACTCCCTCCTCATCATGGGAATCAACAACGGCGATGGAGATGGTGGTGGAGATCGATGGAGATGGCTCCGGGGGCACTTCCCCGTCCCGACAGGCTGCCAGAATAGAGACTTTCTATCCCCCGAATCTCCTCTTTGGTGGCGGCGGCGCTGTGGAACTTTTCGTGGCTAGAGGCTGGACGATTTAGGGTTTTTGTCCCGGGGGCTTCTTATAGGCGAAGGAGGCAAGGTCGGTGGCCGGCCAGGGGGCCCACACCATGCCCTGGCACGGCCTAGGGCTGCCCGCGCCAAGGGGTGTGTGGCCGCCCTGTGGTCCCACTCCGTCTTGTCTTCTGGCTCCGTGAGTCTTCTGGTAAAATATCGACTTTGGCTTTTTTCGGTCCAATTATGAGAATATTCATTTTCTGGCTTTTCTGGAACCAAAAACAGAAGAAAACAGGCAACTGGCACTATGGCATCTCGTTAATTTGTTAGTTCCAGAAAGTGTATAAAAGTACTCCAAGAATATTCTGGCTTTTCTGGAACCAAAAACAGAAGAAAATAGGAACTTTGGCTTTTGTCCCATCCAATTCCAAGAATATTCATTTTCTGACTTTCCTGGAACCAAAAACAGTAGAAAACAAGCATCTGGCACTGTGGCTCTTGTTAATAGGTTAGTCCAAGAAATCATATGAAAAGTACTCCAAAGTGTGGACAAAACATAAGAAAGTAGATATGAAACAAGCATGGAACATCAAAAATTATAGATACGTTAGCAACGTATCAACATCCCCAAGCTTAACTCCTGCTCGTCCTCGAGTAGGTAAGTGATAAAAAGAAAGAATAATTTTTGAGGTGACATGCACCATCATAAACTTTATCAAAGTATTTGTAAAACATTGATAGCTGGGATCATAGTACTTCAACGTAGCATGAAAGATAAAGTTCTAACAATAAGACATAGCAACTATGTTGTAACATGAAAAGGCACAAACAAAAGATTCATGAATAACAATGCTTTGCAAGACGTTTGTTTGTTTCACATAAAGAAAACATAGCATAGTGGCATTCAGCTTGTCCCTCATGGAGTAGCAAAACATAAATGCATAGGACACCTTCCAAGTTCATAAGGGTGACTAGATACAAATAGTTGAAGAACAAGAAATATCAACATTATGAATCAATCAACAAGTTTTGGGACAATGCACATAGAACTAAGAATGGCCACTATGCTCTCTTAATAGGTGCATAAAGATAGAAGATGGAGACTCAACATAAAAGTAAAAGAAAGGCCTTCATAGAAGGAAGTAGGGATTCAAGTCTCATAAAGAGCTTCCAAAAATTATGATACTTATTAGCTTTCAGCTCTCATTGCCCCTATCATAAGAATCTTGAAGTGATTAAGGTTAAAGTGAACAAACTATGGAGTATATGCTTGACAAAGTATAGGTTGGAAATCTCATGTCCCTTGAATACGAGGGCCGCTCCTCATGCTACTCAAGTTTAGTTACCGGTAAGTTTTTATCATAGTAAGTACATGTGTATCATAGAGAACCGCCAACGGGGTACCCCTTGCCCGATGATACATAAGAATCCCCATATCAAAATGACAAGGCAATCAGACAACGAGCATCTCAGCAATCTTCTTATTTACCATGGAAAATGGTGCTTTTTCTCTCTCTCTTTCCTCTTTTCTCATCTTTTTTCTTTTTCTCTTTTTCCTTCTCCATCTCCATCTCTTTTTTTATAAGAAGAATGCTTCATAGATTGCTCATTATGGTTACGCTGCAGGTTTCCACCATGATTAGGCATGGATTAGACCAGTGGCCCAGACGTTTCTCTAACACACATACATACTCCATGGACTTACAAGCTCCCCTTTCATTTCACACCGACGACATCCATAGACAAAAGAGCATGATATCAACTAGGTACAATGTACAAGTGCAATGTTGAAAGCGTTCCCCATGACAACATGGTTCTGCTAATCCCCAACATATAAGTGCAAGCATATACAACATAGATGACACAATGGTTCAAGTTTATTAAGGGCAAGAAATGTAATGTGTGCCATCAAGTTCGTGTGATCTTTAATCACTAATTTTCACATAACAAGTTTAATTCGGAAGGTAGATAAAAACGTGAATATACTTGGAATAGCAAATGCTAATAGGTAGGTATGGTGGACTCTTTGGAATAACTTGGTTTTATTTAGAGTTGGATGCATGAGTGGAACTCACACTTGGTTATGGAGGCTATCAAAATATTGGGAGTGACCAACTAAGAGAGCAATAATGGCCGTAATCATGCAAAGCGACAAAACATCATTGATTAAAGCATAAAGTGATATTACAAGTCAAAAACTAAAGGATCATCAAGGCTATAAAGACTTAGGATAGTCATAACATGGTGTGGGCATGCGCCAAGTCAACCCAAATAAAACATCAAAGGAGAATACCACAATATTATGCTTTTAATACGCTAAAACAATGCATGATTCTTTCAAGGCACATTAAGAAATCTCAATTGTTTATAACATGTCATGCTACAACAAAAATCACTAACCATAAAGCCAAAACAATATCAAGCATGACATGACAAAGCATAGGCCACAGTCAAAAACAAGCTCTTTTTACCACTTAAGCATGAACTTTTCCTACTCGTTTCCAATCCAAACCAAACTTATTTGAAAACTGATGTATGAAAGAGGGGGTCCAACCAATTTATTCAAGCAAACTAAGCAAACCAAGCCAACGAAAACCAAAAACAAAAGCGAAAAAGAAGACGCTCCAAGAACAACACAACTTGTGCATGAAACAATAAAAATGAAGTGTTTGGAAGAAACCTGGGATTTTTATTGATGAAGAAGGGGATGTCTTGGGCATCCCCAAGCTTTGATGCTTGTACCTCTTGAATATTTCTTGGGGTGACACAGAGTGGAATCCCCAAGCTTGAGATTTTGTCCATTCTTCATCTCATTACATCATTCTCTCCATACACCTGAAATTCTTCCTTCATACAAAACTTCACACAATCTTTATTAGCAACATTAGTGCACTCAAGATAATAAGTCTTTAGGTTCAGTTTCAACACCAATAAAACTTCCATTAAAACACAAGCTACTATAGAAATTCCCTCAAAAAGCTCAATTCCCCAAAGAAAACTCAAAAAGGAACCAACAAGAAGCAAATGCAAATAATGGCAGAAATATGTCAAAACAGACCAGCAGGTAAAAACCAATTTTTTCGATCACCTTCTGTTGCTCAAATCGAATAGTGTTGAACTAATGAAAGTTAGATAAGAACCTGGGGAAGAAGCACAAATCATTACAGCTCAATCTGACGTACAAAGATTTTTCAAGAATTTTTACAGCAAAGCACAAAAATCTGTTTTAGGACAACAACTTTCCCAAGTCGTACTTCTCTCTCATTAGAGGTTAATCTTGGCACAAAAACCACACAAAAAGGATAAGGAGTGGTTATTACAGAGGTAATAAATTCCAAGACTCAACAAAAGACTCCTAACAAAATTTGGGTTAGCTCTCAATAAGTACTTTTCTTTAATACCTTTGAGCTAGGCATGATAATTTCGATGATGCTCACATAAGAAATATGAATTGAAGTAAAAGAGAGCATCAAGAAGCAAATTCAAAGCTAATTTAAGTCTAACCCACTTCCTATGCATAGGAATCTTGTAAAGAAACAAGTCATGAAAGCACAAATAAACAAGCACAAGAAAGCTAAACAAGTGCAACTTCAAGACTTTCAACATAAGGAGGGGAAACCTAATATTATTGAGATGCATAAAACCATGTTTCCCTCTCTCATAATAACTTTCAGTGGCATCATGAATAAAATTAACAATATAAATATCACATAAAACATTCTTATCATGAGCCACATTCATAAAATATTATTACTCTCCACATAAACGTAGTCATTCTTATTAATTGTAGTGGGAGTTAATGAATTTTCTCCTGAATAGTAGGTGGACTGAGAATATCATATTCATCACTGTAATCATCATATATTGGAGGCATATTATCATAAAATAAAATTTTCTCCTCCTTGCTTGGGGGACTAAAAAGATCATGCTCATCAAAACCAGCTTCCCGAAGCTTAAACTTTTCCATAGCATTAGCAATAATGGTGTTCAAATAATTCATACTAATAACATTGCTATTAGCATGCAAATAAAGTTCCATAGGTTTTTTACTTTTCTCTTCAAACACTTCATGTCCTAACTCAAGATAAATACTATAAAGCTCTCTAATTTTGTTGTTTTTTTCCATTAAGCCTAACTAGTAAAAAGAAAAACAAGAAACAAAAAGATATAATTGCAGAATCTAAAGGAAATAACTTCGAGCACTCACACACCAGCAACCGTACTAGAAGATAACTTAGTAGCTAGAGGATGTGAGTACCTTTTACCTTACCTCCCCGACGACGGCGCTAGAAAATAGCTTGGTGTCTACGCACTTCTATTCTTGTAGACAGTTGTTGGGCCTCCAAGTGCAGAGGTTTGTAGAATAGCAAAAAGTTTTTCCTTAAGTGGATCACCCAAGGTTTATCGAACTCAGGGAGGAAGTGATCAAAGGTATCCCCTCTCAAGCAATCCTGCAATCAAGATACAAGAAGTCTCTTGTGTCCCCAACACACCCAATACACTTGTCAGGTGTATAGGCACACTAGTTTGGCGAAGAGATAGTGAAATACAAGTGGTATGGATAATGCACCTATACACTTGTATTTCACTATCTCTTCGCCGAACTAGTGCACCTATACACCTGGCAAGTGTATTGGGTGTGTAGGGGACACAAGAGACTTCTTGTATCTTGATTGCAGGGTTGCTTGAGAGGATATCTTTGACCACTTCCTCCCTGAGTTCGATAAATCTTGGGTGATCCACTTAAGGGAAAACTTGTTGCTGTTCTACAAACCTCTGCACTTGGAGGCCCAACAATTGTGTACAAGAATAGAAGTGCGTAGACATCACAGCGCCACAGAACCACACGTGACTGGCGCAACGTTGCTCCAGCTGCGGAGCAAGAAGCAATTGCTGCACTGTATCCGAGAAATCCTCCCCGGCGAGAGTCGAACGATCGTAGGGAAGAAGACAAAGAGAAACGTCGGGAGGAGGACCGTCAAAGAATGTTGCCTCCTAGACACACAAGCCGTCCGACTGAGCCCCATCGCGGTAGGAGTGACAGACGAAGGAACGAAGGACACCGTGCCGAGTCAAGCCGACAGGGGGCTCGTCTTAATGAAGACCCTCCACGGAACCAGAATAATGACGCTCCGTGTAACACCCCAAAAATATTAATCAAGATTATCAAGTTCTAATTACCTAAGTTTAGGGTTAACAAAAAAATTTATTATTAAATCTAAAATGAGTGTATGTGTGATTTTCATTAGTGTATGAATGAGTGCAAAGGCCATGTTTGATTGCTACAAATGATAAGGAATGGTTTAAAGATGAATCCTACATCATCTAGGCCATTTACCAACAAAATCAAAAATAAAAGAAATTCAAATATGAATCATATGATCAAATGGTCATATTGACCAAAATTAACCACTAGACCACTTTGATTATTCCTAGTAAAAGATTTCTAACAGAAACATTTCCAATTCTTTTCACCCCTTGCTAGACCAAGTAAAAGTGAACCCAAGCCCACTTTACAAACCAGTAGAAACAAATTCCAAATCTATTTAAAGGACATTGCAAAATTGAATCAAGTTCATAGGCATAGATCACCATTTTGCAAAAACCACTCAAATCAATTCACCTTGGCAAACCCAAGCAACCATAGACTATGAAGCAAGTACTCAGAACACTCACCAAAATTCAGCCAAAAATTCAAATCTTAAGTTCATGCGGCCATTTGGTCGAGCACCTTGCAGACATAGAAAAATACTGCCTAACTTCTACTGTTCTGACTTAGCACCCAACAACGTAGGACACGCCCCTCATTTCTCTCCCTTGGTCTCACATAGCACCCAGCAGGGGAGGACACACCCCCCTTTGCCGTTTGCGCCAGTGCAGCGCCGCCAGAAGCTCACCACGCCAGTCGACCAAGAACCACTCGCCACAGACCGCTCCGCCCTCTCCCATGATGTCCAAGAGATAGGCGCCACACCACCGCCACCCTCTGTCCACCCCTCGACCGGACGCAAGCCGTGGACCACCTGAAAACGCCGTGCCCATTTCTCTGCCCGCCATGCCGAGAGCGCGCCAGAGCGCCACAGCCGACACGCGCACACACGCCGCACCTCGCCCTCTGCACGCGTGCCTGCACTCGCTGTGACCCTAGCTACCCCCCAGACACGCCCGTTCGCCTCCGCGGGGACTGTAGACGTTGTACGCTGTCTCAAACGCTGCCGCTCCTGCGTAGAGCACCGATCTCTCCCGGCCATTCTCGACCGCCCCTTGCTGTGCCATCACTCGGATGACCACCGCCCTGAAGCACCGCATCAAACCCTACCCTTAGCCATGCCGCTAGCCCCCTGTATCGATGTCACTGACGAGCCCGAGCCATGCCGCTCTGTCCCCATCACCGGTGCATAAATAGAGGCCACCCTAGCCTCAATTCACCACACCATTCCACTCCCCTCTCTCTCAGACACCTCCCACACCTCTCCCCGGAGCAAGGCGAGCACCACATCACCGAAATTTCGCCGGAGCCCGCCGCTGCAGAAGAGGAACGACACTGTTGATTGCGACCACCCCAGGAGCCGCCGTGACCGCGCCTTGAACCGCCGTCGACGACAAGCCCGATCGCCCCCATCGCCGACCCTAGTTGGAGCCCTGATGAGCCTCACACGACCCCCACCGCCGCGTTAGGGTTAGAATCTCACCGGAGCCGTTTGACATAGACGATAAACCTCAGTCGTTAGATCATGTTCTAATCGTAGGGCTAGGATTGCTAGATACCGTTTCAGTTAGTATTAGTCGCTAACTAGTGGGACCGTCCTGTCAGCAGCCCGCTGCGCCAGCGCAGTGCAGTTGGGCCGGCCCATTTAGTTTCCCGCGCAAGCCTATTGATTCAAATAGATTTTTCCATTTTAGTTAAAACTAGATTTTGTCAGTAGATTCAAAAATCAATTCAAAGATATTCACTAAACCAAGTTGCATGATTCCAATTTTGTTAGAAAGGTATTCAAAATATCTATACAAGCCTATTGGATTCAAACCGTTTGAAATTATAGATCACCTATACCAAAACTAACAAGACAGAGACTTTTCCACCTTCAAACATTTTTCAAAAATCAACCATAAATGCTTTTGAGTTGAGTCCAACTCTCAAAAATCACATTTGACAAGATCTATATTAATATGTGAAAATATTTAGGTTTACATGCAGTGATCTTGGACTAGTACCAAAAGAATAGTCTATAGGCATTTCTAGTCACTTCAATTTTATTAAATAGTAATTTTAAACTTTATAAAATGTGACCACCACTTTAAATCACATTCCCAAGTATTAGAATATGTGGTTATGACATGTGTCAACATGATCCCATATTTTAATTGGAGAATATTAAATTTAAGTATTTTTCAATGAGTAGAAATTACTTTTACAAAATAAGATAAATAAGACTAGGTTTTTATTTCATGTGATGATTGTGATGATGTTAGATCATCAAGTGTGAGCCTTAGTGTGCTAAATATAAGTAGTTAAGTATTGTTTGGTGATTTTGTACCTCGTATTCATTTATAGATGCTAGTACCGACCCGGGATACGAGGAGGAGGAGTACTATGAAGAAGACGAAGAGAACTTCAACCACTGCACTACTCAGGGCAAGCTAACACTTGCAATTTTTATAACTATGCAAGCTAGAACTATGCAAGCCACCCTTGCAAGATAACCTATGCAAGATGCATTATGCATGCTTTGGTTATGCAACCTTGATTATACCCATCCCAAGTTTTACTTGCAAGCATTATTCTTTTACTTTTACCAAAGTTCTTTACTTTTAGTTAGTGATTTGTGAGTATTGGAAACATATGATAGATACCATAAAGAGTATAAAACTAGGCCTAAGTAGTTATTGGATGTCATTAAAACAAGATTGGATAGTTACACTTGATGAGCACCCCTCATTAGTGAATACCCTCAACCTTAGTGGATAGTTCTAAGCATAAAAGTTGATCACTTTAGATGGGAATACTTGGTGAAAATGATTATGAAAACCTTGGAATGATGGTTCATTCTATTGAAATGTTTTGACATGTATTATGAACACAAAATGATTTGATGATGAAAATGTTGAGGCATGAGCCTTGGCCCTTTATAAAAACTGATAGTTGGGTTCAGATGCGATACCATTCCAATTTTACCGTACAACCACAATACCTGAATTGGGTAGGGCTTAACTGGAAGTTTATATGCCTTAGTATGGGTTCCCTTGCGGAAGAGGTTGAGCTGAGGCTACCTCGTGATGAATGTCCACCTATGCAGTGCCCAGGATGGCAGATGGCCATGGCTGGGAGGCCAAGCTCATAGGGGAGGTGCCTATACTAGAGTGTGTAATTGAAAGGTTATGATTGATTATTCGCATACTAAGTATGATGATTCAGGGTTATCCATGACGGATGTATCAAATTTTGTGGTGAAAGTGTACCACCTCTGCAGGGTGTGAAACTATTCGAATAACCGTGTCCGCGGTCATGGACAGTTAGAGTGGCCATACTATTCCGTTGTCAGATGTTTTCCCAAAAATGACTTGTGAATTGAACTATGACTTTGACTTGACCACAACAGGATTGTGGACATGAAAACTATATTCCCACTTAGGTGATGTAGAACATTTAATTAGTTTTCTTTACTTCTAAACTCAATATGAAATAAACCTGGCTTTTTGCAAATAAACCTAGAGCTTAAGATTCCTACTAGAACTACCTTACTTGTTAGTGATAGTTTGCGAGTACTTAAAGAGTACTCATGTCTTTGTCCCTGGCTATTCCCGTGGCCAGACTATGAGGAGGACTTCCAGGAAGATGGACAGTAGGAGGTCTATGACAACTAGGATCATGTCCCATCATCAACATTGCCTGTGACCCTGAAGATGGAGCCCCTACTATGCTACTTTCCACTGCTTTGATTGTATTAAGACTTGATCATGAGATCCTTTACTTGTAAGACCTTTATTATGGTTTGTAAGGGATGATGTACTATGGTACCAATTCTGTTATGTCTCGCAAAAATGGTAATCCCGGGATTGCGATGTATGGCATAACATGCATCTGGGATTAAAAATCCGGGTGTTGACAAGTTGGTATTAGCGCCATCCTAACCATATGAGACCCTAGTTAGAATGGACGTCTAAACAAAAACTTAGTTTCAAAACAAAAGAAGTGAGTATTTATGAAAACCTATTTCCACTCTTATACTTGAGATTCTTTCAAAAAAAATCATGTTCCTCAAAAATGCTTGCAATCCTACATAAAATTTGACACACTTGATCACCCCACTAACTTGCTCACCCTAAATTCTTATAGATGGAGGTCAAGTATAGTAAGTTCTATCAGCTAGGCAATGGAGGCCACCTGATCTTTGAGAGGGATCTAGATGCACTCGCAAAATATCTTGAGCGCCCACACCCAGGGTTCTTTGGGGCCCAACTCAACGATCAGGTGGGAGAAGAACTACAGTGGCTGATAGTTGCAGATATCAGAGGCAAGATGGAAGCACCCACTTCAAATAAGATCCAATTAATCTTGAGGGAGAACAACTAGCTAGATGGATTAGCCAGGGCCATGCATGAAGCTCTTCCCTGTCTGTGTGGGAAAAACATCAACCAGATTAGTGGAACTCGCTTTGCTCACTACGCAAGGCGTGATTCTATGGGAATGCCCTTGGAGATGCCAGGACACCCGGAGATGAAGCACTAGGTGGATAATCTCGACTTCATCTTGTATGATAGACAGAAGGAGTTGGACAACGCTCGTGCCTACGCCAACCACAACCATGCCATTATAGTCAAGAAGGACCAGACTCTCGCCATCCTCGCAAAGGAGCGCTAGTCACTTCATCGTCAGCGTGACAAGAAGGATCGCATCATCAATCATCTTCGCAAGAAGGTGGCCACTCTCCAGAATGGCAACCTCTACTCTTACCTCAGTGATGATGACGACTACCTGGAGGACGATGCCATGGAGTTCCACACTGATGATGATGATTTTGCCTTCACTGATGATGATTAGATGCACTTGAGCACTACCGTAGGAGTGAGTTGTACCGGTCCCACTGTATTGTAGTTTCACAAAATGGTTCTTAAAACCATCTGTTTTCTTTTTGTGTTGTGGTGTGTGTTTGTATTGTGTTCTTGAATGAATGAATGAATGAATGAATGAGAGGAAGTTGTTAGTTTGCAAAACCCAAGTCAAACTCAAAGTTCAAAGTTTTTGAAACAAAACCATGAACCTTAGAGATTTCCCTCTTATCTCATTATCTATCTCAATCTTCAAATGACTCGTGGAAATCTCGGAGGAAGCAACTCATCTCAGGACCCAATGCTGCAGATTCTGCAAATGTTAGTTTCTAATTGTGAAGCTAGTAGAGCCGAATGCCATGCCGACTTAGCCACTCTTCAACAGATAGCTTAGATGGCCCACAATAATCAAGGCCATGGAAACCAAGATCATCATAGATCCAAACTTAAGAATTTTCAAAACACCAACCCACTTATATTTAGTAAGTCTGAGGATCCCTTAGATGCTAATGACTGGCTTTAAACCATGGAGAACAATTTGGAGGTCATGGGAGTTGAGGCCAATGAAAAAGTATTGTTTGCCACCCATAATCTGGCAGGTGATGCAAGAGCCTGGTGGAATAGCACCCGTACCATGAACGAAGGGCAAACGATGACTTGGGAAGCATTCAAGATCAAGTTTAGCCGGACCCATGTGCCCCAAGGTTTGGTCACTAGGATGAGGGATGAGTTCAGGGAATTGAAGCAAGGGAGAATGACTGTGGTGGAATACCGTGACAAATTCTTATCTTTAGCTAGGTATGCCCCTGATGAGATTAGCACTGAAGCAAAGAAGAAGGAAAGGTTCCTGAATGGATTACATGATGAGATGCAGACAATGTTAGTCAACATCCGTTTTGTGGATCTAGAAGAACTTGTGGACTCTGCTATCCAGATGGAAGGAAAGATCAACCAAGCCAATGACAATCGCAAGCGCAGGATGATGCACCAGCCTGGATCCCACCATACCCAGAAGTATCGCCCCAACCCGTCTGCAGGATATACCCAAGAAACAACAGACCCCCTATGTCCCGTCCAAACTATCCTAATCATAGTGGAGGAAAGTTGAAGTCTGTAGGAAACCACAACAATAACCCCGGCAACTCTAATAACTTCAACCGTGCACCGCCCAAGTCCAACAACAATACTGCCCCAAGGTCTAGAAGCAATGTTGTGCCTATTGCAGGAAAAGACAAGTCTCTGATTACTTGCTTGGAATGCAGAGTCAAGGGTCATTACTCCAACGAGTGCCCCAAGAAGATTGCAACAACCACCAATGTGAATGCACCCGCCCAGCAGCAACGCCGTGTTCAGCCTGGAAGGAGATTTTCCTCAGGGAACTTGCCCAACCGCAACGACCGTCTGTTCCACATGAATGCTGAAGAAGCTTAGGAAGCGCCAGATGTCATGCTGGGTATGTTTTCTGTTAACTCAGTACTTGCAAGAGTGTTGTTTGATTCTGGAGCATCGCACTCGTTTGTTACAGAAGAATTTGCATGCACTAGTAAGATTCAACCAACAAAATTGAAGCATGTTATCATAGTTCAAATACCGGGTTCAACCACCAAAGTTAGAAAAAATTGCAAGGCTGTACCTATCACAATCCATGGAATATATTTTATGCTAATAAAATAGTACTTGGAACCAAAGGTTTGGAAGTAGTACTAGGAATGGATTGGATGTCGAAACATAAAGGATTAATCGACTGTGCCAAGAAAGCCAAAACCATGACCAGTAGCACTGGAGTATCAGTAGAGCATGTATCTGAGACACTACCCCGTCAATTCAAATGCAACAAGAGTCTAGCCCAACCAACCCTAGACCAAGTCAGAGTAGTCTGTGAATACCCCGACGTGTTCCCAGATGAATTTCCCGGTATGCCCCCAGATCGAGATATCGAGTTCATCATTGAACTAATTCCTGGAACTGGACCCACAGCTCAGAGACCGTATAGTATGAACCCATCTGAATTAGTGGAGATAAAGAAACAACTTGATGCTATGCTAGAGAAAGGTTTGATTCAACCAAGTGCATCGTCATGGAGATCGCCTCTTTTGTTTGTGGATAAGAAAGATGGAGGTAACCGTTTGTGCACGGATTACCGGAAGCTGAATGATGTCACCATCAAAAACAAGTACCCACTACCGAAGGTAGAATAATAGTTTGACTAGTTGACTAGTGCCAGAGTGTTTTCTAAGATTGATCTTAGAACTGGTTATCATCAACTCAAGATTCGTCCAACGGATATCCCGAAGACCGCCTTTACCACAAGATATGGATTGTACGAGTACACTGTCATCTCTTTTGGATTAACCAATGCCCTCGCTTATTTCATGAATCTCATGAATAAGATTTTTATGAACTTCCTGGATAAGTTTGTCATTGTTTTTATCGACGATATTCTGATCTATTCCAAGTCAGAAGAAGACCATGAGCTACACCTGAGAACCATCCTTGAAACCATTAGAGAACATCAGTTGTATGCCAAGTTTAGCAAATGTGAGTTCTGGTTGAGGGAAGTAGGATTCCTAGGACATATTGTGTCGGCAGGAGGAGTCGCTGTCGATCCCGCCAAGATCAAAGATGTTGAAGAATGGAAAGCCCCAACCACTCAAACCCAAGTTCGCGCGTTTGTCGGATTAGCGGGATATTACCGCAAGTTCGTAGAAGGATTTTCGAGCATCGCAAGACCAATGACCCAATTGTTGAAGAAAGATAAGAAGTTTGAATGGACGGACAAATGTGCAGCAAGTTTTCAAGAACTCAAGAAGAGATTGATTTCAGCCCCAATCTTGATTATGCCGGATATCAAGAAGCCTTTTGATGTGTATTGTGACACATCCAAGATTGGTCTCGGATGTGTGTTGATGCAAGAACGCAAAGGCATATCATATCTGTCCCGACAACTGAAGAAACATGAGCAAAACTACCCTACCCATGACTTAGAACTAGCAACCGTAGTTTTAGCTTTGAAGACATGGCGTCATTACCTTATGGGTAACCGCTATGAGATTTATTCGGATCACAAGAGTCTGAAGTATATCTTCACCCAGAAGGAGCTAAATATGAGGCACAGGAGATGGATAGAGTTAATCAAGGATTATGACCTTGACATTCACTATCACCCCGGCAAAGCCAATGTGGTAGCAGATGCTCTTTGTAGACTGCCGTGTAGATTAAACACCATGATTAAAGAAGCCCAGCCAAGTTTGCATGAAGAGTTGGAGCAGTTTAGAACGGTGCTAGTTAGCAAAGGATTTTTAGCCAGTATTGAACTTCAACCCACTTTGATCAGTCAGATCAAGGAGGCGCAGAAAGGAAATTCAAGCATCGATGGAATCAAGCGTCGTATCGATATAGGGTAGGTACCTGGATTCACCGAAGATGAAGAAGGAGTTTTGTGGTACAAAGTACGTATCTATGTACCAGTAGATTCCGAGCTAAAGCAAGTCATAATGCAGGAAGCTCATGATACTCTTTATTCTATCCACCCCGGAGGAACAAAGATGTATTAGGATTTAAAGGAGCAAGTTTGGTGGCACAAGATGAAGAGAGAAATCGGAAGCTACATCGCCAAGTGTGATATCTGTCAGAGCGTCAAAGCAGAACATCAGAGACCTGCAGGACTGTTGCAACCATGGCAGATTCCAAAATGGAAATGGGATTCTGTCAGAATGGATTTCATCACCAGATTGCCTACATGTAGTAGGGGAATTGACTCTATTTGGGTCATAGTTGATAGACTATCCAAGGTAGCCCATTTTATACCCGTCAAGACCACCTACCAGAGTTCGAAGCTAGCATCGTCAGTTTGCATGGAACCCCTAAGACCATAGTGTCGGATCGAGGAACCCAGTTTACCTCAAGATTTTGGCAGAAAGCCCAAGATGGATTAGGAACCAAGCTGAACTTCAGCACAGCCTACCACCCACAAACCGATGGACAAACTGAAAGACTCAACCAAATCTTAGAAGATATGTTGAGAGCTTGTGTGCTAAAATATGGATCAAAATGGAAGATTGTCTGCCTTTCGCAGAATTCCCATACAACAATAGTTATCAAGCCAATTTGCAAATGGCCCCCTTTGAATTTCTGTATGGAAGGAAGTGTCGTACCCCCTTGAATTGGTCGCAAGTAGGAGAGAGTCAGATTTTTGGACCTAACATCCTACGAGAAGCCGAAGAGAAAGTTCACAAAGTCCGTGAACACCTGAAGACCTCCCAATCCAGACAGAAGAGTTATGCTTACAAGAGACGTCGAGACATGACCTTCAATGTCGGCGATTTTGTGTATCTCAAAGTATCACCCTTGAAAGGAATGCAACATTTTCAACTGAAAGATAAGTTAGCCCCCAGATATATTGGACCCTTCAAGATTTTGAATCACAGAGGAGAAGTATCATATCAACTGGAACTGCCAGAGGAGATGTCGGCCGTACATAATGTGTTCCATATCTCGTTGCTTCGCAAATGCCTAGAAGTTCCGGAGAAGACCGAAGTGTTCAAGCACATCGATCACCGAGCCATAGATATCAACAAGGATCTGACGTATCGTGAAGTACCCATTTGTATTTTGGAAGAAGCCTTCAGAACCACCAAGACCCGGAGTATCAAGTTTCTCAAGATCCAGTGGAGCAACCATACTAAAGAAGAAGCTACTTGGGAGCGAGAAGATTACCTTAGGATTGAGTTTCCAAATCTCTTTAGTTCCTAGTTTTTCCTAAATCTCGAGACGGGATTTTGTTTAAGGAGGGAAGGTTTGTAACACCGCAAAAATATTAATCAAGATTATCAAGTTCTAATTACCCAAGTTTAGGGTTAACAAAAACTTTTATTATTAAATCTAATATGAGTGTATGTGCGATTTGCATTAGTGTATGAATGAGTGAAAATGCCATGTTTGATTGCTACAAATGATAAGGAATGGTTTAAAGATGAATCCTACATCATCTAGACCATTTACCAACAAAATCAAAAAGAAAAGAAATTCAAATATGAATCAAGTGATCAAATGGTCATTTTGACCAAAATTAACCACTAAACCACTTTGAGTGTTCCTAGTAAAAGATTTCTAACAGAAACGTTTCCAATTCTTTTCACCCCTTGCTAGACCAAGTAAAAGTGAACCCAAGCCCACTTTACAAACCAACATAAACAAATTCCAAATCTATTTAAAGGACATTGCAAAATTGAATCAAGTTCATATGCATAGATCACCATTTTGCAAAAACCACTCAAATCAATTCAATTTGGCAAACCCAAGCAACAATAGACTATCAAGCAAGTACTCAGAACACTCACCAAAATTAAGCCAAAAATTCAAATCTTAAGTCAATGCGGCCATTTGGTCGAGCACCTTGCAGACATAGAAAAACACCGCCTAACTTCTACTGTTTTGAGCAGTGATCACTCGACACTAGCCCTTCATTTCTCTCCCCTGGTCTCACTTAGCACCTAGCAGCGCGGGACACGCCCCCTTTGCTGTTTGCGCCAGTGCAACACCGCTCGAAGCTCGCCGTGCCGGTCGACCAAGAACCACTCGCCACAGAACGCTCCGCCCTGTCCCACGATGTCCAGGAGACAGGCGCCACACCACCGCCACCCTCTGTTCACCCCTCGACCGCAGACAAGTCGTGGACCACCCGAATATGCCGCGCCCATTTCTCTACCCGCCATGCCGAGAGCTCGCCAGAGCACCGTAGCCGACACGCGCACACAGGCCATGCCTCACCCTCTACGCATGTGCCCGCACTCGCCGTTATCCTAGCTACCCCCAGACACGCCCGTTCGCCGCTGCGGGGACCGTAGACGCTGTACGCTGTCTCAAACACCGCTGCTCCTGCGTAGAGCACCGATCGCTCCCGTCCATTCTCGACCACCCCTTGCCGCGCCATCACTCGCATGACCACCGCCCCGAAGCACCGCGTCGAACCCTACCCTCAGCCATGCCTCTAGCCCCCTGTATCGACATCGCCGACGAGGCCGAGCCATGTCGCTCTGTCCCCATCGCCGGTGTATAAATTGAGGCTACCCCAGCCTCAATTCGCCACACCATTCCACTCCCCTCTCTCTCAGACACCTCCCACACCTCTCCCCGAAGCAAGGCGAGCACAACATCGCCAAAATTGCACCGGAGCCCGCCGCTGCAGAGGAGGAACAAAGTCGTTGATTGCGACCACCCTAGGAGCCATCGTGACCGTGTATCGAACCGCCTTTGACAACAAGCCCGATCGCTCCCATCGCCGACCCTAGCTGGAGCCCTGGTGAGCCTCACACGACCCCCATCACCGCGTTAGGGTTAGAATCTCGTCGGAGCCGTTCGACGTAGACGATGAACCTTAGCCGTTAGATCATATTCTAATCGTAGGGCTAGGATTGCTAGATACCGTTTCGGTTAGTATTAGTCGCTGACTAGTGGGACCGTCCTGTCAGTAGCCCGCTGCGCCAGCGCAGTGCAGTTGGGCCGGCCCATTTAGTTTCCCGCGCAAGCCTGTTGATTCAAATAGATTTTTCCATTTTAGTTAAAACTAGATTCTATCAGTAGATTCAAAAATTAATTCAAAGAGATTCACTGAACCAAATTGCATGATTCCAATTTTGTTGAAAGGTATTCAAAATATCTATCCAAGCCCGTTGGATTCAAACCATTTGAAATTATAGATCACCTATACGAATAATAACAAGACAAAGAATTTTCCACCTTCAAACATTTTTCAAAAATCAACCATAAATGCTTTTGAGTTGATTCCAAATCTCAAAATCACATTTGACAAGATATATCTGAATATGTAAAAATATTTAGGTTTACATGCAGTGATCTTGGACTAGTACTAAAAGAATGATATATAGGCATTTCTAGTTACTTTAATTTTATTAATTAGTAATTTTAAACTTTATAAAATGTGACCACCACTTTAAATCACATTCCCAAGTATTAGAATATTGTAACACCCTCGAATCAGCCCTATGCAAGTTTTAGTGATTCCCGGCAAACCTGCATAGAAATGATTCAAAGATACCCACCAGGCACTTGCGTGCGGGTGGAAAACAAAATAATATCATGACACAATAGTCCACGATAGAACCCACAGAACATGTATATACAACAACAACTCCATGAGTCAAGAATATAGATATACAATACAAAGATCCAAATCACCTTGAAAAAGATACAACATCCGAGTATGGATAAGAAGCAAATTGAGCTAAGATCCCTGAAGAATAACCAATGGCGTCCATACCCCCGCCCAGGCCAAGCCGGAAGGGTAACCCTGCTAACGACGTCGAACTTATACCTGCTAAAACAAAAGGGGTGCCGGCAAAGGGCAAAGGAAAAAGAGAACGGTCAGTACTGAGGCTAGTACATGGCAAGGCTAGAATTTGGTGGCTCTCGCCTACATAGGTATGGTGGACTGAAGCGGCAGCGAATCATGCACTAAACAACCTATAGAGACTCGAAACCACTGTCGGCTATTGAGAGGGATAAGAAAGACCTATTTGGGACCAACCTGATACTAACACCAATCATACCCATCCTGGTATTCCCCCTCGAGAACAAACGAGGAAGTCAAACCGAGAAACTCACACAATTGGCAGCTTTATTCAGATATAGATAGTATGAGTCATCCTGATAGCTTAAGTACTGAGCAGTTTTATTTAACCATTCCACTATAGTTGCAATACTTACTAGGCAGGTATAACATGACATGATACACCACAATTCCTCTAGCAGTTGGCACTTTTATATCCATTCCATTATAGTGAAGATGATTACTAGCCATATATTTAAGTCAAATTCACAACACACGTTTAGTTATAGTTGTCTATTATCGAGATACTGTGCTCCAAGTCGTCCATAACCGCGGACACGGCTTTCAGAAAGATTTACCCTGCAGGGGTGCACAAATAGCAACACACGCACGATCAAGCTCGGAAAAACCAAATAAAAACCCAACGAGACTTTCACGACAAAGCAATCACATGATTCATAAAATATTTCAGGGGGCCACCCTAATAAGCTACCCGCAACGAAGTTGGCCGGCTCCGAGACGGACCCAGGGTTTACGACAATGGTTGTAAACGACTGGGAACCCGAAAGTGTGACTGGGCTTGTCAATACCGCGAAAACATTCCGCATTCCTAAACAGTACATGTTCTTCACGCTCAATCGTAAATAAAGCAGTAAAGCATGGCATAAGTACAGGATAGTAATAAAGCCCCAATCTAGTTCGTGGCCCCAAGAAATAAGAAATGAATAAAGCTCTGGCTAAGGGGATTCATGGTCCCACATGCGGATAGTGCGATAGTCAAGGAATAGGTATCAAGTACTCGGGGCCTACGAGACACAAGTGAGCGTGGAAGAACCAAATATTAGCTATTGCCCACCGATGCCTCTGCATTAGTTATATCTATTCCCAACATTTTAATTGACAAGTTGTAATTAAAGTCATGATCACCTCCACCATTAAGCATCTCCACCATTAAGCATGTGCCAACCTTCTATCAATGGTGGAACGACAACGACGCGAAGCAGCACTTGAGCAAGCAACTACGACTCGCAAGGCCGACTATCTATCAAACAACAGACAATAGGATGTGTCCAAGGCAATATAGAGGCTGCAAGGAATACAAATGGTGCACGGAAACTAAAGCATCGCAACATGGATAGCAATAGATCAATAGGAGGAAATAAAGACTATAAACGCAAAATAGGTAGAAAGAGGGGGATTGCTTGCCTGGAAAACATTGCTGAAGATACATTATCCGAAGAACTTGTCGATACTCACATCAATTCAACAGCCTAATCCGCGAAGAACCAAAACACCAAAAGAAACACCGGATGCACTATTTAATACTACGGCAGAAGAATCAGCATGCTGATGATATGATGCATGACATGGCAAAGATGCGATGCAATTAGGCAATATTAAGCGGAACCGAGGTCCCGACAATTGATTAAATGGTTCAAGTTATTTAGATACCCCGCAATTGAAATGTTGTCTTAACAAGGCAAAGCATGGCATCGGTTCGCTACACAAATTTAAATAGGGACAATAAAAGACTAGAAAAGCTCGCATATGGTCTCCATATTTAATTATGAGGCGAATCGACAAAGCATCCCCAAAACCACAATATGTATGCAAGTATGTTCATTTTAATATGCAACAAGTATATATCATTATATTCTAAAAATAGAGGGGTCTCGGATAGAGTCACACGTTGGTGTTCGGAACCGAGTGAACCTTCGGGTCATAGTTGAAATAACGGAAGTAACCAAATGAACGCCGGGAGTAGATCTTGACAATTAAGTGACGACGCTGGACGTTGAAGTTGTGTAGTAGGCTGGCAAAACAGCGACGATTAGAGTCACTGGATGGAAGGAAATTCAAAAACCAAACTCATGTGATAATGTTAGCGAACACTTGTCAGGCAACCACGGTTGGAGGCGATATGCACAAGTGTTGCCCTTTTGCGTTGCTGCCGTTGTAGGTTCAAATAGGAAAACAAAGGAGCTTTGACTCTGCTCGTAAGGACGCTGGACAGTGATCTGGGGGCTGTTCTGCAGGCGGAGCAAAGAGGTGAGATGGCGGCCAAAACAAACGGCGCGGCCGGCAGAGGGCAGAAGAAAGAAAAGAAAAATGACACGCTGACCTGGGACTTGGCCGACTACGAGCGCACGGTAGGGAGCAGATCAATTGGGGCGCGGCGACCAAGATGGTAAGGTGCTGGTCGGAAGCGGCGCATAAAGAAGTGGAGGCGTCTCCGTCGGCCTCTGCATGCGGCAGGCCAGATGAAGGCGTGACACACAGCAGCACAAGGCCAGCTGCTGGGAATAACGCCGGGGTCAGGTCGCTGGCGGCCGGTCGGCTGGTTCGCGTGCTGGCGCGCGCATACGCGAGCAAGTACCAGGCGGGGCAAGTGAAACAGTGAGATGCCGCAACAATTGGGTGGCATGAAGCTGGGCTGAACTGCACATATTGGTGGAGATCGATTGGGGCAGTAGGAGTTGATCTGATTGATTGGCGCAAAGATTAAAGACATAGGGCAGCAAAGGAATCATGGGATCTGATGGACGTGTGCATCGATGGCTATATTGATTGATTTTTGGGATGGATTTAAAGGGGGCAGCTCGAGTGGTGGTGCTTGGATTGGGAATTTGGTAGGGAACAAGCAGGTCATGGTGGCGGAAGGGGAAAAAGAAAAAAAAGAGGGGAACAGTGGGAAATTTTAGACGGACCTGGGTCTCAGGTTTGGGGATATGGGTCTAGGAGCAAGAAGACGAGTAGAATATTTATATAGTTCAAAGTAGACTAGATGGGTACATTTTTTGCCTAAAATTTTAGATAGACTTTTAGCATATTTTTATTTTTGTAAAATAAGACTGCCTTTTGTGGTCATAAGACGGACCGAGACATATTATAAACTTTCATTTGAAATAACAAAAGGAGATGTATTAAACCATAGAAGAAATAGTTGTTTGGTTCTAACAGACATCAAATAAAAGAATTTGAATGGTGGTAGAAGAAATGGAGTGTTCAATGGATCCAAGAAATAGAAAAAACACAAGATGGTAAATAAGCGTAACATCCATATAAGAAGATAAATAGAAAGAAGGGATATGAACGGAGACATATTTGAAATATGGATAGAGATAGATCCACACATGGCCATATGGGGCGATTTAAATCCAACAATAATAAAAGAGGCATATGGTACCATGTATGATGGAATAAATAGCGGCGAAAGAGGAATAGAGGTTAGCCAAAGCAAATGAATTGGAGGAAGATTAAAAGAGCATGAGCATAAGTAGATGATGTAGACAACAAACATAGGCAAAATTAAAAAAGATCCACATGAACACATACACATGTGGTAGAATTAGAGAGGGGGTCTTTAGAAAACAAAGGTATGCTTTTAGAAAAATTAGTTTAAGACAAATAATATGCATGTAGCCGTGAGGATGCTCAAATGCAATGTGGCATGATGACATGAGCATGCAATCATGATGATGCAGAAAACAAAAACACTAAGTGATTTTCTAGTAGTGATTTTCCTAGGATTCTACAAATATGTGGTGATGACATGTGTCAACATGGTCCCATATTTTAATTGGAGAATATTAAATCTTAAGTATTTTTCAATGAGTAGAAATGACTTTTCCAAAATAAGATAAATAAGACTAGGTTTTTATTTCATGTGATGATTGTGATGATGTTAGATCATCAAGTATGAGCCTTAGTGTGCTAAATAGAAGTAGTTAAGTATTGTTTGGTGATTGTGTACCTCGTGTTCATTTATAGACGCTAGTACCGACCCGAGATACGAGGAAGAGTACTACCAAGAAGAAGAGAACTTCAACCACTGCACTACTCAAGGCAAGCTAACACTTGCAAGTTTTATAACTATGCAAGCTAGAACTATGCAAGCCACCCTTGCAAGATAACCTATGCAAGATGCATTATGCATGCTTTGGTTATGCAACCTTGATTATACCCATCCCAAGTTTTACTTGCAAGCGTTATTCTTTTACTTTTACCAAAGTTCTTTACTTTTCGTTAGTGATTTGTGAGTATTGGAAACATATGATAGATACCATAAAGAGTATAAAACTAGGCCTAGGTAGTTATACTTGGATGTCATTAAAACAAGATTGTATAGTTACACTTGATTAGCACCCCTCATTAGTGAATACCCTCAACCTTAGTGGCTAGTGCTAAGCAGAAAAGTTGATCACTTTAGATGGGAATACTTGGTGAAAATGATTATGAAAACCATGGAATGATGGTTCATTCTATTGAAATGTTTTGACATGTGTTTTGAACACAAAATGATTTGATGATGAAAATGTTGAGGCATGAGCCTCGGCCCTTTATAAAAACTGATTGTTGGGTTCGGATGCGATACTATTCCAATTTTACCATACAACCACAATACCTGAATTGGGTAGGGCTTAACTAGAAGTTTATATGCCTTAGTATGGGTTCCCTTGCGGAAGAGGTTGAGATGAGGCTACCTCGTGGTGAATGTCCACCTATGCATTGCCCAGGATGGCAGATGGCCATGGCTGGGAGGCCAAGCTCATAGGGGAGGTTCCTATACTAGAGTGTGTAATTGAAAGGTTATGATTTATTATCCGCATACTAAGTATGATGATTCAGGGTTATCCCTGACGGATATATAAAATTTTGTGGTGAAAGTGTACCACCTCTGCAGAGTGTCAAACTATTTGAATAGCCGTGTCTGCGGTCATGGACAGGGTGAGTGGCCATACTATTCCGTTGTCAGATGTTTTCCCAAAAATGACTTGTGAATTGAACTATGACTTTAACTTGACCACAACAGGATTCTGGACATGAAAACTAGATTCCCAATTAGGTGATGTAGAACATTAAATTAGTTTTCTTTACTTCTAAACTCAGTATGAAATAAACCTAGCTTTTTGCAAATAAACCTAGAGCTTAAGATTCCTACTAGAACTACCTTACTTGTTAGTGATAGTTTGCGAGTACTTAAAGATTACTCATGGCTTTGTCCCTGGCTATTCCCGTGGCCAGACTATGAGGAGGACTTCCAGGAAGATGGACAGCAGGAGGTCTATGACAACTAGGATCATGTCCCATCGTCAGCACTGCCTGTGACCCTAAAGATGGAGCCCCTACTACGCTACTTTCCGCTGCTTTGATTGTATTAAGACTGGATCATGAGATCCTTTACTTATAAGACCTTTATTATGGTTTGTAATGGATGATGTACTGTGGTACCAATTCTGTTATGTCTCGCAAAAATGGTAATCCTGGGATTGTGATGTATGGCATAACAGGCATCTGCGATTAAAAATACGGGTGTTGACACTCCGGATGGAGGTCGACGATCAGCTAGAAACAATCCACCTGCTCCACCCTCTCCACCAATCAGCCATCACAATGGCTCTCAAGGAGGCCAAGGAGTGCGTCGTGGCGGAGGAGGTGGTGGCAGAAGCCGAAGTTCAGCTCCAAGGCACCGCAGCTATAGCAAACAACCGAGACGGCGTTCCCTATCACCAATTGACGCGAGACACCGGATCAACTCCAACATAGAGGCGCGGCGCTATGTAAATGATGATATATACGTGGGCCCAAAATGCTTCGGACCACGAATTCGACAAACACATTTCTTGGAAGGATTTGCTATCTCAAGACACATCCAAGCCTACGATGGTGTGGCCCGGCTAGATACTTGCTTCTAGGATTTTTTTCCAGGCATGCTGCATCACCAAAGGCGGAAATAGCTTGGTCGCAACCCGATATCTCCCACTTATGTTGCGGAAGACAGCGCGATCATGGCTCAATGAACTTCCGGAGAACACCATCCACAACTGGTATGACATGTAAAGCGCGTTCTTTCGGAATTTCGAAGGTACATATCGGAGGCCCTGTACGGTAGGAGATCTACAACGTTGCACCCAGATTCCCAGATACCTCGGATGATGGATCGACACCAAGAACTCCTGTGAAGGAGTAAATGACCAAACTGCGATTGAAGCTTTCATCGCAGGACTCCCAATTGGTTTACTATGTCATCGCTTAAAGTGTGATAAGGTTACCGATTTGGGAGAGATGATAGAAACAGCGAGCAAGTATGCAGATGCTGATGACGATGTAGAGGGATTACTGAACTCCCTAGCTGTGCCACAGTCAGCAAAACAACCAAAGCAGCAAGCTCAGAAACTCAAGAATACCTCGGAAGAAAAACCCAATGCGGAAACGGCAGTGGTCACTGCTAATTTCGGGTCTGGAGGACGAGGAGGGCGTGGCAGTGGTTGCGGACGCGGTCGTGGGACATCAAGAGTCCATGGTAGAGGAGACCAACAACCTGGCAAAACCTACTCCTGGGCCGACATTGCTAATAACCCATGTGTGCATCACTTAGATGCTAGTGGGGGCTCGTCTCACACAAACGCCGAGTGTCGTTTTAATGACGACATCAAGAAAGATGATACCGCTGGCTACAGGGCTAAGCGGGAGGAGGGAAAGAAGAATCCCGAAAAAGATAAGGAGACCAAGGAAGATTCCGACATGGAGGAAGATGATCCTTCAAATCCCAAGACGGAGGGAAAGAAGAACTTCCCAATGAAGAAAGACATTTACGTCACTTTCCTTGGATCTCAACCAGCCAAGGTCAAGAAAGCAGTTCTACATGAGCTCAACACAACCTTCCGGCTGTCCCACAATTTTTGGATTGGTCGGAAGTGGCAATCACCTTTGACCGTGCTGATCATTTGCCTAAGTTGCACATGCGAGGAAAATACGCCTTAGCTGTCAATCCACTTATTTATGGCTATGGTTTGTCCAAGGCTCTCATGGACGGCGACAACATCAATATTCTGTATATCGAAACGCTATGCTAGACGGATCTCGGAGACGCAGCTGAATCACAGCTCTGTGATCTTTCATGGAGTTGTCCCAGGAAGACAAGCAAATTCCCTAGGAGATATTACTTTGGATGTTACCTTTGGAACTCCAAAGAACTATCAGGCGGAGGCACTTTCCTTCGAAGTGGTTCCGTTCAAGAGCGCGTACCACGCTATATTCGGACGTCTGGCTTACTGGGCTTTTATGGCTCATCCGTGTTACATTTACAATATGATGAAAATTCCAGGTCCCAATGGCGTGATCACCATCAGGGAGAACCGAAGAAGGAGCGAGAGTATGAGGATGGAAATGCTGCCTTTGCTGAAGCCGTGCTGCACGCCCAGGAGTACTAGGAGATTAAGAAGACCATTGATCCGTCCGAGATGCCCGCAACGAAGAAGGAGGTGACAAAGCCGAATCCAGAGTTCAAGGCATTAGAAGAGACGAAGAAGACACCCTTGAAGGATGATGACCCCTCCAAGGTGACCCAGATATGTGTAGGCCTAGATAGCGCATAGGAAAGCACGCTCGTCAAGTTCCTCCAAGCAAATCAAGATATCTTCGCATGGCAACCATCTGACATGACCGAAGTACCTAGGGAACTTGCCGAGCACTCTCTAAATGTACACCCAAACGCTAAACCCGTCAAACAGTCCCTATGACGTTTCATCGATGAAAAGCGTAAGGCAATAGCTAAGGAACTAGCCCGACTCGAGTTAGCCGGATTCATAGAAGAGGTCATCCATAATGATTGGTCGGCCAACCCTATAATGGTCCCTAAAAAGGACACCACTGAATTAAGGATGTGTGTTGATTATACTGCCTTGAACAAGGCTTGTCCCAAAGATCCGTTCGCTCTACCTAGAATTGATCAAGTCATCGATTGTACGGTAGGCTCGGAACTCCTATGTTTTCTTGACGCATATTCCGGTTGTCACCAAATCCGGATGAAGGAATTAGACAAAGTCAAAACTTCATTCATAACCCCCTTCGGAACCTTATGTTTTGTTATGATGCCCTTTGGGCTCAAGAACGCAGGAGCTACATACAAGTGCACTATGCAGCGTTGCCTCCATGACCAAATCGGATGCAATGTACATGCATACATGGACGACATTGCGGTGATGTCCAAAAATAAGGAAACAATAATATCCGACTTGGAGGAAAGGTTCGCCAATCTATGAAAATACAACATAATGCTTAACCCGAAGAAATGTTTCTTTGGAATACGAGCCGGAATATTGTTAGGTTTCCTCGTGTCTCAAAGAGGCATAGAGGTGAACCGATACAAGATTAAGGCTATACTCAATATTTCCAGGCCAACTCGCCTGAAAGACGTTCAAAGACTAACTGGTTGCATCGCTGCAGTTAGTCGGTTTGTAAGCCGGCTTTGTGAAAGAGCCGCACCACTTTACAAGCTCCTAAAAAAGACCAAAAATTTCATTTGAACTGATGAAGTTGAAGCTGCACTACAAGACCTGAAAGCAGTACCCGCATCTGCTCCTATCCTTGCAGCACCGGAATCACGGGAACCGATGTTGCTCTATCTCGCTACGACAAATAGAGTCGTCAGTGTCGTCATGGTGGTGGAGAGACCAGAGGAAAATCAGGAACACCTGGTGCAGCGTCCGACTTGCTATCTTAGCGAGGTCCTAACTAAATCAAAGCTGCGGTATCCGCACTATCAAAAGCTGGCTTATGGTGTGTTTTTCGCATCTCATAAGTTAATGCATTATTTTCAGGAACATCCCATTACCGTGGTGAGCACAACTCCCATGAGAGATATAATCAACAACAGCGATGCTACAGGACGCGTCGCAAAATGGGGCATAGAGCTTTCAGCTTTCGACATTGAGTATAAACCTCGTACTGAAGGAAATATGCCCTGAGAGGCAATAATAAAGTTGTTATTATGTATTCCTTGTATATGATAGATGTTTATTTTGCATGCTATAATTGTATTGATAGGAAACGTTAATACATGTGTGTTTAATAAACAAAAAGGTTCCTAGTTATGCCTCTCTTATAGACTAGCTCGTTAATTAACAAGATGATCAAAGTTTCCTGATCATGGACATTGGATGTTGTTAATAACGAGGTCACATCATTTGTGAAATGATGTGATGAACATTCATCTGAAGTATAACATTACGATCAAAGTTATTATGTTTATATTGCTATAACATCATATGAAGTAATCTTAGTCCTTAGACCATGAGATCATGTTAATTGCTAACACCGGAAGAGTATCTTGATAACATCAAACGTCACATCGTAACAGGGTGACTATAAAGGTGGGTGCAGTGCTACGAAGGTGTTATGTTGAGGCTCATGGATCAAGAGTGGAATTTGTCAATCTCGATGACGGATAGATATACTCTAGGCCCTCTCGATGATATTACATTAAGATAGCTTGCAAGCAAGTGATGTGATCACTAGAATGTTATATCATGGGAACGAGAAAAGAGTGCATGTCAGTAACGAGATCAAACTAAGTATTTGGATACCGATGATCAAATCTCGGACATGTATTATATCATGAGGCAAAGGGATTAAGTTACTAGCGTTGAAGGTTCTCACGATCATAGAAGTCATCGTTGAATGTGCAGGAGTCAGTATGGATCTCCAGGTCCCGCTTCTGATTATTGATTTGAGAGGGGTCTCAATCATGTCTGCATTATTCGCGAACCTTAGGGTGACACACTTAAGGGTTGCCGAACACCATTTTGGAGCACATATGTTTCAGATGAAAGAATTGCAAAGCACTAGAATTATTTCGATGGAAACCAGAATTGTTTTGGGTGAAATTGCAGAAACTGGTTCTGCATGTGATATTGAAATGTTGCAAGGGGTTTTATGTGAATGTTTGTTAATTAAAGTAATTAACAAAATTCTGAATAAAATAAATAAAAGAGTTTTATTAAATGAGAGTTGCATTAAATTTGGTGGAAATTTAATACATGTGAGTGGAACTTTGGGTGGAGCTTGAATTGATGTGAGTGGAGCTTCCACCACATGAATGAGGAAGAGGTGGGGGCACCCCCTTGGCCGCCGGCCATGGGATGGGAGGAGCCCCCTCTCCTCCCTCACAAAGCACACCTCCTCGTGAAGGATCTCTCTCCCCTCTAGATATATTCCCCCATGGTCTCAGATTAGCGAGATACATGTTCCCGGTGGCCTTGCGTCTGGAAGGAGTTGCTGCTTCCGCTGATTCGCGGAAGCAAGGAGGTGGAGGTTGTCCGGTGGCTTGAACGTGTGTGCGAGCACGGATGCGCTGCTGATTTGCGGCGCTAGGACTTCCACGTGATCTTGAGATCGGCAAGCGTACGAGTACATCATCCACGAGTTCCAACTCGTTAACAAAACTATGTTGTCTTCGAGGGTAAGTTCTTTGTGGATGTATATCCACCCGTTGCTTGTATCTAGTAGATACATCTTGTTGTATAGTTCTCATCGTAGGAACTTTTTTGTTTTCTATTCTGTGGACCCAACACGTACATCAATGAAATCCCAAATCCTCGCTGACTTTGTCGCTGATTGGACAGCAACAATGAAGAATATGACCCTCCCAGAGTCGGAATATTGGACCTTGCATTTTGATGGGTCTAAGGTGCTCGGGGGCTGGCGTAGTGCTCAAATCACCCCAAGGAGATAAACTTTTCTATGTATTGCAGACCCTCTTCACGGCGACGAATAACATTGCCGAGTATGAAGCACTACTGCATGGAATCCGGATTGCTAAGGATATCGGCATCCGACGTTTGATGTGTTACGGAGATTCGGATCTTGTTTCCCAAAAAGTGTCGAATATTTGTAATGCGAATAAACACATGGCAGCATATAGAGCTGTCATGGATGAACTATCTAAATCGTTCGAAGGGTTTGAGGTTCAGCACATCCCTCGAACAGAAAATGAGGAAGCAGATGCACTATCTCGTATAGGCTCTGCACGAAAAAGGTCCCGGTTGGTGCTTTTTTGGAGCACCTCAAAGTTCCCTCTATAAAAGGAGTAGACGAGGAATATCCGACCAAATCCAACTCACCTTTAATAGCAGTTCTGGCTATAATTCCCAGCTAGACTCAATCCTACCTTGACTACTTGGTAGATGGAAAATTACCCGAAGACGAAGTTCTGAGCCGGCAGATCATTCGACGAGCAAAATCCTATACTATAATTAGTGGTGAGCTCTATAAGCAGAGTGTGTCTGGAGTGTTTCAGTGCTGTGTATCTTCGGAAGAAGGAGTGGAAATATTACGAGAAATCCACGAAGGAGAGTGTGGTCACCATGCTGTAGCCAAATCTTTAGTGGAAAAAGCTTTCCGACATAGTTTTTTCTGGCTTACAGCCAAGGTAGATGTCGAACGGCTGGTCAAGACGTGCAAAGGCTGCCAAAATATGCCAAACAAGCTCACGTTCTGGCTGATCAGCTACGACCAATAACTATAACATGGACTTTCATGGTCTGGGGGCTTGACATGGTAGGACCATTTAAACGGGCTCCAATTGGATTTACTCATCTCTTAGTGATGGTGGATAAATTCACAAAATGGATTGAGGTTAAACCCGTCACTAGTTGTGATGGAGCAACAGCTAGAAGATTTGTCGAGGATGTCATAATCCGATACGGTTATCCGCATAGCATTATCACGGACAACAAGAGTAACTTTTCTATGGGAGAGCTTGCTGAACTCTACGATGAACAAAATACCTGGCTTGACATTGCGTCAGTCGCACATCCACAGGCCAATGGACAAGTCGAAAGAGCAAATGGTTTAATCCTACAAGGCCTAAAACCAAGACTCGAAGCACCACTATGACGTGCTGCGGGGGATTGGGCAGAGAAATTACCTTCTGTAATATGGAGCTTGCGAACAACTCCGAACAGGTCAACCGGATACACACCTTTTTTCTGGGTCTATGGTGCAGAAGCAATTCTTCCTAGTGATTTGATTCATACTTCTCCTAGAGTTGCCACGTATATTGAAGAGGATGCCAAAATTTCTCGACAAAATGATCTCGACTTAGTTGAAGAAGTTCGTGACGTTGTTGAGATGAGATCAACAGCCTATTAGCAGAAGTTACACAAGTATCATAGCCAGAGAGTCAGAAACCGGTCTTTCAATAAAGGCGATATGGTTCTCCAGCTTGTGCAGAAAAGAAAGCACAAACTTTCCCCAGTATGGGAAGGGCCCTTTTTAGTTAGCCTAGTATTACATAATGGTTCTTACTATCTAACTGATATGCGCCAGTCAAAGAAATACCTATTACTAAGAAAAGAAAGAGAGCTGGAGGCAGTACAAACCCAGAAGAATTAGACAGACCGTGGAATATTGCTCAGCTACGTCCCTTTTATTCTTAATTTATCTTTCTTTGTAATCATATATGTGTACATGTTCAATGAGAAATAAAGTATTGGTTGCCTCAATTTTTCCTAAGAAGTTTTATATTACCATCTTATTTCCAAATGATCATGTCATAGTCAAAAATCCCAGAATACTTAAAAGTACTTTATGCTCATGTTTTGTTCTGGTTTAGATTTTAGATTCTAAAATTGATACCTTCGGGTATAAATCTAAATTTTCTAGTCCATACTTTGGTTACTTATCTGATTGCCGGATGCGGGCATTTTTCGACTAGTGAACTGTTGGTACTGGAAGTCGGCTTTTTTCCGAGTTTAAACTAGTGTAGCAATTGAGCTCCGTTGCTCGGCAAAGTTTCTGTGTTGAAGGTTGGCCGGCTCATGAAAGAGACGAGGCGGAAAGCTAGATAAGCAATAAGTAGAGATAAAAACATAAGTGCTTATGTAAACATTTTAGGCACATAAAGTTAAAGCCAAAAGTGCTAAATAGAAATAACAAATCTTAGCACTAGCAAAAGTATTATACTACTTATTTACAACTCAAATTGTTTTCATAATAACACATTGTTTGTTTTGATGCTCTACGATGCAAGGGGAGAGGTAGGAGTTGCTGGCTCACTAGAAACATCAGCCTCGCCTTGATATCTTTCTGAGATGTCCAAATCCGAAGCGGTTTGTTCGTCGTTGGAAACTTCTGCTGTTACCTCGACGGGCGGTGGAGGCGTCTCCACGCAAGTGAAGAAAGGAGTGTCGTAGCTGGTTAAGTCAGCTACGTGGCACCCATATCCAGCACAGGAGTCCATGATGGCTTTGATGTCCTGCTCCTGTCCGTCTTCATCCATAGTCGAATACCCTCTGGTTACTTGCCAGATTTCCATGCTTCCATGGTGGCTCATAACCATGGTGAGAGCGTTCTGCGTTGCGGTTCGCGCGTAGGACATGTTCCCATCCTGGATGAGCTGAGGCATCTCCTTGGCCTTATCTCGCACTTCAAAGCCGGACATTCTATGCATGTACGGAACCTTGAGAACTTCGCAAATATCCTCCAAGGATTGGCGGAAATCATGAAGCAGATCGCCGACTTGGGTAAGACGGCTAGTGCGAGACTCGGTGGAGGCAGAATCGAGCAAGTTTAGAGGACCTACACATGTAATGCAAAATATTAGCAAATATATCCAAACTCCAAGAGTCGGAAAAAAGCAGAAAGTCAGAAAGAAGCAAACGTACCGAAGATGACATCATCAACTTTGGTTTTCTCTTCCCGTAGGCTCTGGAGTTCAGCCCGGAGTGCCTCGATGATGTCCTTCCCTCTGAACAAAGCATCGTAGATGTCCAAAATCTTTTGATCCTGGGCCGCGATCCTTCGATCACGTTCGTCGGTGGCCATGGAAGAGGATTCAGGAATTTGAGCAATGCTCTGTTCATGATCCGCCTTCAAGTTGTCCAGCTCCCGACGTAAGTCGGTGTTCTCCACCTCCAGGGTCTTTAGATTTTCAGCTTCTAAAATCATAGCACACGATTGCTTCACCAGTGCTATAAACAAAAAGTATAAATAGTTGAATAAATAATTCGACTATGGAATAAAGAGCAAAGTTTGAGGAATGGAATTTTTACCTTCAGCCTCATCCCTTGATACTTTCAACTGAGAATTTTCAAGTTGGAGAGCTCTGATCTCTCTCTGCTTGTTGCAGATATTCTTCAACAATTCTTGGTTATATGAATTAACTTTCTGTAAGTCAGAATACCTAGAGTCAGAAGTCTACTAAAGACTCGGGCTAATATTTTAAGTAATATCAACACGAGCCTTGGGGCTACACTAGTTCAGTCTTTGGCATCCTATGAAAGCATAAATCCGGATTATGTATCCAACTTCATGCTTGGGGGCTAGAGGATGTGATATAAAATAACATAAGGAAACAAGTGAGTTGGAATTCCGACTTACATGTTGTTCGTGAGTGAGCTTGCTCAAGCTCACGTTCACTTCAGTAGTAACCTTCTCGGCGAGGGTGAGTGGAATTATTGGTGGTGGCGGAAGCGCATCGGCTCTCAGTCCCTCGTCACAAAGACGGATTTGCTCGAGGAGTTCGGAGTACTTGACGTCCTCCGCTTCTTGTGCCTCCTCCTCGATAGTAATATTCCGGCTTTCCAAGCATTGCTGGGCAAGCCGTTGGATCTCCTCTACAGATTTCCGAGTAATGCCAAGTTTGGCAAGACCCGGATTGCTGAGGAGGTTTTCAGCAAAGACCTCTGCCGTGGGATCATTACCCGAAGAGGCTTCACCCTTATCAAAACCTGAGTCACCCATGGTGACATCAGTTTGCGATCCAAGGATCGTTGGCTCTGCTTGAGGAGCTGGATCTTCTACGACGGTCGGAGATGGAGTAACCTCTGGTGCCATAGAAGGCTGAGGAGCAAGAGCCACAGAGGGTTGAAGGGCAGGAATCGGAGGTGCTATGGCAGGAGAAGTAAAATTCAGCTTTGACTGGCGCAGGGGCTTCGACGAGCCTCCCTTCCCCTTGCCCTTGGGTGAGCTGTTTAGCTCTGAGGAGGTAATAGAATAAAGAACATTACACCTCAAAAAGAATTATGAATAATATACAGAAACTTTGTGAGGAAAGTTACCTTTTCACAATGGGCAACTCCTTCATGCCAATAGCCAAAGTCGGAGATTTACGCTTTCGAGTAAAGGTCCCCGACAGTGGAATTAGTTCCCCATCATCCTGAGAAATCTCAGGAGGATATCCCTCGAGAGGAGCAAGCTCTGACTCGGGAAGGTCAGCAAGCTCAAAAGAAGAAATATCTCAGTATTGCGAAAAGAGACAATGATGTAAAGATGAACACATAATTCGAGTTGTTGCTGGAAACTTACTGGTACCACAGGATCTTCAGCCGTATGCATGTCCAAAGATAGCTCCAGGATTTTCTTCTCGATCTACTCCCTTATCAGCCACTTGATTTGGGACTCGTCATCCGTTGAAGGGCGGGGGCAGATCCGGAGAGTATCCTTCTTGGACGCCATAATGGAGTGCATAAGCCGGTCTCCATGATGTTGAAGAGGCTGGATCCGGCGTGCCACCCAGCAGTGAACTAAGTCGGGCCCCTTAAGGCCCTTGTGCTTCATCAAATATTCGATTCACATCTTGGCAAGAAGAAGATCATCACTAAGAGCCGGCGCATCTACGTCCCGGGACTCTTGGGGCGTGGCGGCACCATCGACGAAAGCCGGCAAAGAAGTAGCTTTGCCGGGAGCGGGAATATCCTTATGGTAAAAGAAGGTGGATGGACATTGTTTCACCGACTCACTGGCCTTAATCCGAGGATAAACACGCTCTCTTGTAACAGAAAAACTAATGGTTCCGGTAATGTATGGATTATCGGCAGTGATAGAGTTTCTCCGGATATGAAAATAAAACTGGAAAAGAGTGAGACTCGGCCTAATGCCGAGATACCCCTCGCACAAAGAAGTGTAAGAACTCATCTCTAAGAGTGAGTTCGGGGGAATATGTTGGAGTTGAACTCCGTAGTGATCTATAACCTCAGAAAAGAAATTTGAGGGTGGGAAACTCAAACCTCTGTCGAGGTGGGTGCCAAAGTGTACCCGCTCGTCAGCGTGAGGAGTGGGATGGTCTGGCCGTAGCCGCTCCGCCAGTCACCGGCACAGAGGAGCCCCTCGTTCTCCATGACACGGAGCTTGGCGTCATCCAAGACGGAGGGGATCTAGACCTTGTGGTGGCTCTCCTTCTCCACTGCCAAAGCCGTCGCTACCGCGCTGGAAGATGAGCTCCCAGCCATTTTTCTGTTGGCCGATGACCTGGGATGGGCAGCGCTGGAAGATTTTGGGAGGCAGAGGAGCTCTGTGTTCATGGGAGGCATTGGGAGGAAGGAAACGGTGACACGTGTCGTGGAAGGAACTAGGTAACCCCCACGCGATGTTTATGCTACCTCGATCTCCGTGCGTGCATTAAAAAGACGCCTCGGTTCTGCAAAAGGCGGACCCACCAATGGTCGTGCTGACGGGAATATCTGTAAGTGACGTGACTTGACCACGACTGGTGTCATATTACGTTAGAGACCAAGTTCCAGCTTAGTTTGAATTTCGAACTGGAAAACCCGAATAATATATTCATAGGTCCGACTCGTTTGAGACCTGGATTCTATCCTTTCTTTTGAAGTTTCAGGAACCCTTCAAGATTCTGCAAGTCGAAGATCAAGCTAGACGATAATGAAATCCGACTTTGGATCTCGGAGGCTTCCGAGGGCTGCTGTTGGGGATATACTTTCCGGGTATCCTCACTGTGCCTCACTGACCAGGGTGGCCCACTTCGGGTTAGATCTTTGCTTCACGGGCGACCCAGTGAGGGAGAAGAGACGGAGTCCATTCCGGCTACGGGAAGGCCCAGAAGACTTACCGACATAGGCCTGCTATGTTACTTGTAGTTCAAGATGTACTATGTAACCGACTCTTAGTCGTAGCCAGATAGGTGTCTCCTGTAAACCCTAGGCCGGATATCTATATAAGCCATCCTAGGGTAAGCCTTTAGGGCACCCTCACAATAGTCTACAATCTCAACTCGCACATGCGAAACCCTTGTAACCCATATTCCGGCTCTGCCATATTACTGGATTGCTAGCAGGAGTAGGATCCGTCCAAAGCCGATGGATTCAAACCTAGGTAAAATTGTGTGCTCACCGTCCCGGAATACCGTACGTTTCACACCCATCTCTTTCGCACGCCTCGAGGACCCCCTCATGGCGTACTTGTCATCAATCTGAAGACAATATGCTCTGATACACCCATCAAAAGCGACTTGACACCTAGCTGCCAAGCTCGACACCCTTGTGAACTCATCCAAATTAATACATTAAACATGAAGTGGGCTCTTTAACCTAGGGGGTTGAACCTGAGTAAATCCCTTTGTGCTTCCAATCTCGATCCGCAGATGGCTAACTCGCCCTTGCCCCCATTCGACTCAATCGCTACCCCCGGTAGCGACTACCGTGTCTATTCCCACAAAAGTGGCGCCCACCATGTGGCATGGATCGTCAGGACTAAGATCTGCGGCAAGACCCTACACTCCAGTCTACAGGCCCTTTTCCACCAGCCACATGATTGCATCCGGCGGGTTCTACCACATCCTTCCGAGCAACTACGTGCCGACATCACGCCCGGTCACTGATGACTGCAAGTGCATAGATCATTTGTAGCTAGTTTCAAAATAAAGATATCGATCCCACAGGGAGCAGGAGTCTAAAGTCTAATAACTCTTGATTAAAATACTACAATAGAAATGCTAAATAAAGTTCTGAGTAACAAGATAAAATGCGAGTATTGTGTAAAAAGGTGTTTTTGGGATTTTTGGTATAAGAGAACAATAAGTAAAGTAAAACAACTGAAAACAGGAAGTAAGTATCGCGTATGTAAAAGAGATTGGAACTGCGATAGGGAAAAAAACGTTCTCAGGGAGTAGCGGATACACCTCTAGCATTATAAAGAACTAAGATAAAGATTATTATCATGAACATTCTCAACTATGTATGTGTGGGAGGAACTCCGTATTTGGACAAATAGGCAGCAACCACTGCTCACATCATCCTCATAACCACAGTAGTCAGCAATCGACATTAATCGAATTACTGTGCTATTAAGGGACTTAATCCCGTAGGACATATCCCATGTCATGGATAGTGTTCCGTGAGTTTCCTCGGTTCCTAAGTTGATATGTAAGGGGTGCCAACAGCTTTATAGTCACTGTAAGTGCTAACACACCTCTGTCTACCAACAAGTAGTTCCCTCCATCAAGTCCCCATAAGAGGCATATATTGGGAGGTCGACTTCTCCCAACATCAAGATGAAGATAATCTAACACATGGTCATAGTGATGAATATCATAATAAACTTTATCTTATTTCAGTCTCATACTAGGGTTTCTCCATCTCCCAAGAACAAATGATCTACTCAGACATGGAGGCAATCAACATCATGGCAATAACAATGGAATCTATCATAGATGAATAGTACTTGTATAAATCCACAATGAGTACGGAAATTACAAAAAGATGTAGACAAGATGTAGATGGGATGGATGGAGATGGCGGTGATGCAGCGGTTGATGATGAAGATCGATGCCTTAGCCTCCCGGATCTGCGCAGGGCGAAGATGGATCCCCGGTGGATGAGTTCCCCCTCTAGATGCCTTCCGGAGGTAAGGTTTCGGTGATTTCTGGTTGTTCTGTATGTCATCTCCTTAATCCAGTTGCACGGGGTGAAACTATTTGAGGAGGCGGTGGCAGCATGAACTATATGGCCGGAAAAAATTCCCCGCCATATAGTTGGTCGTCAAACTCTCTGGACGCCTCGATCGCTTCGGGTTTTCTTCTGGTGTTATTGATATTTCCCAAATAAGCGATTTGTGTTGTTTTTGACTCCTTTTCTCCCCAATACAACTGCTCCAAAAATTGTCCATTGTATCCATCATCTGTCCCAATCCTCGTGGAAACAGACATAAAATGTGCGTGGGAACGCCGTAAAATACCAAGATCCTACAACTACAATGAAAAATAATAATGTAAAACATGATGCAATTATGCACTCATCAACTTCCCCAAGCTTAGACTCTTGCTTGTCCTAAGCAAGTTTAGCTTAATCGATGTGATCCTCATATTCATGAAGCTGAGTCGATAAAATAAACAAGGCAGTTGCAGCATGTGTTTATCATATATGATACATAGGAATAAGTTCATGAATAGTACCTTACTTGAACCATCCGAATAATATTAGCAGTCTCACACCTTAGCATTTAACAGTTCACAAAATATCACTCTCACTATGATGTAAAAGTATTCAGTTCAACCGAATGAGTTAGCGAGGTAGTCCCAAGTGTTTTAAGATTAACATATTCACTTGGGATTCAAAATCTCAAAACGTCACTTTGTATTACTATATAGTGGTGCATGCCTATTTTCTCTTTGCACATTCACTCTTTTCTTCTTTCTTTTCCTCCTTTCTATATATGCTCACACTTTTGTTTAAGTGTTGTGCAAAGGATCTAGCCATACATTCCACTTCATGTAGGAATTCAAAGTTTAACGATCTCAATTACCAAATTCCAATTGTATATGAAGCAATCTTTATAGCTTGAATATTCTACCTCGTCTTGTTCTCACTCTAATTTGATAGCACTTTTAATTTTCCTTTGTTCAAGGTTTCTTTTTCAATTTAACTGATTAGATAATTTTTCTTTCTTTGTAAATCAAACCATGTACTTACAACATATTAACCAAATTATCTTTGTATGTTCCATTAATACTAATGGTGTGCAAGAATTATATTGCTATCATCAAGTTCAAGTAAAATTATACTCAAGCCATTCATATATCCAATAGGACAAACACAAACTCAATATTGCTCCATATATTATAATAAACTCTGAATTTCATAAAAGGGATCGACTATTCATGAAGGGAATTTTAATGATGCAAACTTTATTTATAGTTTGAAAATGCAAAACTAAAATAGTAATGTAAAACTTATAATATAGATTACAAGGTCTTAAAGATCTCCCCAATCTTGGAATCAAGCCAGGCGGTATCAAATAACCCCTTGCGATTATTTGATACCATGATTATTGTAGATCACTATGGCGCCATGACATGTAACACCGCGGGGCGTAGCTTCTTGTTGGTATCCTCCAGAGCGGTGATGTGGCTGTAACACCTATGCAACTCAGATTACAAAGTGTCCACTTTATCTGCGAGTTTAGTCACTGATACATTGCAAATGTATCCATAATTTTTGATGTTCCATGCTTAATTTTATCTATTTTCTTATGTTTTGTTCCAACTTTGGAGTACTTTTCATACACTTTCTTGGACTAACCTATTAACAAGATGCCACAGTGCCAGTTGCCTGTTTTCTGCTGTTTTTGGTTCCAGTAAAGTCAGAAAATCAATATGCTCGGATTGGACCGGACAAAAGCCAAAGTCGATATTTTACCGGAAGACTCATGGAGCCATAAGACGAGACGGAGAGGGGCCAGGGGCTAGCCACACCACCTGGTGGCACGGGCCAGGCCAGGCCGCGCCAGGGGGTGGTGTGGGCCCCTCCGGCACCCGCTCGGTCTCCCCTCTCGCCTATAAGAGCCTCCTGATGCAAAAACCCTAAATCATCAATCAAAAATCCAAAAAAAGTTCCGCTGCGCCGCCGCCACCGAAGGGGAGATTCGGGGGATAGAAAGTCTCTGTTCCGGCACCATGCCGAGACGGGGAAGTGCCCCCGGAGCCATCTCCATCGATCTCCACCACCATCTCCATCGCCATTGCTGATTCCCATGGTGATGAGGGAGTAGTTCTCTCTCGAGGCTAAGGGTTCTACCGGTAGCTATGTGTTCATCTCTCTCTCTCTATGCATGATCATATTGTGATCATGAGCTTTGTAATCAAGTAGATCTACCTTGCTACTCAAGTGCTTTAATAGATCTCTGCTCTCCCCATGTGTGTGAAAGTGACAGCGTGCACACCATGGTGGCACTTAGGCTAGAGATTACAAATACTTGTTATGAGTTATATTTGGAGTTGGATGTCTTTATGAAATTGTGGTGTTTGTTGGAACCATCTAATGCTCAAGGTGACAGTGTGGGGTTTTCTAGATGGGAAAGGCTTACTTTGAGGAGTGCTGTTATAGCCCTACCATGGATTAGAGTGTCCAACCGGAGAGTAGTTAAGAGTAGTATCATGGAGATAATATATTTATGAGAGAGTGTTCACTAGTGAAAGTATGATCCCTAGGCCTTGTTTCTAAGCATTGATACACTGTTTGCAATTAGATCTGTTACATGTTTTCTTGCTTCCATCTTTATTTCAGTTTGCCTTTAGTCTCTTCCATGCCATCAAGTTATTTTCTATCACCGTTACCACTTATAATTATCCATACCACTTGTATTTCACTATCTCTTCGCTGAACTAGTGCACCTATACACCTGACAAGTGTATTGGGTGTGTTGGGGACACAAGAGACTTCTTGTATCTTGATTGCAGGGTTGCTTGAGAGGGGATACCTTTGACCACTTCCTCTCTGAGTTTGATAAACCTTGGGTGATCCACTTAAGGGAAACTTGCTGTTGTTCTACAAACCTCTGCACTTGGAGGCCCAACAACTGTCTACAAGAATAGAAGTGCGTATACATCAAGCTATTTTCTAGCGCCGTTGCCAGGGAGGTAAGGTAAAAGTTATTTACACCAGAGGATTAAAGAAGAAGAACCTCCCACGGCAAACGCCTATTTTCTGGCACCGTTCCCGGGAGGTAAGGTAAAAGGTACTCACATCCTCCGGTGTGAGTGCTCGAAGTTATTTCCTTTAGATTCTGCAATTTTGTCTTTTTGTTTCTTGTTTTCACTAGTTAGGCTTAATGGAAAACAACAACAAAATTAGAGAGCTTTATAGTATTTATCTTGAGTTAGGACATGAAGTGTTTGACGAGAAAATTAAAAAACCTATGGAAATTTATTTGCGTGCTAATAGCAATGTTATTAGTATGAATTCTTTGAGCACCATTATTGCTAATGCTATGGAAAAGTCTAAGCTTGGGGGAGCTAGTTTTTATGAAAATGATCTTTTTAGTTCCCTAGCTTTGGAAGATAGCTATGCTATTGCTTATGATGATACCAAACCTCCAATATATGATGATTACAATGATGAATATGATATTTTGAGTTCACCTACTATTGAGGAGGAAATTAATTATGACTACAATATGCCTCCTATATTTGATGATTATGGTGATGAAAATAATAATGATAGCTATTTTGTTGAATTTGCTCCCACTATAATTAATAAAAATGACTATGTTTATGTGGAGAGTATTAATTCTTTTATGCATGTGGCTCATGATAAGAATGTTTCATGTGATAGTTCTATTTTTAATTTTATTCATGATGCTACTGAAAGTTATTATGAGAGAGGGAAACATGGTTTTATGCATCTCAACAATATTAAGTTTCCCCTCTTTATGTTGAAAGTCTTGAAGTTGCACCTGTTTTGCTTTACTATGCTTGTTGCTTTGTGCTTTCATGACTTGTTTCTTTACAATATTCCTATGCATAGGAAGTGGGTTAGACTTAAATGTGTTTTGAATTTGCTTCTTGATGCTCTCTTTTACTTCAATTCATATTTTTATGTGAGCATTTTCTCAAACTATCATGCCTAACTTAAAGGTGTTAAAGAAAAGTACTTATTGGGAGATAACCCAAAAGTTTTAGATGAGTCTTGGAAGTTATTACCTCTGTAATAACCGCTCCTTATGCTTTTTATTTGCTTTTTGTGCCAAGAGTAACCTCTAATGAGAGGGAAGTAATGATTGGGGAAGTTGCTGTCCCGAAACAGATTTCTGTGCTTCACCGTACAAATTCGTGTAAAATCTCTGAACGCCTTTTTGAGGCATGAATTTTTGTGTGCTTCTGCCCCAGGTTGTTATCTAACTTTCGTTAGTTCAACACTTTTTTATTTGAGCAACAGAAGGTTTTCGAAAAAATTCGTCTTTACCTGCTGGTCTGTTTTGACAGATTTCTGCCATTTTCTGCATTTGCTTCTTGTTGGTTCCTTTTTGAGTTCTTTTGGGGAATTGAGCTTTTTGAGGGAAGTGCTACTGTAGCTTGTGTTTTAATGGAAGTTTTATTGGTGTTGGAACTGAACCTAAAGACTTATTATCTTGAGTGCACTAATGTTGCAAATAAAGATTGTGTGAAGTTTAGTATGAAGGAAAAATTTCAGGTGTATGGAAGGAATGAGTAATGATATGAAGGATGGACTAAAGATCAAGCTTGGGGATGCCACGCGTGTCACACCAAGAAATATCCAAGAAGTACAAGTGTCAAAGCTTGGGGATTCCCAAGGCATCCTCTTCTTCATCAATAAAAATCCCAGGTTTCTTCCAAACGCTTCATTTTTATTGTTTCATGCACAGTTGTGTTGTTCTTGGAGCATCTTATTTTTCATTTTCGTTTTGGTTTTTCGTTTGCTTTGGTTTTGTTAGTTTGCTGAATAAATTGGTTGGACCCCCTCTTTCATACATTGGTTTGCAAATAGTTTGGTTTGGTTTGGAAAAGAGTAGGAAAGTTCATGCTTATGTGGTAAAAAGAGCTCGTTCTTGACTGTGGCCTATGCTCTGTCATGCCATGCTTGATATTGTTTTCGCTTTATTCTTAGTATTCTTTGCTGTAGCATGACTTTTTATAAACAATTTAGATTGCTTAATGTGCCTTGGATGAATCATGCGTTGTTTTAGCATATTAAAGCATAGTATAGTGGTATTCTCCTTTAATGCTTTATTTGGGTTGACTTGGCGCATGCTCACACCATGTTATGACTATCCAAAGTCACCATAGCCTTTATGATCCTTTAGTTTTCAACTTGTAGTATCACTTTATGCTTTGGTCAATGATGTTTTGTCGCTCTGCATGATTATGGCCATTATTGCTCTCTTAGTTTGCCGCTCCCAGTCTTTTGCTAGCCTCCACAACCAAGTATGAGGTCCACTCATGTATCCAACTCCTTAAACCAAGTTATTCCAAATAGTCCACCATACCTACCTATTATCTTATGCTATTCCAAGTATATTCATGCTTTTGTTTACCTTCCAAATTAAACTTGTTATGAGAAAACTAGTGATTAAATCTCTCACGAACTAAATGGCACACTTTACTTTTCTTGCCCTTAATAAACTTGAACCATTGTGTCGTCTATATTGTATATGCTTGCACTTATTTGTTTGGAATTAGCAGAACCATGCTGTCATGGGGAACGCTTTCAACATTGCACGGGTACTTTGTACCTAGTTGATATCATGCTCTTTTGTCTATGGATGTCGTCGGTGTGAAATGAAAGGGGAGCTTGTAAGTCCATGGAGTTATGTATATGTGTTAGAGAAACGCCTGGGCCGCTGGTCTAATCCATGCTGACATGGTGGAAACCTGCATCGTAACCATAATGAGCTGTCTATGAAGCATTCTTCTTATAAAAAAAGAGTCCTATATTGAGAAAAAAAGAGAAAAAGAAAAAAATGAGATTATGAAAAGAGGAAAGAGAGAAAAAAGCACCATATTCCCATGGTAAATAAGAAGATTGCTAATATGCTCATTGTCTGCTTGCCTTGTCATTTTGATATGGGGATTCTTCCGTATCATCAGGCAAGGGGTACCCCGTTGTCGGTTCTCTATGATACACATGTACTTACAATGACAAGAACTTACCGGTGACTAAACTTGAGTAGCATGATGAGCGGCCCTCGTATACAAGGGACATGAGATTTCTAACTTATACTTCGTCAAGCATGTACACCATAGTTTGTTCACTTTAACCTTAATCACTTCAAGATGCTTATGATAGGGGCAATGAGAGCTGAAAGCTATAAGTACCATAATTTTTGGAAGCTCTTTATGAAACTTGAATCCCTACTTCCTTCTATGAAGGCCTTTCTTCCACCATTATATTGAGTCTCCACCTTCTACCTTTATGCACCTACTTTGAGAGCATAGTGGCCATTCTTAGTTCTATGTGCATTGTCCCAAGACTAGTTGATTGATGCATAACTTGATATTGCTTGTTTTAAACTATTTGTATCCAGTCACTCTTATGAACTTTGAAGGTGTCCTATGCATTTATATTTGCTACTCTATGAGGGACAAGCTGAATAATATTATGCTATGTTTTCTTTATGTGAAACAAACAAACGTCTTGCAAAGCATTGTTATTCATGAACCTTTTGTTTGTACCTTTTCATGTTGCATCATAGTTTCTTTGTCTTATTGCTAGAACTTTGTCTTCATGTTATGATTGAAGTACAAGGATCCCATCTTTGAATGTTTTACAAATACTTTGATCAAGTCTTTGATGGTGCATATCACCTCAAAAATTATTCTTTCTTTTTATCACTTACCTACTCGAGGACGAGCAGGAGTTAAGCTTGGGGATGTTGATACATTGTAAATGTATCTATAACTTTTGATGTTCCATGCTTGGTTTTATCTACTTTCTTATGTTTTGTTCCAACTTTGGTGTACTTTTCATACACTTTCTTGGACTAACCTATTAACAAGATGCCACAGTGCCAGTTGCTTGTTTTTTTTGCTGTTTTTGGTTCTAGGAAAGTCAGAAAATCAATATTCTCGGAATTGGACCGGACAAAAACCAAAGTCGATATTTTACCGGAAGACTCACGGAGCCAGAAGACGAGACGGAGAGGGATCAGGGGCTGGCCACACTACCTGGTGGCGCGGGCCAGGCCAGGCCGCGCCAGGGGGTGGTGTGGGCCCCTCCGACACCCCCTCGGTCTCCCCTCTCGCCTATAAGAGCCTCCCGATGCAAAAAAAACCCTAAATCTTCAATCAGAAATCCATGAAAAGTTCCGCTGCGCCGCCGCCACCGAAGGGGAGATTCTGGGGACAGAAAGTCTCTGTTCCGGCACCCTGCCGGGATGGGGAAGTACCCCCGGAGCCATCTCCATCGATCTCCACCACCATCTCCATCGCCATTGTTGATTCCCATGATGATGAGGGAGTAGTTTACTCTCGAGGCTAAGGGTTCTACCGGTAGCTATGTGTTCATCTCTCTCTCTATGCATGATCATATTGTGATCGTGAGCTTTGTAATCAAGTAGATCTACCTTGCTACTCAAGTGCTTTAATAGATCTCTGCTCTCCCCATGTGTGTGAAAGTGACAGCGTGCACACCATGGTGACACTTAGGCTAGAGATTACAAATACTTGTTATGAGTTATATTTGGAGTTGTATGTCTTTATGAAATTGTGGTGTTTGTTGGAACCATCTAGTGCTCAAAGTGACAGTGTGGGGTTTTCTAGATGGGAAAGGCTTACTTTGAGGAGTGCTGTTATAGCCCTACCATGGATTAGAGTGTCCAACCAGAGAGTAGTTAAGAGTAGTATCATGAAGATAATATATTTATGAGAGAGTGTTAACTAGTGAAAGTATGATCCCTAGGCCTTGTTTCTAAGCATTGATACACTGTTTGCAATTAGATCTGTTACATGTTTTCTTGCTTCCATCTTTATTTCAGTTTGCCTTTAGTCTCTTCCACACCATCAAGTTATTTTGTATCACCGTTACCACTTATAATTATACATACCACTTGTATTTCACTATCTCTTCGCCGAACTAGTGCACCTATACACCTGACAAGTGTATTGGGTGTGTTGGGGACACAAGAGACTTCTTGTATCTTGATTGCAGGGTTGCTTGAGAGGGGATACCTTTGACCACTTCCTCCCTGAGTTCGATAAACCTTGGGTGATCCACTTAAGGGAAAACATGCTGCTATTCTACAAACCTCTGCACTTGGAGGACCAACAACTGTCTACAAGAATAGAAGTGCGTAGACATAAGTCACCAATGGGAGAATATCATCCTTCTTCTCTATCTCCTTGAGATAGTGATGGACTTCGACGCGATGGAGTAGCTCCTTCTTCTGATATATCTCTAGTTCTCGCACGCGGTCCTTGGTCCTGGGAACAACTTCTTCTTCCTCATCCATAATTGATGGATTGGGGAAATGGAAATTGTTCCTCCACTCTTCTTGAGGCTTCACCGTCATACGAGCACCAATTGTAGGCTTCAGGAGTGGCACCGTCGCTCCCTTGCTAGCACCTGCACCAATATTAGGTAATTCCTTACGCTTGTGCGGCCTGGGGTCCATGGCGGTGAACTTGACCGTCTCCACACGCCCTTTTCCATGCGGCTTGTGACCTTCTTTCTCTTCTTGAGCTCTCTTCATTGCCGCCCAATTGATCTCCGTTGGATCATAGACATCACGGCAGATGTAGATGTTTGATACATTGCAAATGTATCTATAATTTTTGATGTTCCATGCTTGGTTTTATCTACTTTCTTGTGTTTTGTCCACACTTTGGAGTACTTTTCATATGATTTCTTGGACTAACCTATTAACAAGAGCCAAAGTGCCAGCTGCCTGTTTTCTGCTGTTTTTGGTTCGAGGAAAGTTAGAAAATGAATATTCTCAGAATTGGACGGGACAAAAGCCAAAAATCCTATTTCACCAGAAGACTCCTAGAGCCAGAATATGAGACGGAGTGGGGCTGGGGCCCAGCCACACCACCTGGCCACACGGGCTGGGCCTGGCCGCGCCAGGGTGTGGTCTGGCCGCCCCAGACACCCCTCGGTCTTCCTCTTCGCCTATAAGATGCCTTCTGACCTAAAAACTTAGGGGGGGTCGACGTTTTTCCAGAAGGAGTTCCGCTCCACCGCCACCACCAGATTCCACAATATAGCACCAGAAACTCCGTTCTGGCACCCTGCCGGGATGGGGAATTGGAGGAGATCATCGCCATCATCATCACCATCGCTTCTCCATTGACCATCCATGTTTCCTCCATCTATGAGTGAGTAATCCCTTGCTGTAGGCTATGGGGATGGTAGGGATTGGATGAGATAGTTCATGTAATGGCATCAGATTGTTAGGGCATGGTGCCTAGTATATTTTATTAGTGCTTTATGACTTTGTTGCGACTTGTTATGCTTAATGCTTGTCAATAGGGCCCGAGAGCCATGATTTCAGATCTGAACATGTTATTGATTCATTATGATAGTATTGTTTATGGTCTTATCTGCAAGTTGTATACACACGTTGTTGTCCGGAACCAATGGCCCCGAAGTGACAGAAATCGGGATAACCGGAGGGAATGGCTTTGATGTGAGGATCACATGTGTTAACGAAGTGTTAATGCTTTGCTCCGGTGCTCTATTAAAAGGAGCACCTTAATTGCCAGTAGTTCCCTCGAGGCCCCGCTGCAAGTGGGATGGCAGGACAAAATATGTTGTGCAAGTTCTCATTGCGAGCACGTATGACTATATATGGAACACATGCCTAGGATTATCGAGTACTTGGATGCTTTATCTTATTTATCTGCAATTTCCCTATGTTCCGGTTGCTATGTGAATTGTCTTGTCGATGCAACGCCCGTCCATCCATCCCTATGCCTAGTGCACTCGAATCCTACTATTTACTGCTATTGTTACTGCTGTCTTTACTTTACTACTGCTGCTACTTTACTATTCCTACTACAAAACTGTTGCTACTGATAAACTGCTGTGAGCAAGATTGTTTCCAGGTGCAGCTGAATTGACAACTCAGTTGTTAAGGCTTATAAATGTTCTTTGGCTCCCCTTGTGTCGAATCAATAAATTGGGTTTCACTTCCCTCGAAAATACTGCGATACACCCCCTATAATTGTGGGTCATCAATGTAACTCCAATATTCATCAGAACCATTGTTGTAGAAGCTTGGCTTGACGTACTCCTTGTACCCCGGGCTAAACCTGTCCACTTCCTTGTTGTCGTCCTCCATGGACAGGATGCGAGAGCTGTCCCTGGAAGGAGCAATGAGACCCAGGGGTTTTCCACGGCCTGGGACGGGATATCACATTTCTAGATTGAATCCTGGAGATTATGATTAGAGAGAGACAATGGTAGTATATAAGGGTAGTCAGAGGTCGCTAAAACTCGAGAGAAACACCAAAATCACGCCCAAGAAAAGAATCTTAACAGAATAGGGAAAGAAATCATAAATTTGGAGGAGTCTTGCCGCATAACGATCAACTATATGGGCGGGGCCCTGATACCTTCTATCCGGATTACAGATGTAGTATAGCTCTTTTTCCTAGTAGACCTAGGTTTATCGAATCCTCGGGAAGCAGAAGCGTAGTGAAGTTACTTTAACGGACCTTCGAGAGTTTTAGAATTCCTTTTGTGCTTTTACCGGACCAAGAGTTTGCATATTTTTGTTGTTGTCGATGATGGAGAGAGAGGGCCTAGGGAGTTCGGTTTCACCTATAGCTGTGCAAAACATCTGATGGTAATACAAGATAAAAATAAAGTATGCATGTAATTGTTAGAGCACGATAAATTATATGTGGGAAATGCATCCATAATTGCTATTGCCTCCGCAACCACTTATATCAATAACCTACTAGTCTCATCCATAGAAGAAAGAGAACTAATGATATGCATAGTGACGTCACCGTTAATCCCAAGTAAATCCCACACATACAACCGTACTACCCCTTCTGTCACTAGGGTTCCCAACCTGCATATTAGTCATTACTCATACTCCCTATACCTGGCTCAATCCTCGGGGTCTTGGGTACCTGACAAGTCCTTATACTGAGGCAAGAGAGGATACAATAATCATCATGTCATACAAACTAAGACATGATCCCATCTATGATAATTAACATGCAGAAAAGCTACATGGCTAGGCCAAAGCCCTTAGCCCAAGGAGAATTACTCACACATAGAGATGAGATCAAAGATCATAAACATTGTAATGGAAATCACGAGATTGATAAAAAATAGTCATACAATGTCGCTAATCGAAGAAGAGATCTACTATTACAAGTGGTGGAATATGGCTATGGTGGTGGAGAGATTAGATCTAAGTCTATTCCTCCAGCGGCTCTTCGGTGTTGTGGATGGAGATCTAGAGGTGGCTGATGGTCTGTGTGTCACCCGAGGCCTCTTTATATAGGGGTACCTTCACGAAAGTTGTTATGCTCGACCTAGTGGTGTTGATGGAAACTATACGACTGGAACTATATGGCCGAAATTTTATTCCCGTCGTATAGTTGGTCGTTAAAGCATTTGTCTCCACTTCACGCCTCCTGGTTTCTTAGGGTCGTTGGAAATCTCATATCTTTGACTTTAATGTAGTGATTCCCATCATCAAACATCATTATCTATGTAGGGAAAAATATAAAGAAAGGATAGCATACCCCTTTGATCATTAGGCATTAGTGGCAGGATTGGGAGAGATATTTCATCAAAAATATGAAAAATATCCAGTTTAAATATGGACGTAGATGGCTATATTTCAGAGCCATCAACCTCCCCAAGCTTAAACTTGATCATCCTCGAGCAAGAAAAAAACCCAAAAAGGAACTCAGCATTTAAACTGAAATAACGAGATGATGATCTTACTCATGATTGATAGTCTCATGTTTCCTCCACTTTATAAATCTGAAAAACTTCAGCATAGATAGAGTAATGGCAAGCATATCATACGAGTTTTATGCATCCTTATAGTGCAGCAAATTTATTGTTAACATGGATGATTCAAATGAGTAAACTTTATTCCATGTCATGTAATCAACTCATAGGCTTGCCTTTGAACAATAAAGTATAATCATGTAAAATTGAGAGTGTGAGATTTGTCATGAAAAGCATATATACTAGAGTATCTCAATTCTCCCACATCAATAAATCAAGACTCTTCAAGCACTGCTTTTCTATTCATTGTCCTTAAAGAGCTTTAGTCCTTAAGTAATTGAGAGCATGCCAAAGATTTTATTTAGTTTATCGGGCTATGATCGACACTCGTGGCATCACTAAGGTTTTTGTTCCTTTTGTACAATGAGTACTCATAACAGCCAGAGGAGTGCTACCATCATGAACACAGCTACCCGGGAGTGCCAAGAATCTTACCCATTATAGCATTGCTGCTACATATGTTTAATCAACTCGTAGCCGAAATCTAGGAGTTTCCTCCATGAAGATTGTTCGTAGGCTAGCAGAGTTGTTGGCATTCCATGAAGTTTGACACGCATAAAGCTATATCATTCTTATGATTCACAAGTCAAACTTTGGCATGCTCACAACAACTGCTAAACATTAATTCAATCGAACAAATCCTTTTAAAGAGAGCTATCAAGTCAATCATTATATTCCGTGGTGTTGAGTGTCTATAGAAATAGGCCTTCAAGACTAAACACTACAACACCCAAGCCTTAAATTGTGAGACATTTTCTTATTACAATTGTTTAGCAAATTTTTAGGCAAGACTTGGTTAACTACAAGAGCTGGAACAAAACATACCCAACTAAATACCCATGAAAATAGAATTTTACTACAATACAAAGACTCACTCTGCCAATATAATATCTCAACATTTACTACTAACTAGCATGGGTTTCTCAAACTTCAAAAGTGGGGAGTCATAAGGCATACCTCTCATGTTTGGTTCCATTTCTCTCTTCCTTTTTGATTTGTTTCTTGGAAGCTCAAAGTCAATCACTCTTCCTGCAAATACATGAGAACCTCGAGGAGAAAAGAAAGAAAGAAGAGGGAAAATAAAGATAAATGGAGAAATCGTTTTGTTGTTTTTAAGAGAGGGAATTAAATAATATAAAACTGGCAGCAAAGCTCGGCTAGAAAATATCGAAAGCAAATAGAAATAACTAAAGATAAAGTGTTGGGGAAACCAACACGAGTGCTTATAAACTCGAATTAAAAATATAACCTCGAAAATATATAAAAGAAAATGAATGCCAAATAAAGATAAATGAGGAAGCTTCCCCAATCTTAGGCTTTTGCAAGCCCTTCAAATCATTGTGGTGGCAGGAAAAAGTCGAAACTCTAGTTTGCAAATTGAGTTGAAAAATTACTAGTTGTTCCTCAGAGGTTCAAGGAGAGGCTATGCATCCTCTCCACAGTCTCTCCAAGTTCTTGGAAGTCTTGGTATGTAGCGAACCGGGTTGATAAGGAACTTCTTGCTCCTCTTCTTGGTCCTCATCCTCGTTCGGAATATCCACCTCGGGTTGTTATTCACTACAAGAAAAGTTGGCTTTTACAACGGATGATTTTCGTGGTTGAAGGCCCATTTTTGGTGGCTAAAAAGTCTTCTACCACGGATGCCCATCGTGGTAAAAGCCCCGTCCGAAAAGAATCTACCACGATTTTTCTGACTGTGGCGGATCGTACCCTTCAACAACTGATACTTCCATTTTGCATCACCATTCTATATGATAATTCACTGTTATTCATTGATATATTTCATATTAAGAGATGGTACTTATGTTATTTCATATATTTTTGCATGATTGATTATTTTGGGAGGATGAACCACCGGAGCCAGGATTTTAATGGAAAAGGCACTGTTTGGAGGCAAAATTCGCGAAGATCAGAAAATCCCAAAAAAATATGGAAAATCCTATTTTTCCAGAAGACGAAGGAAGCCAGAAGCGGAAGTCGAGATGGGCCACAGGGGGCCCACACCACGCCCTGGCGCAGGCCAGGCTACGCCGCGCCACCAGGTGGTGTGTCCACCCTACCCCTCCTCTAGCATCGCCCTCTGGCGTATATGTTCTCCTCGAAACCCTAAGACCCGAGGAAGCAACACAGAAGGGTTCCGCCGCCTCTACGGGGGGAGGGAAACTACAGAGAGAGAAATAGCTCTCCGACAGACAGAAATCTGCCAGGTAAATTCCTTCCCGGAGAGGGGAGATCGTCGCCATCAACACCGTCATCAAGCTGGACTTCATCGGGATCATCATGATCATCATCTCCATTATCATCTCCACCAACACCATCACCACCACTCCATATCGCTGTAACAATTAGGTTGAATCTTGCATAGTTCTTAGGGGAAACTTTCCCGGTGTTGATTACTTGTTGTAGTTGATGCTATTGAGTGGAACCATGGAATTATCGTTTATGTTTAGATTGTTACTTATCATTATTTCATCTCTGATCTTGATCCATATGATGTCTCGTGAGTAGTTCGATTAGTTCTTGAGGACATGGGAGAAGTCATGTTGTTAGTAGTGGAATTGTGTTGAGAAAGATTCAATGGTTTGATATTTAAGTTGTGGTGTTATTCTTCTAGTGGTGTCATGTGAATGTCAACTACATGATACTTCATTTTAAGGGCCTAGGGGAATGCATTGTGTATTTGGCTACAAATCGCGGGGTTGCCGAAGTGACAGAAACCTGAACCTCCGTTAGGAAACCTTTGCACAAGGGAGTGTAGGATCTCAAAGTTTAAGGCTGTGGTTAGGTTTTTATCTTAATTACTTTCTTGTAGTTGCGGATGCTTTCAAGGTGTATAATCACAAGTATGTATTAGTCATAGGAAGGTCAGTACATTAGCATAGGTTCACCCACACAACATTTATCTAACTAAAGAAGATTAATCAACTATATGAAGCGAAAGCACTTGACAATATTCCCATGTGTCCTCGAGAACGTTTGGTCATCTTAATTAATACAACTGGCTTGTCCTTTGCTAAAGAAAGGATTGGGCCACTTGCTGCAACTATTATTATTGTCTTTTATTTACTCGTACTTTATTTATCTGCCTTATCAAAAACCCCTAAAAATCCATTTTCTAAGTACTTACAGAGAATTCCTTATCCATACCACTTATTAAGACCTTCTGCTCCTCGTTGGGTTCGACACTCTTACTTACCGAAAGTACTACGATACATGCCCTATACTTGTGGGTCATCAAGACTATTTTCTAGCACCGTTGCCGGGGAGTGAAGCGCTATTGAAGAGTGGAACTGGTAAGGGAAACTTCTACTGTGAGTAATGTTTATTTCTATTAGTTACTTTATTTCAATATGGATAATTCACTTAGTTTCTTATTTTGTAATGCTACTACCACTGCTAAGGTAGTTAGATGAACCACCACCTTCTAAAATTGATCCTTTTAAGATACCTACAAAAATTGTGGATCGTGTTATGGATAACTACTATTTTGGAGATGGAACTGTCCATCCCGGTGATCATTTGCTCTTTATACACGAATTATGCGGATTGTTTAAGTGTGCAGGTATTACAACAGATCTAGTTAAGAGGAAGTTATTCTCTTTATCATTGAATGGCAGAGTTGAGGAATGGGTTAAGCTGCTAAAGAATGGCCAATCTCTTGAATGGGAGGAAATAGTACCTCTCGTCTATTCCAAATTTTATCCTCCTAGTGAAATTCATAAAGATCGAAATCAAATATATAACTTTTGGCCTTGTAATGGAGAGAGTACAACCCAAGCTTGGGGGAGATTGAAGTTACTAATGCTCAAATGTCCAATTCATGAGCTTCCTAATAATATTATTATCAATAACTTTTATGCAAGGCTTTCCCTTCATGATAAAGATTTATTGGATGCTTCTTGTGCTGGATCATTTACACATATGGAAGAAGAAGCTAAATGGGATCTTCTAGACCGTATTCAAGACAATGCTGAAGCATGGGAGAATGATAAAGGAAGAAAGTCGGGTATAAATTATGATTATGAATGCATTAAATCTTTTATGGGAACTGAAGACTTTCATAATATTAGTAATGCTTATGGTCTTGATTCTCAAAGTATTGCAAATTGTTTAAAGGCCTTTGCTTCTTATATTGAAATTCCTAAAAAGAAATGGAACAAGTATCATGAGCCATATAAAGATATTGCTAATTGTGTTCCTACAAGAAATACTGAAGTTTATACTGCTAATCATATTTTACCTGGACCTTATATCGAGAAAGTACCTTTCCCTATTAAGGTAAAGGAACATTCTATGATAGCTAGTATGGTTAATGAAAGTACAAATAAAGCTGTGGAACCCAATAAACAAATAGATGTTGAACCTGTAGTAGCAAATGTGAAAGACTTTCTCTTTAAATATGTAGAAGATGCGCACATTATCCTTTGTAAGGATACTTCTAATATTGTTTCACATAATATTATTAGGAGAGCTAGTGTCCCGGTGTTTTCTGTTAGAATAAGTGATCATTGCTACTATGGTTCATGTGACAGTTATATCATAAATTTATTCATGTTATTGAAAGTTATTATGAGTGAGGGAGAAGTACATTTATGTATCTCAATAATATTATGTTTCCTTTCTATATGCTGAAAGTCTTTATGTTGCACTTGTTTTGCCTTCCTATGCTAGTAGCTTCTGGTCTCAATGATTTTTTTCTTACAAAATTCCCTTGCATAGGAAGTGGGTTAGACTTAAATATGTGTATTTTTTCTTCTTGATGCTCTCTTTTACTTCAATTCTTATTCTTATATGAGCATCATTGAAATTATCATGCCCATCTTAATGGCTATAAACAAAGAGCTTTTGGGAGACAACCCAATAAATTTTTGCTTTCAGTTTTTTTTTATTTGAGTCTTGGAAGTTATTACTTCTGCAATAACCTCTCCTTATCCATTTTGTTTAGTTTTTGTGTCAAGATCAACCTCTAATGAGAGAGAAGTAAGATTTGGGGAAGTTGTTGTCCTGAAACAGATTTTTGTGCTTCACTGTAAAAAATCGTGAAATTCCCAGAATGTCGTACTAATTTGTAATTTTTTGTGTGCATGCCCCAATTTATTATTTAACTTTAGTTAGTTCTGCACTTTGTGATTTGAGCAGCATAAGATTTTCGAAAAAATTGATTTTTACTGGCTGGTCTGTTTTGACAGATTTCTGCCATTTTGCATTTGCCTCTTAAATCAATTTCCTTTTTGAATTATTTTTGGGTTTTCAAAAGGAGTTGTTTCAGTAGCTTATGTTTTGATGGATTTCAGTTGAAATTGAACCCAAAGGTTTATTTTTTTGCATGCACTAATGTTGCTAATGAAGCTTGTGTGAAGTTTTGTGTGAAAGAAATTCTCGAGTGTTAGGAGAGAATGGTGTAATGAGTGGTGAATGGTCAAAGACTCAAGAACTATATTGTTGGAGATTCTTACAATGAATATATTGATGTTATTATAGTGGTGACACCGGAAAAATTTATCAAAAACCAAATTCAGAAACCCGCAGAGTCCATTTTCGAATAGGCAACAGTTCTGGTAAGAAAAGGTCCATGAAAAACCTGTCAATTTATATTTTTGCAGTTTTTATCTAACACGGAAGACTATGAGTCGAAAAAGGGACAGAAACGGAGCTCGGGGGTGCACACCACATGGCATGGGCCCACCTGACCGCGCCACTAGGGGGCATGGCCACCCCGGAGCCCGTCTCCGACCTATTTTTCTCCCAATACCTTCCTTTTGTTGTTAAACTTCGTAATATATAATCCCCCAGATCCCCCGATGTTCGTATATCGTGTTCTTGTCATGTTTTCGTTTCGATCTGTTTCTGTCAGGAACTGTTCTCAAAGTTTAGAAGCACAATGGCATCCGCCAATGATTAGGGCAAGGAGCCTGCAGAAGATGATCTCTAGGACCTTGAGCAGGAGGAGGAGATCGATAGTGAAGTTGAAGAGGAGGCAAAGGAAGACCAGCACCCGCACACCAGCACCACCATTGCAAGCATTGGAATGGTGGCGAATCCTACCAAGTTCAAAAGGACTGCATGGATGTCCACTAGAGGGAAGGTTCCGCGTCATTGCGTGGCTTCACGGTCACCTCCCCCATGCACCAAGAATCCCTACCATACCCTTATTCATGAGCAACAATTCCAAAATATGCCCAAGGAAAAACTACCCTCCAATTGGGATATGCCTCGTTCTAACCATGCAGGGAAAGAATACTTCAAAGAGGAAGAGTGGGGAAAGAATCGAAGAGCTAGGATTCACAGCTCGACATGATCATGAACCACATTGAGCACAATTCGGAGTCGATTCGTACTCTCACCTTCGAGATTGAGGATTTGAGGGAATTGATTGAAAAGCTTATCGAGAGAACACCACCACCACCGAAGGAGTGATTCGTCATCAGGTTTTGGCATCCCCTTGGTTTGTTCCAAGCATGGGGGAGTGCCGCGGTATCACATCATTATCTTTTGTCCTTTTACTTTTTAGTAGAGTCATGTCATGAATAAACAAGGTATCATATAGGATGGGTTGCATTGTGGAAGTATCTCCCCTCTAGTTAGTTACGTATGTATCCCTTGGTGTGAGTTACCGTTATGGAATATTAATGAGAAGCTTTATAATTTACTCTTTGCACATCTTATTTTAGTTTGCAAATTTCTGTTATATGATTGATCTTCTTGATAGTATTGGTATCACTTTGGGATCATAAGTGAATTTAGTTGGATTTGGCAAACTCAACTTTGGTCAGTAGTAACACTATTAGAGGATTGAATGGAAAAGAGAAAAACGTACTTTTAAGATATATAATTTCATCATCTTTCTTTCTTGTTTGGCTCATAAGCTTAGTATTCTCTAGTTAAGATATTTTGTGTTTCCAAGGAAGATTTCATGATTGTTTCCATCATTAGTTAGTTTGTTTGTTTCCTTCAATTCCTATGCTTGCTACCCAACCTTGCCAGCTAAAAACCTGTGTTGAGATTACTTCTTGTGCATCCATTCCTAAAACTAAAGCCTACACCATTTGTATCCACCATATCTACCCATTAGCATTATTGCTATTCCAAGTAAATTCACGCTTTTATCTTTCTTCCAATTAAACTTGTTATGTGAAAACTAGTGATTAAAGCTCTGACGAACTTGAAGGCACACTTTACTTTCTTGCACTTAATAAACTTGAACCATTGCGTCCATCTATGTTGCGTATGTGCTTGCACTTTATAAGTTGAGAGTTAGCAGAACCATGCTATCATGGGGAACGCTTTCAACATTGCACTTATTATTCAGTGGATATCATGTTCTTTTGCTTATGGATCCCGGCGGTGTAAAATAAAAGGGGAGCTTGTAAGCTCATGGAGTTTGTATGTGTGTTAGAGAAACGCCTGGGCGGGTAGCCTAAGCCATGCCTAATCATGGTGGAAACTTGCAGCATAACCATAGTGAGCATTCTATGAAGAATCCTCAATAAAAACCTATGCAAATAGCAAATAAAAAGATCACTGAGATGCTCATTGTCTGTTGCCTTGTACTTTTGATATGGGATAGCTCCTGTATCATGGGGCAAGGGGTACCTCGTTGGCGGTTCTCCATGATACACATATACTTACAATGACAAGAACTTACTCGTGACTAAAGTTGAGTAGCATGAGGTTCGGGCTTCGTAGGCAAGGGGCATGAGATTCTCGGTTTATAACTTGCAAGCATATCCTCATATTTGTTCACTTTAACCTTAATCACCTAAAGATGCTTATGATAGGGGCAATGAGAGCTGAAAGCTAGTAAGTACCATAACTTTTGGAAGCTCTTTATGAAATTTTAAATCCCTGCTTCCCTCTTATGAAGGGCCTATCTTTTACTTTTTAGTAGAGTCAGTAAACCTATTCATTTCTATCTTAAGCAAGAATTTGAGTTGTTGAGATTCAATCTTTCATATGATGATTTGTTCAATCACATTTCTTATGTTCCTTGTTTTACACACTACTCTTATTTAAATGAGTATTACTTTGAAAGCTATCATTGGAAACCCTATTATGTTTAACTGCTGCAATTTGTTAACCATTTAATGACCAAGAACAAGGTTTGCCGCTACCAATTATGATTTACTTTATGCATCTTTATTGTGTCCCCCTTAGTCATTGCAAGTTAAGTTATATACTAGTGAGTTGTTTTCTATTATAATTTGTGTACTAATGAATGTGATGCTTCTTGTCCGTATTCTCTTTATCGACACTTCACTCCATAAACCTTTGGACATGTTTATTGAGCTCAGTTTTCGCTTGGGGACAAGCAAAGTCTAAACTTGGGGGGAGTTGATACGTCCATTTTGCATCACCATTCTATATCATAATTCAGTGTTATTCATTGATATATTTCATATTAAGAGATGGTACTTATGTTATTTCATCTATTTTTGCATGATTGATGATTTTGGGAGGATGAACCACCGGAGCCAGGATTCTGATGGAAAAGGCACTGTTTGGAGGCAAAATTCGCGAAGATCAGAAAATCTCAAAAAATATATGGAAAATCCTATTTTTCTAGAAGACGAAAGAAGCCAGAAGGGGAAGTGGAGATGGGCCATAGGGGCCCACACCACCCCTGGCGCGGGCCAACCCAGGCCACGCCACCAGGTGATGTGGCCACCCTGGCCCACCTATGGCATCGCCCTATGGCATATATGTTCTCCTCGAAACCCTAAGACCTAGGGAGTGACACAGAAAGGTTCCGCCGCCTCTGCGGGGCGGAAACTACAGAGAGAGAAAGATCTCTCCGGCAGGCAGGAGGAAATTCCTTCCCGGAGAGGGGAGATCATCGCCATCAACACCGTCATCAAGCTGGACTTCATCGGGATCATCATCATAATCATCATCATCTCCACCAACACCATTACCACCACTCCATACCGCTGTAACAATTAGGTTGAATCTTGCATAGTTCTTAGGGGAAACTTTCCCGGTGTTGATTACTTGTTGTAGTTGATGCTATTGAGTGGAACCATTGAATTATCGTTTATGTTCAGATTATTACTTATCATTATTTCATCTCTGATCTTGATCCATATGATGTCTCGTGAGTAGTTTGTTTAGTTCTTGAGGACATGGGAGAAGTCATGTTGTTAGTAGTGGAATTGTGTTGAGAAAGATTCAATGGTTTGATATTTAAGTTGTGGTGTTATTCTTCTAGTGGTGTCATGTGAACGTCGACTACATGATACTTCACCTTTAAGGGCCTAGGGGAATGCATTGTGTATTTGGCTACTAATCGTGGGGTTGCCAGAGTGATAGAAAACTGAACCCCCGTTAGGAAACCTTTGCGCAAGGGAGTGTAGGATCTCAAAGTTTATGGCTGTGGTTAGGTTTTATCTTAATTACTTTCTTGTAGTTGCGGATTCTTGCAAGGGGTATAATCAAAAGTATGTATTAGTCCTAGGAAGGTCAGTACATTAGCATAGGTTCACCCACACAACACTTATCTAACTAGAGAAGATTAATCAACTATATGAAGCAAAAGGACTTGACAATATTCCCATGTGTCCTCGAGAACGTTTGGTCATCTTAAGTAATACAACCGGCTTATCCTTTGCTAAAGAAAGGATTGGGCCACTTGCTGCAACAATCATTATTGTCTTTTATTTACTCGTACTTTATTTATCTGCATTATCAAAAACCCCTAAAAATCCATTTGCTAAGTACTTACAGAGAATTCCTGATCCATACCACTTGTCAACACCTTCTGCTCCTCGTTGGGTTTGACACTCTTACTTATCGAAAATACTGTGATACATCCCCTATACTTGTGGGTCATCAGCCATGAAAACTTGTTCCATTGTACATATGTTCGCCAACTGCGTTGACTGGTGACGTCATGCAAAATACCATGTGGCACCCGCCGTTAAGGTCACGGAAATTGTGGTAGAAGCATAGCCTAGACAAGGCCTGCTAATTGTTAAGTGGGCCGACCCACGAGGAGAGCCCAATAAGATTATGGTCCTTTACTCTCACGTTGTGTACTGTTTGATGTGGCCCATTAATGAATCCATCTAGGGCCCGTACGATATCATGCTCGTTACTGTTTAGGCCAAAAGAAGGCCCATTTTGGTAGAATAAAATGCGGCCATTAGGGGCCTGCGCCAGAAGGTCAAGCACTGTTAAGGCCTGCTGGCGGCCCGTTACTATTCCTATAGCCCGTGGGGTCTGCTCCTGTTATACCCATTTATTGTTATGGCCTTTTACATTTCTGGGTTGCCAGTGTTAGGATCCTTTACTATTTTGTCCTTTCACTGTTTTGGCCTTTGATACGTCGTAAACTTATCTATAATTTTTGATGTTCCATGCTTGTTTAGTATCTACTTTCTTATGTTTTGTTCATACTTTGAGGTATTTTTATACAATTTCTGGAACTAACCTATTAACAAGATGCCACAGTGCCAGTTTCCTGTTTTCTGTTGTTTTTGGTTTCAGAAAAGCTAGAAAAAAAATATTCTCGGAATTGGAATGGACAAAAACCAAAGTCAATATTTTACCAAAAGACTCACGAAGCCAGAAGACGAGACAGAGAGGGGCTATGGGCTGTCCACACCATAGGGTGGCGCCGGTCCCCCTAGCCACGCCACCAGGTGGTGTGGGCCCCTCATGCCTCCACTGACCTTGCTACTTTGCCTGTATATTCTTCCCGGGACGAAACCCTAAATACGAGATCAGAGTTCCACGAAAAGTTCCGCAGCGCCGCCGCCACCGAAGAGGAGATTCGGAGGATAGAAGTCTCTGTTCCGGCACCCTGCCGGGACGAGGAAGTGCCCCCGGAGCCATCTCCATCGACTCCACCGCTATCTCCATCACCATTGCTGACTCCCATGATGAGGAGGGAGTAGTTCTCTCTCGAGGCTAAGGGATTTACCAGTAGCTATGTGTTCATCTCTCTTTCTATGCGTGATCTTATGAGATCATGAGCTTTGTAATCTATAGATCTATTCTGCTACTCAACTGGTTTAATGAATCTCTGCTTATCCCCACGTGTGTGAAGTTGACAGTGTGCACACCGTGTGGCACTTTGGCTAAGGTTACATAAATACTTATCATGAGTATAATTTGGGTTGGATGTCTCTATGAGATTGTGGTGTTTGTTGGAACCATCTAGCGCTCAAGGTGACAGTGAGAGGTTATCTAGATGGGGAATGCGAACTTTAAGGTGTGTTGTCATAACCCTACATCCTCCAACTAGAGAGTAGTTTAGGGTAGAATAATGAAGAGAAGATATTTATATGAGAGTGTCCACTAGTGAATGTATGATCCCTAGGCCTTGTTTATAAGCATTGAAACACCGCTTACAATTAGTCTTGTTACATGTTTGCTTGCTACCACTTTCATTTCAGATTGCAATTACCACTTATAATCATCCATATTACTTGTACTTCACTATCTCTTCGCCAAACTAGTGCACCTATACACCTGCCAAGTGCATTGGGTGTGTTGGGGACACGAGAGACTTCTTGTATCTTGATTGCAGGGTTGCTTGAGAGGAATACCTTTGACCACTTCCTCCCTGAGTTCGGTAAACCTTGGGTGATCCACTTAAGGGAAACTTGTTGCTGTTCTACAAACCTCTGCACTTGGAGGCCCAACACTGTCTACAAGGATAGAAGCGTGCGTAGACATCAAGCTATTTTCTGGCGCCGTTGCCAGGGAGGTAAGGTAAAAGGTACTCACATCCTCTGGCTACTAAGCTATCTTCTAGTACTGTTGCTAGGTGTGTGAGTGTCGAAATTATTTCCTTTAGATTCTGCAATTATATCGTTTTGTTTCTTGTTTTTATTCTCACTAGTTAGGCTTAATGGAAAACAACAACAAAATTAGAGAGCTTTATAGTATTTATCTTGAGTTAGGACATGAAGTGTTTGAAGAGAAAATTAAAAACCTATGGAACTTTATTTGTGTGCTAATAGCAATGTTATTAGTATGAATTCTTTGAACGCCATTATTGCTAATGCTATGGAAAAGTCTAAGCTTGGGGAAGTTAGTTTTTACGAAAATGATCTTTTTAGTCCCCCAAACACGGATGAGAAAATTACTTTGATGATACTATGCCTCCAATATATGATGATTACAATGATGAATATGATATTTTCAGTCCACCTACTATTGAGGAGAAAATTAATTATGATTACAATATGCCTCCTATATTTGATGATTATGGTGATGACAATAATAATGATAGCTATTTTGTTTAATTTGCTCCCACTATGATTAATAAGAATGACTATGTTTATGTGGGGAGTATTGATTCTTTTATGCATGTGGCTTATGATAAGAATGTTTTATGTGATAGTTATATTGTTAATTTTATACATGATGCTACTGAAAGTTATTATGAGAGAGGGAAACATGGTCTTATGTATCTCAACAATATTAAGTTTCCCCTCTTTATGTTGAAAATTTTGAAGTTGCACTTGTTTTGCTTTCCTATGCTTGTTGCTTTGTGCATTCATAACTTGTTTCTTTACAAGATTATTTTTCATAGGAAGTGGGTTAGACTTAAATTTGTTCTATATTTGCTTCTTGATGCTCTCGTTTACTTCAATTCATATTTCTTATGTGAGCATCATCGAAATTATCATGCCTATCTTAATGGCTATAAAGAAAGAGCTTTTTTGGGAGACAACCCATTATATTTTTACTTTTAGTTTATTTTTTTTGATGAGTCTTGGAATTTATTACTTCTGTAATAACCTCTCTTTATCCTTTTTGGGTTGTTTTTGTGCCAAGAATAACCTCTAATGAGAGAGAAGTAGGACTTGGGAAAGTTACTGTCTCGAAACAGATTTTTTGTGCTTCACTATAAAATTCGTGAAAAATCTCTGTATGCCGGATTGAGATGTAATTTTTTGTGCTTCTGCCCCAGGTTGTGATATAACTTTCGTTAGTTCAGCACTTTTCGATTTGAGCAAAATAAAGTCTTCAAAAAAATTGGTTTCTACCTGCTGGTCCGTTTTGACAGATTTCTGCCATTATTTGCATTTGCCTCTTAATCTCTTTCTCTTTGAGTTCTCTTTGATCACTTGACCTTTTAGAAGAAATTGCTACATTAGCTTGTGTTTAATGGAAGTTTTACTTGTGCTGAAACTAAACCCAAAGACTTATTATCTTGAATACACTAATGTTGCTAATGAAGATTGTGTGAAGTTTTGTATGAAGGAAATTTTCAAGTGTAGGGAGAGAATGATGTGATGAGATGAAGTATGGACAAAAGATCAAGCTTGGGGATGCCACCCATGTCACCCCAAGAAATATTCAAGAAGTACAAGCTTCAAAGCTTGGGGATGCCCAAGGCATCCCCTTCTTCATCAATAAAAATCTCAGGTTTTCTTCCAAACACTTCATTTTTATTGTTTCATGCCCAATTGTGTTATTCTTGGAGCGTCTTCGTTTTTGTTTTTAGTTTTCTTTTGCTTTCTTTGCTGCAATAATTTGGTTGGATCCCAACACACTTCTTTTGGAGAGAGACATACCCCGTTATTCATTGCCTAGAACACTCTAGTTTTCACTCTTATTGTTCTGTGAGTGTTCTCCTTTGCTAGCACTGTGTTTAGCTTTACTTTTCGATTGGTGTTGGAAAAGAGTAGGAATTCCATGCTTATAAGTGGTACAAAAGGAGTTTTGTTTTGACTGTGGCCTAGACTTTATCATGTCATGTTTGATATTGCTTTGACTTTATGCTTAGTAATTATTGCTGTAGCATGACTTGTTCCAAACAATTGAGATTGCTTAATGTGCCTTGAAAGAATCATGTGTTGTTTTAGCATACAAAAGCATAATATTGTGGTATTCTCCCTTGATGCTTTATTTGGGTTGACTTGGCGCATGCTCACACCATGTTAAGACTATACAAAGTCACCATAGCCTTTATGATCATTTAGTTTTCAACTTGTAATATCACTTTATGCTTTAATTAATAATGTTTTGTCGCTTTGCATGATTATGTCCATTATTGCTCTCTTAGTTGGTCGCTCCCAGTCTTTTGTTAGCCTCCACATGTACCAAGCATGAGTTCCACTCATGCATCCAGCTCCAAATAAAACCAAGTTATTCCAAAGAGTTCACACTACCTACCTACTAGCATTATTGCTATTCCAACTATATTCATGTTTTATCTACCTTCCGAATTAAACTTGTTATGTGAAAATTAGTGATTAAAGCTCTCACGAACTTGATGACACACTTTACTTTCTTGCACTTAATAAACTTGAACCATTGTGCCCATCTATGTTGCATATATGCTTGCGTTTTGGAAGTTGTGGATTATCAGAACCATCTTACCATGGGGAACGCTTTCAACATTGCACTTTAGTTAGTTGATATCATGTTCTTTTGCTTATGGATCCCGGCGGTGTGAAATGAAAGGGGAGCTTGTAAGCCTCATGGAGTTCGTATATGTGTTAGAGAAATGCTAGGGCAGCTGGTCTAAGCCATGCCTAATCATGGTGGAAACCTGCAGCATAACCATAGTGAGCAATCTGTGAAGCATAAAAAAAGAGAAAAAAAGAAAAAAAGAAAAAAAGGAAAATCCCTATGCAAATAGCAAATAAAAGGATCGCTGAGATGCTCATTATCTTCTTGCCTAGTCATTTGATATGGAGAATCTTTTGTATCATCGGGCAAGGGGTACCCCGTTGGCGGTTCTCTATGATACACATGTATGTACAATGACAAGAACTTACTTGTGACTAAAGTTTAGTAGCATGAGGTTCGGTACTCGTAAGTAAGGGGCATGAGATTTTCAGCTTATAACTTGTCAAACATATCCTCATATTTGTTCACTTTAACCTTAATCACCTAAAAGATGCTTATGATAGGGGCAATGAGAGCTGAAAAAGAATAAGTACCATAATTTTTGGAAGCTCTTTATGAGACTTGAATCCCTGCTTCCTTCTTTGAAGGGCCTTTCTTTTACTTTTATGTTGAGTCTCCATCTTCTATATTTATACACCTATTGAGAGAGAATAGTGGTCATTCTTGGTTTAATGTGCATTATCCCAAAACTTGTTGATTGATTCATAATTTTGATATTGCTTGTTCTTAAACTATTTGAATCTAGTCACCCTTATGAACTTTGAAGGTGTCCTATGCATTTGTTTTGCTACACCATGAGGGACAAGCCGAATACCATTCTCATTACGTTTTCTATATGTGAGACAAACATACGTCTTTCACAGCATTGTTATTCATGAATATTTTGTTTGTACCTTTTCATGTTACACCATAGTTGCTATGTCTTATTGTTAGAACTATATCTTTCATGTCTATGTTAGAGTACTATGATCCCAGCTATCAATGTTTTACAAATACCTTGATGAAGATTGTGATAGTGCATGCCACCTCAAAAATTATTCTTTTTTATCACCTACCTACTCAAGGACGAGCAGGAGTTAAGCTTGGGGATGTTGATACGTCGTAAACGTATCTATAATTTTTGATGTTCCATGCTTTTTTAGTATCTACTTTCTTATGTTTTGTTCATACTTTGAGGTATTTTTATACATTTTCTGGAACTAACCTATTAACAAGATGCCACAGTGCCAGTTGCCTGTTTTCTCATGTTTTTGGTTTTAGAAAAGCTAGAAAATAAATATTCTTGGAATTGGACCAGACAAAAGCCAAAGTCAATATTTTACCAGAAGACTCACGGAGCCAAAATACGAGATGGAGAGGGGCCAGGGGCTGGCCACACCATAGGGTGGCATGGGTCCCCCTAGCCGTGCCACCAGGTGGTGTCGGCCCCTCATGCCTCCACCGACCTTGCCCCTACGCCTATATATTCCTCCTGGGACGAAAACCCTAAAGACGAGATCAGAGTTCCACGAAAAGTTCCGTAGTGTCGCCGCCACCGAAGAGGAGATTCAGGGGACAGAAGTCTCTGTTCCGGCACCCTGCCGGGACGGGGAAGTGCCCTAGGAGCCATCTCCATCGACTCTACCGCCATCTCCATCGCCATTGCGGACTCCCATGATGAGGAGGAGTAGTTCTCTCTCGAGGCTAAGGGCTCTCCCGGTAGCTATGTGTTCATCTGTTTTTCTATGCGTGATCTTATGAGATCATGAGCTTTGTAATCTATAGATCTATTCTTATACTCAAGTGCTTTAATGAATCTCTGCTTATCCCCACGTGTGTGAAGTTGACAGTGTGCACACCGTGGGGCACTTTGGCCAAGGTTACATAAATACTTATCATGAGTATAATTTGAGTTGGATGTCTCTATGATATTGTGGTGTTTGTTGGAACCATCTAGCGTTCAAGGTGATAGTGAGGGGTTATCTAGATGGGGAATGCTAACTTTAAGGTGTGTTGTTATAGCCCTACATCATCCAACCGGAGAGTAGTTCAGGGTAGAATAATAAAGAGAAGATATTTATATGAGAGTCTCCACTAGTGAAAGTATGATCCCTAGGCCTTAATTCTAAGCATTGAAACACCGTTTACAATTAGTCCTATTACATGTTTGCTTGCGACCTCTTTTATTTCAGATTGCAATTACCACTTATAATCATCCATATTACTTGTACTTCACTATCTCTTCGCCGAACTAGTGCACCTATACACCTGACAAGTGTATTGGGTTTGTTGGGGACACAAGAGAGTTCTTGTATCTTGATTACAGTGTTGCTTGAGAGGGATACATTTGACCACTTCCTCCCTGAGTTCGATAAACCTTGGGTGATCCACTTAAGGGAAACTTGATGCTGTTCTACAAACCTCTACACTTGGAGGCCCAACACTGTCTACAAGGATAGAAGCGTGCGTAAACATCAGCCTTCTACTGTTCCGACCGTTCACTGTTTAGGCCTTTTGCTCTTATGGCCTTCTACTATTTTGGCCATTTACTGTCAGGCGTTTTTACTCTTCTGTCCGTTTTGTTGTACGGGCCCTCTACTGCACGGGCTTTTTACTGTTGAAGCCTTTTACTGTTTCAGCTCTTTACTGTTCGGGTATATCAATATTCGGTCCCATTACAGTTCGGGCATTTTAATGTTCTGGCTCTTGCTATTCAGCCCTATACGTTTTCAAGGCCTTGGCCGCTTATGAGGCCACCAATATTCTGACCTACCACTTACGGCCTTTTACTATTTATTTGGCCCATCTGCTGGCCAGCATATTTGCGTATTCTATAACTATGGCACAATTCTTGTTTTAAACAGTCTGTTAATATTTTGGCCCACTAATGGCCACGCTAGGATCACCCTATTACATCAACAGATATTTTTTGAAATTTATTATAGACCAGAATTTCAACAAAAAACAAGATGAAGCATTACAGAGACATCGCGATACATGCGTTGGAACAGGGTTTCTGCGATGGAGCTTACATCCCCATACAAGTAACAACTGGCATACCATGACAGCTGCAGAAGAGATTATCAAGTAGACGGTTCGTCAAATCTTGTCGATCTTTTAGTTCTTGTATCTGTTCACGTGGAATCGTGATTATTCCATATATTTGCTATGTTTCTTGTTCAATTAAATCAATTGTTTTGAGTGCAGCGGTAACACCTCTTTCTGCTAGAAAAACTGAAACCGTGGGACGATGCAAGCAATAATCACTAGCACTGCTGCTTTGTGAAATGACCTCAATACTTAACGTAGGATTCCTCCCTTGTGCCCCCATAGCTTCATGTGCAGCCTAAAACAAAGAAAACAAGTCACCACAGCATACCAGCTAATTGGCGGCCATCTTATATGTAAAATAATTCAAATTCTTCATTGGCTAGGAACAATCAATGACGTGCCTCGTACATCTCTTGCCGGAATAACAGGAACTTTCGATGTCCTGGACTAATGCGTACATGTGCCAGTATCATAGCCACTCTGGAAGAAACACTACATGTTGTTTGCATGCTGAAACTAAGACATACTCCCTCCGTTTCAAAATATAAGATGTTTAGCTTTGTGAAGGGAGTGTATCTAGACCCCTTTTAGTGTGTAGGTTCATTTAGGTTTGAAGTGAACCTACACACTAAAAGAGATCTATATGCACTCCCTTCACAAAGCTAAAACATCTTATATTTTGAAACGGAGGGAGTATTAAGTTAGAGCAGCAAAGCAGGCAAAAAACACCCTGTTTGTTGTCAAAGAATTTCAAAATTGGCATTTTCCTAATATAACAAATCAAGCCATCAACATGTGTGTCTCATGCAGACTAACTGAACTAGTGTGGCAATGAATGTAGGGAATCAAGCAACTCGACTCTTTCCCTCATAAACTAATCATATCACTACATCACTGTAACACCCTCGAATCGGCCCTATGCAAGTTTTAGCCCTTTCCGCCAAAACCCGCATAGAAACAATTCAAGGACGCCCACCAGGCACTTTCGTGCGGGTGGAAAACGAAGTAATACCATTACACAGTAGTCCTCGATGGGACCCACAGAACAGATATATACAACAACGACTCCATGAGTCAAGAATACAGATATAAAATACAAAGATCCAAATCACCTTGAAAACGATACAGCGTCCGAGTATGGACAAGATTCAAATGGGGCTAAGAGCCCTGAAGAATAACCAATGGCGTCCATAACCCTGCCCAGGCCAAGCTGGAAGGGTAACCCTGCTAACGACGTCGATCTCAAACCTGCTAAAACAAAAGGGGTGCCGATAAAGGACAAAGGCAAAAGAGGAGCGTCAGTACTGAGGCCAGTACACGGCGAGGCTAGAATTCGGCGGCTCTCGCCTACATAGGTATGGTGGACTGAAGCGGCAGCGCAGCAACACTGAACAACCTATAGAGACTCAGTATCCCTGGTGGCTATTAGAGAGGGGTAAGAAAGACCTATTCGGATCCTACCTGATACTAACACCAAACATACCCATCCTGGTATACCCCCTCGAGACCAAACGAGGAAGTCAAACCGAGGAACTCACATAGTTGGCAGTTTTTTTCATTCCATTATAGTTGAAGCACTTACTAGTCAGATATAGATATCATGAGTCATCCTGAAGCATGAGTATTGGGAAGTTTTAGTTAACATTCCGTTGTAGGTGGAACATTTACTAGTCAGATATAATTGTCCTGAGGAATCCCAAAACCTAGCAGTTGTTGGCACTTTTATCACATTCCATTGGAGTTGCAATACTTACTAGGCGGGTATAGTATGACACAGATCCCCACAGATCGACCAGTTGTTGGCATTTTTATTATCCATTCTATTGTAGTGAAGCTGAATTACTAGTCACATATTAAGTCAAATTTATAGTACTACTTTAGTTATGCTTGTCTATGATCGAGATACTGTGCTCCAAGTCGTCCATAACCGCGGACACGGCTTTCAGAAAGTTTTACCCTGCAGGGGTGCACAAATAGCAACACACACTCGATCAACCTCGGAAAAACCAACTCAAAACCCAACGAGGCTTTCACGACAAAGCAATCACAGGATTCATAAATATTTCAGGGGGCTACCCCATTAAGCTACCCGCAACGAAGTTGGCCGGCTCCGAGACGGACCCAAGGTTTGCGCCAATGGCTGTAAACGACTGGGAACCCGAAAGTGTGACTGGGCATGTCGATACCGCGAAAACACTCCGCAATCCTAAACAGTACAGGTGCTCCACGCACAATCTTAAATAAAGCAGTAAAGCATTGGCATAAGTACAGGATAGTAATAAAGCCCGAAACTAGTTTGTGGCCCCAAGAAATAGAAATGAATCAAGCTCTGGCTCAGGGGGATTCATAGAGTCTCCCGTATGTGGATAGTGCGAATAGTCAAGGAACATGTATCAAGTACTCGGGGCCTACGGGACACAAGTGGACATAAAAAACAAATAGCATATATTGCCCACCGGTGCCTCTTTCATTAGTTGTCTCATCAATTTAATAGTTGTATTTAAAGTCATGATCATCTCCACCATTAAGCATGTGCCAACCTTCCAATAACAGTGGAACAACAACGACGCAAAGCAACACATGAGCAAGCAACTACGACTCGCAAGGCTGACTATTTATCAAACAACGGGCAATAGGATGTGTCCAAGGCAATATAGAGGCTGCAAGGGATATATCTGGTACGGAACACTAAAGCATCGTGACACAAATAGCAATAGATCAACAGGGGGAAAATAAAGACTATAAAAGCAAACTAGGTAGAAGGGGAAGAGATGCTCGCCTGGGAAACACTGCCGAAGGATCATATCCGGAGAACTTGTCGATACTCGCATCCACTCATTGGCCTAATCCACGAAGAAGCAAACACTAAAAAAACACCGGATGCAATATTTAATACTATGGTAGAAGATCCAGCATGATTATGATATGATGCATGACATGGCACAGATGCGGTGCAATTAGGCAGTATTAAGCGGAACCGGGGTCCCGACAATTAATTAAATGGTTCAAGTTGTTTAACAACCCAGCAATTTAAATGTTGTATTAACAAGGCAAAATATGGCATCGGTTCGCTACAAAAATTTAAATGGAGGCGGTATAATACAAGTATAGCCCGCATATAGACTCCATATTTAATTATGAGGTGAATCGGCATAATGGCCCCAAACCATCGACATGTATGCATGTATGAACAATTTATTATGCGATAGTTTTATATAAAGCATTTATAAAATAGGGGCTCGGGAAAAAGGTTCACACATCTGGGTTAGGAAGATCTTGGGTTCCGGGGGTCCGGGGTCTAGTCTCAGGGTTTGACGGGAACGGCGAGGTTCGGATACAAGATGGAGAACTTGTCGTGTCACGACGGAGCACTTGGGTACCAAGCGGTCGATCTTGTCGTCGATGGCGAACTTGAGTGGATCGGGTACCGGGGTCTTTGAATCTGTGTAACGGGTCGGTCTTGGCGTTCGGGATGAAGAACTTGGCGTCTGGGAAGGCGATCTTGTCGGCAATGGCGAACTTGGATGGATCGGGTACCGGTGGTCTTCGGGCTCCGGGAAGGCGTTCTCAGCGTGGCGCCGGGTTCTCGTCGGTAGTCCTTTTCCGGTGGTTGTGCCTGCCGAGAAAGGTCATGTCGAAGGTCTAACGAGGGTCGCCATGCCCATTCTTCCGATGAACCGAACCGACGAGAAGATCATGTTGTATCCTGCCACCTCACGAGTACATAGCTTGATGTAGATCTTGTCGTGGCCATCTTGGACGAAGAGGTTTGGATGGGAAACACTTGCGGTGGAGGGGCGAGGTGGACGTGGACGGAAGCAAGGCCACACGGCGGCATGGAGAGGCCCCGCTGGCGGTACTGGCCTACAGTGGAAGGAGGACAGCGAGGCGGGGTCGAGCTCGCTGCAGCGGCGCGCGACCTGGGTTGTAGAGGGCGGGAGTGGCACGCGGCGGCCGAGGCGACGAGCTGCAGAGGAACAAGGTAGATGGGCGCGCGGTGGCTGTACGGCGATCGGAGAGGGGACTCGCTGCGGGGCGAGCTGGCAGATAGCGCTACGGGCGAAGCAGAGGCCGAGGTCAGCGACAGCGACCAGACGCGGGCGAGGTGGATGGATAAGGGCGGCGCTGCGGGAGAAGGCAGAGAGGAGGCCCGGCGCGACCGGGAGAGTGAGGTCAACACGGCGCCGGTGCTCGCGGAGGAAGAGAGAGGTGGTACGAGGGAGGCGTGCGGGAGGAGCGAGGAGCAGGGTCGAGCCGGAGGTCACGAGCGAGCATGTCGGCGAAGAGCGGCCGACGCGAGGATGAGGCAGGCACGATGCGGAGGTTGGCGGAGACAGGGCTCGCGGGGCCCGAAGCGGACGGGGACGGGCTCGAGCAGCCGGCGGTCGACGAGGCCCAGGCGGCGGGGCTCCGCGCTATGGGAGGCGCCGGGACGGCCGGAGGTCGAAGCCAGGCGGGGGGAAAGGAGGTGGCGCGAGACGCTAGGGCCGAGGATGCTCGCAAGGGCGGCGGCGATGGCGAGCGGGGCGAGGGCGAGGAGACGACGGCTCGGCGCAGGAGGCGAGACCGAGTCGCGGGGTTGAGGGGAGGCGCGGGCGGCAATGGCGCCGGTGGAGGGAGGAGAGGCGGTTGCGAACGCTGGAGAGGACGACGACGCGGGGTGGGGATTAGACTGTGGCGATGGGACTTGCGTGAGCCACGCGGTATCGACGCAGGATGGTGGGACCGGGGCAGGTGGTGGGACCCACGGTCGATAAACGGACAAGGGAGGGGAGCGGGGGATTGCGTGTAGGTGTTGGTCGTGGTCACGCGGCGTCGTGGTGGTGGGCCTGAGTGTGCGGAGGTTGTGGGCGGGAAGGAGAGCGGGGCTGGCGCTCGCCTCGCGTTTTTGCGTGTCTGCAGCTGGGTGGGGCCAGCTAGCGGGGCGAGACAATGCAGCGGGCTGGCAGAGGCGCGTCTCGCGTGGTGGCGCGCTTGTGCTGCAACGTGACAGGGGCCGGGCGGGACGTGTTGGTGAGTGTGGCGGCGGTTGGTGCTGGTAGGGTGTGGAAGTGGCAGGTGGTAGGGTGTGTGTTTAGGTGGGGATTAGGGTTAGGTTTTGCGGGGTAGTTGGCCAGCTGGCTGGGCCTTTGGGCCTGGCCGGCTGCCTCCCCTAATAAAAACGTTTTTATTTTATTAGACTATTATTTTATTTTATTTTTAAAAGCCTTTTGTAAATATCTTTTAGACAAACAAAATATCCGGAAGAGACCGGCGTTTTGATTTGAAAAAGAAAGGGGATATTTAGAAAACAAAGATAGGCTTTTTGAAAATAGTTACAGACAACAGATGCAAGATGATGACGATGCTCAAATGCAATGCGGCATGAGGACATGAGCATGTTGTCATGATGATGCGCAACAGAAAAACACAGCGATTTTCTAGTAGTGGTTTTTGCGGGGCGCCACAATAACGGAGATATAGAAATATAACAAAACGAGGTGCATGAGATTCCTTCCGCTGCTTAGAACTGGTCAGGACAACAAAGCATTAACCTAAAATATAAGAATAGCGTTTAAAAATGGTCTATAGTATGAACTAGCCAAAAGAGTGACCTCCAACCACATGTGCCATTGCTTTAATCATCAGGCAACTATGATAGTACCTTGGAAAAACAAGCAATAGATCAAGTGTCTTAAATAGACTACTAGAATCATTTCAGACAAACAAGATATCAACCATTCCTTTTCACTAGCCAGATCATTCAAATATTTTGATCGTCGGGCCAGTAAATAAAAAAAAGAGAAACAAAGAGATGGGTCATTTGCTACCAAAACAATAGTTGGATGCATCCAAAAAGTAGCACAAACCTTCTTTGTAATGCCTACAACTATTGTATTTCCAACAGCTGAAATTATCATTGTACATATAACCAGGAAAAAAAATCCAGTAGACAAATAAGCAAATGATACATTGTGCACCTTGCAAAGTCAATGAAGTATTTAAACAATGTATGTGTGGGAACCACGTTAGAATATAGTATTGATCAATCACAAGTCAACTAAAAATTCACAGGAACCATAACCAGTTGAACCATATGGTGGCTAATATTAAACTCGCAAGATCATCTGATCATGTATAGATGAAAATCCCTTGTTTATTATTAATCAAACATTGTATTTCTCATAGAAATTGCCATCCCTAGTTTGGGACTGATGGGGCTCAAACCCGCAGCTTCCGCCTTGATAGGGCGGTGCTCTGACCGTTTAAGTTAAGAAAATCATTACATTGTTTTAATGATGAGCAAACTAAAGAATCAAATTAGCAATAGACTCTATATGTGCATCATGTAGAGTAACTATTGAGGTAATGAATTAAGCAATCAAACAACAGGTGCACGATAGACTTCCAGATCATATTAACATGGTTATAGTACATATATATAGTAACTGGGGATCATATTAGATGATAATAGCTATGGCAATCTCACTATGAGTAGTCTAGATAGAACTCCCTCCGTTTCAAAATATAAGATGTTATGGCTTTTGTGAAACGAATGTATATAGACACCCTTTAGTGTTGGTAGAGTAATTTGGAATAGTATTGTATGCATTTTTACTAGTCCAAGTTACTCCCCACCAAGACCAAGTAATTTATACAAGTCTCATACATATAACACTAGACTATGTTACTACCTCCAGAGTGCATATAAGCTCAATCATGGTGGTGATCTCTAATATTATAACAGAATATAGATTAGCATAAAAGTGGATATACTTCAATCACCACCACCTAATCATGATCTAGTTAACATATATATATATAGATAGATAGAAGATCATCAGTCAAATATAGAAAAAAGAGATCTCCACCATGATTGAGTGAGCAAATTGAATTATAAATCATGGGATTTACGTTTGGTCTTTGTGCAGTACCGTTAAAGGTCATCTTGTTCTAATCATTGGCCAACTCATGTGGTGCCAACACTAGACAATGTGACTACCTCCAGAGTGCATACAAACTCTTAATTATAGCAGAAAAATACAATAATAGACTATAAAATAGCATAAAAGTGGATATACTTAAATTACTACCACATAATCATAGTCTAGTTGATGCATATGTAGATAGATAGATATGATGATGAGTCAAATATAGCAAAGAATAGATCATCATGATGATTGTGTGAGAAAAATGAATTATAAATCGAGAGATTTACAATTGGTCTTTGTTACATAGCAGAAAAATATAGCATAAAAGTGGATATATTTAAATCACCACCACCTAATCATGGTCTAGTTAACATATAGATAGATAGATACATAAATAGATAGATAGACAGACAGATAGATAGATAGATAGATAGATAGATAGATAGATAGATAGATAGATAGATAGATAGATAGATACATACATACATACATAGATAGATGAACACAAGTCAAATATAGAAAGAATATATCATCACCAAAATCAAGTGAGCACATTGAATTATAAATCGAGGGATTTACGTTTGGTTTTTGTCCAGTATTGTTTAAGGTCAACCTTGTTCTAATCATTAGCCGAATCATGTGGTACCTCGTACAAACAAGCATTTGACACTAAGAACATCTCAATAAAAACAAGAGACTTACTATTTCTTTTTGTGCAGTCCCGTTGGAGGACATCCTGTTGTCAGTTCGTTCTTTGAAGACATCCACCACATTGAGTACTTGGATAGACGATCCATCTACTTTATTGTTGCTCCTCTACATATAGGTTCAGGACACTCATTCACATAAAACAGGTTTGCATTCAGCAATACAAAGAAACAGGTACTTACAGATTGTAGCGGCAATTCACTCTACGATTCTCCGTGTTCCATGTGAAAGGAAATAATATGAGATAGTGGATGTTGCTGTTTACAAAGAACTAGATAGACATTATAGTATAATCACTTGTGAACACGTAGAGCAGGGAATGGCGGAATATAAACAAACATTTAAATGACATAAAGATTGCCATGGCGACAAAATAGAATGCAGTTACAGTCACTCCTTAGCATGAACAAGAGAGAAATTACAATGATTTAACTTGTGAAATAGGATTGCAAAAAAATATGAGAAGTGACATAAAAAGTGTCACCATCTACAGAGCAGGCAGTTACTGTTTTAACATTTGGACGAACAAGATAGACATTACAATCGTATATCTTGTGAACTTATAGAGCAGGGAATGCTAACTCATCTGTGAAGTGACTTAAAATGCCATGAACTACTTAGTAGAAGGTAGATACTACAGCTACAAAAATTATAATTGAGAAACTTGAATTTATAGAGCAGGGAATGCAGATAACCATGTTAAGTGCCTTAAAACATGCCATGTAATACTACATCCAATCCAAAGTAAATAAGGCGTATAAATTTTTCACAAGTCAATCGACGCAAAATTGGACCAAGTTTGTAGAACATACCAGGAACATCTACCATGCTAAACCAATGCCATTCGATACATCGGGGCATATATTTTCATAGACGCAAATGCCACAAATTAACCCTTAATATATTTTACTATGATCTTGGTAAAAGTCATCATTGTTTGACTTTAAAGTTGTATAGGCATTCTTTTACGGAATGGATGTACTCCCTCCATTTCAAAAAGTATAAGTCATCATCTAGACCACTTTTAGTGTGTAGGTTCATGTAGGTTTGGAGTAAACCTACTCACTAAATGGTGTCTAGATACACTCCTATCACAAAGCTAAAACATCTTATATTTTGAAACGGAGGGAGTAGTACACAGTAGGCGGTAGCTACCATCGGAGCTTAATTGAAACAAATAATAATGGCATAACTTGTAGAGGGAATGCAAAACCAACAAGTTCAATGACATAAAATTTGCGATGAATTACATAAGAGAAGGCAGTTACTGTGTTTGCTAAGAACAACCAGAGTGAAATTAAAATAGCATAAATTGTGAACTTGTAGAGAAGGGACTGTTAACCTACATGTTCAATGGCTTAAAACTACCAACGAATTACAAAATTACATGCAGTCAATATTGTAGCAATAGACAAAGCAAGTGCACATTATGATGACATAAGTTGTGAACTTTTTGAACAGGTAGGCAACTTCAGATATTCAGTAAATTAACATTTGTCATGAACTGCATAATACCAATGAACTCTAATGGTGTCTGTTTTGTACTACCAAAATTGTTTATGTATATTAAGAGTAATTGTTGGTCAAAGAAAAAACACGCATAAAAAGGACGCCTTATACCTCAAAACAGAAGGAGTAGTTTAACGCCTGGATTTAACATAGACTACACCGAATTTATCAAGGGAGAGTGGGATATCAATTAAGCCAGTATTGAGGTAGGAATTTACTACCAATACAGAAATGCAGTTCACTATCGCAGGCTCATACCTGCTATATTGAAACGAATGAACAAGCAGATCTGGTTTACCTAGGCCACGGCGTCGTTTACGCATACACAACATCTTTGCGGGTGACGTCAAGGACGCCGAGGGTGCCCAGTAGTGGTGAGTCTGGCTGAAGCAGATAGATCTCGGCGGCATCTGTGAAGCAGATCTGTGGAGGTTGTTGATGGGTCCGGCTTGCTTGACAAGATGGCCAATGAAGGAGATCCGGTGTAGTGCACGACATCGTCAGGGAAGCAGATCTGTTACTACCGATTATGGATTCGAGGCGCTGCACAAGAGTGTCGGTGAAGCAGATCTGGTGTAGTGCAAAGTTGAGTCCGTGAAGCAGATCTAATGCAATGCACACCAGCATAGGTGAAGCAGGTCAGGTGCTGTGGGCTAGGGAGTCGGCAAAACTAACACGGTTGTATGGAAGAGGGTGTCAGGCGAACTAGGGTTCGGTAAGGTGGACGTCGGCTGATCCCGTAGACTGGTCAGGAGTATATGGTATAGAGGTATGGCGTGTAGGCTGGCGAAGTGCGGTGGTGCAGGAGCCAGAGGTGGGATAGGGGGTTTGGGGTGGCGTGTGGGCCGGCGAAGTGCGGTGGTGATGTTACGGTGCGGTGGTGCAGGAGCTGGAGCGCGAGATAGGGGGTTGGGTGGCGTGTAGGCGGGCTAAGTGCAGTGGAGATGATTACGGTGCGGTGGTGCAACTGCTAGAGGTGAGAGGGGTTGGGTGGCGTGTAGGCCGGCGAAGCACTGCGGGCATGGGCCGGTGCGGTGGTGCAGGAGCCGGAGGTGAGAAAGGGGTTAGGGTTTTTTGGAGTGCTATGGGGGAAATGGCATCGGTGGAAGGTGGATTACCCAGCTTCAGAGCTGTGGGGACCCCTGGCTCCCCGGGGGGAGGGGATTACGAATCATACCCACGCCCCGACATTAGTAGATATGCCATTGTCAGGGGTAGAAAAGGAATTTCGTATGGCTACAACTTGGGGCGTGTGACCACTCAAAATATTTTAGCAGAGGTGAGGCGGGAGAATTTGCCGCTCTGGGATTTTGGATTTGGCTATACAGTTCAAAAGATATGGAATAATAATATCCTATCATATCCTAGGAGTATTCATAGTCCAATGACTAGAAAAAATAGTGTACTGTAATGTCTTAGCCTTTCTAGGTACGGAATATTTCCGGAGCCATTTCTGCAAAAATAAGGTCTCTACCTTTGGCTCAATTACATACACACATAAAGTTACGTAGTAACATGAACTAGAGTAGTATGTTTACCACTATGACCAGCCTAAGAGGATCTCTAGTGGCTAGTGTATCCGGTAGTCTAAGCCAAATATAGACCACCATGGACCAAAAAATGCCTCCGATGGCTTGTATATCCAGTGATCTAAAATTTAGACATCCTCCAAACAGGCTACTCGTTGTCCATATTTGGACAACCGAGCCACCATGTCTAAAGCAAAGTTGGTCGCTCGCGAGCTCGCTCCCGCGCCAAATCAGAGCATTTGTTATACTGATTTGCTATGTATATTGACTATTTGTATGCAGATGGACATATAGACTATCAAATTTAGACTATCCACTAGAAAACTAAAGTCGTGTAAAAAGGAATCTTTTTACACCATTATCCATAAAGTGAAAATGTAGACTACCAAATTTAGACAAGCCCAATAGATAGAAAAGTTGCCACCTCATAAGCGATGCCTAGAAATTCTTTTGAGACACCGTGCTCACAATGTGATCACTTTGGCCAGAAATAAATAGCTGGCCCACAATGTGATAAACAAATTAACTAGACCAATCTCCATGGATTATCTTTGGTGAAGGTCCTCTCAACAACATGCATAGTACACATATATTGCTATTCTATTGGATGAAGAGTTCAGGGCATCAGAGCACCTAGGTGCTCTGGTTCCTTAAAAAAATTGTGGCACTGATCGGGCAACGGAGGGCACCGATGCCCGACTCTTGTAAAGTGATTTGGGCACCGATTTTTCCAAACACTTCGGAAGGCCTAAAAGACTACCAAATTTAGACAAGCCACTAGAGATCAAGGCAAAAAATACTAGCGTGCTTTTGAATTTAGCGTGGCTTTTCTCCAGATAATATGAAAGTTATAGCATGCTAATAACACGCTATTTTACAAAACATCTTTTTGTAAAATTTAAAAATATAATTGGTATATTATGAATATAAACGATTTCAGCATGTAATGAATTTCCTAGAGTAATACTTGTACATGCATAATCGATTTTGGCGCTATCCAAGTTGGAGGATAACCGGCAGTGATGAATCTAGGTACAACACCAGGTGCTGTAGGAGGAGGAAGTGGCTTGACACGATCACTTAAGTTTAACAATCAAATTTTCATTGTATGTTTGCTTACTCGACACATTCATCATATGTTAACTTACTCCATTCCCGCCAACAAAACAATAACGTCCTATACTTGAAATAGCGCTAACTCTATGTTGTTTTAGCACGATATAGCATGCTATTTAAAAAATAGCGCCATAGCGAGCAAAATATTTAAAAAATATCGTGGACTCCCAAATACACTATATCATGCTACATAGCGTGAAATAGCGCACTATTTTTTTCCATGCTAGAGATGCTCTAAGGCTGGTCTGAGTGGTAAGTAACTTTGAGTAGTAATATGCATACATTGTGCTAAAGACTATCAAAAGTACTCCCTTCGTCCAGAAATAACTGAGTTGGTTTTGTCTAGATTCGAATGTATTTAGACGCATTTTAGTGTATAGATACATTTGAATCTAGACAAACCCAAGAAAGTTATTTATGGATGGAGGGAGTAGTATTTTTTTAGATGCTAAAATGGAAAAGAAGATCCAACTGCTGACAATGTTGGGATTTGAGAGTCTTGATCCAACGCTGGAAATGTGTGCGTATAACTTTGAATATTGACCGTTGGATCAAGACTCACGAATCCCAACATTTCCAGCCATTGGATCTTCTTTTCCATTCTAGCATCTAGAAGATTTTATTGATAGTCTTCATCACAATGAATGGTATGCACAAAACTCAAAACACACTTCTCCATCATTCTAGAATCTTCTTCCTCGTTTCTCTAGACCATGTTAGCAGGATTTTCAAGTTTTAGATAGCTAACAATCGTTGACTTCTAAATGATATACAAAGTACAAGAACCAAATATACACCCATACTTTATAGATGTTGATCCAATTTTTTTGTATGCTTTACCTATTAAAATTTTATATAGTGGTGATATTTCAGAAGTCTAGGTACTATTCAACACGAATCCAGCTCCTCTGAACCATTGGTTCTAATAGCCCAATGGTCAGGATTGGTGCTATGGATCCAATTCAAAACTGCTCCATTGTAGTAGTAGAGAGAATACAACCTACTATGCTATGAAATTTTGGGGGTGGTGACATGATGGTTCTAGAAAATGGTGGAGTTTTCTCTACGTACTATTCAACATGAATCCAGGTGCTCTGAACCATTGGATCTAACAGCCCAACGGTCAGGATTGGTACTAAGGATCCAATTCAAAACTGCTCCATTATAATAGTAGAGATATAGTGGTAAGCTAAGATAAGGTAAGAAATAACTAGTGAGTTGAAAGTGCCTTGCACATGAGAATCAGATAATATGCGTATGACATATCATTTTTTATATAAAATTATAGTAATAGGTGAAACTCAAAAAATATTTATACTTTCGAGCCACATTCGTAAAGTATCCCGTGCGTTTGGTTCTTGTACTTCTTGTATAATCTAGAAATCAACCTATAGCCGTAAATAATCTGCGTCCGTAAAACTGATCCGTAAATAAATTCTATTCTATAGGAGTACATGGGCGGGGCTGGGGGTAACTGCATGTCCTTTCGTCTCCAGAACCGCTCATGCGTGCATCTCCCAATCTTCCTAGCGCTCCCTTTCTTCTCTATCCCATTCCTTTTCTGTCACCCGGCTGGACCTCTACAAAACAAAAGAAGGCACCAATGACAGTCCATGGCGGTGCCGTTGGACAAGATATACTACTTCATGGAGCCTGGAAACACCACACTATTGGTGGCGGATACCAATAGAGCGTCGGTGGTGAACGATTACATCGAGAAAATCCAAAAGCTCCTGGAGGAAATGGACGACAATATTTTTGGCCTCGATGTCGAGTACACTAATGAGCAATCATCGACGGAGAAGGCTGCTATCGTCCAGCTATGTGTGGGCATGGATTGCCTGGTCTACCAGATCTGCCTGGCCGACTAGCCATGCTCCAAGCTAGAAGAGTTCCTCGCCAACCCTAACATTTCCTTTGTAGGCATCGACATCTGCAACGACCGTATCAGGCTTAGGCATTCTCTAGTACCAGTGATGAACTTCGTGGACATCTAGAAGAGGTGGAAGCCTGCCGGCTCCATAATGAGAAGGATTCTTTGGCTGACTACGCGGTGGCCCTCATAGACATCTGTTACAAAGTCATGAAGAAGAAGAAGGATGTGGACCACAAGAAGTGGGGGAACATGCCCCTGACCGAAGAGCAGATAAAGTATGCAAGCCTCAATGCCTATGCGACCTACGAGGTATACATGCAGATAGTGAACTATGAGAGGGGTCAACAAACTCTCGAAATGTTCAACCAAAAAAAAGAGCTAAGGAAGAAGGGCAAGGGCAAGGGCAAGCAGACCAAAGAAGAAGAAGAAGAAGACAAAGACTCAGAATGGCACATCATGTGACCTACGAGTATATCTTTGCGTTTTGGTATATCCTTGCTTGATACTACTCCTACTTGTACTATACTACTCGCAGAAGTTAATGCATGTATATACTGCAGGCATGTAAGGGGCGGAGGCAAGAATTAATGCAAGGAATCACAACTATTTCTTTTATTTTGACTGTTGAGTGATAGTAGGAGTAGGCATCGTAGCACGCCAACAACCCACCCCACCTCAATGAATTGTCTTGTCAATCAACAGCCATGGCAGATTATAATTTTATAGTGGTAGAGACTTTCTTTAAGTAATTCCATTTATACTGCTTAGGCAGAGTACTGCTGAAAGACAGAGGGTGAATGGACACCTGAAAAACTGCTAGTAGAACTGTAGCAGCAGAACCGCAAGATAAATATTTGTCGATTGCCCGAATGTATGTTGAGTTAGTATAGATTCCTCGAATGTATGTTGAGTTAGTATAGTATTAACATATACATTACTACTACCTGGTATGTACTAGTACTACTACTAGCAAAAAACCACCATCCCTAGTGCGGAAAAATATGATTTCTTCCAACCAAACTAGTAGTACTCAAAAAATAGCTATATTTACTTGTCGCGAAAATGGATGTATCTAGACATGTTTTAGTGCTAGATATGAGTACATCCAATCCAGTGACAATTAATATGAATCGGAGGGGAGTACTACTACTACCGTACTCCACTATTGTACTACTACTACTACTACGGAGTAGTACATAGTAGTACTCCCGAATGTATGTTCACCAGTACTCCTACCTATGTTTGGGATTATTAGGCCAGAGAGCTTTTTAAAATTGTTAGAAATTATAATAAGACCTATTCTCTTTATTGTCTTAATTCCCGTAACACATTAATTTAGATATCACTATTTTCTCTCAATCTCCCAATGCATGTTGTTTCATCTCTCATCATGTCCCCTTTTTTATCTAGCGTCTCATGCATGTAAAACTAGTGGTACATGCATAAATTAATTAGAGTGACAAATTCATCTACTTGGTAGTATTGCGAATTAGCCCTCTGGCCTTCCTAAACAGAGAGCCTTAATCCTATTCAGCTTACTACTCAGCAGAGTACATCCACCCAACCCATCGGAAGCTTCATGAAAAATACTCCCTCCGTTTCAAAATATAAGAAGTTTTAGCTTTGTGAAATGAGTGTATCTAGACCCCTTTTAGTGTGTAGGTTCACTCCAAACCTAAATGAACCTACACACTAAAGAGCATCTAGATACACTCATTTCATAAAGCTAAAACATCTTATATTTTAAAACAGAGGGAGTACTCAGGAGAGTACATCCACCGAACTCATCTACCTCCGTTCAAGGAATAAGGCACACGCGCGCTCCAAAGTAAAGTTTGACCGAATAAATAGAGCAACTAAAATTTAATATTGTGTAAAATTTGTTTTGTAGAATTCATATTGAAACACACTTTCCAATGATGCTAAATTTGTACAGTACCAACATTCTTTATATATATATTTAGAGTAAATCTTGGTAAAAAAACAAGAAAAATAAGGGAGTCTTATTTCTTGGGACGGAGATAGAGTACTACTACAAAATCCACCATTCCTGGTATGCAAACGATCTTTCTGCAATTAAAACAATTAACAGCAGCTTACATCACCACTAAAACTCGACGCAAAAGAAGAAACGCAGCTCCTTCGATGTAAGAGGACCGACCAGGTAATGATGCGGCGCCACCAGGTAAGATGTAAGGTCCTCAAACGCAACATCGCCCAGTTTAGCGGAACTTGGTGTGTCAAGCTCCACCGTCACGGTGCCGGTCCTCCTCCTGCCGTCCATCCAAGAGAGCAGCGGCGGGCATTCCACCCACATCCTTACCCTGTACACCGGCAAGTCGCACATCGCGGCCCTAACACAGACTGGAGACACGAGAGGGACCATTCTTACCATGCCAATCGTCAGGACGAACACAGTGCCGTCCTGATCCCCAACAAGGATGAGCCAGTGGGACGCCTCGCCCGATAGCGGCACCAACTCCTAGAAAGCTTTGGTGGTGGCATACTGGATCTTGTGCACTTGGATCGAGTGGACCGCTTCGAGGTGGGAGACGAGCACTAGCGGTGGGGTGGTGAAGTCATAGCCGGTCTCCGTGCAAGTGAAAGGAGCATACTGGCACATGATTTCGTGCTCGTGGAGTTCGTAGTAGGGCAGCAAACTACCGTAGCCTTTCTGGACGCACTCGACCCTAGCCACTGATAGGACGTCGTCCATGGCGGGCTCGTGGGTGAATCTGCCACTAGGGTGGTCGCACTTCTGGCAGGAGGTGATCTTGTCGACGCAGCGATGGCAGACTAGATGAATATCCACGTAATGTAGAAATGGAAGTTCAAAAAATAAAATAGTTGCACGGAAGAATCAACGAAAGAAAAATCAATGGATTGTGAGGGAGAAATGGAGAGACCTTGTAGACACGCCGGGGCTTGAGGGGTTGGGAGAAGGAGGAACAGGTGAGAACAATGGCTTCCATCTTCAGAGTGACTGTCCCAAGCATTGTGATATGGGTGGGGGGAAATGAGGACTCTCTGATCTGGCCTCAAGTTGTGCCCTTCTTTTATATACCACAGCTGATAATCAATTAAGATCTACCTTTTTTTTGAAACAAGGGAAGGACGCCAAAGGTTCCTGAGCTGCATTAATCGGTGGGATATTATTTTACATAGATGACCTTAAAAGAAAATAAAAATACAACCAGGTCATCTACTTTTACATAAAGGACCTCAAAGAGGATATGGAAAATGCAATCGAGGACCTCTCCACCGAAGAAGATGAACTCAACGCCATGGCCGCCAGCGCCGTCATCAAGGACGAATTCACTTGACATCAGAGTGACGATTAATGCCATGAAAGATTCGCATAAAGGCCTCCAGATTGGCACGCTAGCCAGGAGGTTGAATAAACTACAAGGCTCGCAACACCGCAGCACAGAGTGGCCTCGTCGACCACGGATAACAGTGGCGCAAATTCGCCACCGTTGATGAACTCCGACAGTTGCAGCAGCTTGGTCCTCCCATGGAGCAACATAAACCACCGCGCCATCCATCTTTCCACCACCTCGGCAGCGAAGATGCACAGAACTAGGGTAGTACCCCACCGAACTGGAAACCGAGTCTCTCCAATCTGCACCTTCCTAGCCACCATGGCCAAGAACGGACAAGGATAGAGAGAGCAGCAGTCTACCAGCTCCAAAATATTACAACATGAAGAACGTGGGAGCATGGGAGCAAGGTGTGTTGAAGAAAATCCTCGCCATGGAACCAGCTAGGAGGTGTCGGCATAGGAAGCACCAACACTCTCACACATGTCATCTGCCTCGTTGCTAAGCAGTTGAGGAAGAGATACTCGAGTGAGAGAATCGGTGGATCTGGATCCGGCCGCCTCATTATTTGCTGGGAGAGATCTACCAAAGAGAAAACCTACAACTACTAGAACCCAGACCCCACTCCCACTCCTCGCCGGCCACCATGGCTACCAGCGACGAGGGAGAGAGAGGCTGGTGCGGGGATCTGGAGAGAGAGGCTCAAGGAGAGCAAACACCATGGGGGCACACCATATGACAGGTCGCAGTACCAATGAAGCTCAACCTGATTGTGCCTTTCCTTTCTATACTAGGGTCCTTTTTGTATATTTTGAGGCCTTATTATCTACAAATTCCTGGTTTAGTTGGACAAGATTAGCGACCTCTTTGTATTTGTGCACCACCCTTTTATTAGTAAGTTGGCACGTGAGGCCCACATAATAATAAAGTATGACATATCATCACTATATAAAATTATGCTCTGTAATAGGTTAAGCTCAAAAAAATATGAAAGAGCCACATCTATAAATAGTAACGGTGTATATTTGTTTTCACCCAACACACTTTGAAGGTACTATAGTAACATGTGAATGTTTTACTATCCTAAGTTATTTAGCACTATGAAGAGCAGCCTAATATGGAAGAGAAAGAAAACATCTAGCCAGAGCTCATTTTTGGGCAGAAGCACGAGGCAAACAGAAGGAAAGTTGGCTGGACCACCATGGGCCCCAACTTTCTCTACACTGCTACGCCTACACGGTTGTACTCTATTCCGTGAAAGCTTACATGGGAAGGAAGAGGTGACTGCTATGATGCTTCCCACCTAAACAAGTGCCAGGCATAGATGCAAGAGTGGACATAGAAGCCAATGCCACATTGAGGAGGAGAGAGGGAGGATGATCCTCCTTCATCTAGGAGCCTTTTCGCTCACGAAAGGCAAGCGACGAGATAGAATTTTGGGTGGAGGAGCATTTAAAAAAAAACAAGGCAAAATATTTGCGGTGGAAGGAGCCCTTGGTCGCCTTGCCAGTAGTACGTCTATTATTTTAAATAATACGATTTGTTTAACAAATTTCACGAATAATACACGAATAGTATGGCTAATTTAACAAATGCCACGCTAGATCCGCAATTCCTCAAATTCGTGTATTATTCGTGAATTTTTTTAAATAAGTCGTATTATTTAAAAAATATAGCAGCAGTACAAGATCGACTAGGCACTAAAAGCTGAGTACTAATAATACAAACATAGTTAATACTTGAGTACTACTACTAGTACTTCTAGTTGGTAGTCCTATTAAAAGTTCCATAGTTTCATCCAGGAGCAATAGTGGCTAGTAGTACTAAGTATAGTAGCTTGTTAGGATCCTTCTTGCTTCCTCGAATGCCTTGATGAATACAAGTTTGATGGTATTCATATCAACTTCCAATGAAGCGGGATATATTGAGTAATAAAGTAAAAAATAGGGCCGAAGGAGATTTTATCACTTAGCACCACATGTTGGTGCCATTTTATCACAAAACCACAACCTTAGTGATTTTTTTCACAAAACACCAATTTTTGTGGTAACATTTTGCACAGAACATATAAACCACACTAATAGCCCATTAGTAAATTTTAGCCCACTGTCAAGCAGTCTAGCATGGTCGTCTTCCTTCTATCGAGCAAACATGTCATATTTCGGCGGCATGCTAGCATTGAGGATGCATGCCATGGATTCCGACGATCCCATATTGTTCAGTGGGTAAGATTCGTGAGTAGTGCTAAAAATTCTTCAATTTCTTCTTTTGGTGATGGATTTGAAGAGAGTTATAGGAAGAAGATGAAGAACCCTAGTTTTTGGGGCAGAACAATTTGCCTTTGATCAACGTATCAATGCAGCTCCTTTCTAAATGTTGTGGTTTTGTATTATTTCAGAGCAACCGGCAGTTGCCCGAGTACGTGCACATGCCTGCAGGTCCTGCCTCGCCACCAGCTGCAACACCTCCACCTCCACCGACACAAGTGCCAAGTCCCATTTGCACCACCATGACAAGCTCCACCTCGGAAAGGTTCGGCATCACCTCAACAACCTTAATTTGTGCCTCGACAAGATACAACACCACCAAGGTCGAAGCTCCATTATGTTCATGGACAAAGGAGACGGGTTCATTACACTAAGACCCATACTTACGCTTACTTCACAGCTGGTAATAAGCAATCATTGCAGCAGGAGAAAAGATAATTAAGCCTCTAAACTTTGTGTGAAATGAAAAGAGCTATGTCCTGATTCCAGAAGTTCTAGACTCTTATTTTGTATGTGCTAGGAAAAAGTAAACTAAACTTGTCCTGATTGTCTAAATATTTTGTATGAAATGAAAAGAACCATGTCGTGATTGTCTAAATATTTTATTCTGTGAGGTTATAATTTGAAGTGATAACATCTCCTGGACATGGAGTGATAATTTGTGTGGTTATAACCTGCTTATAGACTAATGAAATCTGGGCACGCTGCAGCTACCCAGACTGTCACGGTGGTTCTGACAATTAGGCCCAACAAGTTAATCAGTTATCAAATGAGCTAATACCGTTTTCTGTGTTTTGTGCAAAAGATTACCACAAAAGTTGGTGTTTTGTGAACCAAAATGTAAAGGTTGTGGTTCTGTGAAAAAAGACACCAACATATGGTGTTAAGTGATAAAATCTCGGACCGGAGGGAGTAGGACAGAGCTCACTTTATCAATTTGTTTTCACCCATCAACTCAATCATCTACGTAGGGCCCACATATTGGGGAGGTCGCGGTCGCCTTGGACGTACCACAAAATTATGAATGGGCCATCGAGTGCGGGAAGCAGAGTTAGCGTTCCATCCAATCGCTTATCCTAGTCATCGTCATCGATATTTTCCACACGCATCGGCTTCATCAGCGACATTGATTGTCCCCTCGCTTTGCTAATCTGCCACATTAATCTCGGATCATCTTCTTCCTATTTATCCTCTCTCCTTCCCCGCACCAATCCATCTCTAATCCCTCGCTTCCAGCAACCATCTCCGTCTTTGTCTGTCATCCATGGCCACCTTCCGGCTGCCGCCCGCCGTATCGGAGCGCAAAGACCCCGACATCACCACACAGGAGGACAATTCCCTGTGCATTTGGGCCTTCTCCCCACAGAGAACAAAGTGGTAGCTAGCATGCGCCTTCCTCGATGCTGGGTACGGTTGCTGCAAGTATTGTATGTATTACCTCCACGACAATACGGACGGGATGTTGAAGGTCAAGTTCATCAACTTTAGGGACACCTGTCTCGTCTACGACCAGACCTTCCACTGCGGCTACGAGATGGTGGTGTTTACCAGCACCAACATTTTCACCAACTACTGGGACTGGTTCCCTAATAATGGCAACTTCATCCACAGTGTCCTCCCGGAGCTGCCGATGGCTCCGGAGGTACCGTCGCCATATCCGGAGGTGCCACTAATGGCTCAGGAGGTACCGCCGCCTTATCTGGAGGTGCCGCCGTGTTATCCGGATGTACCGCTGATGGCCCTGGAGGTGCCGCCGATGGCTTAGGAGGTATCGCCGCGTTATCCGGAGGTGCCGATGTCATGAGCTGCCGCTGGCGGCGCGGACTAGGTGCTAGGAGGCACCGAACCTGCACTAGTTCAGCAGTGAGTCCTTCATATATAAACTCGTGCTGTTATGTTAGAGGTTGTTTGGTTTAGAGGATGCCATTTAGGGGATGAGGATATCCCCAACCAGCTGGTTAGGGGTAGCCTTTTTTCTGTTTGGTAAAGTGGGATAAAAAGTGGTTAGGGATAGCCAGTCAAAATCTATGGGCCTAAGTTAGTCCCAATATGACTAGCCTGATGAGGGAGTGAAGGAGAGAGAAAACACATTTTATTTTGCGTGCATACATATCGTGGTCCTGAAATTTACTCTAATCAATATACCCTATACCTCGTGTCAGGAACCCATCCCAACTTTCCTCTGACATCGCACCGCCTTAAAATCCTCCTCTTTGCAGCTCTCTCGCTACCTCCTTTGTGCTCATACGGTCACTTCTCGCTCTTTATTTTTTTAACAGAAAAAAGGAAATAAATTCTTCTTACTTGCTTTTCAGAAAATAAATTCGTGTCACTTGGAAAAATGAAATTGAATATTTTTTTTAATATCTTCGATTGTTTTCAAAAGATGGCCAAACTTGTCGGCATGCAAATTCTTGGATATGGGATCATAAGAATAAAGTACATTCTACATAAAGGACCTAAAAAGGGAAAATTACATCGAGGTCCATACATTTAGCACCAAGGACCCTAAAATTGAGCAAAGAAAATAGTCGGGTTCGGCTCCTTCTCGAGACAGCGCTGGTCGAGCCATACTCTTCATACTGCTTCCTCTTCGATTGTTTTCAAAATATGGCCAAATTTGTCGCCATGCAAATTCTTGATATGGGATCATCAACATAAAGTATGATGTAGAGATATGGCCTTGACCTTGTGGTCGTTCGGCTTGACATCTAAGACTTTTTCATACTTGTTGATAACTATGCTTAAATTTGTTGAAATTTCATCACTTACTTTTAGGTTAGCATTTTACACGGTCGACGGGAGTACATTCTATATCAAGGACCTAAAAAAGGGGAAAATTACATCGAGGTCCAAACATTTAGCACAAAGGACCCTAAAATTGAGCAAAGAAAATAATCGGGTTCGGCTCCTCCTTGAGAGAGCAGTTGATCGAGCCATACTCTTCATACTACATTCTCTTTGCTTGTTTTCACAATATGGCCAAATCTACCACCATGCAAAATTTTAGATACTTGATCATCAGATAAAGTATGATGTAGAGATATGGCCCCGACCTTGTGATCGTTCGGCTTGAAATCAAAGAATGTTCATACTCGTTGACAACTATAAGCTGAAATTCATTTAAATTTCACCACTTACTTTTAGGTTAGAATTTTACGCGGTCGATGGGAGTACATTTTACAACAAGGACCTAAAAAGAGGGAAATTACATCGAGGTCTATACATTTAGCACAAAGGACCCTAATATTAAGCAAGCAAAACAGTCGGGTTTGGCTCCTTCTCGAGAGAGTAGCTGATCGAGCCACACTCTTCATACTACTTTATTCTTGATTGTTTTCAAAATATGGCCAAATTTGTCGGTAGGAAAATTCTTGAATATGGGATCATCAACATAAAGTATGATGTACATATGGCTTTGACCTTGGTCGTTCGTCTTGAAATACAAGAATGGTTCGTACTTGTTGACAACTAGTCTTAAATTCATTTAAATTTCACCACTTACTTTTAGGTTAGAACTTTACATAGTCGATCGGAGTACATTTTACATCAGGGACCTCAAAAAAGAAAAAACTACGTCGAGGTCCTTACATTTTGCATAAAGGACCCTAAAAGGAAAAATTTCTGGTTCGGCTCCTTCTCGATAGATCAGCTGATCTGAGCCAAACTCATGATACTAGTTCCTCTTCGATTGTTTTCAAAACATGGCTAGATCTGTTGCCATGTAAATTATCTGACATGGGATTATCAGCATATAAAGTATGATGTTGATATGCCCTTGACGACCTTGGTCATTCGGCTTGAAATCCAAGAATATTCATACTCGTTGACAAGTAAGCTTAAAATTGTCTAAATTTCACCACTTACACTTTTATTCCTAAAAAGGGGGCAAATTACATTGAGGTCCATACATTTAGCACAAATGACCCTAATATTAAGCAAGCAAAACAGTCGGGTTCGGCTCCTTCTCAAGAGAGTAGCTGATCAAGCCACACTCTTCATACTACTTCATATTCGATTGTTTTCAAAATATGGCCAAATTTGTCGGTATGCAAATTCTTGAATATGGGATCATCAACATAGAGTATGATGTAGATATGGCCTTGACCTTGGTCGTTCGTCTTGAAATACAAGAATGGTTCGTACTCATTGACAACTAAGCTTAAATTTAAATTCGTTTAAATGTCAGCACTTACTTTTAGATTAAAACTTTACACGGTCGACTGGAGTACATTTTACATCAGGGACCTCAAAAAAGTAAAAATTATGTTGAGGTCCATTCATTTACCATAAAGGACCCTAAAAGGAAAAAATTATGGTTCAGCTCCTTCTCAAGAGATTAGCTGATCTGAGCCAAACTCTTGATACTACTTCCTCTTCGATTGTTTTCAAAACATGGCTAGATCTGTTGCCATGCAAATTCTCTGACATGAGATCATCAATATATAAAGTATGATGTTGATATGGCCTTGATGACCTTGGTCGTTCGGCTTGAAATCCAAGAATTTTCATACTCATTGACAAGTAAGCTTATAATTGTCTAAATTATACCACTTACACTTTTAGACCTAAAAAGTGGGGAAATTACATCGAGGTCCACACATTTAGCACAAAGGACCCTAAAATTTAGCAAGGAAACAGTCAGGTTCGGCTCCTCCTCACGTGAGTAGCTGATCGAGCCATACTCTTTATACTACTTCATCTTCTATTGTTTTCAAAATATGGCCAAATTTGTCGGCATGCAAATTCTTGGATATGGGATCATGAGCATAAAGTATGATGTAGATATGGCCTTGACCTTGGTGGTTCGTCTTGAAATTTAATAATGGTTCGTACTCGTTGACAACTAAGCTTAAATTCATTTGAATTTCACCACTTACTTTTATGTTAGAACTTTACATGGTCGATCGGAGTACATTTTACATCAGGAACCTCACAAAAGCAAAAATTACATCGAGGTCCATACATTTAGTATAAAGGACCCTACAAGGAAAATTTTCTGGTTTGACTCCTTCTTGAGAGATCAGCTGATCTGAGCTAAACTCTTTATACGACTTCCTCTTTGATTGTTTCCTAAACATGGCCAAATCTGTTGCCATGCACATTCTCTAACATGGGATCATGAGCATAAAGTATGACGTTGATATGGCCTTGATGACCATGGTCGTTCGGCTTGAGATCCAAGAATGTTCATACTCATTGACAAGTAAGCTTAAAATAATCGTATAAATTTCACCACTTACACTTTTAGTCGGGTTCGGCTCCTTCTCACGAGAGTAGCTGATCGATCCATACTCTTCATACTACCCCCTCTTCGACTTTTTTCAAAATATGGCCAAATATGTCGCCATGCAAATTCTTTGATATGGGATCATCAGCATAAAGTATGATGTAGAGATATGGCCTTGACCTTGTGGTCGTTCGGCTTGAAATCTAAGAAAGTTCATACTCGTTGACAACTAAGCTTAAATTCATTAAAATTTCACCCCTTACTTTTAGGTTAGCATTTTACACGGTCGGTGGGAGCATATTTTACATCAAGGACCTAAAAAAGGGGAAAATTACATCGATGTCCATACATTTAGCACAAAGGACCCTAAAATTGAGCAAATAAAACAATCAGGTTCGGCTCCTTCTCGAGAGAGCAGTTGATCGAGCCATACTCTTCACACTACTTTCTCTTCGATTGTTTGCACAATATGGCCAAATCTATCGCCATGCAAATTCTTGGATACTCGATCATCAGAATAAAGTATGATGTAGAGATATGGCCTCGACCTTGTGGTTGTTCGGCTTGAAATCAAAGAATTTTCATACTCGTTAACATCTATAAGCTGAAAATCATTTAAATTTTACCACTTACTTTTAGGTTAGAATTTTACAGGGTCGATGGGAGTACATTTTACAAGAAGGACCTAAAAAGGGGGAAATTACATCGAGGTCCATACATTTAGCACAAAGGACCATAATACTAAGCAAGCAAAATAGTCGAGTTTGGCTCCTTCTCGAGAGAGTAGCTTATCGAGCCACACTCTTCATACTATCTTCTATTGTTTTCAAAATATGGCCAAATTTGTCGGTATGCAAATTTTTGAATATGGGATCATCAGCATAAAGTATGATGTAGATATGGCCTTGACCTTGGTCGTTTGTCTTGAAATACAAGTGACGAGGGTTTAACTCATCAATGCCCATTGTTATGGACTTAGGTTCGAGGAAGTGGAGAGCACTAGAAATCTCGATCGGCTAGCAAACAAGCACATAGGGACGCAAGGTTTACCCAGGTTCAAGCCTCGTAGAGGACCCTACTCCTACTTGTCTGCTCTTGATTGATAATGATCCGAAGGATTACAAGGTCGCCGATGGTGGTGTATGCGCAGATTAGATCTGGTGTATGTGCTAGGTTTTGCGGGTGTTGTCTAGATCTATTGTCTATTGTGTTGATCTATTGTAGGAGTCGCGATGCCCTTCTCGTTAGACCCTCCTAGCCTTTATATATGGGGAGGCTAGGTCTCAGGTACCAATACGAGTTGGTTAACTCTAGTATTAAGACTTCCTTGTCTTGTGCGTTTGGGAGTCCGTGTCCATATGTTCGTAACATCAGTCGAACTATCACGGGCTTTATGGACCTTGATATATCTTCGAGTGGGCCTACCGACGGGCCGCACCAGGTAGGCTATAGTCGAGTGCCTGTTAGGCATACCCATGTCAGTAGCCCCGGAGTGTCCATGTGAATCGTAGATTCGGGTGCAGACTCAGAAGTCTTGATCTTTGCATTAGGATGTCGGAGTCGACAATTGTGTCGAGTGCGAAGCACTCGTCCGGATGTTCATCGGGTCAGTCGAATTCGTAGTAGTTCATAGGGATGATGGTAAACGTGCTGGTGCGCTCGACGGATCGAGACCAGTTAATTGCTCTAGGGAAAAAACAACGCTACCTACTCAAATTCGAGTCCCTGGACTCGAATCCAGAAATTACTGGCATAGTTCGACTCATGCCGTGGAGGTCTTACTGAGCCGAACTCCAGTTTTAATGCATATGTGTACCCAACACGTCCGTCAAGATTTTCTTCATGTCGTAGACATGGTATATATCTGGTAGAGCGCAACGGATGCGGTTGCCAGGCTATCAGATTGTATTTGTAGGTCTTATCTTTGCATCGTAGACACAACATCCGATTGTTTATCACTGCGGAGGTGTTTCGGGTGGTCAAGGAGACATTGTCTCTGAACTTGACATTGGAATGTAAGTTAGGGCGGATTCGCCAATGAGTTCGATTGATGTAAGCGAGTCGACATTGTGGATGCAGTCGACACAATGGACTATGATGTGAATCTTTTGTTTTCTATAGGGTGCGCGACCAGCGCTCCCTATGAGAGTAGCCCCCGAGTGTCTGTTCGAGTCGTAGACTCGACTAGAGACTTATAGTCATCAGTTGCATAGACAGAACGATCTGGAAGTATTTCGAATGATCTTGCGGATGCCATCAACACCGACACTTTTTCGAATACGCGACTAGCGCTCCCTATGGAAGTAGCCCCCGAGTCCTTAGTCGAATCGTAAATTTGCGTGAGGATTCAGAGCGTGCCACTCGAAGGTCTTGTGTATGCGCGTCCAGCGCTCCAGTTTGGAGTAGCCCCCGAGTGTCTGATGGAGTCGTAGACTCGGGCAGAGACTCGAGTCTTGTATCTTGCAGTCGTAGCCAAAAATTATGTGAGGAAAAACCACTGACCCGGAAGTGCATCGAGTCAACGTGTCATGCATAAGGAGCTTGAATAAACGATGCAGTTGTAGTCGACACAGTCACTTCTGCCAGGTGCGTCGCTAGCACCGCGTCTATCGGGTGCGCGGCCAGCACCGCATCTGTCGTGTGCATGGCAAGCACCACATCTATCGGGTGCATGGCCAGCGTCCCGTCTTTGTAGCATCAAGCGATGCATCCATACGAGGAGGAACTCGACTCGGATCTTGAGTGTATTGCGTAGTCAGTTGTTTTGTCGACTCCTGTTGGAGGACCCGATCTCGACGCGATCGACGTTCTTGTAAGTTGCATAAAAACATTAAGAATCGTGAAGTACTTATATCTTGTAAATAAAATTTGCCTGTTGGCTTATAAAGTAAAATGCTGGTGCCAATCGAGTCGACATTTTTACACTGTATGCTAGGCCATTTTGTTAGCCTGATTACCCTTACTCTCAGTACCTTGCCGAGGCACTCGGAGTTCAAGGATTTGACGATCAATTAGAATCAGCTACTCGGGCTGTTGCGTATGAGGTGCTCGAGTGCATGGAGTCGACAACACATTAGGTTACTCGAATAGGACGCAACCCCCGAGTGCATCGAGTGCGATTAAAGTAAATAGTTAAAAATAATCAACTCTAAGTAGAGGGTAACTTAGCTTTATTGGTAGTTGCCATGATGAACGAGTCGCAAGATCCGATGCGATCGGTGGGTCGCGGGAGTCGAAGATTGTAGCGGCTCACGGTCACGGGAGTCGAGGGAGCCCCCGAGTCACCCAATATGAATACCACAGCGGGCTACTGGAGTAGAAGACTGCGGCGGGTTGATGGAGTCGAAGACCTAAGTAGGTCACTAGAGCCGAGGGTAGTAACCGGTCATGCGGCAGAGTCGAAGACCGTGGGGGGTCACGTCAGCTGAAGGAGCCCCCGAGTGTAGAGTCGATGTGGTTGATGTAGTCAAGGAGGCGTTCGAGAGCCGATGTGGCGGACCAGAGTCAACGCGGCAGCGGGTCAAAGACCACAGATGGTCGCCCAAACTGACGGCGGTAGCAATTTGCCGCATCCGAAAACTATGACGGTCGTTGCAATCAAAGACTGCAGTAGGTCGTTGGTGCCGAAGATTCAGCTGGTCGGTGGAGGAAGGAGTCGGCGTGGCCAATAGGTCGTCGGAGCCGATGGAGGCAGCGGTTCGCCACAGCCGAAGACTGCAGCGAGTCACGCGGCGGAGTGGGTGCAGCCCCTAAGTGTGGAGCCGGACGGTGAAGGGATCACAAGACCATGGACACTTGATTCCGAGGCAAACGCAGACTCTCTGGTCCATGTTATGTGGCGCATGTATTCCATTAGTCATGTTCATATGCAATCGAATCATGAACTACACAGGACACTGTCACGTGGGTGTCGCCAATGCTTGATTCCGATTCCATCTTGACTGATGCCTACATGTATGTGTTGATAGCCTTGCTGCTTGGGATTGGCTAGCTCTTGACACTACTTCTCTCTACCTGTATGTTGAGTCTGCCGCATGGACACACGCACATGCGTGCCGCGATTGGAAAGCGTGTCGAATCTGGCAACACATTTGAAGGCGCGATCTATCGCGAGGTCAATGTTGAGCACCTGAGTCCTGAATCAGTGGTCGACCTGAGTGCTTGAAGAGACTAGATACGTGTGATGTGTATAACCAGCTTGGTACTTGTGCATGCGATCTAATATTCCAGCATGTTGTTGGTCTTCGGTTCTTGTCTTCTCCTCTCCAACCGTGTGTCGGCACAATTGATCCAGCCGAGAAAATATCAGGTTGTCAGTATTCTCGATTTCTTTTTTATTTGAGCACCATACACGCAAAAATTGGACTGCTACTACGAGACTTAGGGCATGTTGATTAATTCTGCTTTTGGACCAGACCGATCTGCTCCGGTCATGCTTTTCCCAGACTCAATACGACTCGATTCCGTGTGTCGGTGGGTCGCCGAATCATCTAAGAAAATAGCCCAGTTGTAGTTGACATGATCCTTGTCTTCTGATGGACACGATCTCGCCCATCACGACCTAGAGGATGTCTCTGCTTTCGTTTTTGACTACGCCGAGTCGGGAAACCTTTGGCAATGACGAAGTCGTGTCGCTGTTGACGATGAAGTTGACGCACTGAAGTAGATCTATTTTTCCCATAGTCGTTGACTCGTAGATTGCTGGTGATGGAGCCGTCACGATCGTAACATCAGTGCGCCCGGTTCCCACAGATGGCACCAATTGACGAGGGTTTAACTCATCAATGTCCATTGTTATGGACTTAGGTTCGAGGAAGTGGAGAGCGCTAGAAATCTCGGTCGGCTAGCAAACAAGCACACAGGGACGCAAGGTTTACCCAGGTTCAAGCCTCGTAGAGGACCCTACTCCTGCTTGTCTGCTCTTGATTGATGATGATCCGAAGGATTATAAGGTCGCCGATGGCGGTGTATGCGCAGATTAGATCTGGCGTATGTGCTAGGTTTTGCGGGTGTTGTCTAGATCTATTGTCTATTGTGGTGATCTATTGTAGGAGTCGCGATGTCCTTCTCGTTGGACCCTGCTAGCCTTTATATATGGGAAGGCTAGGTCGCAGATACCAATACGAGTTGGTTACAAGTTAGATTCAAACTCTAGTATTAAAACTTCCTTGTCTTCTGCGTTTGGGAGTCCGTGTCCATATGTGCGTAACATCAGCCGAACCATCACGGGCTTCATGGACCTTGATATATCTTCGAGTGGACCTTCTGTCGGGCCGCACCAGGTAGGCTATAGTCGAGTGCCTGTTGGGCATACCCATGTCAACAAGAATGGTTCGTACTTGTTGACAACTAAGCTTAAATTTGTTTAAATTTCACCACTTAATTTTGGGTTAGAACTTTACACGGTCAATCAAAGTACATTTTACATCGGAGACCTCAAAAAAGCAAAAATTATGACGAGGTCCATACATTTAGCATAAAGGACCCAAAAATGAAAATTTTCTGGTTCGGCTCCTTCTCGAGAGATCAGCTGATCTGAGCCAAACTCTTGATACTACTTTCTCTTTGATTGTTTTCAAAACATGACCAGATTTGTTGCCATGCCAATTCTCTAACATGGGACCATCAACATATAAAGTATGATGTTGATATGGCCTTGACGACCTTGGTCGTTCGGCTTGAAATCCAAGAATGTTCATACTCGTTGACACTAAGCTTAAAATCGTCTAAATTTCATCACTTACACTTTTAGAACTAAAAGGAGAAATTACATCGAGGTCCATACATTTAACACAAAGGACCCTAATATTAAACAAGCAAAACAGTCGGGTTCGGCTCCTTCTCGAGAGTAGCTGATCGAGCCACACTCTTCATACTACTTCATCTTCGATTGTTTGCAAAATATAGCCAAATTTTTCGGTACACAAATTGTTCAATATGGGATCATTAGAATAAAGTATGATGTAGATATGGCCTTGACCTTGGTCGTTCGTATTGAAATACAAGAATTTGGGAAGGAGGGAGTACTACTTGCTTCACGGAAAAAACGAGCGCTCCTCACTTTTGAACCAGCTTGTTGCGGGTGTGCTTGGTGGTTCCTCTTCCTAGAGTATGGAGGTGGAGTAGTGCGGAGTAGGAAGGCTCGTTGGATCATAATGGTGAGCATCCAATGCGATGGGACGTTTTTGTTTTTTTGCTGGCCATATCAACCAATCCCTTGTCCAAGACTTAAGTAGTACTCGTACTTGTACTAGTAGTACTGTGAATGGTGAACTTTAGAATATCCTCCCCCCCCAAATGTTTGTGAAGGAAGTGAAAATTTTGAAACCAGGAAAGTTTGAATTGCTACTCTATTGTACTATAGTAGTAATACTTTTTGCCGCCAAAGACCAAAATGGTTCCCACCAACGCTGCTGACGAACACGCCAGAAACAGACACAGAGCTGCCGACACAAGGCAGGTTGTCGGTCTACGCGTGTACGCAACGCCACTTTGTGAACGAGGGAGAGATCAGTCGTCCGGGGTGTGGGGTGGTGAGGCTGGTCATAGTGGGGAGTAACTTAGTACTAACATGCATATGTTACTAGTCTAAGTTACTACCTCTATAGTGAAAAATAATATAGGTGTGGTATCATGCAAAGCCTCGTTTATTGCAATGTAGACTCATTTTGTCCTGAAATGAGTGATGTTAACATAGCTAGTTACCACAAGGCTCTATTTCATCATCTAATTGCATGCCATGTCATCTAAATGTTTACTGTTGGCAATACATGTAGGACTATGTTACTACTAGCCAAGTTACTCCCACTATGACTAGCCTGATGAGGGAGTGAAGGAGAGAGAAAACACATTTTATTTTGCGTGCATACATATCGTGGTCCTGAAATTTACTCTACTCACTGTACCCTATACCTCGTGTCAGGAACCCATCCCAGCTTTGCTCTGACATCACACCGCCTTCAAATCCTCCTCTTCGCAGCTCTCTCGCTGCCTCCTCTGTGCTCATATAGTCTCTTCTCGCTCTTTATTTTTTAACAGAAAAAAGGAAATAAATTCTTCTTACTTGCTTTTCAGAAAATAAATGCCCGTCACTTGAAAAAATGAAATTGATTATTTTTTCTTTTTAATATCATCGATTGTTTTTAAAAGATGGCCAAATTTGTCGACATGCAAATTCTTGGATATGGGATCATAAGCATAAAGTACATTCTACATAAAGGACCTAAAAAAGGAAAATTACATCGATGTCCATACATTTAGCACAAATGACCCTAAAACTGAGCAAAGAAAATAGTTGGGTTCGGCTCCTTCTCAAGAGAGCAGCTGTTCGAGCCATACTCTTCATACTACTTCCCCTTCGATTGTTTTCAAAATATGGCCAAATCTGTCGCCATGCAAATTTTTGGATACTCGATCATCAGAATAAAGTATGATGTAGAGATATGGCCCCGACCTTGCGGTCGTTCGGCTTGAAATCAAAGAATGTTCATACTTGTTGACAACTATAAGCTAAAATTCGTTTAAATTTCACCACTTACTTTTAGGTTAGAATTTTACACGGTCAATGGGAGTACATTTTACAACAAGGAATTACATCGAGGTCCATACATTTAGCACAAAGGACCCTAATATTAAGCAAGCAAAACAGTCGGGTTCGGCTCCTTCTCAAGAGAGTAGCCGATCGAGCCACACTCTTCATACTACTTCATCCTTGATTGTTTTCAAAATATGGCCTAATTTGTCGGTATGTAAATTCTTGAATATGGGATCATCAACATAAAGTATGATGTAGATATGGCCTTGACCTTGGTCGTTCGTCTTGAAATACAAGAATGGTTCGTACTTGTTGACAGCTGAGCTTAAATTCGTTCAAATTTCACCACTTACTTTTAGGTTAGAAATTTACATGATCGATCGGAGTACATTTTACATCAGAGACCTCAAAAAAGCAAAATTTACATCAAGGTCCATACATTTAGTAGAAAGGACCCTAAAAGGAAAAATTTCTAGTTCGGCTCCTTCTCGAGAGATCAACTGATCTGAGCCAAACTCTTGATACTACTTCCTCTTCGATTGTTTTCAAAACATGGCCAGATCTGCTACCATGCAAATTCCCTAACACGGGATCATCAGCATATAAAGTATGATGTTGATATGGCCTTGAAAACCTTGGTCATTTGGATTGAAATCCAATAATATTCATACTCATTGACAAGTAAGCTTAAAATAATCGTCTAAATTTCACCACTTACACTTTTAGACCTAAAAAGGGGAAAATTACATCGAGGTCCATACATTTAGCACAAAGGACCCTAAAATTTGACCACTTACACTTTTAGGTTAGAATTTTACACGGGCGTGGAAGTACATTTTACCTCAAGGACCTAAAAAGCTGAAAATTACATCGAGGTCCGTACATTTAGCACAAAGGACCCTAAAATTAAGGAGGGAAATCAGTCGGGTTTGGCTCCTTCTCGTGAGAGTAGCTGATCGGGCCATACTCTTCATACTACTTCATCTTCGATTGTTTTCAAAATATGGCCAAATTTTCCAGCATGCAAATTCTTGGAAATGGGATCATGACCTTGGTCGTTCATCTTGAAATTCCAGAATGGTTCATACTCATTGACAACTAAGATTAAATTCGTTTAAATTTCACCACTTACTTTTAGGTTAGATTTTTACATGGTTGGTCGGAGTACATTTTACATCAGGTGCCTAAAAAAGCAAAAAATACATCGAGGTCCATACATTTATCATAAAGCTCCCTAAAAGGAAAAAATTCTGGTTCGGCTCCTTCTTGAGAGATCAGCTGATCTGAGCTAAACTGTACATACTACTTCCTCTTCGATTGTTTTCAAAATATGGCAAAATTTGTCGCTATGCAAATTCTCTCATATGGGATCATCAACATAATGTATGATGGTTGATATAGATGGCCTTGACCTTGGTTGTTCGGCTTGAAGTCCAATAATGGTCATACACGTTGACTAGTAAGCTAAAAAATTGTTAAAATAGCACCACTTGCACTTTTAGGTTAGAATTTTACACGGGCATGAAAGTACATTTTACATCAATGACCTAAAAAGGGAAAATTACATTGAGGTCCATACATTTAGCATAAAGGACCCTAAAATTAAGTAAGGAAAATAGTCGAATTCGGCTCCTTCTCAAGAGAGTAGCTGATCGAGCCATACTCTTCATACTAGTTCATCTTCGATTGTTTTAGAAATATGGCAAAATTTGTCGGGTACAAATTCTTGAATATGGGATCATGACCTTGGTCGTTCATGTTGAAATCCCAGAATGGATCATACTCGTTGACAACTAAGCTTAAATTCGTTTGAATTTCACCACTTACTTTTAGTTTAGATTTTTACACGGTTGGTCGGAGTACATTATACATCAGGGACCCGAAAAAAGAAATAATTACATTGAGGTCCATACATTTATCATAAAGCTCCCTAAAAGGAATTTTTTTTTGGTTTGGCTCCTTCTCAAGAGATCAGCTGATCTGAGCCAAACTCTACACACTACTTCCTCTTCGATTGTTTTCAAAATAGGACAATTTGTCGCGATGCAAATTCTCTCATATGGGATCATCAACATAAAGTATGATGTTGATATGGCCTTGAGTTTGGTCGTTCGGCTTGAAATCCAATAATGGTCATACTCGTTGACAAGTAAGCTTAAAATCGTCAAAATTTGACCACTTACACTTTTAGGTTAGAAGTTTACACGGGCGTGGAAGTACATTTTACATCAAGGACCTAAAAAAGTGAAAATTACATCGAGGTCCATACATTTAGCATAAAGGACCCTTAAATTAAGCAAGGAAAACAGTCAGGTTCGACTCCTTCTCTAGAGAGCAGCTGATCCAGCCACACGCTTCACACTACTTCATCTTCGATTGTTTTCAAAATATGGCCAAATTTGTTGGCATGCAAATTCTTGGATATGGGATCATATGCATAAAGTATGATGTAGATATGGCCTTGACCTTGCCGTTAGTCTTGAAAATCCAAGAATATTGTTCATACTCGTTGACAACTAAGCTTAAATTTGTTGAAATTTTCAAACTTACTTTTAGTTTAGATTTTACACGGTCGGTGGGAGTACATTTTACATCAAGGACCTAAGAAAGGGAAAATTACATGGAGGTCTATACATTTAGCACAAAGGACCCTACAAAGGAAAACTTTCTATTTCGGCTCCTTATCGAGAGACCAGTTGATCTGAGACAAACTCTTTGTACTACTTCCTCTTCAATTATTTTCAAAATATGACCAAATCTGCTGCCATGCAGATTCTATGATATGGGATCATCAGCAGAAATTATGATGTTTATATGGCCTTGACCTTGGTCGTTTGACTAAAATCCAAGAATGTTCATACTCATTGACAAGTAAGCTTAAAATCGTCTAAATTTCAACACTTACACTTTTAGGTTAGAATTTTACACGGTGTGTGGAAGTACATTTTACATTAAGTACCCAACAAAGGGAAAATTACATCGATATCCATACATTTAGCGCCCCCCCTAAAATTAAAAAAGGAAAACGGTCGTGTATGGCTCCTTCTAGAGAGAGCAGCTGATCGATCCATACTCTTCGTACTACTTCATATTCGATTGTTTTCAAAATATGTCCAAATCTATCGGCATGCTAATTCTTGGACATGGCATCATCACCATAAAGTATGATGTTGATATGGCCTTGACCTTGGTTGTTCGGCTTGAAATCCAAGAATTTTCATACTCGTTGACAGCTAAGCTTAAATTTGTTCAAATTTCACCACTTACACTTTTTGGTTAGAATTTTACAAAGATGGTGGGGGTACATTTACACCAAGGATCTAAAAAAGGTAAAATTACACAGAGGTCCATGCATTTAGCATAAAGGACCATAAAATTTAGCAAAGAAAACAATCGGGTTTGGCTCCTCGAGAGAGCATATGATCGGGCCCTACTCTTCATACTACTTCCTCTTCGATTTACAAGAAAGATTTATTATGGAGGGAACTGGGAGTAGATTAGTACTATTCTGAAGGGAATTAGAGCAGAGGAACATGCGTCCGTTTACATCTTATTCAACCTCGCATATATGCTCTATCCCCACTTCTACGCCAAGCGCCGCCGTTCTTCTCCTCCACAATGCCGCTTTCCGATCCTGTTCACCGCATAGTATGAGACTATTTGTTCTTCTTCCTGTCCCGCCTGCCGCCATCGATCTTCCCTATTTTCCAGAAAACCAAATCAAGCCACTGTCCCAACTTCCATCAGCTCCCTTGCGATGCCAGGACCGAGCAAGGACAATGGTGATTCTGAGCTATTCTAGCATGTTTTTACCGAAGGCCCGTGATAAGTTGCTAACGTATCTATAATTTTTGATGTTCCATGCTTGGTTTATATCTACTTTCTTATGTTTTGTCCCAACTTTGGAGTATTTTTATACACTTTCTTGGACTAACCTATTAACAAGATGCCATAATGCCAGCTGCCTGTTTTCTGTTATTTTTGGTTCTAGGAAAGTTAGAAAATGAATATTTTCGGAATTGGACGGGTCAAAAGCCAAAGTCAATATTTCACCGAGGGGGACATGGAGCCATAATATGAGACGAAGTGGGGCCAGAGGGCCGCCACACCACCTGGCCGCGCGGCTAGGCCTGGCCCACGCCAGGGGGTGGTGTGGCCGCCTAGGGCACCCCCTCGGCCTCCCCTTCTGACTATATATTGCCTCCGATACAGAAACTCGAAGGACCCAATCAAAAATCCACGAATGAGTTTGTAGCCGTCATCATCTCCATCCCTAGATCGGGAGGGATCTGAAGCTCTTCCCAGCACCCTGTCGGAGAGGAGAATTCACCCTGGAAGCCTTCTTCATCACCATGCAAGCCTCCGGTGTGATGCGCGAGTAGTTCATCCTTGGACTACGGGACCATTTAGTAGCTAGATGGTTGGTTCTCCTCCTTTGTGCTATCATGTTTAGATCTTATGAGCTTCGTTCATGATCAAGATCATTTATTTGTAATCCTACATGTTGTGTTTGCGGGGATCCGATGGATATTGATATGCAATTTCAGATTGATTATTGATTCTATCATGTCTTTGTTATTTGTGATCTTGCATGCTCTCCGTTGTTAGTAGATATCTTGGCCGAGTAGATGCTAGCAACTCCAAGAGGGAGTATTTATGCTCGATAGTGGGTTCATGCCTCTAGTAATCTAGGGAAGTGACAGAAATCTCTATGGTACTAGATGTGATGTTGCTACTAGGGAGAAAACAACAATCCTTTGTTCATAGAACAATCCTATTGTTTACTTTACAAGCAATGTGTAATGCAATTATCTTTTGCTTGCAACTTAATACTGGAGGGGGTTCGGATGATAACCTGAAGGTGTATTATTATTCATAGATGCAGTTGGATTACAGTCTATGTATAATGTTCTAATGGCCAATCAAATCTCAAAGGAGTCAAGATGATTAGTATATGCATGTATGCTTTCTCGATGTTTGTCAATTGCCCCGCTGTAATTTGTTCACCCAACATGTCATCTATCTTAAGGAGAATCACCACTAGTGAACTATGGACCCCGGTCCTTTCTTTTATAATCAATCTACATTTGTTTAATGTTTTCTGTTTACTTTCTGCAAGCTATTACTTTCTTCCACACAATACGTTTAATCCTTTGTTTTCAGCAAAACCGGTGTGATTGACAACCTCACTGTAAGTTGGGGGCAAAGTTCTATGATTGTGTTGTGCAAGATTCTAAGTTGGCAACAACACCTTGGAGGTGTTTCCTTGCTCCTACTGGTTCGATAACCTTGGATTCATAACTGAGGGAAAACTTGCTGCTGTGCTCATCATACCTTCCTCTTGGGGTTCCCCAACGAGCTCGTTATATTTTGGGCCATCAAGCATATTTTATGGCACTGTTGCCGGGGACTGAAGAACAAGAAGCTCCCACGTCAACCACGCGCCAGCATATTTTCTGGCTCCGTTGACAGGGAGATAAGTACATCTTCACAAGGGGAGTCCCTCATAACCAATCTCTTTACTTTGTTGTTTTTGTTTTTCTTAGTTTATTTCTGCTTTGTTTGCTTGTTTCTTTATCAAAAACACATAAAAAATTAGTTGTACTAGTTTGCTTTCTTTATGAAAAACACAAAAAATTTAAGTCTTTCTATAGTTGTTACCTCTTTCTTAGCACACCATGTTGATCCCTAAGTTCACCCTGAAAGACCTTTCAATAGGTATTGGCTCTATAATTGGAAAAGATAATATTAAAGAATTATTTAATCATGTTAGTAAGCATGAGGATATTGAGGATAGATCCCTTGCAGAACTTGCTCCAAACTATGAAATAGTTGTAGCTTCTTTAGTTCACATGTTTGAAGCTAGGTATGTTAACCTTAACCCCTTAATGCAAGTAATGTTTCTTAAACTTAAAGAAATTGAGGACCCTGAAAAGAGGGATTTTATTCTCAAAACATTGCTTAAAGAATTCTATGATGTTGCTAAGGAAGCTAGAAAAGTCTTTGAACGTTTTAATATGCTAGGATCATGTGTAAATGTTATTGGTACACGAGACAACATGGACAAAACTGAACCTAATGGGGAGGAAATTAAGATACCAATACCTTTTAAACTTGTAGCAATGCATGAAGCCATAGAAAAGAATCTTGATTGGATTGTTCATGAAAACCCATTTGATGAAAATAGTGAACCCAAGAGCATTGAGAGAGGATCCTCTAGAACTTATTTGGATGAGATACCATGCCTTGTTGACGATATTTCAGGTATCAACCTTAATGCTTCTTCATTCGAGAACACTTGATTCTTTTCTTCCTTCTTATGCCTAACTTAAAGGCGTTAAAAAAGTACTTATTGGGAGATAACCCAAAAGTTTTAGATGAGTCTTGGAAGTTATTACCTCTTTAATAATCGCTCCTTACCTTTTTATTTGCTTTTTGTGCCAAGAGTAACCTCTAATGAGAGAGAAGTAATGCTTGGGAAAGTTGTTGTCCCAAAACAGATTTTTGTGCTTCGCTGTAAAAATTCGTGTAAAATCTCTGTACGTAGATTTGAGGCGTGAATGTTTGTCCTTCTTCCCCAGGTTGTTATCTAACTTTCGTTAGTTCAACACGTTTTGATTTGAGCAACAGAAGGTCTTTGAAAAAATTTGGTTTTTACCTACTGGTCTGTCTTGATAGATTTCTGCCATTATTTGCATTTGCTTTTTGTTGATTCCTTTTTGAGTTCTTTTTGGGGAATTGAGATTTTTTAGGGAAGTTCTACAGTAGATTGTGTTTTAATGGAAGTTTTATTGGTGTTGGAATTGAACCCAAAGACTTATTATCTTGAGTGCACTAATGTTGCTAATAAAGATTGTATGAAGTTTTGTATGAACGAAAAATTTCAGGTGTATGGAAAGAGTGATGTAATGAGATGAAGAATGGACTAAATATCAAGCTTGGGGATGCCACGTGTGTTACCCCAAGAAATATCCAAGAAGTACAAGCGTCAAAGCTTGGGGATGCCCAAGGCATCCGCTTCTTCATCAATAAAAATCTCAGGTTTCTTCCAAACACTTCATTTTTATTGTTTCATGCACAAGTTGTGTTGTTCTTGGAGCGTCTTTGTTTTCGTTTTTGGTTTTCGTTTGCTTGGTTTGCTTAGTTTTCTTGAATAAATTGGTTGGACCCCCTCATTCATACATTAGTTTTCAGATAGTTTGGTTTGGATTGGAAAAGAGTAGGAAAAGTTCATGCTTAAGTGGTAAAAGGAGCTTGTTTTTGACTATGGCCTATGCTTTGTCATTTCATGCTTGATATTGTTTTGGCTTTATGCTTAGTGATTATTGTTGTAGCATGACATGTTATAAAAAATTGAGATTGCTTAATGTGCCTTGAAAGAATCGTGCGTTGTTTTAGCATATTAAAGCATAGTATTGTGGTATTCTCCTTTGATGCTTTATTTGGGTTGACTTGGCACATGATCACACCATGTTATGACTATCCCAAGTCACCATAGCCTCTATGATCCTCTAGTTTTCGACTTGTAATATCACTTTATGCTTTAATCAATGATGTTTTGTCGTTTTGCATGATTATGGCCATTATTGCTCTCTTAGTTGGTCGCTCCCAGTCTTTTGCTAGCCTCCAGAACCAAGAATGAGTTCCACTCATGCATCCAACTCCAAAGAAAACCAAGTTATTCCAAAGAGTCCACCATACCTACCTATTAGCATTTGCTAGTCCAAGTATATTCATGTTTTTATCTACCTTCAGAATTAAACTTGTTATGTGAAAATTAGTGATTAAAGCTCTCACAAACTTGATGGCACACTTTACTTTCTTGCACTTAATAAACTTGATCCATTGTGTCCATCTTTGTTGCGTATATGCTTGCGCTTTATAAGTTAAAGTTTGCAGAACCATGTATCATGGGGAACGCTTCCAACATTGCACTTATTATTCCGTTGATATCATGATTCTTTTGCTTATGGATCCCGACGGTGTGAAATAAAAGTGGAACTTGTAAGATCAGTGAGTTTGTATGTGTGTTAGAGAAAAGCCTGGGCCGCTAGCCTAAGCCATGCCAAATCATGGAGGAAACTTGCAGCATAACCATAATGAGCATTCTATGAAGCATCCTCAATAAAAAGCTATGCAAATAGCAAATAAAAAGATCGCTGAGATGCTCATTGTCTACTTGCCTTGTCATTTTGATTATGGGATAGCTCCTGTATCATGTGCAAGGGGTACCTCGTTGGCGGTTCTCTATGATACATATGTACTTACAATGATAAGAGCTTACTTGTGACTAAAGTTGAGTAGCATGAGGTTCGGTACTCGTAAGTAAGGGGCATGAGATTTCAGCTTATAACTTGTCAAGCATATCCCCTTAGTTGTGTCACTTTAACCTTAATAACCTAAAGGTGCTTATGATAGGGGCAATTAGAGCTGAAAGCTAATAAGTACCATAATTTTTGGAAGCTCTTTATGAGACTTGAATCCCTTCTTCCTTCTATGAAGGCCTTTATTTTACTTTTATGTTGAGTCTCCATCTTCTATCTTTATGCACCTATGGAGAGAGCATAATGGCCATTCTTAGTTTAATGTGCATTGTCCCAAGACTTGTTGATTGATGCATAACTTTGATATTGCTTGTCCTTAAACTATTTGTATCTAGTCACCCTTATGAACTTTTAAGGTGTCCCATGCAATTATGTTTTGCTACTCTATGAGGGACAAACTGAATGCCATTATGCTATGTTTTCTTTATGTGAAACAAACAAACATCTTGCAAAGCATTGTTATTCATGAATCTTTTATCTGTGCCTTTTTATGTTACAACATAGTTGCTTTGTCTTATTGTTAGAACTATATCTTTCATGCTATGTTGAAGTACTATGATCCCAGCTATCAATGTTTTACAAATACTTTGATCAAGTTTATGATGGTGCATGTCACCTCAAAACTTATTCTTTCTTTTTATCACTTACCTACTCGAGGACGAGCAAGAGTTAAGCTTGTGGATATTGATACGTTGCTACGTATCTATAATTTTTGTTGTTCCTTACTTGGTTTATATCTACTTTCTTATGTTTTTTCCCAACTTTAGAGTATTTTTATACACTTTCTTGGAATAATCTATTAACAAGATGCCATAGTGCCAGCTGCCTGTTTTCTGCTGTTTGTGGTTCTAGGAAAGTCAGAAAATGAATATTCTCAGAATTGGACAGGACAAAAGCCAAAGTCAATATTTCACCGAGGAGGACACGGAGCTAGAATACGAGACAGAGGGGGCTAGAGGGCCGCCACACCACCTGGTCACGCGGCCAGGCTTGGCCCGCGCCAGGTGGTGGTGTGGCCGCCTAGGGCACCCCCTCGGCCTCCCCTGCCGACTATATATTGCCTCCGATACAAAAACCCTAAGGACCCGATCGAAAATCCACGAAAGAGTCTGTAGCCGCCGTCATCTCCATCCCTAGATTGGGAGGGATCTAAAGCTCTTCCCGGCACCCTGCCGGAGGGGAGAATTCACCCTGGACGCCTTCTTCATCACCATGCAAGCCTCCGGTGTGATGCGTGAGTACTTCATCCTTGGACTACGGGTCCATGTAGTAGCTAAATGGTTGGTTCTCCTCCTTTGTGCTATCATGTTTTAGATCTTGTGAGCTCCGTTCATGATCAAGATCATCTATTTGTAATCCTACATGTTGTGTTTGTGGGGATCCGATGGATATTGAGATACTATTTCAGATTGATTATTGATTCTATCATGTCTTTGTTATTTGTGATCTTGCATGCTCTCCATTGTTAGTAGATATCTTGGCCGAGTAGATGCTAGAAACTCCAAGAGGGAGTATATATGCTCGATAGTGGGTTCATGCCTCTAGTAATCTAGGGAAGTGACAGAAATCTCTAAGGTACTAGATGTGCTGCTGCTACTAGGGAGAAAACAACAATCCTTTGTTCATAGAACAATCGTATTGTTTACTTTACACGCAATGCGTAATGCAATTATTTGTTGCTTGTAACTTAATACTGGAGGGGGTTCGGATGATAACATGAATGTGGATTATTAGTCATAGATGCAGTTGGATTACAGTCTATGTATAATATTATAATGCCCAATCAAATCTCAAAGGAGTCAAGATTATTAGTATATGCATGTATGCTTTCTCGATGTTTGTCAATTGCCCCGCTGTAATTTGTTCACCCAACATGTCATCTATCTTAAGGAGAATCACCACTAGTGAACTATGGACCCCGGTCCTTTCTTTTACAATCAATCTACAACTATTTAATGTTTTCTGTTTACTTTATACAAGCTATTACTTTCTTCCACACAATACGTTTAATCATTTGTTTTCAGCAAAATCGGTGATATTGACAACCTCACTTTAAGTTGGGGGCGAAGTTCTGTGATTGTGTTGTGCATGATTCCAAGTTGGCAACAACACCTTGGAGGTGTTTCCTTGCTCCTACTGGTTTGATAACCTTGGTTTCATAACTGATGGAAAACTTGATGTTGTGCTCATCATACCTTCCTCTTGGGGTTCCCCAACGAGCTCGATATATTTTGGGCCATCAAGCATATTGTATGGCGCCGTTGCCGAGGACTGAAGAAGAAGAAGCTCCCACATCAACCACACGCCAGCAGCCCGCTTGAAGAACTCATAACCAAATGCAACGTCATCACCGCCGCGAGCCTCGCCGGTTCGTCCAAACATCTTCTTGACTCGGCAAAATATAGTGCAACTTTACATGCTTCTCAGCCGTTTGGCCTCCCCTATGTTCTTCATTCTCACCCAACTAAGAAACCATGGGAATGCAACGAGTACTTCGAGGGAAAGGGCACGACATACAAGCTGACGCCACTGTTGGGTAAGCAGTGGGTAGGTGCCTGATAACCCACAAGTATAGGGGGTCATGTGTAGCCTTTTCGATAAGTAAGAGTATCAAACCCAACAAGGAGCTAAAGGTAGGATAAATATTCTCTCAAGTTCTATGAACCACTGATACAACTCTATGCACACTAAACGTTTGCATTATCTAGGAAATAAAACTAGAGCAACAATACGAGTAATAGAGATAGCTTTGCATGATAATAAATAACAAGAAAGTAAAGCTAGTTGCTGTAGCAATAAAATACACTAAACTAACAGAACCATGAGTGTGGAATAGTGGTAGTAATTGTGGTGGCTTTGTCCAAGTTTAAATAGCGAATAGATCCGGTTCATTGTCTTCGATGCAGTTTTCTATGTGGGAGAGGCTAAATATACATGCATTTCACTACTTGGAATTACATGTACTATATGATTGGATTGTTAGAAAACATCCGTAAGTACTAACCAATGCATTAAGGTTTCCCCAACCATAGTCTTAAGTTTAATGGTCCTCTTACTCCCATATGTGCAACGTTCCGATTCGCGTCCTCAGGTTTCTGTAACTCCGGCAGAACTCCCCCTTCCTTTTACACATACTACAAACCCTATGATGTTTAATCCATGCACGCACAAATATAATGGACACCAAAGGACTGTACCATATCAACATACAACTCTAATGAACCAAAGACGTTCAACCATTCAATCTAAGGACAAAGAAACTACGCAATAATGACATAGATCATAGGATTATAACTTATAACATCAAACACCATGTTTACATAGGACGGTATAGAGGTGTGTGGGAGGATCAACCACTGCATACTAGGAGGATTAGGTGATGGAGATGGCGGTGAAGATGGTGCAGAGGGCGGGGGCGGCACGAGGGACTCCATCCCCGCCGTCGGTATCATGGGGGAGCACCGCCCCTTAGCCCCCTTCCTTCATAGCTTCTTGGGAGCCCTCTCCCATGGAGATGGGATCCATGGGGGAGGCAAAAACGTGGCTTTGGTGGCTGCAAATTTGTGGGTGGAGATGCCCTGGGCGAATTATGTTTCCTCCCTTTATATAGCTTCTCGGATTCCCGTCACCTATCTTGGGCTGCAGTAAATCGGGCCTAAAAGGCCCGTCCGGACTCGGAATCAGCTAAATTTTATGTCCAGAACGTTAGCCACGACATTTCCAACAACATTGTAGTTGAAGAGTTTTCCGTTTGATGCCGTCTTCGACCTGAAAAGTGACCATCTTCAAAACAAGTTCTGAGACACATTTCTAGAAAAATCCCAATTTGACTCCAACAAGGTTTCCACTTGTACTCTTGGTAATTCCTACACATCAAAGTGTAAAACAAAAACATTATGCACTTTTGCAACTATTAGTAGGTTAGTCCAAATAAATCATAAACTTTATACAAAAAGGAGTGTCAAAAGCATATTATTAGCATAAAACCATCAAAAATTATAGATATGTTATGGACGTATCGGTGCCCGAATTGTGTGGGTAAGCAGTGGGTAGGTGCCAATGGAGATTGGATCGCCACTGTTGGGTCCGAGTGCAAATGGGAGCTTGTCAATGTGTACACTCATCAACGCGTTCCTCTCCCACAAGTCAATGGTTTGTACCCACCAACAATCTGTTAGCATTCATGCATAATGATCGTCCTATTCTCCTCTGGAATATTGCTATTTGCCGAGCTCCCACAGCTGCGGCAGATTATTTAGATTTCTCTCTTGTCACTATGTTCGACTACTCAATTTTTACCCTTGATGGTGATGAGTATGCATGGACAGTTCTTGAGAACCAGTTCTAGTGCTAATTCAGATACAGCGATGCACTTATCCACAAGGGTCTGGTGTTTGCAGCCACTAAGAGTGGCAGTGTTTATGTCTAGAATCATCTATATTTTGGTAAGTTTGATCCATTCCTGTTCTAAACACTAGCTTCAGTTTTAATGGATGTAAACTAGTGTTGGCTGATTTGGCCGTCATTTCTTTTTGTAGGTCCTATTCTGCTCCCGTCACCACCTGTCGTGCATCTCGAGGAGGACAACCTTGATGCCATAGATGATGACAAGCACGAACCTGGTTTATGTTTCTTAGCAGTATCTGTAGATGAATCTCGCCTTCTTCTTATCCATACCGTGGGCGTTACTAATGAGGAGTTTTATGGTGGTACTTATTATGGTCATGGCAATCCTGTTGCTGATCATAGTGTTGATCGCTGCGGTCGCACTTATTGCACCTATGCTACTGGGTTTGGCTGCAAAGTGTTCTCAAAGGGCACCGTTTACTTGTATCCACCTAAGCCATGGATAGATATTGCTAACCTAGGAGCATATTCCCTTTTCCTTGGATTGAACTATCCGATTAATATTGCGGTAGGTGGTGCAGATGTTGCCCCAGGATATCTGATGAGAAGCAACTGTGTCTCCACCTCCCACCATGCAATAGGACTTGGATATACGCCGTTTCCTGAAATATGCTTCTTCAGTCTAAATACCAAAGAAGCAGTTGTTGGTTTCTCAACCAACGTTGCATGGAAATCTCCGGAGACTCCATTATGGTTCATCCCGAGCATCGCCAATGCCCGCGACTGGAATCAAACTACCGTAAGTAATCCTAATACTATGTAATAGGATAGCTCAGTTTAGATCAAGTGCAGTAGATGGTCTTGCTTTTCTTTTGTAACTTGGCCTTGTCATAAACTCATAATCTAGACAAGGCTTTGGGCATTTTGAGTTGCCTATGGAGGTCACACACAGGCATTGATGTGACAAGAAGGCATGCACACAAAAGCAGACTTGATTGTTAGTTTTGTTTCTTCCAATGATGAGTGTTTGGAGAAAAGGGCAAATTGAATCTGTCACTTTGAAATGCTGCCGAATATGTCCAAGTGCCGCTGAATGTGAACTGGGAATCTATCGATATTTTTCTTTCTTATTGTGTACTGCTAAATCTTTCAAATGCTATTGAACCTGTCAAAAGTTTTGTTCGGTACTTGTTCAGATCGACCGGTCGAGTGCAGAATATGGTCTCACTTTCCTTTTGAATCAGGCCTTGCTACATCTATTGAATTTCAATGTCCGCATTGTTGAATCTATCATTTATTTTGGTCACTGTCTGTGTACTGCCAACTGGTCACTTTGAATGTTGTGCTGACTCTGTCAAGTGCTGCTGAATATCAACCGGGAATCTGTCTGATATTTTCACGGTCTTATTCTGTATGCTGGATCTTTCAAATGCTACTGAATTTTTCAAATGATCTGTTGTTACTATTAGTACAATATTTTGTAGAACGAATTGTGATGTACTGGTACTTGTTTAGATGAAGTGCATCAGATTGTCTTACTTTTCATTTGAAACGTAGCATTGTCACAATTATCTATATTAGTCTTGGGCAGTTTGGGTTGCATATGGGTGGTCACACAGGCATCAACGTAAGGAGGATGTATTCACACAGAACCATACTTCATCGTTAGTTTTGTTTGCTAAGATGGTCTCTTTGGAGAACAGGGTAAACTGATCGTGCGCCAAGTTTTTTTCTACCTTATTCTGTACCAAAAAGAATATTGCTTTTCCCCTCCCTCTTTGAGGTCTTTGTTTCGTATCCGGCTAAGAACATCACAATGCAATTTTTATTAACCAGGAGAAGAAATCTAGTAGCTCATTCGGCCCCTCTCTAGCCCAGAACATTTTTATTCGGTCTTTTCGGGGTTAGGGGACTGCTGACCACATCCCAGTGAAATTTGAAAAAGGATCGTATGGAGCATAGCGGAGAACATATTAATTCGGCCTTTTAGGGATCAGGGGACTGCTGAGCACAACCCATTAAAATTTGAGAATGAAGCCCATGGAGCATAGCCTATGGAGTATAACCCACGTAGAGCATCATATGTAGAATAGGCAAATTCTTTTTAATTCGGCCTTTTAGGCATTGCCCCCCACCTCTCAAAATAAATAAAAAACTTTGCCTACCCATGTTTTTAAGAAAACACTCCATTATGTGGCATTTTATATTTTGAGATGCCAGAAGCGATGCTCTTTTATATTTTAAAAGAGATAAACATAGACACACAAAATATTTTTAAAAAGACTAATATATAAATTGTAGTACTAATAAAAGTTTAATGATATTTATTCTGTAAATATCTTTGTTGTAGTGGCAACGCACTCATTTTACGTTTATTTGATTTGAAGGACTTTTGTTCGAATTGTATCTTGGCTTTACATTTTTTTTCTTCTAGCAATATCGCATTACTGATAGGATGACATCACGGCTCGACCAGCATGCAGCGTCCCTAGAGTTTGTTTTGAGGGTGGGTTCGAAAAATAGTTTAAATACTTGTACAGAGAGGGTCGCATCAGGGACCCACCAGACAGAACATACAAGGCTGCATCAAGGACCCACTAGCCAGAACATGCCAGAGAGGCTGGCATAAGAGCCCCAGCAGTAAGACCATACATGGCCGCCATAGTGAAAACAACGGACACGGCCGAAAAAAGTCCATCATACACAGGTTGCACTTACAGAGAAGCGGACATGTCGGACCCAGCAGGCCCAAGCATAGCCCATGAAATTAGCCTATCAACCCCAAGCATAGCCCAATACCTTCTAATTCGGCCTTTTCGTGGTCTTATGGCCACCGACCATAGCCCATTCAATTTAGGAGATTCCAGGAGGCATGACGAATAGGGCATGATGAATAAGTTCTAAAGAATGCATACTTCTTAGTAAGGCCATGGAATATAACCCATGAAGAATAGGTCATCCGCCCTGAGTTAGCCCAGAATATTTTTAATTCGACCTTTATGAGCATTTTTTGTACTCTGAGGCTGACATCTGGGATCCGAAAAAACAGTGCAACATACACACGTTTCTTTCAAATAATGGCTGTCAGCTAGGACCCAGCATAGAAACATTTTCTACACAGAGGTGGTTGACATCTGGGACCCAGCAAGTTGCCAAGGTCAAAACAGCAGACATGGCCAACAAAAAGTCCATCATATGTGGGACCCAGCAGCACGACCTTATATAGATGCTGCATCGAGCAACGTAGCCAGTTCGAAATAGGGAGGCGCGGGCGAGAAAAAGTTCAGCATGTACACGTTTCTTGTAATGAGAGGCTGAAATCGGGGATCCAGCAGCATGAGCAAACGGCAGATTCATCGAGCAATGCTATCTAGTTCGGAACAGGGTAGCGCTAGAGAAGAAAAAAATTCCATCATACCCATGATTCTTCTAATGTGAGGCTGACATAAGGGACTCACCAGCCTGAATAAATGGCTGATGCAGCGAACAACACTATCAAGTTCGGAACACGAAGGTGTGACAGAGGGTAAAATATCCATCATACACCCGTTTCTTCTAATGAGAGGATGACATGTGGGGCCCAGCATCGTGATTAAATGGTAGATGCATCGAACTGCGCTATCAAGTTCGAAATAGGGTAGATCGAGCGAAGAAAAAAATCCATCATACACATGTTTCTTCTAATGAGAGGATGACATGTGGGGCTCAGGAGGTTGGTTAAATGGTAGATGCGTTGAGCCACGCTATCAACTTCGGAATGGGGTAGCACTAGCGAAGGAAATAATTCCATCATACACACGTTTCTTCTAATGAGAGGATGACATGTGGGTCCCAGGGTTGATTAGACGGTAGATGCATCGAGCAACGCTATCAACTTCGGAATAGGGTAGCGCGAGCAAAGAGAAAAATTTCCATCATACACACTATCCTTCTAATGAGAGGCTGACATGTGGGACCTAGCAGCCTGACTAAACAGCAGACGCATCGAGTAACGTTATCGAGTTAAAATCAGGGAGGCGCGACCGAAAAGTATGGTCTGCTAGAGACACTGACATCCGGGACCCACACGCCTCAAAATACTTTAGCGAGTCAACATCGTGTGAGGAAACGAAAATCTTGCTTCTACCACGCGCTGGCCGAGCTTCCTCCATGTTTTTAGCAGATCCATCATAGTAGAGGGCTGTGAAACCAGAAAAAAAGTTTTCCATCGGCCACGGCCGAGCCGAGAATTTCGTCGCGGAAGACGCCTTCTACGATGACCTTCGGGCCAAGTCATTGCGGAAGGAAAATTTTATTGTAGTGGTTGCTCAACCTACAAGTCATATAGCAAATGTCCTTCCTCGATAAGGAAAAGACCATTAGGCAAAGGAGCGGGGTAGATACGCCTAGCTCCAACAATATGCAGGTAATAAACACCACCTCTCCTAGTGAGCATTCCACAAGCTATTAAAGTAGAGAAACCAACACGTCGCTCACCTAGGATAGGTTGCAACTCACCTAGGTTGATGCCTAGGGCAGTGGCAAGCACGGTGATGACGCCTCCACCTATGATTGGTCTTGGCTTTGGGAGGATTGGTGCTCCAGGTAGCGCACAAGGATTGCACCCAAGTTGAGTGACAACTTGTAGTTGTTGAAAGAAGCCTTTGCAAGGACTAAGATGTCCTCCTCATTGAGTCTTGTGAACTCATTACATGCCTGCAAGGTGTTAGCAATAACATAGAACAAGTAGCGAATTACAGGATGTTGAATATTCTTCCCCTTGCTCACTCTAGAAGTGAAACTCATTCTATTGTAATATTGTTCAGGGGAAGGGTCTAAGCCAGTAAAGGATGCGCGCAAGTCATTATCATTATTGTTTGGCAAATTAAAGCATGCGCACCATTCATCTAGTGATAAAGTGTAATTGTTGTTCATAAGCCAGAAACAAATCTGGTTCTCTCCCTGCCATAGTTTAATGGCGCTTTGCAAAGAACTTAAAAATTCAATGGTTAACCAGCGATAAGTAGGCACACCATTGAATACAAAGTTTTGCAGGCCAACCCTATTGCAAAGTAATTTGAAGTCATTAGAAATACCAAGTTGGTTCAATATAATGGGGCAAGCCCAATTTGTTGCCTTCACTTTTCGGTTCTTGATCCTGTCAAAGCGATCATGTTGGAGCTCATTCCTGAACTGTATCCCCATGCGTTCTTAAGCGACAGCCCGAGAAGCGCTAGCAGCGGCACGAGCACGAGTTTGGGTCCTTGTGTTCATCATCTAAAAATAACAAGGAAAGATAAAAATAAAACTTTATGATTCAACAATAAGAATAACATATTCCTCATCATAGCACACTAAAGAATCTCCTCAAAATAATAATCTAGGCAAGAGAATCATGGCAATTAGTTTATAGTAGGTCTCATGCTAGATTTATAATGACGATAGATGGAAGATGAATTCGCAAAAATTAATTGGAGGATCGAAGGAGAAACATACCGTAGATCACTTGTGTGCGAGGAAATCGAACAAAATTGAATAGAGATGAAGATCTCTTGAGGTTTTGAGAGAGTTTGGGGGTAGAAGAAAGAAAAAGGATTGAAGTTTTGGGGTTGGAGGTACCTCCCGTGGCGTTTTTGTGGTCGAACGCAACTATACGGGCAAACTATAAAGCCAGAACAATGTGTTCCTGCCGTACTGTTGGCCCACTGTCAAAATTTTAGGGTTTCCACCTGGCGGCACAGTTATACGGCCAGAACTATACGGCTGGAACAATATGTTCCCATCAAATAGTTGGTCGTCAAACCGTCTATACCTGGAAAAGAATTTGTATGAAAGCATCGATATCTATACGACCGGAGTTATATGGCTGGAATTTTTATTCCCACCGTATAGTTGGTCGTTAAACCATCAGTACTTTTGAAAGAAAAATTGTCGATGGCAAAAGTATCTATACGGCCGGAATTTTTATTCCCGCCATATAGTTGGTCGATAAACTCTCTATAGCCATCAAAAAAATTCCGTTTCTTCAAAAATTACTTATTATTCTGAAACTTAGCAAAATACCTTGTTTTTGACAGAAAGTTGACAGTAAAAATTGTCGACCAACAACAACATGTATATAACAGGATTTTTAGTACTACCAAACTTTTTCTCCTCAACTGGACTTTTCTTGCACTCTTGATTAAACATAAACTTAAACTAAAACTTAAAAACTTTATTCAAACCTTTATTTCTCATGGGTTGCCTCCCATACAGCGCTCTTTTATGGTCAATAGCTTGACCTTGATGTTGCTCACTTACGCCAGATGAGTGGAACACCCACTCCAAAATAGTTGTCCTTCAAAGTGATGTCCTCCTTTTCATCATGCTTGGATTTCTTCTTCCTGGGAAATGAATAACAAAAGGATCCCCCGAAGGCAATTGAAGCTTCATGTTCCCTTCATGGAGATTAATCAAAGCCTTAATAGTTCTTGAGAAAGGACAACCTAATATAATAGGAGCAGTAGCATCTTCATGCATGTCAATAATAACAAAATCAATAAGAGTAGGACAGCCTTTAATGTATACTAAAGTGTTCTCCATAATTCCTACAGCTTGTTTGTAGGCAGAATCTACAAGATGTAATTTTAACTCGATGATTTCAAAAGATCCAAGATTTAACTTATTAAAAATACTATTTGGAATTGTTGAAACACTTGCACCTAGATCGCAAAGTGCAGCTATCTCATTGGTCCCAATTTTAATCTTAATAGTGGGCTCAAAAATATCATCAAGCTTGACAGGTAATTTTTCAGCAATTTTCTTATATTCTTCTTCAAGTTCAAGTACCTTTATTGGTACCTGATTAACGAAGTGTTGATACATGGCTTCATCATTTCCTTCACTTACCTGAATCTTGATGTTGATCCTTTTTACAAGATCTTCAAAAGTGTAACTTGGTGAGGGAGCATTACTATAATCAAGTTCTTTAAGCTCCTCCCTTTGGATTCTCATCATTTTGAGGTCATCAACAGGATTGGGCTCAGCTTTACCTGCAATTTTAGCTACAATGAGAGTTTTACTCTCGGTTATCTTACCTAGATGTGCCTCAACAATCCTCGTTATTTCTTGGAGGGCATGCAAATCATTCCTCAAACTTATAGCTTGGTTAGATAATTTACCAAGCATATCATCATGGTTCTCTGTTATTTAAAAAAGGATATTGTTTTGCTCATTTTGCGAATCTATGAAAGATTTAAGTGTTTCTTGGAGACTACCATTACTTGATCCCATATTATTATTAGAGTTACCTGTAGGACTAGAATAATGTTTTTGAAAATTAGGATTATAATTCTTCTTCCAAGCAGGGTTATAATCATTACGAGCTATGAAGTCTACCTCTTCAATATTAGTTTCTAGGATAGCTCTTACCTAGGTTTCCTTACCTTTTACGGCTAATATGATCTCATGCAGCTTAGCATTGAGTTCTTCATTTTCTTGTGGTGAGACGGAGTTCACCTTCTTTGTGTTTGATCTTTCCACGTGCCATTGGGCATGGTTGTCTTGCATATTGTCTAGTAGCTGCTTTGCTTCGGTAATATGTTTACCCATAAATGTTCCTCCAGCTGCAGTATCAAGCATAGACTTAGATATAGGATTAAGAGCATTATAAAATAAATGGAGGATTAACCAATCTTCCATCCCATGTCTGGGACACTTTCTCAAGCAATCTTTCATCCTCTCCCATGCAAGCTCTAGTGGCTCATGCTCTTCCTGTCTAAAACCAGTAATATTAGATCTTAGTTGCATAGTCTTTGAAGGTGGGAAAAAATTTAGTCATAAATAAAGAAGTACATCTTACCCATGATGTAATAGTATTTCTAGGCAAAGATAGCAACCATTCTTTTGCTCTTCCTCTAAGAGAGAAAGGAAATAAGTGCAATTTGACCGCATCGGGGTCAATATCTTTTATTCGCATCATGTCACATATTTCAGTGAAAGTATTCAAGTGCATACCTGCGTCCTCAACAACTGAGCCTCCAAATTGATTCAATTGAACCAAACTTAAATAATGGGGCTTAATTTCATAGTCATCAGCAGCAATTGCTAGCTGAGTAATAGGAGTACGCAAATAATCAGTATTGGGAGTTGCAAACTCCCCAAGCTTCTTTTCAGCCATATTTCCTATGTTTTTGGGTTTTCTTAAATAGAGACTTATGATAATAATAAAAACAAGAATTTAAAGACTAACTATTTTTTTTTGGTTTTTCAAATAAAGACTGAAAGCAAACTAACAAAATTAGAAACAAGAATTAAAACTAGCAAGGTTCCTACTAACCTCACCAGGGTAGCTATTGCTTCCCCGGCAACAGCACTACAAAAAGGGTTGATACCTTCGATTCGTATTACGAATGTAGTATAGCTCTTTTCCCTAGTAGACCTAGGTTTATCGAATCCTCGAGAAGCAGAAGCATAGTGAAGTTACTTTGATGGACCTTCGGGAGTTCTAGAATTCCTTTTGTGTTTTTACCAGACCAAGAGTTTGCGTCTTTTTGTTGTTGTCAATGATGGAGAGAGAGGGCCTAGGGCGTTTGGTTTCACCTGTAGCTGTGCAAAACATCTGATCGGAATACAAAATAAAAATAAAGTATTATGTAATTGTTAGAGCAAGATAAATTATATGTGGACAATGCATCCATAATTCCTATTGCCTCTGCAACCGCTTATAGTAATAACCTACTAGTCTCATCCATAGAAGAAAGAGAGATAATGATATGCATAGTGACGTCACCGTTAATCCCAAGTAAATCCCGCACATACAGCTGTACTACCCCTTCTGTCACTGGGGTTCCCAACCTGTAGATTAGTCATTACTCATACCCCCTATACCTAGCTCAATCCTCAGGGTCTTGGGTACCTGACAAGTCCTTAGATGGAGGCAAGAGAGGATACAATAATCATCATGTCATACAAACTAATACATGATCCCATCTATGATAAATAACATGCACAAAAGCTACATGGCTAGGCCGAAGCCCTTAGTCCAACAAGAATTACTCACACATATAGATGAGATCAAAGATCATAAACATTGTAAATCATGAGATTCATAACAAATAGTCTTACAATGTTACCAATCGAAGAAGAGATCTACTATTACAAGTGGTGGAATATGGCTATGGTGGTGGAGAGATTAGTTCTATGTCTATTCCTCCGGCAGCTCTTCGGTGTTGTGGATGGAGACCTAGAGGCGGCTGATGGTCTGTGTGTCACCCTTTTCTCATCGTCCGAGGCCTCTTTATATAGGGGCCCCTTCACGGAAGTTGTTATGTTTGACCTAGCGGTGTCGATGGCAACTATACGACCACAACTATACGGCCGAAATTTTATTCCCGTCGTATAGTTGGTCGTTAAAGCGTCTGTCTCCACTTCACGACTCCTGGTTTCTTCGAGTCGTTGGATATCTCGTGTCTTTGACTTTAATGTAGTGATTCCCATCATCAAACGTCATTATCTACACATGGGAAATAGAAACAAAGGATTACGTACGCCTTTGATCATTAGGCATTAGTGACAGGATTTGGAGAGATATTTTATCAAAAATATGAATAATATCCAGTTTAAATATTGAAGTAGATGGCTATATTTCAGAGCCATCAAGCCCATATAGCTCTGGCCATATAGTTGGTTCCGGGCAAATATTTCCAAATATCTCGAGTCTAGGTCGATTAAGTTACCGACTTGGAACCGACAAAACTGTTTTTTTAAGCATCAAAATAAAAAAGGACGTCCAAAAATGTCTGAGAGTTTAACGACCAACTATATGGCGGGAGGATTTTTCTGGCCATATAGTTGCGACCGTATAGATCCAGACATCAAAAATCGAAAATGTCCGAGAGTTTAACGACCAACTATATGGCCGGAGATTTTTCTCCGGCGTATAGTTGCGACCGTATAGTTTCCAGACAACAAAACAATTTCGCAAAGAAGGTACAGAAGGTTTAACGACCAACCATACGACCGGAGATTTTTGTCCGATTGTATAGTTGCGACCATATAGTTGGTAAAAACCTTCAGAATCTTCAAAAAACATGAGGAATTCAAAGGCAAAAATTTCAGGAGTAAAATTTGTGAAAAAATCACTTATTTGAGTAAGAACACTTACCTTGAACTTACCGTTTACTTATTCGGGGATGCCAAGCTCCTCGAACAACAAATACTTCTTCTCTTTTGGAGGAATTGACCTTAGTTCATTTAATAATTCTCGTAAATTAAAATCACCAAGGCTAAAGTTCCTCTCAAGTAGATTGGTGTCTTGCTGGGCAAATATGGACACTGCATCCAACAACTTTATTTCTTTCCTCTGCATAATCTGCAACTCAAATTCTTGAAGTAAAAGGATCCAATGGATCAGTCTTGGCTTATGATTTTTCCTCTCAAGGAGTTCTTTTAAACCACCACGATCCGTATGAACTCTTACTTTTGCATCAACTATGTAAGAACTAAATTTATCACAAGAGAAAAATACAGCAAAAAGTTCCCTCTCTTCCTTAGGATAATTCTTCTGAGCACTATTGAGAGTTCTACTAGCATGATGTGTAATATTAAATATGCGACCTATATGTTGTCCTAGAGTTACTCCTACAACATCATCACTAGCTTCACATATTAAGTCAAAAGTCATATCCCAAATAGGTGGTTTAATGATAGGAGCATGGGATAAAGCATATTTAAGTTTATCAAAGGCTACAAGACATTTGTCATCAAAGTTAATTCTTACTCCCTTTTGCAGAAGGTTAGTCAAAGGTTTAGATATTCTAGAGAAATTCTGAATGAACCTTCTATAAAAACCCACATGACTAAGGAAACTTCTTATACCTTTTTATATCCCTAGGTTGTGGCATTCTCTCTATGGCCTCAACCTTAGCTCTATCCACTTCAATTCCCTTAAATGATACCTTATGTCCAAGGACTATACCTCCATTGACCATAAAATGGCACTTCTCCCAGTTTAGAACAAGATTGGTTTCTTCGCAACGCTGCAAAACTCTTTTGAGATTATCCAAGCAACTAGTAAACGAAGTTCCATAGACAGAAAAGTCATCCATAAATACTTCCATTATCAATTCTATAACATCCGCAAAAATAGCAGTCATGCATCTTTGAAAAGTAGCTGGAGCATTACATAAACCAAAAGGCATACGATGATAAGCATGTAAACCATAAGGGCTAATGAAAGTTGTTTTAAGTTGGTCATCAGGATGAACAGCTATTTGAGAAAAACCAGAATATCCGTCCAAGTAGCAAAAATGTGTGTGGTTTGCTAACCTTTCTAAAGTTTGACCTATGAACGGTAAAGGATAGTGATCTTTCCTAGTTTCTTTATTCAATTTACTGAAATCTATACACATCCTATGTCTAACAACAGTTCTAGTAGGTATCAATTCATTGTTTTCATTAGGAACAATAGTAAAACCGTCCTTCTTAGGGACACAATGAACATGACTTACCCATTCACTTCCTTTTACAGGATAGATTATACCTGCGTCCAATAGGTGTACTATTTCTTTTATTACTACTTCCTTCATTTCGGGATTCAATCTACTATTAAATTCCGCAACTGGTTTAGCACCTTCCTCCATGAATATTCGATGGAAACTATCATGGGACTAATGCCCTTCAAATCATCCATGGAGTACCCAAAGGCCTTGCAATGCTCCTTAAGTATTTTCATGAGTTCTTCTACTTCATCTCCTGAAAGTTTAGCACTAATAATAACAGGAGATTTATTTGTATCACCTAAAAATCTGTATTTAAGATTATCTGGTAGAGTCTTCAATTCCAGGGGTGGTAATTCCTCGTCCCCTCGCTTTTCTTGCTCTTCGAAAGCCTCAACTATGTTACAGAAGTCTCTTCATCAAGTTCAACTATGTTACAATGTGCATACATAGCCATAATTGCTTCCTTGGTTACCTCTTCATCTATGGTTTCTTCCAGATGTTCTACAACTTCTGGCATACTTTCCTCTTCCTTTTTCTCATGTTGCTTTGACCTGTTCATATTCAAAAATATGCTTCTGTGCAGTGTTAGGGAAAGGTATCTCATATATTGGTTCTAGGGAGGCTAGTGTTGCTTTAACTTCTGTTTTCTTCTCAGGTTCGGGTGGTGGATCATACTTGACCAAACCCTCTTTTGGAGATTTGATGTGTTCTGTAAAAGATTTAACAACATGCAACAAATCTGAATCCAAATAAAGTTCTTTATATAATTCTTTAACATGGCCCTTTTTATTATAGTCATGAATACAAACATAATCTATTTCTATGCCTCCTTCGCTTCCTAGACCAAAATTCCATGAGACTCTATGATCACGAATTCTGTTAAGTAAAGTCCAAGCTTTAATTATAGGAAGATTCATAAAGGCTCCTTTCGCGAAAGAGTCTAGTTCAATTTTATTAGGTTCAATTAAACCACCATAAAAGATATGCAATAAATACCATTCAGGCAAATCATGATGAGGACATAGATTAAGTAAATCTTTAAATCTGATATAAGATCTTACTAGTCCTTCATTAGGATGTTCCTCCAAGTCATTATAAGACGCCTGATTCCAAGAGATTTTGATAATGGATAATATTTTGGTAGAAACTCACTGGCTAAATTATCCCAAGTAGTAGTGGCTCGGTGTTGATGTGGAGCTCGTTGGGGAACCCCAAGAGGATGGTATGACAAGCACAGCAGTAAGTTTCCATCCGTTATGAAACCAAGGTTTAATCGAACCAGTAGGAGCAAGGAAACACCCCAAAGGTGTTGCTAGTTGAGCCTTGGCAGGGCGCACTACCTGTCAAAATCATAGCCCACAGTCAAAAACAAGCTCTCTTTACCACTTAAGCATGAGCTTTCCTACTCTTTTCCAAACCAAACCAAACTATTTGAAAAACAATGTATGAAAGAGGGGGTACAACCAATTTATTCAGCAAACTAAGCAAACAAAAGCAAATGAAAAACCAAAAGGAAAACGAAAAAGAAGACGCTCCAAGAACAACACAACTGTGCATGAAACAATAAAAATAAAGCATTTGGAAAAAACCTGGGATTTTTATTGATGAAGAAGGGGATGCCTTGGGCATCCCCAAGCTTTGACGCTTGTACTTCTTGGATATTTCTTGGGGTGACACGCGTGGCATCCCCAAGCTTGAGCTTCAGTCCATCCTTCATCTCATTACTCATTCCTTCCATACACCTGAAATTTTTCCTTTATACAAAACTTCACACAATCTTTATTAGCAACATTAGTGCAATCAAGATAATAAGTCTTAAGGTTCAGTTCTAACACCAAATAAACTTCCATTAGAACACTAGCTACTTTAGCACTTCCCTCAAAAATCTCAATTCCCCAAAAGAACTCAAAAAGGAACCAGCAAGAAGCAAATGCAGAAAATGGCAGAAATCTGTCAAAACAGACCAGCAGGTAAATACGAATTTTTTAGAAAACCTTCTGTTGCTCAAATCAAAAAGTGTTGAACTAATGAAAGTTAGATAACAACCTGGGACAGAAGCACAAATAATTACAGCTCAATCCGACGTACAGAGCGCTGTCAGGAATTTTTACGGTGAAGCACAGAAATCTGTTTTGGAACAGCAACTTTCTCAATCATTACTTCTCTCTCATTAGAGGTTACTCTTGGCACAAAAAGCAAATAAAAAGGATAAGGATAGGTTATTACAGAGGTAAGAACTTCCAAGACTCAACTAAAACTCTTGGGTTATCTCCCAACAAGTACTTTTTTTTAACGCCTTTAAGTTAGGCATAAGAAGCAAAAACTAAAATGGATAGAATAGAAGTAAGCGGAGATAATCATGTTGAAAACATTGTTTTGTTCAGTGAAATCCTTTTGTTAACAAGGTTGATCAGGTATTGTTACTAAAACAATTCCATATGAGACAAAACTTTGTATCCCACTAATGATTATGTTACCTCAACCTTGATAGCAATGGTCTCAATCATAGTAGTTTCAAATTTTTCTCTTCGTATGGGACAATATATTTCTCCAACTTGAATGCCCTCAACATGTTCAATTGAATTCAAACCATAAGTCCTTTCCATATTCTTGAGGAAATAGACAATGTGTTCATTGAAGGTCACCTTCCCTTGATTACAATTAATAACAGCTCCTGCAGTATTTAAGAAAAGGTCTCCCAAGAATAATAGACATATTATCATCTTCAGGCATAAAAGTTTGAGAGGATGCTCTCATAATAAATATGAGTTGAAGTAAAAGAGAGCATCAAGAAGCAAATCCAAAACACATTTAAGTCTAACCCACTTCCTATGCATAGGAATCGTGTATGCAAATAAATTTGCAAAGAACAAAGTGACAGGCATAGGAAGATAAAACAAGAGGAACTTCAAAACTTTCAGCACATAGAGAGGTGTTTCAATACCATGAAAACTTCTACAACCATATTTTCCTCTCTCAAAATAATTTTCAGTAGCCTCATGAATAAACACAACAATATAACTATCACATAAAGCATGTTTTTCATGATCTATAAGCACTAGAGTCTTATCATAAACATTTTCAAAGGAAACCTCGGGAACATAACATTCATCCTTCTTTAGTAAGCATGGAGGATAATCAAATAATGTAAGGGATAAAGAGTTACTCTCATTAGAAGGTAGGCATGGGTAGCTAATCCATTCTTCCTCCTTTTGTTCATCACTCTCCTCCTCTTTTTCATCTAATGAGATGTCAGGTTCATCAATTTCTTCTTCCATAGGAGCCTGCAAGGCATTAGTCTCTTCCATAGGGTCCTGCAAGGCATTAGTCTCTTCCATTTGTGGAAAGCATCTATTAAAATACTCAAGAATAGGGCCATTTTTATCCTTGTAATTATCAAAGCAAAATTTAAGTATACCATAAACCTCATACTTATAAGGTGAATCATCAATATTCTCAAGCAAATTAGCAAGTTCAAAGGCACCCTTCTAAGCAATAAATTCTTCAATTTGTTCCGCATCATAAAAGTCATAAATTCCTTTAGCATAGGAAGATATGGTATCATTATCATTATACTCACATTGAAAAGGGAGGTGTTTATACCTCTTTCTGCAACGAGACTCATCACAGCAATAAGTAACATTATAAGTAGAGCACACGTTTCAAGCAATGGTATACAATCTATCAATTTGTCCCCATAAGTGTTTCCCTTTTTGTGACAAGCGGTGTTCCTTATAATAATATTTTTCATCTTCCGTGAACCCACCTTGCCAATAAGATTCAGTTTCAAAGAAACCAACCATTGACAACAAGCATGATAAAGCAAGACAATAACAGACCAACGAAAATAACAACTAGAGTAGGAACTAATTTTTTTGTAATTTTTTGATAAAGAAACAAGCAAACAAGGAGAAAATAAACTTAGCTTGAACAATAGTGATTCCAGGTGGACTTGATAAATAAAGCTATGCTCCCCGGCAACGGCGCCAGAAAATAGTCTTGATGACCCACAAGTATAGGGGGTGTATCGCAGTATTTTCGAGGGAAGTGAAACCCAATTTATTGATTCGATACAAGGGGAGCCAAAGAATATTTATAAGCCTTAACAACTGAGTTGTCAATTCAGCTGCACCTAGAAACAATCTTGCTCACAACAGTTTATCAGTAGCAACAGTTTTGTAGTAGGAATTGTAAAGTAACAGTAGTAGCAAAACAAAGACAGTAGTAACAAAAGCAGTAAACAGTGGGATTCGAGTGCGGTAGGCATAGGGATGGATGGGCGGGGCGTTGCATGGACAAGACAATTCACATAGCAATCAGAACATAGGGAAATTGCAGATAAATAAGATAAAGCATCCAAGTACTAGACAATCCTAGGCATGTGTTCTATATATAGTCATACGTGCTCGCAATGAGAACTTGCACAACATCTTTTGTCCTGCCAGCCCGTTTGCAGCGGGGCCTCTAGGGAACTACTGGCAATTAAGGTGCTCCTTTTAATAGAGCACCGGAGCAAAGCATTAACACTCCATGAACACATGTGATCCTCACATCAAAGCCTTTCCCTTCCGGCTATCCCGATTCTGTCACTTCGGGGCCATAGGTTCCGGACAACAACGTGTGTATACAACTTGCAGATAAGACCAAGAACAATACTATCATAATGAATCAATAATAAGTTCAGATCTGAAATCATGGCACTCGGGCCCTAGTGATAAGCATTAAGCACAACAAGTCGCAACAAAGTCATAAAGCACTAATAAAAGATACTAGGGACCATGCCCTAACAATCTGATGCCATTACATGATCTCATCCAATCCCTACCATCCCCATAGCCTACATCGGGGGATTACTCACTCATAGAGGGGGGAAACATGGATGGTCGATGGAGATGATGGTGGAGATCGATGGAGATGGATCCGGGGGCACTTCCCCGTCCCGGCAGGGTGCCGAAACAGAGACTTTCTGTCCCCTGAATCTCCCCTTTGGTGGTGGTGGTGCAGCAGAACTTTTCGTGGAAAAACGTCGAACCTCGTGAAGTTTTTAGGTCAGAAGGCTTCTTATAGGCGAAGAGGGAGACCGAGGGGGTGCCTGGGGCCACCACACCAGGCCCTGGCGCGGCCAGGCCTATCCCGCGCCTAGGGGGTGTGGCCATCCCCTGGCCCTCCTCCGTCTCGTATTCTGGCTCCTGGAGTCTTCTGGAAAAATAGGCACTTTGGCTTTTGTCCCGTCCAATTCCGAGAATATTCATTTTCTGACTTTCCTGGAACCAAAAACAGCAGAAAACAGGCAGCTGGCACTATGGGTCTTGTCAATAGGTTAGTCCAAGAAATCATATGAAAAGTACTCCGAAGTGTGGACAAAACAAAAGAAAGTGGATAAAACCAAGCATGGAGCATCAAAAATTATAGATACATTTGCAATGTATCACTGGGTCATCGACACCGTCATAATAGTGGAGCAGCAAGAGGAAGGTAAAGAGCGACTCGTACACTACCTCAGTGAGGTACTCACCGACTCGAAGCAACCCTACCCTTAGTAGCAAAAACTAGTGTAAGCTATCTTTCGAGCCCATCGATGACTTCCCCACTACTTCCAAGAGCACCCAGTCATGGTTGTATCCTCTGTACCACTGCAAGACATCATTCACAAGAGCGATGCGACTAGGGGAATCACTAAGTGGGCCATTTAAATTGGCATCCACAACATCAAGTACGAGTCCAGCTGGGCCATAAAGTCGCAGGCCCTCGCGGACTTCCTTGTCATCTAGGAAGAAGCGTAGCATCCCAAGTTGCTGCTGCACAACCACTGCTAGACCCTATACTTCGACAGGTCCAAGAACTCAGAAGGCTCACGCACCGACATCATCCTCATTTCACCAAAGGGAGACAAGCTCCACTACCTTCTACATATCAACTTCACGCCCTACACCAACAACATGGACGAGTACGAGGTGCTCCTCCACGACATGCGAGTCACCATGGAGATGAGCGTCAACTGCCTCAAGTGCTATGGCAACTCCGACCTAGTCGCTAGACAATTCGCCAACACCTGGGATATCGTTAACCCCAACATGATCCCCTACCACAAAGTGGTTGACCAACTCGGTGGCCACATTGCTGGACACTCCGTCGAGTGGGTCGACATACGAAAGAACAAGGAAGCCGACTGGCTATCGTGAATCGGCACATCCCGCCAAGTGCTTTCGCCATGTGTCTTCCTTGACATCATCGACCGCCCCTCTATACCTCCACCCAATGAGATCAATGTCTAGATCCCGCTCAACCCCAAATCAGCCCTAGTTGCAATCGTCACCAAGACGAGCGAATGGACCGAGGCCTACATCACCTTCCTCAAGCACCATATTCTACCCAAGGACGAGACCGAGGCTTGCATGATTGTGCGCTGTTACAAATCCTTTGTCATGATCAATGACGAACTCTTCAAGCGCAGCGTGGCCGGCGTGTTCCAGTGTTGCATCTCACTGGAGGACGATCATAAAATCATTTATGAAATCCACACTAGGGACTGCGGCCACCACACCGGGGCACAATCGCTAGTCACCAAGGCCATGTGCCATGGCTTCTACTAGCTCACCACCCATGCCGACGTAGTCGACATCATCCAACGCTATGTCTGGTGCTAGAAATACGCCAACCAGACACACCTCCCTAGATTGACATTGAAGACAATACCCATCACTTGGCAATTCGCCGTATGGGGAATCAACATGGTGGGATGAGGCGAAACCCATCAAGACATCCGGCTTCACCAACCTCCTAGTTGTTGTCGACAAGTTCACTAAGTGCTTCAAGGCGAAACCCATCAAGAAGTGCGATGGGAAGACCACCACAAAGTTCCTCCACGAGCTCATCTACTGGTATGGCTACCCGCACAGCATCATCACCGACAATGACACCAATTTTGCTAAGGACGACATGGCAGAATTCTGCCAAGAACATGGGATTTGACTAGACCATGCCTTAGTCGCCCATCCCGAGTCGAATGTCCAAGCCAAGGGTGCGAACCAGAGAATGCTCCATGGCCTCAAGACGTGACTTTAGGTACCCCTCAAGGGAACACCAAGTTTATGGGTCGAAGAGATCCCCTCAGTTCTATGGGGCATCCGCACCTCCATCAATAGGTCGACTAGATTCACCCCCTTCTTTATGGTGTATGGCGCTAAAGCATTCATTCCAAATAACCTGGAACACGACTCAACACGAGTCATCCATTACACGGAAGAAGAAAACAAAGTCACGTGTCAAAACGGGGTTGACCTAGCCAATGAAGCCTGTGACCTAGCTCGCTCGCACACGGCCATCTACCAGAAGCTCTCCACCGCTACCACAACCGCTGAGTCCGCACCCGCACCTTCCAGGAGGGCAACCTCGTCATGCGCCTGATCCAAGATAGGAAGGGCATGCACAGACTCTCCCCTTCATGGGAGGGACCATTCTTTATTGGCAAAGATGCCTACTACCTAGCCAACATACACGGAGACGACAAGCTTGACATCGAGTGGCCATGGAATGTTAACATCCTCCACAAGTTCTACACTTAGAATAAAAACTTGTAAGTCTTTGTGCTGATAATGACTAAAGTGAAATTTCTCTCCATACTCGTGTCAAATTCTCCATACTTTGTGCACAAACACACTCGCTTTCAACCAAAAGCTACTCGTCGTTGTCAACCTTTGGAAGTGTGACTCGTTGCGGCCAAGTAGTGCGACCCAAGGGCACTGAGGTGACTCGGGTCTTGGGCTATCCACGAAAAATGCCAATCGATAGCCACAATTGTTGTCACCTTGCTCGACTTGCTCTACGAGCTAAGATAAAACGGTCATGCTTCTCACAGCACCACGTCCTCCTCAGACGCGACTTGCACGGCCAAGTACTGCAGACGGGGACTCGCAATCCGAGCCTCGGCCTGTCTAGAAAAAAGTAAGACTGAGAGCCATCTTTGGAGTCGCCAAGCGACTGGCCTCACGAGCCAAGACGAGGGACTTGCTAACTATAACAACGCACTAAGTCCTTGCCAACTTTGGATGCATGACTAGAACTACTAAGTAACATGCTCAGGGACTTGCTAAACGATTCTAGTCGCATTCGTGAAAAATTCCAATTGGGAGTCATCCCTGGAGTCACCAAGCAACTAACTCTCTGAAGCTACAAAACAGCTACAATACACAATCGACAAATCTCCTAAAGCGAGATTAAAAATTCACAAAATAATTACAACTTAACATAAAGTTCTGGCCACACCAAGGCATGCACAATTCGTAGGCTAAGCTTACAACTGACAATTCACTCAGCCGCCTAGGAGGAGGTCGACTCGCCTCCACCCGTGACTCGCGCAAAGGGTTCCCACCGATTGACGGGGTAAGTGTACATCACCTTCACACGTTCCACTTGGAAAGGGGACTCTACCAGCAGGTCCCGGTGATCCAGGACATCATCCCCAGGAGCAGCTTGAGTCGCATGATAGGGCAGAAGGTCGCTCATCACCAAGACACGCTCAGTGAACGGAGTCGCCCGCTCATTCAGCTTCAGAACATTGGCAATGGCTACCTCCCTAGTAGTGGAGGGAAAGTCGCTCGTTAGATTGTCCAGCTCAAAGTCCTCGGGGAAGTGTGCCAGCCCTAGGATCAGTGCTGCGGTCAACGCACAATGAAACACAAACCACTACATCCAGTTGACAACAGCGGGAACCTAGTCAAGGTACTCCGCCACATCGTGGAACTCCGACGGGATCACGTCGGTGGGGATGATGTCCTGCAAAATCGCACAAACACTCAACACCAAGGCCGTGGCTGCCACCAGCACTGCATTCACGCAGTTGGCTGCTCCTAGATTCAACACCTTCTCGTCCTTCTGAGCTAGAAAATCTGAGGATTGTCAGCACACATACTCGGGGACTCGACCCCCTCGAGGACTCGACTCGCCCAAATGGAAAATTTTCCAAGTCACAACACTTACCAAGGATCCGACAGAAGTTGTCGATGACGAACTTCTCTAGCGCATTGTACTTCTTCTCCTGGTCCATGATCATGGACTCCGAAGCTCTGTGGTCTTTCTCCATGTCCGCGACTGCAGCCTTTGCCTTATCCTCCCACGAGGTCGCTGCAGACTTAGCAGCTTCCAGCTCTATGGCAGGCACATAGCCCTCCCGGGCCTTGGTGATTGCAGCAGCATGATTGTCTGCAAATACACGAGGATTACACCTCTATCGAATCGGCGGAGCAAAAATAAACTAACAACATGGAAGAAATACTGACCAGCGACTGCCTTCAATTGCTGATTGGCCTGTGTGAACACTTGCAGATCGTGCTGGAGTTGCTCGACATGTGCCTGATGTATCACCGTGTCGCCCTGTAACAACAAAAATCAAATGTTGAGGTTTGCTTCGGTCCCCCTCCCCATACTTTGAAGGGGTAAGATGGTTTTTTACTATTAATTATAATTATTAGTTACTAAACTATACACGCATAGACATGATTTGTGATTGATAGAGACGATTATAAAAGTCCATCCAAAATCATCACCTTGCTAGTCTAATATATTGTATTACCGTATATGTGCACGTGTTGCCGGAGTGGACATGGCCCGGCTACCGGCGCCTGCGACCACGTACACTATGACGGCGACCGTGTTAGGAATAATCATGACCCGCCGCCGGCACGGCGTCGTGTGCTTTGTTCCGTAGAGTACGACTAGGATACGGTGTTCTAGTCCGGGTAGTTCACTAGTTATTGTTCGACTCGGTTGGTACTAAGCCTAGTATTTATATCCCTGTAATAGCTAGCTTATAACTCAGACCGTGAGAATCAATACGAACGAAACAACAGGAGCGATACGCCCCTATGGCCATCAACATTGTTTTTCACGTACTCGTGTGAGTTGGTATTTTGATCAGCTAGCTAGCTTAGCTGGGCTGATCCTTATTGTACGTACGCGCTACTCGCCGGATCAGCGTTGTCATCACGCCGGACTGCACTTGGCGTTCGGGGCTGGACCAACAATTGGTATCAGAACCAAGGTCGTCGTTCGTGATCTGCTGATAGTACAAGAAGGTCATGGCGATGGTGAAGCTTGGTGAGAGCTCGACATCGGAACCGGTGTTCGAGACGGTGGGCGCGGCTTTGTATCCGCGTCTGGATCGCAAGTACTACGGGCTATGGGCACTTATGATGCAGTGCGCCATGGAAGCTCAGGAGATTTGGGAGGCCATCGATCCCGGCGGAGATGAGTACGTCAAGGGAGGTGCGAAGTACCGAGAAGATTGCCAAGCGTTGACGGCGCTCTACTCGGTCGTGCCGACAGACGTGCTGCAGCACCTCGTCAGAAAGAAATCGGCGAAGGATGTGTAGGGAGCGATCAAAGTGGTATGTGCAGGTGTCGACGACACTAGTGCTCACGTGGGGTAGCAGGAGGTTGTCTTGGACGACGAGATGACATTGGTAGAACTGGAAGTGATCCCGGTTGGTTCGTCAAGTGTGGCGACGCCAAGTACGGTGACCAAGGTGTCCGAAGAAGTCGGCGTGAGTATGTCAAGTTATGAGACCGAGGAGTTCACCTCAAGTTCAGAAGCGCGGCCGGAGAGTACTCGGACTACCGACATCGCAGGACACGACGTCCAAGATCGAGAAGATGTCTCATTGCATGATGAAGGCAGTAGCACGCTAGGACGTCCACCGGAAACTGTAGGCAGACGTGGCACGTGTGCTCTGCTAAACAACCCAGAAGGAGGTGCTCCACGTGTGGAGACCGGGCCATGGGAAGTTCCAGGGACTGGCGGCCCAAAAACGCCAGAAGGAGGCGGACTAAAAGAAAAGGTCTTACCAGGAGGTTCAGGAGCATCCATCCTAGCAATTAGAGCAGAAAAAGATCAAGTAGGAGAAGCTCTACGTGAGGAGCTTGGGGCAAAAGAGTGCCTAGAAATCCAAGGGCAGTGTGACATGGTGCCGGGAGGTGGCATCATTAGCCCAGGAAGCGAGACAGAAAGTCCAGAAAGCAAACCAGGGGGGTGCATCCCAGGTTTTGTAATGGGAGCAAATCGACTACAAGGCAACACGCTTCAAAAATCGCCAGAATCCGGAGGTTTGGCAACTCCAAAAGCTAGTGTGGTTTTGACAGTGGTCGCGGAAGCAAGTGAAGAAACAAGTGTGTTGTCGGACACAGAAGAGTATGTCGTATCGCCTCCTAGTGTGCTGGAGCCGAGCCGACTACAACCGACGCGAGCAGCATGAAACGCGTGTTGGACTACTATCCAAAAAAGAGACTTTGGACAGTCAGTAATCCGGTGAAGATGAAGCACAAGAAGCAATGCCTATTTATCAAGGAACCGGTGATGACCGATGACGCGGATAAGGAGGACTGTTGGTGTCAAGCGGAAGACAAGCCAAGAAAAGCAAAGTCGGTGACCTGGAAGCTACCTGGAACGGCGAAAGCAATGCCAAGGATAACATCGACAAGAAGCAGTTGGCGCATTTGGGACCCAGGTGGATGTAAAGAGGTGCACACAGTGCTTAGGGGGTGATTGTTAGCAATAAACCGTATGCGTGTATACGGAGTCGCATCCGAGTAGGTTTTGTGTAGCCGATTAAGATAAGAATTAGGAGTCCTAATTCTACTAGGCTAGATACAACAAAACTACTATATATACATGTGTAGTACCCCTGTAATCTATTGTGCGATCAGAGAAATAAAGAAAAGATAAGACACACGCGTGTGGCAATCAACCTCGTTTCCACGTATGTGTACTAGGCAGAATCGATCTAGTCTAGAATCTACTACGTGTGTGTCCTTACATGAAGCAATCTTTGGATTAGGCTAGCTGTACGTGGTGCGTATATGCCAAAAGTACTGGCCAGGTGCACTACGAGCTGGTAATTTTTGCAAGGTGTCTTCGTTGGAAAGTACTCGACGAAACTACGAGTTGTTGCAGATTGTCTCGTCGCAACGTCCTGGCGAAAGTACTGCCGGGTCTGGGCCAACAATTGGTATCAGAGCCTCATGAAGGATCTCCTCGTAACGGGAGGTCACAGCGACGATGGATGTGGGCGAGTACTCTGGTGCGGCTGCGGGTGCACCGGTGTCGTCGCAGTACCCGCGGTACACCCGTGACAACTACACGATATGGGCGACTCAGATGGAGTGGACGATGGAGTCCAACGATATCTGGGAGGCAGTCGATCCCGGCGGCGATGAGTACAAGAAGAGCGCGTCGAAGTACCGCAAGGACCGGCAGGCACTCATGGCCATCGACTCAGTAATGCTGGCGGACGTGATGCAGCAGCTGATCTCGAAGAAATCTGCAAAGGAGGCGTGGGAGGCGCTCAAGACGCTAAATCTTGGGCACGAGCGCGTCCACGAGGCGACCCTACAAACCTGCAGAAGAAGTACGAGAATCTGGAGATGGGAGGAGACGAGACACTGGACGCGTTTGCCTCGAGGGTAGCCACCTTGGTCAATGGGATTCGCGCACTCAACGAGAAAGCTCGATGAGATCTCGATCGTTAGGCGCTTCCTTCGTGTGGTGCCGCCGGGTTACTTGTCCGTTGTGTCAGCAATCGAGCAATGCGTTGATCTCAAGACTCTCACAGTGGACGATCTGGTCGGACGGTTGAAGGCGCACGGCGAGCGGATGAAGATCACCTGCGGCGATGCGAAAGCTGATGAGCACCTCATGCTTATGCGTGCCCAGTGGAAGGCAATGGTCGCCAAGGAGAGGAGCGATAAGGCATCTGGCAGCGGCGAAGCTTCTCGCCCGGCGAAGAAGTCGGACAACAAGCCAAAGATGCCAAAGAAGAAATTCGACAAGAAGAATCTTCGCTGCCATAATTGCAATCAGCTCGGGCACTTCAAATCAGAGTGTCCCAATCCTTCAAAGGAGAAGGCTCTCATGGCGAAGGAAGGAGATGATGGACCGATGATGCTCATGGTCGAAGCTTGCGAGTTAATGACCACCAAGGAATCAACTCCTCAGGAGTCCGCTACGGAGATCGTCACGCTCATGGAAGAGAAGGTCTTCCCGCGGAGGATGCAGACGGCTCGTGACGTTTGGTACCACGACACAGGCGCTAGCAACCACATGACCGGCGACAAGGCCCAGTTTTCTGAGTTAAACCTCATGGTGGGAGGCTCCGTTCGATTCGGCGATGGTTCGAAGGTGGAGATTGCAGGGCGAGGCACTATCCTGTTTGAGTTGAAGGATGGAGGTCACAAGGTACTCACTGATGTGTACTATATTCCCAAGCTAAAGACCAACATCATCAGTCTTGGTCAGCTCGCGGAGCGTGGATGCAAGATCGTGTTGGAGGATGAATTCCTGTGGGGATATGACTGCCAAAGGCAACTCATCATGAAGGTGGAGAGGTCGAAGAATAGACTCTACATCCTCAATCTGGATCGGGCGGATCCAGTATGCTTGATGACAAGCATGGAAGACTCGGCGTGGAAGTGGCACGCACGCTACGGACATCTAAATTTCCAAGCTCTTCGGCAACTTGGACAGAAGGAGATGGTGCGTGGGTTACCGTGTGCCAATCACGTTGAGCAATTGTGCGACGGTTGTCTCATTGGGAAACAAAGGCGAGCCCCGTTTCCAAGGGAGGGACAATATCGAGCGAGCAAGGTTCTTGAGTTGGTCCATGGAGACTTGTGCGGACCGATCACGCCGGCGACCCACGCTGGGAACAAGTACTTCTTGCTCATCGTCGACGACTTCAGTAGATACATGTGGCTTGTGTTGCTGAAGACAAAGGATCAAGCTTTGCAAGCCTTCAGGATCGTGAAGATGGCGGCCGAAGTAGAGGCCGAGGCCAAGTTGTAGGCCCTTTGTACCGATCGGGGGGGTGAGTTCATCTCCAATGAATTCAAGGCCTTTTACGAAGCTAATGGGATCCGGCGGTATCTCATCGCACCATATTCACCGCAGCAAAACGGTGTTGTGGAAAGAAGGAACCAAACCGTGGTGGCCATGGCACGCAGCATGAGGAAGAGCAAAGGCATACCAGGCAGGTTTTGGAACGAGGCAGTTAGTACAGCTGTCTATTTACTGAACAGGGCGCCAACTAAGAGTGTAGCTGGCATGACGCTGTACGAAGCATGGTACGGACACAAGCCCTCGGTTGATCATCTTCGTACTTTCGGGTGTGTGGCGCATGTGAAGACGGTGTCCGGGCATACAACCAAGTTGGCGGACATAAGCACTCCAATGGTCATGATTGGCTATGAAGCCGGTACGAAGGCATATCGCGCGTACAGTCCGGTGAACAAAAAAATTAGTGGTGACGCATGACGTACTCTTCGAGGAGGAGAAGTCATGGAATTGGGGATCCACGGAACCGGTACAGCCGATATCTGATGAGATATTTACTGTTATTTACAGTGATGTTGAGCATGCAGATGATCAATCTGGATCGAGCACGGACAGGACGGGCAGTGATGCATCTACTCCGGCACGTACAGATTCGAGGACGGCAAGAACTTCATGAGCTGAAGAATCGCGAGGCGGGGACACGTCGTGGGGCACTGGGACGCCACCAGGTAGTCCACGCATGGACGCTTCAAGCGGGAGAGCAGAAGCTGGCCCAGGAGGAGGCTCTCCGATCGGGAGTAATCCAGCAGCAGGAATTGCACGTGGAGTCCCAAGTCCAAGTATGTGTCTAGCAGGAGGAGCTGCACGTGGAAGCCCAGGAGTCCCAACAACATCTGGTCACGGTCGTACGTGCCCGTATACGGGAGCTCCGTATACGGGAGCTCGTCCAGGAGGGACTAGCAACGCCAGTCCAGAACAGACACAAGACCGCGCGCTGGAGGAGGACTCATCAGGATCGACTCGAACGGCTACGTCGCTAGCTTCTGGTTATGCTGATACAAGCGCTACTACAGCAGATCATGCGGCAAGTACTTCGTCAGCTTCGGCGTCTCCTCTGACTGTACAGGAACCAAGGGGACGGCCACCTACTCCGAAGAAACTGCGAAACGTTTTGGAGTTGTATCCACCGGAGGTTCTCCGCGGGCGCGGACGAGGTAGAGGTCGGTGTTTACTCACCGAGGAGCCGACGAAATTCGAGGACGCTAATACGGAGGAGTGTTGGCGTCGAGCTATGGATGATGAGTTGGGATCGATCAAATACAACAATACATGGGAGCTTGTCGATCAACCCAACAATCACAAGGCCATAGGGCTCAAGTGGGTGTACAAGATCAAGAAGGATGCCGAAGGGAAGTTGGTGAAACACAAAGCTCGGCTAGTGTCCAAGGGATACGTACAAGAGCAATGTGTGGATTTCGAAGAAGTATTCGCTCCCGTCGCAAGGATGGAATCGGTGAGATTACTTATTGCTCTCGCGGCTCAAGAATCTTGGAAATTGCATCACATGGATGTGAAATCCGCGTTTTTGAATGGGGAGTTAGAAGAAGAAGTTTATGTGAAGCAACCACCGGGATACATCAAGGAGGGTGAAGAACACAAAGTTTTGAAGCTACACAAGGCGTTGTATGGGCTACGGCAAGCCCCTCGGGCATGGAACATCAAGCTTGATCGTACATTGATCTCTCTCGGATTCGAGAAGAGCCCACTAGAGCATGCGATGTATAAGCGAGGTAAAGGAAGGGATCATCTACTAGTTGGCATCTATGTTGATGATCTATTGATAACTGGAGCGGATGAGAAGGAGATTGCAAAGTTCAAGCTACAGATGAAGGAGTTATTCAAGATGAGTGATCTAGGCTTGTTGAGCTACTACCTTGGGATCGAGGTACATCAAAAGCTGGGTGAGATCACGCTATGCCAAGAGGCATATGCAAAGAAGATACTCGAGAAGTGTGGCATGGAAGAGTGCAATCCAACTCATGTTCCGATGGAACCTCCTCTTAAACTGAGCAAAAGGAGTGAAGCATCCGCGGTTGATGCAACGGAGTATAGGAGTGTGGTCGGAAGTTTGAGGTATCTCATTAACACAAGACCGGACTTGGCCTATTCGTTGGCTATGTGAGTCGCTTCATGGAAGCACCCACAGCGGAGCATTGGACAGCCGTGAAACATATACTTAGGTATATCAAAGGTACTACAAACTTTGGTATTGTCTACTCGAAAGAGAAGGAGGAGGTGAAGCTACTTGGCTACAGTGATAGCGACATGGCAGGAGATATAGACGACCGTAAGAGTACCTCAGGCGTGGTATATTTCTTGGGAAGAAGCATAGTAAGTTGGTTATCACAAAAGCAGAAATTGGTGGCACAATCGTCATGTGAAGCTGAGTATATTGTGGCTGCAACTGCGGCGTGTCAAGGTGTGTGGCTAAGGAGTCTACTTGGTGATCTCACCAATCGGGAGGCGGAACGAGTGGTGCTCAATATTGACAACAAGTCTGCAATTTCTTTATGCAAGAATCCAGTGCACCATGACAGGAGTAAGCACATTGATACGAAGTATCACTATATACGGCAGTGCATAGAAGAAAGCAAGATTGAAGTCAACTATGTTTGCACCGATGATCAGCTTGCGGATATCCTAACTAAATCTTTGGGACGAGTGAAGTTTGCGGAGATGCGAGGAAGGATCGGGGTTCAAGCTGTGAAGACGAGCACATCGTGCTTAGGGGGGTGATTGTTAGGAATAATCACGACCCGACGCTGGCACGGCGTCGTGTGCTTCGTTCCGTAGAGTACGACTAGGATACGGTGTTCTAGTCCGGGTAGTTCACTAGTTATTGTTCGACTCGGTTGGTACTAAGCCTAGTATTTATATCCCTGTAATAGCTAGCTTGTAACTCAGACCGTGAGAATCAATACGAACGAAACAACATGAGCGATACGCCCTGTGGCCATCAACATTGTTTTTCACGTACTCGTGTGAGTTGGTATTTTGATCAGCTAGCTAGCTTAGCTGGGCTGATCCTTATTGTACGTATGCGCTACTCGCCGGATCAGCGTTGTCGTCACGCCGGACTGCACTCGGCGTTCGGGGCTGGGCCAACAGACCGACATGGTTCGCGACGAGGACCTCTGCAGTACTGCTTGTCCGCTTCACGCGCCTCAGTTTTTACGACGTTCACTGAATCAGATCATGTGATGACTCGCCTCCATTATGCTGGCTAACCCGTCAAAGGGCGAGGAGTATTTTTCAGGCAGACGGTCTTAGTTGATACACGTAAATACTGTGTATGGTCTTTGCGGAAGAACATAATCTAATTTGGTTTAGCAACTAATAATCAGCGATTAATGGTAAAAGACCACCTTACTCCTTCATAGTTCTAGGAGGAGGAGACACCGAAGCAAAAGTGTCAAATGTTAGCGTGTTTGAACCTCTACAAGTCTTGAATCACCACTACTTGGTGACCCGATCCTCAGGGACTAGAGGAATCGAACTTTTTACAAGTCTCGAATTGCCACTACTTGGCGACCCAACTCTCGTGGACTAGACACTATACATACATGGACAGCCTGGCCGAGCAACCAGTGTAGCTTGATTGCTCCAACTGATGGTAGCGAATACATAACTCCACCGGATCCACGCGCCATTAGCCCGACGTCACCATCAAGAACTTCCACGGCCATTGGCGATTGCGATTGCGTGACCACGGACAAAACCTTGGCAAGAAACGGTGGAAAAGTCGCACCAGTGGTCTCCGCACTCGCAATGGCCTGCATGGCGACCTTTTCATGTGTGGCTTCGTCTGCTACTGCCTCTTTGGTTGCCGCCTTGCTTGCCAGGATCAACCTTCCACTTCTTGGCATCGATGCCAGGCGCCTTCGTCGACTCGCTCTTACTCTTCTTGGAAGCTTCTTCTGTTAGCAATAATCACTGTATGTGTGTATACGGAGGCGTATCTGAGTAGGTTTTGTGTAGCCGATTAAGGTAAGAATTAGGAGTCCTAATTCTACTAGACTAGATACAACAAAACTACTATATATACATGTACATAGGCTTGTAATCAATCGTGAGACAGAAATAATTATGAAAGAAAGACACGCACGAGATGTGCGTGTAGCAATCAATCTGTTTCTCCGCGTGTATGAATTGTGTTGCTGCTAGCTAAATCAATCGATCAAGGCTAGCTTGCTTCGCTGTTGTGTTGTACGTGAGGTACGTGCGTGTCTCGCCGGAACTTCATCGTTGGCGTCGTCAGAAAGTACTCGGTGGCAGGGGCTGTGCTAACAATTGGTATCAGAGCCTCGTGAAGGATCTCCTAGTAACGGGAGGTCATAGCGACGATGGATGTGGGCGAGTATTCCGATGCGGCTAAAGGATTTGCCGCGTAGGTGATGACGAAGTACCTGCGGTACAACCGTGACAACTACACGATGTGGGCGACCCAGATGGAGTGGGCGCTGGAGTCCAACGATCTATGGGAGGCTGTCGATCCCGGCGGCGACAAGTTCAAGAAGGGCGCGTCGAAGTACCGCAAGGACCGGCAGGCACTCACGGCCATCGGCTCGGTGATGCCGGCGGACGTGATGCAGCACCTGATCTCGAAGAAATCTGCAAAGGAAGCGTGGGAGGCGCTCAAGACGCTAAATCTTGGGCACGAGCGTGTCCGTGAGGCAACCCTACAAACCTTGCAGAAGAAGTACGAGAATCTGGAGATGGGAGGAGACAAGACGCTGGACGCGTTTGCCTCGAGGGTAGCCACTTTGGTCAATGGGATTCGCGCGCTCGGCGAGAAGCTCGAAGAGATCTCAGTCGTTCGGCGTTTCCTTCGCGCGACGCCGCCGCGTTACTTGTCCGTTGTGTCGGTGATTGAGCAGTGCGTTGATCTCAAGACTCTCACGACAGATGATCTGGTTGGACGATTGAAGGCTCATGACGAGCGGATGAAGATCACCTACGGTGATGCGGTACCGGAAGAGCACGTGATGCTTACCCGTGCCCAATGGCAGGCGGTGGTCGCCAAAGAAAAGGGCGATCAAGGATCCGAAAGCAGGAGTGATAAAGAAGCTTCTCGCCCAGCGAAAAAGTATATCGTAGGGGAGGACGAGGACGACGCTCCGGCGTGGAGGAAGTTTGACATTAAGAAAGTAAGATGTCATAACTACGGCGAGCTCGGTCACTTCAAGAAGGATTGCAAGAAACCGCTGAAGGAGAGGGCTCTCATCGCCCAGGAAGGAGATGATGGACCGATGATGTTGATGCTCGAAGTAACTGAGCTGAAGGATGAGGAGGATCCTCCATCACCGGCTACGAAGATTGTTGCGCAAGTGGATCACGATCTATCGTGTGTGGATCACGAGGAACGGAGTGCCCCGTTACCATGTGAAGCCACGTTTGAGGCAAGTGAAGCCTCGGGACTAGTTCATGGTGATCTATGCGTTGGAATTTCACCCGCAACTCCGTCCGGCAATAAGTTCTTCATGCTTGTGATGGATGGTCATAGTAAATACATGTGGATTGTGTTGCTGAAAAGTAACGATCAAGCTCTACAAGCATTCGAGAAGATCAAGGAAGCCGAAGAGTTCAAGGTGGAGCCGAAGATAAGATCCCTACACATTGATCAAGCGGGTGAGCTGCATCAAACTGTGTTGACCATGGTACGGAGCATGATGAAGAGTAAAGGCTTGCCAGGAAAATTCTGGGGTGAGGCAGTCAATACGGCTGTGTATTTGCTGAACATGGAGCCAACTGAGAGTGGCGTTGGTATAACACCGTACGAAGCATGGTACGGATGGAAACCCTCGGTTGATCATCTTCGCACTTTTGGGTGCGTGGCGCATGTCAAGACGGAGTCCGACCATAAGAGTAAATTGGCGGAGCAGAGGACTCCAATGATCATGACGGGTTATGAAAGCTCAAAGGAATACCACTTGTGCAATCCTTATACCAATAAGGTGGTTGTCAGGGGCGACGTAATCTTTGAGAAAGACGAGTCATGGAATTGGGGCTCCAACGAACCAGGATATCCAACTTTTCACGTCACGTGGGATCTTGAGTATGAAGAAAATATGGATCAAGCAAGCTTATCCTTGTCAGCAAGTTCGGTCCCAGAAGACGTTGAAGGCCTAGGGGGTGCTCCAGGCGTGGACGCCAGGCCAAAAGTACTAGGGATTCTCCCAGAAGAAAAGGAGTCTGGAGAAAAGGCTAGTCCGTGGCCAGATGAAATGGAGGGAGCAGCTCCATATGGACCAAGTGGTGTTACGTATAGCTCATCATGTGCTAGTACAGGAGGTGATGATCCACATGAAGAGCTTGGGGCAAAGGAGTGCCCAGAAGTGCAAGGGCCATGTAACGTGGTGGTGAGTCAAATTAGCTCACAAATAGGCATGCAAGATACGCTGCATGTAGAGCCGTTGACTCCAGGAGCTCTACGTGGAGGCACACAAGGTTCAGAAATTGAAGAAACAAGTGTGTTGTCGGACACAGAAGAGTATGTCGTATCGCCTCCTAGTGTGCTGGAGCCGAGCCGACTACGACCGACGCGAGCACACATGAAACGTGTGTTGGACTACTATCCGAAAAAGGGACTCCGGACAGTCAGTAATCTGGTGAAGATGAAGCATAAGAAGCAATGCCTATTTATCAAGGAACCGGTGAAGACCGATGACGCGGATAAGGAGGATTGTTGGCGTCAAGCGGAAGACAAGCCGGCAAAAGCAAAGTCGGTGACCTGTAAGCTACCTGGAATGGCGAAAGCAATGCCAAGGATAACGTCAACAAGAAGCAGTTGGCGCATTTGGGACCCAGGTGGATGTAAAAACGTGCACACAGTGCTTACGGGGTGATTGTGAGCAATAATCACTGTATGCGTATACGGAGTCGTATCCGAGTAGGTTTTGTGTAGCCGATTAAGGTAAGAATTAGGAGTCCTAATTCTACTAGACTAGATACAACAAAACTACTATATATACATGTACGTAGCCCTGTAATCAATCGTGAGACAGAAATAATTATGAAAGAAAGACACGCACGAGATGTGCGTGTAGGAATCAATATGTTTCTCTGCGTGTATGAATTGTGTTGTTGCTAGCTAAATCAATCGATCAAGGCTAGCTTGCTTCGCTGTTGTGTTGTACGTGAGGTACGTGCGTGTCTCGCCGGAACTTCGTCGTTGGCGTCGTCAGAAAGTACTCGGCGGCAGGGGCTGTGCTAACATCTTCTTCTTCTTCTTAGATGCGGCTCTCTTGGATCTTGGCCACGACGGCGCACTTTTCCTTTCGGCTAACCCTTGAAAAATATAGGCAAGGATGAGTCAGAAAATCTGAGAAGAAGCGCACAACAATAAAACAAGTAAACAAGTCCATCACTCAATTGGTGACCGAGATTATTCTCAACCTCGTAGTAATATGCGTGGGTTTCTCCAATTCGGGGCCGAGTCGATGCGAGAGGTCTATCTCCATCAGAGTCGCATGTCGCCTCGACTTCGACACCATCTCCTGCTTTACCGCCACCTGCGAGGGGCTTGTGACATGCTTGGAGCTCTGCTCCCCAAGGACCTCTAGGTCGCTGTTGTATTCCTCATCCCGGAGGCTGTGGCTGGCCTCCTCTTTCTGGCGCTTCTTCCCGCGCGTCTTCCAAGCCATGGAAGGTGCCTCCTTCTTACAATCGGTCTCTTCTTCATCCTCGTCGTCCGAGGTGACCTCCTTTCCTTCTATCAGGAGTTCCTCCCGCACCTCCTCGTCGAGTGGAGACAACTAGTGCTTCACGATCTGGAACGTCTGCACAGTAAAATGAACCGCGCAAGTCAACGACGTGATCATTTAAATAAAGGAAAAGTAGATTGGAAAGGGGAATACTTACAGTTGGAGTCCGCTGTCCCCTAGCCTATATGGATGCAAACCCACCGATAACTCGGTGATTTTGGTGTCTGATTTTTTAGGGCCACGGTATAATCCTTCATGGGCCGTCGTTGCGGGCGACGACCTCGTGGGGTGGCTTTTCCCGATGTACTAGAACATACTAGTGCGTGCATGTGGAAAGTGCAACAAGTCACCGACCGAGCCAACAATTTTAAAGATTAATCATCAACAAACCTTCCTTCTCTAGCTCCGTCATGCGAGCGTGCATCTCCACGACGACCATGGCTTGGCCTTTCGACAACTTCTTCACTGACAACTGTCGTGGGGATCTCCACTCGGCAGTGTACATCAGCATTTCCACCTCACCAGTCGGGGTGGATTCCTTCATGTAAAACCAAGATTTTTTCTACTCGATGGCCACCTTTTTGGGCAGCAAGAGCTTGAAGAACTTGGCGTTGTCCTTGAGCTGAAATGTGATGCCGTTGGTCGTCAAAATGAGGCTTTTCTTTCGCTCGCGGCTGATCTGGCCGTGGAACAACTCCAGTCACAATGGGAAATACGGCGGGCAGCCGAGGTAGCTCTCGCAAAATACGATGAAGATCACAGGCTGCTCAATACTATGCAGCCCCAAATTGGAGGGCTTAATGCGGCAATAGGTGTTGAACCGCCGGAAAATATGGAGGTCAAGAACCCGAGCCCCCGCTCAAGGTGGCTTGGGAACAAGATGAAATCTCCCGGCCGTGGCTTCGGCTTGACCTCGCCCGTCGGGGGAACCCGACAATTCCCCTTTATAAGGATCTCGACACTCTCAAACGAGAGAGCAGTAACTTCTCTATTCATAGAGATTTACCCCAAACATCTTTGGTGGCCATCTAGGAGGAGAGCAACTAGAGCAGAGATCCGGGTCAATTGGCGGCGCGGGCAGAAGAGTGAGTGAGGGAATGCGGAGTGAAATCTATAAGTCACACCTTCAGTCACCCTTAAATAGTGGCGCTTCCAAAAAATATGGGAATTACCTGTTACTACGCGGTAATTTTGCAAGTTACTGTTGGGATTCACCCAACGGCTAGTTTGACCACGGCTGATTGTCCACTGATGCGTCCAAAATTGAAGCATATTTACCTTTTGTTTCTGCATAAATAGAGTAGGGATTTTTGTATTTCACTGCGTCTTTGTGCGGTATTTCGTTCTTGTTTCAACAGGATCCGAAATCTTGGAATCATATATGAACATATCAATTAGAGCTGTCATATTTTGTAATTTTATGATATTTCTAAGTGATAAAAGTCATTTTATGGATTTACCTTTGTACCGGGAAGAATACCAATCAAGGAGGAGGCATCAATATGGTTAACGACCACTGGTACAGGTGGGTGGCCTGTACCGTCCGCCTGTACCAGGTGCAATCGTGACCGCCTTATCAAATAGTTTCTCCTGTCAACGACAAGAGGGAGATCCGACATTCACAGCCTCCATAAACCAGGAAACATAACATCCGAGAGGGATCTGAAGGACGAACTCGGCTAGAGTAAAATCCCGACTGCTTCACGGATCATTGGAGGATAATGCATCATCCCCTTCATCATCAACCGCTGCATCTTCATCACCACCATCACTCTCATTCTTTCATCTATTAGATCTCTTTGTAATTCCAGATCCAATTGTGGTTTGCATTAGATCTATCATCGTACTTTTATCCATCCACTTGATTATAATGATGTTGTTGATTGTTTCCATGAGTGAGTAGTTTTTTTGTTCTTGGGGAGATGGAGAAACCCTAACACCACTATGAACTTGTAATAAAGATGATCTATTCTTGTGTCCATATGACTTGCTTGTCTATGATATAATTCTAACTTGTGTTTGATTTCTCTCTTTAGATGATATGTGAAGTCGACCACATAACATTTGCCTTCAGGACTAAAGGGAGGAAGAAACCCTTTGGACGTGTTTTGGAAGCGTACCCGGAATGTCCCGTGATAGATTGGCGCCAGCTTGTAACCTATATGGTCAAAGGGTGATTAAAGAGGGACTCCTAATCTAATTATGATATCCATGGGGAAACCATTAATTTCGGTAGTCTGTATGGGTGATTGCTCTCATACATTGCAGTGGTTATTTAGAGGTGACCTCACACTTGGCTCAACAAAGTGGCTTCCTACGAGCCTTGTCGTGAACATCTATTATGAGGCTCTCTCCACACATATCATGACATAAGAAGTATGTTATCTTGATTACATGTAACAATAGTACTATGCTAGTGGTGTATCCTACATCCCTGAGAACGTTTTAGCCCTATCGAGTTCAACCACGCTTTCATACGATCTTGTCACTTGTTTTATTTTACTTTTTTAATTACTTTTCTGCAGACAACCATAAACCAATCAAAATACCATTTACTTGAGATCAAAGACAACTTACAAGTATTCTTTGGTATATAGTAACAAGGGGCATAAAGAAATTACCAATAGCTCTCTGTGGGTTCGATATCTTTACTTTGAAACTAGCTACAATTGGTATGTGCACTTGCAGTCATCAAGCTATTTTCTGGCGCCGTTGCCGGGGAGCTAAGTGCTTTTGTTCTTTGTTCTTAGTTACTTATTCTACTCATTGCTCTACTAAAGTTGTTTACTAGTTTCAGGTAACCACCATGGCTGCACTCAGACTGATCAATTAGATCGATGCTACTAAATACCTCGGGAAATTCAATAGAGGATTAGTTAAAGAATTCCCGAGTGGGAGCGAACCAGAGTACGAGGTTAACCCTCATTTTGTCACTATTATTAAAGAAAAGACTTTTGCAGGAGATGATCTCGATGAGGATCCTTATAATCATGTAATGCACTTTACCGAGCTATGTTGTACTCTGAAATTGAGAGGCTATTCTGATGATGAATTGAAACTTAAACTCTTTATGCAATCTCTAACCATCACTGCTTTGGCTTGGTATAGAAGTTACCCTACAGAGAAAATTGATACTTGGGAAAAGCTTAAAATAGAATTTGTGTCTTGATTCTTTCCCAAGGAAAAGACTGCTGAGGTAAGAAGGGAAATTACAATTTCTAGAACCCCCAAACGAAGGTTTGGTAAGAGCCTACAAAAGGTATAAGTCTCTACTTCAAAAATGTCCCCATCATGATTTACCAGAATGGTATGTACTGCATATTTTTATGGAGGACTTAATCAAGAAATAAGCATGAGCTTGACACGAATTCAGGAGGTTCTTCCATGGAGTTAAGTATAATAAAAGCTTGGGAACTTTTAGAACGAATTCACCGTAATAGAGAAACATGGGGATTTGATTTAGGAGGTGAAGGAGGTATAGAAATTGAATATGATTGTCTCAATGCTTATAAAGACTCCGTTAAGGTAAAAGAAACTACTAATGAACTGCAACTTGATGATGATATTGTCTTGCAAATCCTTTAGTCTTTTATAGAACATATTGAAGCTCCAAAGAAGGACTGGCTTCATTATACTCCGCCAATGAGCCAGTTGTTGAAGAAGATCCAATAATTATGGCCCCTATCGAGCCAATCAGGGAGGTGCACTCGTATATTGGACCCTTTCCTTTTCCAAGGATGGTAAGAAGACACATGATGGCTCAGCAACTTGAGGATCAACTCAAAGAGGAAGAATTATTTATCAAGGAGCTGGAAGAGGAAACACTAATAAGGAAAACTAAGGAAGAACGTGAACAAGAGGTAGAGGCATCAATAAAAGAAGATATTTTGACCATGTTTGTACATTGCAACATGATTGAGCTAGATTCCGAAGCCTCGCAATTTGTTGAAGGAAAGGTAAAAGCTAAATAAATGGGTAAGCATATCCTTCCATGCACATTCGGAGGAACTTCCTATTATGGTCTTTGCCATATCAATACAGTTGTTAATGTTATACCTTTTAACTTTTATTTAAAAATTCAAAACGAATTATCCCCAGTTGAATTGGAAGATGCGGATATGCCTATAATGCTTGCAGATAGAATTCTAGGAGTCCCTATGGAAATAATTATGCACATATCAATATGTATTGGACCCCACATATATCCTATTGATTTTGTGCTTATTGATATGCCCACTTACGTTTATTGTCTCATCATCTTTGGAAGAAATTTTCTAAATATCGCAGGAGCAATCATAGACTACAAGAAACAAACTATGTCTCTCAAGTTTGGTGAAGAGAAAATAGATTTTCATTTCTCCAAATTTGACCATAAACTGGCTATTGAAGAATTAGATGATGATGAGTACGAACGTGAGGAAGAAGGTAATATCATAAACTTAGCCTCAATAATCATCAAGACTCCAGATGATGATCTAGCAAGAAGTTTAGTCAACAATAATAACATTCTTGAAGACATAGAAAAATTGAAATAGATAACTATTTCGACTCCACACCGGAGGTGGACATCGAGATTAATCAAAAATATGAAGAACCCATAAGGAAGAAGATGAGGCTCTTCCTCCTCCAAACCCTTAAAACTCTACCAAAGGAACTAAAATATAGGTTTACCGATGAGACAAATATTTTCCTTGTTATAGTAAGTGTTAACCTCGCAGAAAAAGAGGAGGAAAATTTAATGAAGGTTCTCCGCATGCATCGAAATGCTCTTGGGTATTCGATGAGTGACTTGAAGGGGATTAGTCCTTCGATAGACACCCATAGAATATTCATGGAAGAAGGAGCTCAGCCGGTGGTGGACTTTCAGTGATGTATTAAACCTCACATGAAAGAGGAGGTAAGGAAAGAAATAATACGTTTATTGGATGCGGGGGGTCATCTTTCATGTGGAGGAGAGTGAATGGGTAAGTCCCGTTCATTGTGTTCCAAAGAAAGGTGGGTTCACGGTTGTAGAAAATGAACATAATGAAATGGTACCAACTAGAACTGTTGTTGGCCACAAGATGTGCATTGACTATAGAAAACAAGGAAACTAGGAAGGATCATTACCCTTTACCGTTTATAGATCAAACTTTATAAAGGCTTGCCTTGCATTCTCATTTTTGCTACCTAGACGGTTATTCCGGTTTTCCCAAATTGTTGTACACCCTGATGATCAACTAAAAACTACTTTCATTTGTCCTTATGGCATTTATGCCTATCATCGTATGCTTTTTGGTCTTTGTAATGCTCCTGCTACTTTTCAAAGATTCATTGACTGCTATCTTTGCTGATTATGTTGAAAGTATTATGGAGGTGTTCATGGACAATTTCTCTGTTTATGGAACCTCCTTTAATCATTGTCTCCATAATATTCATAAAGTTTTGCAGAGATGTGAAGACACTAATTTAGTATTCAACTGGGAGAAATGTCATTTCATGGTCCAAGAAGGCATAGTACTCGGTCACAAAGTCTCAAGTAAGGGCATATAAGTCGATAAGGCAAAGACTGAAGCAATAGAAAGATCGCTTCCTCCTCGAGATATAAAACGTATAAGAAGCTTTATAGGTCATGTTGGGTTTTATAGAACATTTGTTAAGAATTTTTTGAAAACTGCTAGACCATTAACTAACCTTCTTCAAAAGGATGTTCGTTTTAATTTTGATGAAGAATGTCTTCTTTCAACATATTAAAACAAGCCCTTCTTGAAGCTCCAATTATTAAACCACCTAATTGGAAGAAACCTTTTGAGCTATTTTGTGAAGCTAGCCATGGAGATGTAGGAGAAATTCTTTGTCAGTGTGATGGTGATGGTATTAATATCATTCATCATGTTAGTCACACCTTAAACAGGGCCCAAAAGAACTATCCTTTGGCTGAAAAGAATTCTTCGTTGTAGTCTTCTCTTGTGATAAATTTAGATCTTATATCATGGGCTCCAAAGTTAGAGTACTTACTGATCGTGTTGGCTTGAAAGAAATCCTAGAAAGGACTGATGTTAAGCCAAGAATGATCCGTTGGACTCTACTTCTGCAAGAATTTGATTTACAGATCTTACAAAGGAAGGAAGAGTTGGAGGAAGCACTCGTGGATACTCAAGCAGTTCTTCATCCTAAAGAGGTATCATCTGTAACACCCTCAAATCGGCCCTATGCAAGTTTTAGCGCTTCCCGTCAAACCCTCATAGAAACTATTCAAGGACGCCCACCAGGCACTTTCGTGCGGGTGGAAAACGAAGTAATACCATTACACATTAGTCCACGATGGAACCCACAGAACATATATATACAACAACGACTCCATGAGCCAAGAATACAGATATACAATACAAAGATCCAAATCACCTTGAAACGATACAACGTCCGAGTACGGACAAGAAGCAAATTGGGCTAAGAGCCCTGAAGAATAACCAATGGCGACCATAACCCTGCCCAAGCCAAGCCGGAAGGGTAACCCTGCTAACGACGTTGATCTCAAACCTGCTAAAACAAAAAAAGGGTGCCGACAAAGGGCAAAGGAAAAAGAGGAGCGTCAGTACTAGGGCCAGTACACGGCGAGGCTAGAATTCGGCGGTCCTCACCTATATAGGTATGGTGGACTGAAGCGGCAGCGCAGCAGCACTAAACAACCTATAGAGACTCAGTAAAACTGGCGGCTATTAGAGAGGGATAAGACAAACCTATCTGGATCCACCCTGAAGCTAACACCAGACAAACCCATCCTGGTATTTCCCCCCTCGAGACCAAATGAGGAAGTCGGACCAAGGAACTCACACGGTTGGCAATTTTACTCATTCCGTTATAGTTGCAGCACTTACTAATCAGATATAGATAGCATGAGTCATCCTGAAGCATAAGTAGTGGGCAGGTTTAATTACCATTCCGTTATAGTTGGAACATTTACTAGTCAGATATAATTGTCCTAAGGAATCCCAAAACCCAGCAGTTGTTGGCACTACATTCCATTGGAGTTGCAATACTTACTAGGCAGGTATAGCATGTCACAAAACAACCCAGATCCACTAGTTGTTGGCATTTTTAATATCCATTCCGTTATAGTTGCATCTGATTACTAGTCACATATTAAGTCAAATTTATAGCACTACTTTAGTTATGCTTGTCTATGATCGAGATACTGTGCTCCAAGTCGTCCATAACCGCGGACACGTCTTTCAGAAAGTTTTACCCTGTAGGGGTGCACAAATAGCAACACACACTCGATCAACCTCGGAAAAACCAACTCAAAACCCAACGAGGCTTTCACGACAAAGCAATCACAGGATTCATAAATATTTCAGGAGGCCACCCCACTAAGCTACCCGCGACGAAGTTGGCCGGCTCCGAGACAGACCCAGGGTTTGTGTGGACGGTTGTAAACGACTGGGAACCCGAAAGTGTGACTGGGCTTGTCGATACAGCGAAAACGTGTCACGGTCCTAAACAGTACAAGTGCTCCACGCACAATCATAAATAAAGAGGTAAAGCATGGCATAAGTACATGATAGTAATAAAACCCCAAACTAGTTTGTGGCCCCAAGAAATAGAAATGAATCAATCTCTGGCTCAAGGGGGTCCCATAGGGTCTCCCGGATGTGGATAGTGCGAATAGTCAAGGAACAGGTATCAAGTACTCGGGGTCCTACGGGACACAAGTGAGCGTGGAAGAACCAAATAACATCTATTGCCCACCGATGCCTCTGCATTAGTTATATCTAGCATTTTAATAGTTGTATTTAAAGTCGTGATCATCTCCACCATTAGTCATGTGCCAACTTGCCGTCAACGGTGGAACGACAACGACGCGAAGCAACACAGAAGCAAGCAACTACGACTCGCAAAGCCGACTATCTATCAAACAACAGGCAATAGGATGTGTCCATGGCAATATAGAGGCTGCAAGGAGTATAAATGGTACACGGAAACTAAAGCATCGCAATTCGGGTAGCAATAGATCAACAGGAGGAAGTAAATACTATAAATGCAAAATAGGTAGAAAGGGGGAGAATGCTCGCCTGAGAAACACTACCGAAGGATCATATCCGGAGAACTTGTCGATACTCGCATCAACTCATCGGCCTAATCCGCGAAGAAGCAAACACTAGAAGAAACACCAGATGCAATATTTAATACTACGGCAGAAGATCCATCATGATTATGATATGATGCAGATGCGGTACAATTAGGCAGTATTAAGCGGAACCGGGGTCCCGACAATTAATTAGATGGTTCGAGTTGTTTAACTACCCCGCAATTTAAATGTTGTATTAATAGGGCGAAACATGGCATCGGTTCGCTACACCAATTTAAATGGAGTCCGGAATAAGACAACAATATTCCGCATAAACACTCCATATTAATTATTAGCTGAATCATCTATATGCCCCAACCACAGACAGGTATGCATGTATGAACAATTTATATGCAACAGTCTTTTATATATAGCATTTATAAAAATAGGGCTTGGGAAAGGTTCTGTAACACCCCGTCCACTCCTGGGCCTGGAGGGTGTCACTCCTGGCAGCTTAATAGGATATCTAGACTGGCCCCACAGACCAACACTAGTCTTTTCTGCGCACTTTGTCCTCACTCGTGCGCACCCGGTTACCCACTTCCCGATCGGTCACCCATCCTAGAATTTCTCTAGGCCAAGCACGCTTAACCTTAGAGTTATTTTCGAATGAGCTTCTGGAAAAGAAGTTGCAACTTGTTGATATGGGTATCCTATCAATCATATTAAGCCATGTGCCTGGATCTCACATACACCCACCCTTTAGAAGATCGATTCCCTCATCGATCAAGCACACCCCAGGAACGTTCCCTCTTGGCACGCGTATGTGCGTCTGGTGCCGGCACATGTGCCATGCCGTGTCCACTCCGGGCCACACGCGCCATGCTCCACATGTCCCGCTAGTGACCCGCACACACCCGTGTAATCGCAAGGGTCGGCTCTGATACCACTTGTAACACCCCATCCACTCCTGGGCCCGGAGGGTGTCACTCCTGGCAGCTTAATATGATATCTAGACTGGCCCCACAGACCAACACTAGTCTTTTCTGCGCACTTTGTCCTCACTCGTGCGCACCCGGTTACCCACTTCCCGATCGGTCACCCATCCTAGAATTGCTCTAGGCCAAGCACGCTTAACCTTAGAGTTCTTTTCGAATGAGCTTCCGGAAAAGAAGTTGCAACTTGTTGATATGGGTATCCTATCAATCCTATTAAGCCATGTGCCTGGATCTCACAGGTTCACACATCTGGGTTCGGAAGATCTTGGGTTCCGGGGGTCCGGGGTACGGTCTCCGGGTTTGACGGGAACAGCGAGGTTCGACAGGAAACGAGGTTCGGACTCCGGGGTTCAGGGTCTTCGGATCTGTGAAGGAGATCATGGTGTTCAGAGGAGAAGATATTGGCGTGCCGAGGGAGTGCGCAAGGGACGGCGGGAGATAGAGTGGTGGCTGGCGCGGGATGGAGGGAAAATAGGGGTAGGTGGGGGTAACGGGTGGATCGGGATGGGAGGATGGGAGCGGGCTGGCGTGCGTGTGGCGTTGGGGCAGGTGCGGGTGGAGGGAGAGGAGGTGGGGCCGGGCGAAGACCAGGTGGGTGGGGGCGAGTGCAGGTGGCGGCGGGGTGTTGTTCGGTGCAGAGTGGGTGGAGGCGGCGGATTAGGTAGGTGCGGGTAGTTAGGGTTAGGGTGTGGGTTGGGTTAGGTAGGAATTAGTTAGGGGTTTTGACTAGGAAGGTAGGGTTTGGGTCTGGGTTAGACAGATTGGTATTTTTATCTGGGTAGTAGGCTGCTACCGGCTGGGTCTGGCCGGTGGCGGCCTCCCCATGTAAAATAATTTTATTACTTGTTTTCGTTCTAAAGCCTTTGTAAATTATTTTTAGACAAAACAAAATATCCGGAAGAGGCTCCGGGTTTGATTTGAATAAATAAAGACGGGGTAGTTAGAAACAAAAATAGGCTTTTCGAAAATAGTTTTAGATAAAACCATGCATGATGATGACGATGCTCAAATGCAATGTGGCATGATGACATGAGCATGCGGTCATGATGATGCAATGCACAAAAACACAGCGATTTTCTAGTAGTGGTTTTAGCAGGGTGCTACATCATCCGTGTGTTTACCTGTGGGAACCCTACAACCAAAAAGGAAGTTCCCTATTTCCTCTTACAATGGTTTTGGTGATTTTTTGCAACCTATTTTATTCAAAGAGAGGAAGAAAAGGAATTCAAATGAGACCATATTACCTCGATGAACATGACTTATGAAATCCTAAACACACCTTTGTTCTGGATGATTTTCTGCTATTTATTTTTGCATATTTGAATTCCTTATGTTTTGCTGAGTCCATTGTCGGTCTTACAAGATCAGTACGGGGGGACGGTACAGCCGGATCCGCCTTTATCGATGGTCATTAAGCCCACTGATGCCTCGATGAGTTTCTCGCGGAAGTGGTACGACCGTGCGGTATGGGCGCACTCCCCCATACCAATGGTCATTATCGGTTCGGTGACTTCCTTCTTCTATTTTTTGTTTGCACTTTTGTGTCATAAAAAAATAATAACAATAATAAAATAAAATTTAAGAGAAGTTATGAAGTCGGTACAGACGAGTAGTACGGGCGAAACCCGCCCATACCACTCAGTCGGTTGACCTTTTGTTGATTTCATCCCATTTTGTTTTTGGAAATGACCCGGTACGGGCGCACCGTACGGGCGCCGCCCGTACCGAATTGGTCGTTACGACCCGAATTTCCTTCTTTTGCACTTATTTGTTAATTTTCTTTTCTTGGGCAACCATTTTCCTCTCAATACGAATTTTACCTTGCCTTTAACCCTTTACAAGTCTCTTTAGAGATCCACCTCTCTCTTATATCAATAGATCTAATCTACTTGATGTGCTACTCGATTCAAGGCCAAGGCAAGCCTCTAAACCTCATGGCTCATTCGTGGGATAGTTTCCATACTTCCTCCATCGATGCTGATGATTGTGAAGCTCAAGGCCTAAGACCGAAGAATAGGTGGTATGCTTATGATTTCGATGATGATGATTCTAAAGACGAGGAGTTCCAGATCTTCATGGAGCAATCAAAGAGGGGATGGAAGCAACCAGACTACTTGGCAATAGTGATGCCTGAAGATGAGGAAGAATACAAGAAACCTCATGGGAAGGGATTCACGGAGTCGCTCAAGCTCATCTCCATCAACTACTCGTCACCAAAGCGTAAGAAGTCTAACAACTCCACTGCAGGAACATATAAGGAGACTATGGCTCATACATCAAGAACGAAGAAGATCACCATGAACGCACGCATGAGCGTGAAGCCGCAAGGGGACTGGGGGTTCAATCTTCTAGACATACCAGTTGGTATGCACGTCCCAGACAATGAAAACCGTCTTAACAAAATAGATAAGTACGAGAAAGAAGAACTCATCCACACGGAGATCATGCGCAAGCGCCTCTTGGATCTTGAAGGCAAGAAGGAACTCAATGACATGATGAGAGAAGTTCCTGATGGTATGTCTCTCTTGCGTTCGGATCTGCAGAAGTGTCTCCAACGCATATCTTCCTTGGAAAGGACAAACAAGAAGCTTAGAGCGGCACTCTCCAACGGAGCCTCTTCGCCATGAAGTATGCCACGGTATCAAATAATCACAAGGGATTATTTGATCCACCCGGCTGACTCCAAGCTTGGGGGGATCTATGATAACCTTGTAATCTATCTTACAGTTTTAGTATGTTTACTTTTCTACATGCATGGTTAGGTTTAAATTTCTGAATTTGCATTAGTTGCATCAACCTCGAGTTCCATTTGTTCAAGAGAAGAATTATATTCGTTGATTTATGAGACTTTATGATAGTTGAAGTTGTGTTTTATTCATGATTATTATATTAGATAATTGAACTAGGTTGAGTGTTATGATACTTGTACAACTGTCATAATTTTAGGGACTTCCACACCTATAGAAGTATTGATTAAGTTATAAGAAGAAGAATTCTGGTAGCATATTATGATTAAGAGTTTTTGAAAGCCATTGAAGTAGTGAGCATGATCAAATAGCTTGCTGAAAAGAAAAAGAGAAAAAGGGAGCAAGGAAAAATATAGATATGCAAGTATCAAAAGACAAAAATAAAGCAGCTATCAAAAGAATCAAACATCTAAAAAAGAGAGAAAAAAGAAAAGATAAAATGATCAAAAATCTTCACTATTAAACTTAGTGCTACACATCTCTAAACTTCGTGATTATATGATATGTTGAATCACTAGTAGCTTCTTATAATTTCATTGATACTACAAAAAGGTGTGGACGCCTCTAAGTTATGTAATGTGTAAGGGTATGGTAATACCCCTGACGTATATCTACATCCAATGTTGTACTCCTGTTTCAATTTTTGCCTCATTTATTGTAATGGATCGTGTCCCATGAACATGATGATCTTGTCCATAGCCACCATCTCGCTCTGGGACGAGCAAGATCCTAGCTTGGGGGAGTTGATGCGTCCAAAATTGAAGCATATTTACCTTTTTTGCATAAATAGAGTAGGGATTTTTGTATTTCACTACGCCTTTGTGCGCTATTTCATTCTTGTTTCAACAGGATCCGAAATTTTGGAATCATATATGAACATATCAATTATAGTTGTCATATTGTGTAATTTTATGATATTTCTAAGTGATAAAAGTCATTTTATGGATTTACCTTCACACCGGGAAGAATACCAATCAAGGAGGAGGCATCAGTATGGTTAACGACCACTGGTACGGGCAGAGCCCGCCCGTACCGTCTGCTCGTACGAGGTGCCATTGCGACCGCCTCGTCAAATAGTTTCTCCTAGCAAAGACGAGAGGGAGATCCGACATTCACATCCACCAGAAACCACGAAACATCACCTCCGAGAGGGATTTGAAGGAGGAACTCGGCTAGAGTAAAATCCCGGCTGCTTCACGGATCATTGGAGGACAACACATCATCCCCCTCATCATCAACCGTTGCATCTTCATCATCACCTTCACTCCCATCCTTTCATCTATTAGATCTCTTTGTAATTCCAGATCTAATTGTGGTCTGCATTAGATCTATCATCATACTTTTATCCATCCACTTGATTATGATGATGTTGTTGATTGTTTCCATGAGTGAGTAGTTCCTTTGTTCTTGGGGAGATGGAGAAACCCTAGAACCACTATGAACTTGTAATAAATATGATCTACTCTTGTGTCCATATGACTTGCTTGTCTATGAGATAATTATGACTTGTGTTTGATTTCTCTCTTAGATGATATGTGAAGTTCACCACATATCATTTGCCTTCGGGGCTGAAGGGAGGAAGAAACACTTTGGACATGTTTTGGAAGTGTACCCAGAATGCCCCGTGATAGATTAGCGTCGGCTCGTAACCTACACGGTCAAAGGAGGACTAAAGAGGGACTCTCTAAGCTAATTACGATATCCAAGGGGAAACCCTTAATTGCGGTGTTCTGTATGGGTGATTGCTCTCAGACATTGCAGTGGTTATTTAGAGGTGACCTCACACTTGGCTCAACAAAGTGGCTTCCTACGAGCCTTGTCGTGAACATCTTATTATGGGGCTCTCTCAACACATATCATGACATAAGAAGTATGTTATCTTGATTACATATAACACTAGTACTATGCTAGTGATGTATCCTACATCCCTGATAACGTTTTAGCCTATTAAGTTCAACCACACTTTCATACGATATTCTCACTTGTTTTATTTTAATTTTTTTAATTACTTTTCTGCAAACAACCATAAACCAATCAAAACACCCTTTACTTGAGATCAAAGACAACTTAAAAGTATTCTTTGGTAGATAGTAATAAGGGGCATAAATACCTTTACCAATAGCTCTCCATGGGTTCGATATCATTACTTTGAAATGAACTACAATTGGTCTGTGCACTTGCAGTCATCATCTACCTTCTACCAAATTGGCCACTCACACCCACGTCATTCGCCTGGACGCAATGACTCGCGAGCAACTCTAGCTCGCCTAGTATGATTGAACTACGTACTCCAATTAGCTTGTGACTTCGACTATCAAGGTCATGTGCCCTTTCCTCTTCATTATGGGAGTTTGCCACTGATTTGACTGGGCTTCCACCTGGCTCGCCTACTCCAACTGGCAAGCTTGAATCCACCACCGAATCCCTCACACACTTGGGGACTACTGATGGGGATATTCCAAGGTGGATTCGATTAGCTAGGCCCAAGACGAGTGGGCTTGCTGGCACGACGACTAGTAAACCTGTGACTATGAGGCACGACAACTGGAAATAGAAGGCCCAAAAGCGTAGCTAGGCCCAGTTGGATTAGGTCAAACCCACCGATTCTTTAACTAATTCAGTGTTCTCCATGTAAACCCTAGTGAGATAGCACTATATAAACTTCCCTAGGGTACTCTCTGCGGATATACACTCTGATACACCCCTTAGAAGCGACTCACTGCCTAGCTGCCAAGCTCGCCACCCTTGTAAACTCATCCAAATTAATACATCAAGTAGGAAGTAGGCTATTTACCCTACAGGGGATGAACCTGGGTAAATCCCTATGTGCTTCCAATCTCGATCCGTAGATGGCTAACTCTCCCTTGCCCCATTCAAATCAATTGCTACCCCTGGTAGCGACTGCCGTGGCCATTCCCACGACAAGAAATGATGAGTGCATTTTTGCAGCACATTTACCTTAGTTTTTGAAAAAGTAGTGATTGGATTTTGGTATTTTACAGTGCTTATGCTCACCTTATATGCTTGTTTTTACTAGGATCCCGAAATCAAAGGTGTTGATGGACAATACAATTAAAACTAAAAATTTTGGGTACATCTGTGCTAATTGAAGGCCATTAAAGCCTTCCTTATAATTATCCACGCACATGGGAGAAAATCCAAAGAGAATACAATTCATAGAAGGCATCTAGTACCTTTAACGAGCATTGGTACGGACGTGGATCATCCGTACAACCTATCTGTATCATGTGCAGTCAAAGCCATCTCACCAAATACTTTCACCCTGTACAAACAGATCTAATATCTAACACTCAAAGACATAAGAACTCGTAGAAACCTTAGCTCCGGAAGGTATTTGGGGGAATTCATGGAAGGGGTTTCAATCTTGAGGCTACAAAGATCCTTGGAGGCCTAGGCATCATCCTCATCAACAATCGCCGCAACTCCACCATCATTACAATCTCTATATCTCAATTATATTCATCTTGTTGTATTTCCTAAACCCTATTATGGATTTTCACACGTCTTCAAATATTCATATGTATTCCATTTGTACCATTATGATGATGTTGATTGGAGTATTTTTCTTTGTTCTTGAGGAGATGGAGAAACTCTAGCATTATTATGAATTGATATAAATGTGATCTATAACCTTATTTATTAGTATGTACTAGTTCACTCTCTTTATGTTATGTGAATGTAGACCACATAACATTTTCCTTTGGGACATGAGAGGGAACTACTGTTGGACATGTGGTGGTGTTGAAGGTGTCAATTGCCATATCACACAAGATCATCATTCATGTGGACAAGGGGGATAGGATAGGAAAGCTATGCCCATGACCATGGGGTTAACCCTTAATTTCTAGGGAGTAGGGTGGATGGCCTATGATCATAGTTGTGGTTACGAGGGGTGACATATCATATGGCTGGTATGTGATCACCTAATTTGGATCTTCTACCATAGATGCACATAAATAAAGACATAGATTTATCTTGATCATGAATAACACAATTGCTAGTGGTAGATCCTACACTCTCTGAGGACTCTTTAGCCTTATTGTAGTTTCTTACTATTTACATCACAAACCTCTCTCTATGTTTACTTGCATTGGATTAATATTGCTCTATTCACACACAAAATATTTCTCAAACACCCTTGCTTGAAATCAAAGACAACTCTCAAGCACTCTTTTGCAAATAGTAACAAGGGGCATTAATACCTCAACCAGTAGTTCTATGTGGTTCGATACTCTTATTTCAAAACTAGCTTCATATGAACTGTGCACTTGTAGTCATCAAGAACAAGGATGAACTGTTGGATGCTCACCCAAGCTTTCTCCTGGCCTCTGCGTGAGCTTGTAGAGGTTGATGATGCGGTCAGGGCACCAACGCCTCGTCAACTGGACCCTTTCCTCAGTGGGATCTTCTATTCCTGCTTAATCATTGTCGGGCACCGCTTAATAAAAAACAAAGAATATTTATCCAAGTAGGGTGGAAACCCAATTTTAACATAATTTCTTTGAGATAGTCCCACTCCACTTGATCATAGGAATTCCTCATGTAAGTTTGAGAGCACAAAATATGTGCTTTACCGCCTTATTCCTCTTCATAAAGTACAAACACTCATAGATAGTGATTATATTACCAGTAATCAACTTACCAAAAACAAAAGCAGATTTATTACTAATATAATATATTGTAATACTAGTTTCAGTCTATTGGCAAGCACCTTCGACTCTTGTAGATGATGTTGGACAGACTGATAGGGAGAAATTGGCCCTCTTCAGGCTTGGCCACCATTAGAATAATAATGATAGAAATTTTATTAAACGTCGCCAAGTTATTTTCACCACGCAGCACCCGCAACACTATATCCATGACTTCTTTCCCACAAAGATCCCAATGATGCAGAAAAAATGTGTCGGTAAACCATCCTTGGTAGGAGACATATGAAAAAAGCATCTCTAACTTCTAGCATTTCATCGTAGCAATGAGACCCTCATTCATCTCTCATGTAACATGTAGAAGAACATTGTTCAGCACCACTTCCATGTTCTCGGACCCCTCTGGCCTTCATAAATCACACTAAAATTCATTAGTAGCGTTGGCCATCACACTAGGATAATTTGCCACCTCCCCATCTTACTTTTAAAGTTACCGATCTTGTTTTTTTTCTTTCGTTGGGTAGCACACATGTAGAAGAATTTGGTGTTTTAATACCCCTCTGTCGGCTGTTGCACCCTTGAGTGTTGGCACCACATGATCTCCTCACGGTTTTCTAGTTTGACGAGCCATTCAACAATCTTTCGTTCCGCATGGGTGGACTCATGCGTACACGCTTCAAATCTTTATGTAGGCTATGTATCTTCTGCCATACACTCCCAAACGTGTTAGTTCACTACTACTGTAGTGAACCAAATACCAAAGTGAGCTTCTCCTAGAGTTGTACAAGAGATGTTTATTTTCACGGCCATTGCGGTCCTATTCAAGCAAGGGTGTGAAACTGTCATGACATGTGTAGATTCCTACCAAGATATGAGAATAGAGCAATGATTGAAGACTACTGCCATTAAGTGTACAACCGTAGCAAGAGGGAACCGAGTGCTCCATTCTGCTGCACCGAAAGAATGATCCAACCTCACCCGACAATACGACCCCCCGGAGAACTTCTTCTCAAAGGTCCATCTCAGATCTTGGTAACCCGAATCCTGGAGTCCGCAAGCATCCACCGTATCACGAACAATGTAATTTGTGCATGACTCCGGTCCTACACTCTAATATGTTCGTGTCGGTGCAGTACCTCGTTGAAATCCCCTAAGAAATCCTAGGATAGTGATGAAGATGAACGGATATATTTCAACATGTCCCGTGTTTTAAATATCTCGTTCGTTTGAGCCTCCCTATAAACTCTCATCGCACGCCACAGTTCTTTCCCAACTTCCTTCACAATCGCATCATTGTGATACTATGAATACGGTAAAATTTCAATTGATATATTATTATTCCAATACAAACTCAAGGCGCAACTACTCCTAGTACTACTTAGAACAAAGCATCTTTCAAACCATAGAGTTCGAGCTAAATTTCCACATGTGTTTGATTCAAGTGAGTTTCAAGGACAAAAAGCACGATGCAAGCGTCTCTTCGCAAGATCATAAATCTCTTTTACTGTCGCAAATCCACATAAGCCACGATAGTTGAAGCTCATGGCACTCATTGTGCCTGGCGGTTCCCTCATATGGAGGTTGCCTCAATATTAGTGTTGGATTCATCTCCCTTTTGGTTATTCCTCTCATGCACAACCCGATTGACAGAATTGCTATCCTCGCCCTTCGCAGATACACCTACTCGTCCGTTGCTTCTTCAACTCCTTAGGAGGGCCATACTGCAGGGATGGTGGAGGGATCCAACAATAACCACACCCATATCATCATTATCAACATTCATATTTAGTTCCCTCCTAATAGAAGGTTCAGACTGGCCAACAACATTAACATGTACTGGCTTCAGTGGGTTCATAGCCATGTCAGCTAGATCATCTCTTGTTCGTCCAAACCAGCCACCTCTGAATCACACTTACGACCACCGCTGTTTGTCTTTAGTACCTACTTGCGTTGACCGCGGTCATTAGTGCTAGGAGCACGTCCTTCCTGACCGCCACCCAGCTCAGCCCTAGGTCCAAGCCCATGTCATTCTCCATATCACAAGCAAAGGAATGCACATGGTCCGTCGGTGTGCTTGGCTTCCAGTATACCACATCCGAGATCATCCACTAGACAAATTGGAGATCATCTTCCTCTTGTTCCCCGGTACCACACTCAAGATGCATGTGTCCCATACAACCATAAAACTCACAGCGCTTACATATCTTCTCGTACTTGACTTACAGAAACATCTGATCACTCCCTTCCACCGTGAGCGGACAAAATGCGTCAACAGTTTAGTAGAGTCTAGCTTCACATGCACATGGTGGAACACAGTCGACCTAGTTTGAACAATCGCGAGATCAACTGCAATGATCTCCCCACCCTCGCTAAATTGATTCAGAACTTCCATGTTACGAAAGAAGGGACACACCTTATGGATATGTTCCCATGCTTGCACGTCTTGTGGGATCACAATTGATGTCGATGTTGACCCATGCCCCCATCAAAAGGCTCCACCATTATGGCACATCTCTAGAAGATCCACGACTCCTCCTACATAATTCATTTCCAGTCCCCCAAGCAGAAGGCCTACACCAAAGACATATTTGGCTCCACCTCGTGAAAAGTAACATCGTGTGTAGGGCTCCATGTAGCCATCATCGTGTTCTTCGACGAATTCATATAGTAGGATTTCCTGGTCAGGATCTTCCCCGCCACAAGCCACTTCTCCGCCAGCCGGCGTCAGACCTATTCCTTGCCCAAGACCACGTCATTGAGCTCCTTGCCATGCAAATTGAGATTCTTCAACAACTCATCAACATCAACCTCCTTCCGCGCCTTTCCCTCCCTCGCCGTGAAGCTTTCCGCCATGGTGATCTTGAGATTTGTCGCCTGCACCTAAGCCCTAACAGTCAACCTCTCTACCAAGGCCGGGAAGCTAGCCAAGCTAACCCCTTGATCAGCCCGAGTCAAGGACGGAGACATAAGGGAGGCAAGTGCACGGCAAACGAAAAACTTCCAGATGAGATGAGATCATTGCTGGAATCGCCAACCCTAGAAACCCTAGGTCGGTTGCTCGTGATAAAAAATCGTCCTACGGTGAGCTTCCAAATTTTCACTACCTATTACTTGCCTACAAATCGTGGCGTAATATCAGGAGAGGCCTTTCCCTAAAAAACAAAATTCACAAGAGGCCTGAACGGTTGTGTTCCTTCGGGGAGCGAAAACCTCCTTCTGTTTTACCCATCGATTTCTCCGGATCCCCTGTCTGTTCACGACCATGGCGGAAGCCGCCGGCGGCGGGCGCCCGCTTCCCGAAGATCTCATCATCTGGGAGATCCTGACGCGCCTGCCCGCGAAGCCCTTGCGCCGCTGTCGCGCCGTCTGCCGCTCCTGGCGCCGCTGCCTCACCTCCGACGCCAAATTCCTCCTTGCCCACCACCGCCGCCAGCCCTCGTTCCCGCTCGTCACCACCAGCGACGAGAAGGAAAGAAGGATCGACGCCCTGGACCATCGCACTGGCGAGCGGCACCCCGTCGCGCGGACAGACCGGACTACCGCCGCCGAGGACCTCGACGTGCTCGCCTCATGCGACGGCCTGCTCATCCTCATCTCCTATGGCGGCCTCTACATCTGCAACCCGACGACTCGCCAGCTCGCGCCCCTCCCGCTGTTCAACGTCAACTGCATCTCCGGGCTGTACCCTCACCCCCCGTCCGGGTCGTACCGGGTGCTCTGCTGCGTGAAGACGGACGGCCACGCCGTGTACCACGTGCACACCGTCGGGTCAGGCGACCTAAGGTGCATCGGCGAGCCCCTCGAGCCATGGGCGTCTGGGGATGTTGTGGAGATGATGCCCATGATGGAGTTCCTTCAGCCACATGTCCTGGTCGGCGGCAGGCTTTACTGGCACCCCCTGAAGTTGCCTGTTGGCGGCAGCGGCAAGGTCAACAACATGCTGGTGTTCGACACCGTGGACGAGTCCTTCCGGCATGTGCTGTCGCCCGTCGAGGGGCCTTGTATTGAGCTGTTTGAGATAAATGGCACTCTTGGATTGTACAACTACCGTGGCAGCAGTAGCACGGCTGATCTTTGGGTCCTACAGGATAATGAGCGATGGGTCTGGTCGTTCAAGCACCGGATCAAATTGCAGGCGATGGCATTTTCTGTGGTACCAGACACCAATGGTGATATGATCATTCTTTCTAAGAAAGGGAAAAAACCAGGACTTCGATGGCAATATCTGCAGCACATTTCTGGTACAGATGGCAGTTCGCTGAGACGGTATGAGTGGAATGTTTTCCTGAAGCTTAAGAAGCTTAGGTTCAAAGAAAGTCTTGTTCGGCATTCCTTCTTCTCCATGGAAGGTAACAATGATCGTGGTGTGGATGAAAAAACCTTGTTCGATGGGTTGTCAACTGTGGTGGTGCCTCTTGATGATAATTATGATCCGCATGCCCGCAGTGAGGAATCCATGTTGGCCAAGTCGTTCGCAGGAGTGAGTCTCTCGTTTTGATTTTGAATTTTCGTTAATGTTAGTATTTGCTTGCTATGTAAGTCATGTTAGGGCACAGAATTATTCAATAAGCAACAAAAAATACAGAAGAGTAACCTGTTCGTACTAAGCAAGCAGAATCTATGTCTTAAGTTTTAGGTGTTCTTTTTCGCACTTCAGCTGAGTCATGCACAGACAATGGGCATGCTGAATAAAATGGTTGTGTTATGCCTTTTTGGCTTCTATGATTTTTTTTGTTAACTAGTATGCATCGCTGTCGATCAATTTATGCTGGATATGGAGATTTAGATAAGCTGATACCTTTTTTTTATCTAATCCTGATAAGTATCAGTGAAAACATTTTGCTTCTCTTGGCTTTCTTTCCGTAGTCCTTTTGCCTCTCTGTGCTCTTACCGTTAAGCACACATTTTCCATTTTTTGTATTTCTTTGCTATGTTAGTCTGGGTAGATTGTAAATTATCCACCAAGCAACAAAAATACAAGCAGGGACAATGTCTCAAGTTTCCCATGCTTCCCCCACTCTTCACTTGAGTAAGGAAGACATGATCAGCATTCAAGATAAAGTGGTTCTGTCCTTTTTTGCTTTGCGGTCTTTTGATTTGTAACTTGTAAGTATCTCTGATAATCAACTGCTGCTGCATGGAGATTTAGATAAGAAACTATTGCTGATACTTCGAGTGTACTTTCTCTATTTGGCTTTCTTCCCATAGGACTTCTCATATCTGTACTCTTGCCGTTTAGCACTTAATTTTATCTATGCAAAAAGGGTGTACTCAGTGTTGAAACTCCCACACATTGTGGGATCTGGGTAAGATTTCTGACATGTATATCTCATGTAATTTCCATTATGCTGCTCTTTGCAGATCCTTTTTGCTGTTCTTGGCTCTTTGGTTAAGCCTTCCTTTACTGTAAAACCTTTTCTGGTTTAAAAAGATTTGAGCTAACTAATTGTGGTGTTTGTAAAAATATGCACTTGCTTGCAAGTTTTACCCGTGAATATGTAACCTGCCATGATAATAGGAAATGTTTATCCATTGTAATAAAAGGATCGTATTATTTTTTCTATGGTAGAAAACACACCTCTAGTCCCGGTTCGTAAGGACCTTTAGTCCCGGATGCCAATCCGGGACTAAGGAATCGGGACTAGAGGTCAGATCTTTAGTCCCGGTTATGTGACGAACCGGGAATAGAGGTCTACCACATGGCCCCGCGTCACGCGCTAGGGTGGAGGACATTTAGTCCAGGCACGAATCGGGACTACAGGTTCTCTGTTGTGGCAGCGTTTTGGGCCATTTGGCTACCGCGGCAGGAGATAGGGTTTTAGGGTTTTATGTTTTCCTATTTATTTTATGTTTTGTGTTCAATTATTTTTCATTCTGTGGTTTCATTTCAAACAAGTTTTTATATACATACATCTATATACAAGCATACATACATATAAGCATTGATCTGCTACTACATAGTACTTGTACATGTTGATGCATATATAATATAATTTGTCGTACGAGCATACATACATCTGTATATATACAATTTGGTATATGAGTCCCAACCGGGTCTAGAGCCCATCTATTTGATTACATCGAGATCTAATGCATGCTCTAGGGTCTATCTATACTGTATTCTCCGCATGGGTCTATGACCTCGTCAACCAAAAATCCCGCCAATTTCTCATGAATTGCTAGTAGGCGGTCATGTGGTAGGAGCTTTTCCTGCATCGCTTCCAACTAAAAAGAAGGAAATCAATATGAATATATCAATCATCATAAAAAATATGAATAGAACTCAACATAAATTATGATAATAAAAATAAATTGTGAATATATTGTTTACATACTTGAACAAATTTCCCCTTCTGCTCACTACTGCAAGTGAGAATGAACTCGCAAATATAGTATCCACATAGATTAGTCCCCTTTGGTTGTCTCGCGCACTTTACAAGAATAGAATTCAATCAAATAATAATCAAGCATGCATGATAATTTTATTGAAAATAGAATTAAAGATGCGCGGACCTAGCTCGTACTACTTACCGGGATCGGTTTATAAACCAACTCCTTACGCCATTGACCGCGGATCGCAATCTTGAACCGTGTCCAAACCTTGCCCGACAAAATAAATAAATAAATGCATTAATAATTACTTGATATCTCAGAAATTGAACGAAAGAGACTGACATAGTGCATAATGATTGAAATTACTTATTGAGCATTTCGATCATGTTGCGGTACTCTTCCATGTCCACATTGGATGAGTCCATTATATTAACTCTTCCTAAGTCAATGGAAACGCTTAGAAGAATCCAGTGGATGTTGCGCAAGGTTTATATACGTCAGTAACCCATTAATTACACTTAACATCGAGTAAGCAAAAGTTAATATGTACAAGACAGAAACACTCTCACCTGAAGTGGGTAAGGAAATAATATTTCCTTACAGAAATGCTGTTTCGTGAGAAACCGGAGCAAGTTATGCTTCGTGTCCACGGGCTTCGCCTCTAGCATAGCTCCATTAACTCGATTTGGGTCAATGAATCTAAATCCATGGATTCTTCCTTTTTTACATTCGAGAATCTTCATTATGCATCATAGCCTACACAAGAATATAGTGAGGATAATTACCGGCATAAATTGAACGAGCTGAGCTAGATACTTATTAATTACATAAATAAACTAATTACTTACAGACAATAGCAATTGATGATAGATTTGTCGAGGTCCCTTTGATTGAATAACTGAAAGATTTCAGACAGTTCAACATGAACCTCTTCTTTACTGTAGTAATACTCCTCTCTAACTTTCGCTATGATCCATCGTCAACCTATTTTTGCGGCTTTAATATACCATGCATGCAATAGCGTCTTAGAACTAACCAAAGGCTTCCCGTGCACATATTGTCGCGCTATAGGAGCCATGGGGGGGCAACACTGCCAAGTATGTCATCAAGAGACATATTACATTGCTCGGCCAATGCCATAGCTGTTTTCATATCCATAGGTTCTCCCCCATATAGTTGAGGTTCGGGTAACACCTGGATCAGGGGGATCGATTGTTTTTCTTATTCTCCGAGCTGGGGAACGTTTCTTTTAATGTTTCCTCTACCACTTGTTCTCTTTTGTTTCACTGTCTTCACAAGACAGCGTGTGTAGTCATCTGGCGCATTTATCCGAGCTTGGGATGGATGCTTCAGAAATTTTCTAAACTGCTCCTTGACTGGCGGATCTACTAGGACCTCTGGCTCGGGTTGTTTCTTTTTAAAAAAGGTTTGCACTTCGGCATCTACGACTTGCTTGGTCTCCTCATCAGTCAGGTCGTAAGCCCTCTTGGGAGGAAACGGCGGTACTCTTGGGAGGGCGACAACTTTTGCTTTTGGTTATGCCTCGACGAAGTGGTGGTTATCTTCCGCTTTTGGCCCTTAGTGGGTGGAGGCAGCTGAGGCGCCGTAGATCGAGATGGACTAGCGATGCGGTCCTTCTTGAGGAGGGGTGGACTTGGAGGTGGTGGACTTCTACTAGGAGGAGACGGTGGACTCGGAGGATACGGTGGACTCAGAGGTGATGGATTGCTTCTTGGTGGAGACGGTGGCCTTATAGGCGCCGTCACTCGTCATAGCGTGCCTCCTGCCGTTCCGGCAGCATCACAACACCACCACGGAGGGGCACCATGGCCTGCATCTCCTCCCTCCATTTGTAGCAATGTCGGAACCCGCTCGCAGCACCGCCGCCACCAACAGTTGTCGCAGTCGCCGTCATCAAAGCAAAACATGGTTGTCTCTCTGCAGCGCTTGTAGCATCTCCTCCCTCCGTTGGTAGCATCGATGGTGACTGCTTGTAGCATCGCCGCGCTCCATTGGTAGCATCCCAAATTTGGTTGGACAGCACTACTGTCGATGCCCAGTAGCAACGCCACCCTCCCTTCGCAGCAACACCACATACCATATGCAGCTCAGCCAACCACTACATGTAGCACCTCCGTCGTGGCTGCACAACATCGAGCAGCGACGGTGCTCCTCGCCGTTCAAGCGACGGCGAGCTCGTGTAGATTCTCGAGGTGGAGGCGGTGGTCGGTGGAGGCGTGCGTGACGGTGGCCGGTGGAGGCATGCGTGTCGGCAGCGGTCAACGGTGGAGGTGGAGGCGGGGGCCGGTGGAGGCGTGCTTGGCGGCGGCGAGCTCGTGCATATTCTTGAGGTGGAGGTGGTGGCTGGTGGAGGCGTGCATGGCGGCGACGATGACGGCTAGCGGTGGAGGCGGTGGCCGATGTCGGCGTGCGTGGTGGCGACTGTGGAGGCGTGCGTGAGATGGGGATCGAGAAAACTGAGCGGATGGAAGAGACGGGGGTAGGACATAAGGTAGTGGTGGGCCCCACGTCGGTCGTACGGTTCAGTTTCTCTCGCCATAGGGACGTGTGGCGCGCGCTCGAGACAGAGGACACGCGAGCGGAATCCTCCGCCTGATCTGGAGCATTTTTCCAGTTTTAATATCCCTAATTGGTGTGTATTTTTTTGTCCACACGGACATGTTTGCTACTCCCTTAAAAAATATGAATACAAAATAGTATGATTGCTTTTCAAATTGTCGCTATTCATAGCTAAGTTGCATGTAACTAGAAATCCAATTCTCACGGATGCGGATACATAAATTGTTTGAAAACATATTTAAAATATTAAAAAAGGTTTGCATGTATTTTCGGGCATTCTAGTTCACACACAAGTTTTTGAAAAAAAAATGGTTTTTTTTTGTGACCTGTTCAAAAAAGATAAATTTGGATGCTCCAAGCTAATATTTTTTGCCGTCAAAAAGAAATTTAGACATTTTTTTGTCTTTTTACACAAATCACGTAAAATATTTTTTTTCCCTAAACCGTATGTGTGAACACAAAATGTCTGGATATATACGCGATTTTTTCCAGATAATTTTTACGTTTCAAATTTTACTTTTACGTAGTTTTCATCTAAAAGTATAATAGGTGCCCCCATCAAGGAGCCTGCAGCGATTAGCAATTTCTGGCCATTCGATTAGCCCCTAAGGGCGTGTTTGGTTGGCCCGATTTTCGTTTCTCGCACCGGGCCGGAAGAAATAAGCTCGTTTGGTATCTCATGGCGTGCCTGGGATTTGGCCCACACGGGTCTTAAAGCAGGTCTCATCCTGACTCTAGAGGAATGCCAAAATCACGCGTTTCCACCGGGACGGGCCCTGACGAGCGCAAGGGGAGGAACGGCGTGCACGGGGAGGCAGAGATGACGAGAGCTGAAAGATTCACAGCGCCGTATGGCGTGAAAAGTAGGCTCACCTCCCTCTTATGCTACCACCTCCCGCTGGAAGACAAATCCATCCCTATTTTCCCCTTGTGCGGTAGCTTTGGCGGCGACAGCAGTGATTTCGATCTCCGGCATCAACTGCTAAGAACACTCCGGCACCGCCGATCGTCTTATGTCGGATTCCGGCATCTGCTGGCTCGCAGATCTATGGCACCGACTTCTCCCCCGTCTTCTTATCCGCCTGCGGCAGGTCCTCGCCGTCCACCACCATGAAGGTAACAACCATAGCCTCACTCGTTTACCTAGGTAGTTAGCTCGACATTGGGGTAGTACATACACAGTGCTTAAGCAATGCTACTCCGTTTAGGGCCAACAATTGAAGGTTATCATCCAGACAGCTGCTCTATCACTGTGATTTAGGCATGGATGTTCCTGATCTACAAACGAGCGGCTGGTAGGAATAACAGGGCGGCAGTGAAATATGGTCCCCTGATGCAGCGCGATAGAGAGAGGATGTCTAATCTGAACTACATATACAATAACAACGATATGGAGGCTATCACCATGCTTAGGATGAGAAGAGACACATTTAACCCTGTTGTGCAGACATTCAGGTCTAGGGGTTGCTCAAGGACAACATCAACTGCTATATCGAAGAACAAGTGGCTGTGTTTCTTCATGTTTTAGGTCATAACCAGATATTCCGAGTGATTCACAACACATGGAGGAGATCAACCGAGACAGTTTCCTGGTATTTCCATTAGGTGTTCTATGTTGTAGGAGAACTCAGACAAGAGATGATCAAGCCACCATCTGGTCAAATCCTGGCGAAGATACATGGCAACGATCGATGGTTCCCCTTTTTCAAGGTGAGCAACTCTATCATTTTCTGTGTTGGATGATTGTATTAGACCGCCGGCTAACAATCTTGTAATGTCGGGATTATATTGGAGCAATTGATGGTACTCATGTCATGGCTAGAGTGCCGAAAGCTGAGCAGGCTGCATATAGGGGTAGGAAGCACTTCCCCAGTCAGAATGTGCTTGCCGCCGTTGATTTCGACATGAAGTTCACATATGTGCTTGCTGGGTGGGAAGGATCTGCACATGATACGATGATTCTGGCTGACAGCCTTAGTAGACCTGATGGCCTCAAGCTCCCTGACGACAAATTCTACCTTGCAGATGCCGGGTGTGCCTGCCGGCCTGGAATTCTGCCACCCTTCAGGTCAACAAGGTATCATCTCAATGAGTTCTCTGCTAGGAACTACCCAAGGACTTCGGAAGAACTTTTCAACCTTAGGCACTCTAGCCTTACAGTCACGGTTGAGAGGGTTTTCGTTGCCCTGAAGAACAGGTTTAAGATCCTTGATCAGAAGCCTTTCCACTATTTCTCCACCCAAGTTAAGCTTGTTCTTGCATGTTGCATTTTGCATAACTGGATCTTGCAATTCGGTGCCAATGAGTACTTCCCGGCCGAGGAAGACGTAGTTCCTGACGAAAACGACACTAATGGTGGCCATGGTGTTGCACAGAACGATTGTGCTGCTTGGAAGAGCAGGAGACAACAGTGGGTGCTCGACATGTGGGCGACGAGAGGCAACTATAGGATCTGAAGAAGAAGATGATGGTTTGTTAATGAAGTGTTGGCCTTGTGTTCCATGAACAACCCCTAATGTGGGTGTTAAACTGCCATTTGCTAGTAGCTAAGTAATATTGTGGTGAACTGTCATTTGCTAGTAGCTAGGTAACATTATCGTGAACTCATATTTGCTAGTATCTAGGGTCGTAATTTGGTACTGTTGGGAATATGCCCTAGAGGCAATCATGGTTGATGATATTTCCCAAAGTATTCATAAAGTAAAGTTGTCCTTATATGAACATCAGATATGTATCACTGAATACGTGATTCAGTTGTGGGACTATATATTCATGATTGTTCATACTAGATTGTCCTTGGTCGTTGAGGTTGTGCTGGACACACAACTTAGACCAATGTGCAAGTCAGCTGATGACACGGTTCCACTTGTCATGGGCATGGTGATGCTATTCTGACTTACACTAATTCGGCTAAAGAGTTTAGCGAGTCGGACTGACCCACAGTTGAGATGCAACGAGCATGTTGTCATTTGCAGTCTCAAGCAATGAAATCCTTTGACCTGAGGTGATAGCATGATCCGAGTTGTGAATCGCCAACTTAGGTTCTATCAAACGCTATTCCGTAAATGGGCAGCTATAAAGGTAGAGTTCGGGTTGGTTGTGAAGCAAGCTGCGTGACGTGGATTACCAAGATGGGATTTGCCCCTCCGTAATGGAGAGATATTCTCTGGGCCCTCTCGTGTGATATGATTCGGAAGCATGGCCATGTGCTACTCAGTTAAGTGTTAACTGAGGAGTCAGACTAAGAGTTAGTCCAATGAATCACATATCATGGTACGAGAAGCGAGTTAAGCTATTAAAGGGATGGAAACTACTCGCCTATAGCTTAACAGATATATCGTGTGGCAAAGGGACTTGGACGAAAGTCACATTGAAGGTTCGTCTTCTGACTTTACGGCACTTGGGAGTAGGAACATCTTGCTAGAGGGCGCTACCATCTATCGACTTGAGACCAAGTGTTCATGGGAGTGAGTTGGACTCAAAGCCATGACGGGATAGTTGGAGGAGTAGCTCATGTCATGTCTAGGTGTACGTGAACCTACAGGGTCACACACTTAACGGTAAGGAGCCCATGTGGAGATTGGAGTACGGCCTAGATGGGCCTCAAGTGTTGAGCCCAACTCGGCGTGTATATAAGTGGAGTGACAAGGGATAGTCCCTAACCTAGGCATCACTTTCTCCACTTCCATTTCGGGCTAGACAAGATCTAGAAATCCTCTGTCCGAAGCTCCTTCCTGTATGTGTGGATACCGGTAGAGGCGTTGCACGTGCGGCGCTGGAGACAAGGAAGCTCATTGGGATCTGGCGAAGGAGTTCGTGGGATCCAAAGAAGCTGTCCGCGGGATTCAGAGGGTTATCAGAGGGATCGTTTGGCACTGCTTCAACGCGCTACATCAACTTCCGCATCTGCACGTGTAGCGGTAATCTCTTGGCCTATAACCTGAGCTGGATCTTGGGAGTACCGTGTTAAGGAAAAAGTTTTGTTTATCTCTGCGTGGGCCAACAGTGGTATCAGAGTGATAGCTTCTGGTTTTAGGCTCTAGATCTGTGTGTATGAGATATGCACGAGGTGGTGGATAGGATCCACTTAGGGTTTCGGTGGTCGATCTATGAGATAGATCGGTTTTGTACAAGATTGGTCGGATCAATCGCACTCGGGGGTGCATGGAAGATCAGGTGCGGATGATCAATGAGATTGGCCAGATTTGCACAGAGATCAGATTTGGGTAAAAGTGTTTTATCCAATGAAGGAATCCATGGTTCGGAAAGCAGATTAGATCTGCGATTTCGGAAAAATCATCGGGCGTTGCCTTCTGCACAGGGATCAGATTTGGGACCGCCGGCTTCGCCCTGTCGTAGCGCATTAGATGTCGTTGCGAGGTTCACAACGCCGGTAGATATCATTTCTACGCATAACTTGTTTTTGCAGGAAGTTGTGAATGGTATGGCTTATGTGCATGTGATGTGTGTAATCCATACGTGATCTGTGTATCACGGTTTTGTCAGCCGGCTGGAGCCAAAGTGCTATCACTATTATTGTATAACGACCTGCGTGTCGGCATGAGATGCCATCTTCTTGTATATTCCTTAGTGCTAGTGTAGCATGTTTGGAGGACTTGAAGGACACTGCAGCCAAAGGCATGATGAACAAGTTCATGGAGATGGAGATCACCATGAAGAGAGCCATACCATTTCACATTATAATTGGATTATTTTGTGTTATTGATATGTCTCTAGTTTTACCTCTATGAGATAGTGGTTAAACATTAATCCCTCAAAGAAGGTCTAGTCGGTCTCCCCGCCGGTGCTGCACCATCACAAGTCGGACATTCTTGGTAGTGGGCTCATAAAATTGAGGTACTGCCAATTCTTTTCGACTAGATGGGTTTAAGTCAGACTCTTACAACGGAAGCACTTGGTAAGCTAGATGGGTCTATCACAACAGTTGTGGGGCTCGGGGAGAGGGCGGTCGGGAGCCGGGGCATGTGATGCCACCCGACCAACACGAGTCACATGAGATGCAATTTTCAAGGAGTTGCCTACCTAGATCACTTGACGGCTAGCGGTGATGCTAAAGCTCACTAGTTGGCTTGCTTATTTAGGGTCCTGAATCACTAAGTAACCATCAGAGGGATGTTGGTTCTAGTGGGAGCATAAGTATTAAAATGTTTAATATGCCTGCTCTTTTATGAATACTTGCCTTAAGTGTTTTGCATATTTCTGTTGTAGATAATGGCACCTAGTAGCAGTCTCCCTCAGTTATCCAGTTTTGCTTTGAGGACCATCCTAGAGAAAGATAAACTTAATGGAACAAACTTCACCAACTGGTATCGTAATCTGAGAATTATTCTCAAACAAGAAAAGAGGGACCATGTTCTAGACAACCCGCTTCCAGATGTCCAGGATGAGAATGCGAGTGTCGCAACAACCAATGCCTACCGTAGAACATGTGATGAGTCTACATAAATTAGTTGTCTTATGCTTGCTCACATGGAACCGGACTTGCAGCAGCAGTTCGAGAATGTCGAGGCCTACGATATGATCGAAAGCCTCAAAAGAATATTTCAGGCTTAGGCAAAGACCGAGAGGTATCAAGTCTCTCAAGCTTTGCTGAGTTGTAAGCTTAAGGATGGTGATCCACTGAGTCCGCATGTAATCAAGATGGTTGGTTATGTGCAGTATCTGGAAAGGCTTGGCTACTCCATTAGCGAAGAGTTCGCTACGGATATAATTCTGAACTCTCTTCCTAGTGTGTATGGTCAGTTCATATCGAACTACCACATGCATGGTATGGATAAGAAGCTCACTGAATTGCATGGGATGCTTAAGCAGGCAGAGTTTGATCTCAAGAAAGTTACTAGCCAAGTGTTGGTGGTACAGAATAAGGCTAAGTTTAAGAAGAGTTCTTGGACTAAGAAGAAGAAGGCTAAGTCAGGAGGTAATGCTCAAGATGAGATCCCAAGAGTTTTATCAGGGACTAAGTCATCTCCTTCAGCCGGTTCCACTTGCTTCTATTGCAAGGCAGATGGCCACTGGAAGAGGAATTGCAGCAAGTATTTGGCGGATAAAGCCAAGAGTGGAGGTGTGACTTCCAACTCAGGTACACTTGTTTGCAATGTTATAGACCTTTATCTTGCTGATGTACCCGGTAGTTCTTGGGTATATGATACCGGATTAGTCATTCATATCTGCAACTCGTTGCAGGGACTGGTAAGAACTATGGGTGTAGCAAGAGGCAAGGTTGACATTCGGGTCGGCAACAAAGCAAGAGTTGATGTGTTGGAAGTCGGCACGATGCAACTTCATTTACCTTCAGGATTCTTAATGGAACTAAATAATTGTTATTATGTTCCAGTGCTTAGTCGAAACATCATTTCTGCCTCATGCTTGATGAGACAAGGCTATGAGTCTAATATTAAGAACAATGGTTGTTCTTTATATTTGAATGATATGTTTCACGGCTTTGCACCCGTTCAGAACGGGTTATTTATTTTGAATCATGATGGTGGATCGGTCTATAACGTAAATGTGAAAAGGTTAAAACCAAATGATCTAAATATGACTTACTTTTCGCATTGTTGACTTGGTCATATAAGTTGGAAACGCATGAAGAAACTCCATGATGATGGACTCCTAACTTCGTTCGACTTGGAGTCGTTCGAGACATGCGAATCCTGCCTTCTAGGCAAGATGACCAAGACACCTTTTGCAAGGAGTTGTGAAAGGGCGTCTGGCTTGTTGGGACTAGTACATAGTGATGTATGTGGTCCAATGAGCGCGACAGCCAGGGGTGGTTATGAGTACTTCATTACCTTCACTGATGATTTGAGTAGATATGGATATGTCTACTTGATGAAACATAAGTTGGAAGTCTTTGAAAAGTTCAAAGAATTCCAGAATGAAGTACAGAATCAAATCGGCAAGAAAATAAAGTTTCTTCAGTCAGACCGAGGAGGCGAGTACATGAGCCATGAGTTTGATGACCATCTAAAGAGTTGTGGAATAGTTCCTCAGCTCACTCTGCCGGGTACACCGCAGAGGAACGGTTTGTCAGAACGGCGGAATCAGACCTTGTTGGACATGGTACGATCAATGATGAGTCGGACAAATCTACCTTTATCATTTTGGGGTTATTGTCTAGAAACTGCAGTGTTCACACTAAACAGAGTACCATCAAAATCGGTAGAGAAGACACCACATGAGATGTGGACTGGCAAGAAGCCGAGTTTGTCTTTCCTTAAGATTTGGGGTTGTGAAGCATTTGTCAAGCGACTTCAATCGGACAAGCTTACAACCAAGTCGGATAAGTGCATGTTCATTGGGTATCCAAGGGAAACCTTGGGTTACTACTTCTACAACCGAGAAGAGTGCAAAGTGTTTGTCGCTCGGAACGGTGTCTTCCTTGAGAAAGAGTTTCTTAGTCAGGAAGTCAGTGGGAGTACGGTGCGGCTCGAAGAAGTTCGAGAGGAACCGGTTAGTAGCGATTTGGTGAAAGCCTTCGAGGTTGAGCCAGTCGTGGTAGCTGAGCCGGCAGCTGCACCTACACTGTGAAGATCGGCAAGATTGCGAAGTGTTCGTAATGTATTACTGTTAGACAGTGATGAGCCGGCAACTTATTCGGAAGCGATGGTGGGTTCTAATTCTGAGTCGTTGCTTGGAGCCATGAGATCTGAGTTAAAGTCCATGGATGATAATCAAGTTTGGAACTTGGTTGATCTGCCAAACGGTGCAAGACCCGTCAAGCGCAAATGGGTCTTTAAGAAGAAAACTGATATGGATGGAAACATTTCTATCTATAAAGCACGGCTTGTCGTGAAGGGGTTCCCACAGGTTCAAGGAGTTTACTACGATGAGACTTTCTCACCCGTAGCGATGCTTAAATCAGTTCGGATCATGTTAGCTATAGTAGCCTATTTCGACTATGAGATATGGCAGATGGATGTCAAAACGACTTTCGTTAATGGAAAATTAACCAAGGACGTGTATATGATACAGCCCGAGGGTTTTGTCGATCCGGCTAATGCTGACAAGGTATGCAAACTTCAGAAATCCATTTATGGATTGAAGCAAGCATCTCAGAGTTGGAACATTCACTTTGACGAGGTAGTCAAATCGTTTGGCTTCATCAAGAGTGATCATGATTCTTGTTTATACAAGAAGTATAGTGGGAGCAAAGTAAACTTTTTGATCTTATATGTGGATGACATATTATTGATTGGAAATGGTGCCTAGATGTTGCAAGAAACCAAGAAGTCATTGGAAAGGAGTTTCTTAATGAAGGACTTGGGTGAGGCAACTTACATACTAGGAATGAGGATCTATAGAGATAGATCCAGGCGGCTCATTGGACCGAGTCAAAGTACATATTTGGACAAAGTGTTGAAGAAATTCAACATGGAATCGTCTAAGAAGGGGTTCTTACCGATGTCCCATGGCATCAGACTTAGCAAGACTCGGTGTCCCTCGACAACTGATGAGCGAAGTAGGATGAGTGCGATTCCATATGCTTCGGTAGTTGGGTCCATCATGTATGCCATGATTTGTACTAGGCCAGATGTTTCCTATGCTCTAAGTGTTGTGAGCAGATACCAGGCTGACCCTAGAGAAATCCACTGGGCAAGAGTTAAGAACATTCTTAAGTACTTGAGAAGGACTAAGGATGTGTTCCTAGTTTATGGAGGTGAGGTTGAACTCAGTGTAAGGGGTTACACGGATGCGAGTTAACTTACTGAGTCTGATGATTCTCATTCGCAATCTGGGTACGTGTTCGTGATGAACGGAGGGGCTGTGAGCTGGAAGAGTTCCAAGCAAGAGACTGTGTCTGCATCTACAACAGAGGCTCAGTATATTGTTGCCTCGCAGGCGGCAAAGGAAGCTGTTTGGATCAGGAACTTCCTGATTGATCTTGGTGTGGTTCAGGGCTCGTCCAATCCGTTAGACGTGTATTGTGACAACAATGGTGCTATTGCACAAGCCAAGGAACCTAGACAACACCAGAAGAACAAACATATACTCATGCGATACCACCTGATTCGCCAATTCGTGGATCATGGTGATATCAAGTTATGCAAGGTACACACGGATGCAAACATTGCAGATCCGTTGACAAAGCCACTTCCATAGCCTAAGCATGAGGCGCACGTAAGAGCCATGGGCATTAGATGCCTAGACATATGATGTCGGGATGATTGACTCTAGTGCAAGTGGGAGACTGTTGGGAATATGCCCTAGAGGTAATCATGGTTGATGATATTTCCCAAAGTATTCATAAAGTAAAGTTGTCCTCGAACTGATGACTTCCACCACGTCAAGGTTGTATCACTGAATACGTGATTCAGTTGTGGGACTATATATTCATGATTGTTCATACTAGATTGTCCTTGGTCGTTGAGGTTGTGCTGGACACACAACTTAGACCAATGTGCAAGTCGGCTGATGACACGGTTCCACTTGTCATGGGCATGGTGATGCTATTCCGACTTACACTGATTCGGCTAAAGAGTTTAGCGAGTCGGACTGACCCACCGTTGAGATGCAACGAGCATGTTGTCATTTGTAGTCTCAAGCAATGGAATCCTTTGTCCTGAGGTGATTGCATGATCCGAGTTGTGGATCGCCAACTTAGGTTCTATCAAATGCTGTTCCGTAAATGGGCAGTTATAAAGGTAGAGTTCGGGTTGGTTGTGAAGCAAGCCGCGTGACGTGGATTACCAAGATGGGATTTGCCCCTCCGTAATGGAGAGATATTCTCTTGGCCCTCTCGTGTGATATGATTCGGAAGCATGGCCATGCGCTACTCAGTTAAGTGTTAATTGAGGAGTCGGACTAAGAGTTAGTCCAGTGAATCACATATCATGGTACGAGAAGAGAGTTAAGCTATTAAACGGATGGCAACTACTCGCCTATAGCTTAACAGATATATCGTGTGGTAAAGGGACTTGGACGAAAGTCACATTGAAGGTCCGTATTTTGACTTTACGACACTTGGGAGTTGGCACGTCTTGGTAGAGGCTGCTACCATCTATCGACTTGAGACCAAGTGTTCATGGGAGTGAGTTGGACTCAAAGCCATGACGGGATAGTTGGAGGAGTAGCTCATGTCGTGTCCAGGTGTACGTGAACCTACAGGGTCACACACTTAAGGGTAAGGAGCCCATGTGGATTAGATCCATGTGGAGATTGGAGTACAACCTAGATGGGCCTCAAGTGTTGAGCCCAACTAGGCGTGTATATAAGTGGAGTGACAAGAGATAGTCCCTGACCTAGCCATCACTTTCTCCACTTCCATTTCAGGCTAGACAAGATCTAGCAATCCTCTGTCCGAAGCTCCTTCCTGTATGTGTGGATACTGGTAGCGGCGTTGCACGTGCGGCGCTGGAGACGGGGAAGCTCGTGGGGATCTAGCGAATGAGTTCGTGGGATCCAAAGAAGTTGTCAGCGGGATTCAGAGGGCTGTCCGAGGGATCGTTCGACACTGTTTCGATGCGCTACATCAACTTCCGCATCTGCGCGTCTAGCGGTAATCTCGTGGCCTATAACCTGAGCTGGATCTTGGGAGTACCGCGTTAGGGAAAAAGTTTTGTTTATCTATGCGTGGCCCAACAGGTACTGCTAGTTTAATTTTTCGCTTGTTTGAAACTGCTATTTCAGTTTGCTTCCTATTTAGTATTATGTGGTAACATCACCATCTGTGATAAGTGGTGAGCACATCACTTTGGCATGAGCAACCAAACATGCAGGTTTTTGCATCAAACGAGAGAAAATCAGTTTTATTGCCAACCAAACAACTTGCCAAAATTGCAGGAAAACTAGATATGGGCAACCAAACGAACTGCCAAACTTGGCCCAAGGCGAATCTCCCCCCATGCAGCACCTGCCCAGCCAAGTAGGAAAAACGAGAAATTTAGGCCCAACCAACCAAACATGCACTAAGGAAGCATCTAGTCCTTTGATTTTTGCCTCAGCGTGCTTGCCCTCCAACTTTGTTTTGCTAGGTGCAATTGTAATCCCTACTCGTTCATGCGTCCCCTGTCAGGCATGGTCGGGTTATTTTGCCATGGAAATTTTTGGTCCCACATATCAGTCTAGCTTGCTCTATTTTTGTCAGGTCTTTCTCAGGTACATGCTGTTTGGGAAAGGTCAGCTCTTTGCGTGGCGCTTGGGCAGAGAGACCGCACTGGCCACACACCGCCTCCACCCAATCCTCTCACACCTCCCTTATCCTCCCATCCCTATTGCTCCCATCCCATTTTCCTCCTAGAAACCCTAGCCGCCTCTCCTCCTTGCCCATCTCCAGCTCTCCACAGTAACCCGCCCCCGTCTCCTCCACCTACATGCCGACGGACGAGCCCACTCCTTTTTATGATGTGCAACAGTGGAAGGAGGAGCAGCAACGACAATCTGCAAGTCAGCGGACAAGGAGGCGGAGGAGGAACCACTTGATGTGGTCACCGATGATGGAAACGATGACAAGGTGAGCCCACTTCCACTGCCTCAGCTGCCACTCCCGCGACTGCTCCTTCCCCTCGTCGCTCGTCCTCGCTAGAAGGTGCAGCATGGGCAGCCACCATCGCAGTGCACAAAATAGGTAGCCTGGAGGAGCATGTTGCGGCCCTAATAAGGGGTAACCTCAAGGGTGGACCGATCTTCATGGATCTCGTGGTTAAATCGATGGGAAAGCGAGGGAAAAGGGAGAAGGTAGCGGAAGAAAACACACACGCGAAGAACACGATGAACACATGCAAAACTCACACGATAGAAGGCCAATTGCTCCCGCCGGCGGCCACCGGTCCGATAGAATCCTCGCAAGGAAAGATCGGTCAACGTTCTCCCTTGATCCCAAGCGGAGAGGGAAGAACACCTTGGAGAGGGTCTTGACAACTACACTCACGCACTCGCAAACATATGCCTTGTACAATGAGGGAGGCGTGATGCAAACTCCAATGAGGATGGTGACGATAGTCGGTCCCCTTTTGGTAAAGGGGATGAGGCAAAACTAGAGATTCCACAAAGGGGTTGTCTTTAGTCTATCATCTATGCCTAAGGGATACATGAGGGGTCGGGGGATCTATTTATAGGCCAACCACAAGTTTAGGGGTAGTTTGGGCATAAAACTAGGGTTTGGGGCGGAATAACGGGTACATGGGCCAAGGGCCCAGGTAGCGCGCGCAGGCCCATATGCTTAGGCCAGAGACTCCATGTGCACGGTCCAGAGACTCTGGTCTGACCGTAGATTCCGGTATGTCTCCAGTCTGTCTTTGGAGTGGGGTTCAAACTATCACAGGCCTCGGTCCGGAGGTGGGTCTGGAGGCCAGGCGGAGATTCCGGGATGTCGGTCCGGAGACTCCGGTCTGTTGGTCCAGAGACTCCGGTGTGTCAGCTTCAGCTTCTTTCGTCTCCTCTTCCAAGCCTCCATATTATCAGTCTTGGTGATCCATGCTTCCTCCCATGCCTCTGTACTTGTCGGTATGATCCTATCATGAATATGTGATGGAGTATGAAGTGGTATACCATTCAATGGGGTAGGAAGTGGGCTCGCATAGAAGAACAGATTCACCTTTGAAGTCTATGACGACTTGGTGTAAGTTGGAGAACTTGATGTGGTAACGACCGTAGGATGGGCTGCATCAGTTCGCCCCTTCAAAAAGAGTCATCATCGACTATTCATTCTCATCACTAAGAAGAGGATGTTGAGAGACCTTCTTGATCCTGGGGTTCACCATATAGTTGTCCTCGAGAAGATTGAATTGACAACACTTCAATGTTCCTTCACTTTCCATGAAGCCTACAAAGCTCACAACAAAAGCAAAGCAACACTCAAAGCGTAGCCAATTCATGAAGATTATACCATGAGTCCTCAAGTAGAGTGAAGTCACCTTATGATGTAGAGATAGCTCGTTGAGGGGCAACCATAGGTAACTCTCTTCGATTCGTCTTGTCAACTCTTGGTTCATAGAGGTTGACGCGTATGTGTTTGTACCTTCACACAACAAAGACCAAGCAACATATGTTTGTGTGTGATAGAGGAGAATGTCATTTGTGGCATGTCCATTCTTGTTCACAACACGATTATCACAGCTCAAGTATAGCAAACGGGATGCATATGCAAGGTCAAAGTGCATGGAAATCGTTTGAACATCATCCAAATGTGTGAACTCAAAAACTCCATATAACGTCTTAGTGTGGCACTCAAAGCAATTGACGACAATATTGATCAACATCTTTGATGCAAAGCTAGGAGAATTCGAAAAAAACACATGAAGAGGGATATCCAAAACAACATCATTATGTGTGCAAACCAACCATTGGGAAGATAAATTGTTCAATATGTTGGATGTCATACACATATCATCAAAAACAAAGATCATGGGCATATGAGTATCACAAGCAGAAGCAAACTCAACATGTTTGCAAACAAACCATATGAAAGAGCAAGTGGTCCTTATGTTTGTTGCAACAATAATATGAGATACCTAGAAGCTCTCATGACAATAGATGCTCATAATGGCATTATGGTTGCACACAAAACATCGGAAAGAGAAATTGTTCAACATTTTTGTTGCAGCACACAAAGCATCAATATCCAATAGCAACGAAACATGATTGCCACAAGGTGAAAGAATACCATCAATAGGATTGTAAGCAAACCATAGAAAAGTGCAATTTTTCAACATGAAAGATGCAAAGCATGTAAAAGGTATTAGAGCTGGGTTCGATCTTGAACTCACTTGGGGGATGCTCTCTAGAGCTCTTTTTGTCAACTCGTGCTCAACCAAGGTTGACATTGTAGTGCCGGTACCTGCACACATCAAACACAAAAGGAAGAACGTGTGTGCATGGTAGAGAAACACATCATCCATCATGACGTATCTCTTCTTGTGCACATCACCATTAGTGTTAATCAAGTATGAAATAGATGCATGGTGAGTATGCAAGTGGGGAACATGCTTATCATGGCATTTACCAAAATCTCCAAAATTTGAGAAGGCTATGGGGACCATCTCAAAATATACCATATGATAATTTTTGTTGCAAGCAAAACAAGTGAAAGAGCAATCATCTATATTATTGAAAGCAACGGGAGAAATTGTAAAACACTCATGACAAAGCATGGTCCGAGAGGTATCGTTTTTAACATCATTGCAAGCAAAACATTGGAAAGAGCAATTGTTCAGCAAAGTGTAAGTAATGATATCATCAATGTAACGTTTAGAGCATATCATGTCTATGAAAATATCATGACAATAAAGGGATTCCACATAGTCATCATGATGCATAGCAAAGTCAACACATGGGAATAAGAGTGGAACATATGTCATGTCACAAGTATCATCCATAGCATGCAAATCATCACAAATCATCATGTACACTAGTGGGATCATGGCATCATCAACACCCTTATTTTTATCTTGTTCATACCTCTCATATGAAGTGGGTGTTGTGGTAGTATTGGCTCCATGTGGGCGACTTCTTCATCATGTATGGGGATGGCATCATCTTCATCCACCATGTACATATTCTTGGTCGGAGGCATAATCATCTCCAAGCTTGGTGCTTCTTGATCCATGGAACCTAGCACATCATGAGTAAACACAATAGAGATAAAAGGTAAGTTGTTAAAAATCAAAATGGTCTCACATGACCTATGAACTACCACTCTCAACTCGGTGTATCACTCGTGCCCTCAAAGTGGAAGCACTCAATCTCACTTTGTTGGAAATATGCCCTAGAGACAAATAGTTATAAGGACTATTAACATATTTCGTATAGTTCATGATTAAGTTTTATATCATGCTATAACTATATTGAGTGGAAACATCAATACAGTGTGATATATAAACAACCAGGGGTTCCCAGTGAAACTCTAGTCACTGGTTCATTGGTCAACAGATGATCATGTTTCCTGATCATGTGGCATTTATGCCAGTTGGAAATGGAGTCAACTCATTCTGTGAATGAGATGATGAACCAATACCCAACCTAAACATCATGACCCGATCATGTCACAAAGTTTAAGTTATGATGATTAGAAATGTATCCTCGTAGACTATTCCTTAGACCGTGAGGCTATATCAATCACTGTCTCCCGAGAGTGCTTTGATAGCATCAAGCGCCACTTGGTAATACAATGGTTATAAAGGTATGTTCAGGTACTCGGAGGAAACCGTAGAGGCAATATATGTCAAGATCGGGATTTGTCCGTCCATGTGATAGAAAGATACTCAAGGGCCCACTCGGAGAAGTTATATCCAATAGCTGCGCAACGTGTGATTTGATCACAGGGATATCACTTGTCGGAACGAGTCAAGTAGCATTGTTCGGTAACGAGATTGAACACGACATGGTGGTGTCATTGATCAGATCTCGGGCAATGCAAGTATCAAGAGACAAAGGGAATAAGACACGACTGTCCCGATTCAAACAACGAAAGATCTTCGTGGAATGCACAGGGGTTACATGGCCATCCAGGTCCCTCTATCGATCATTGGTGCGGGAGTGTCTCGACCATGTCTGGAGTGTTCCCGAACCGTGGGGTATCACACTTAAGGGCTTGATGATGCTTAGAGAGTGTTTATAGGATCATAAGAATCACCAAAGAATAGTAGAGAGAAAACCGGAAGGGTTTTGGTAAGTCCGGAGGATGTCCGGAGTGGAGGTGGAAGGTGTTCCATAGCCACGGAGGTTGAATAATATGTGAATGAATGTTAAATATTGATTTGATCATTTATTCATAATTATTTAATAAAAGAGAAAATCAATTAAAAGGTCAAAAGGCTTAATGGGCTAAACCTAGAGGGGAGAGGTGTCGTGGTGGTGTCACGGCAGATGCCATGGATAGGCTAAAGGTGGGGACAAGATGCACTAGAGGAATCCAGGGAGGGATAGTGTGGTGATTCCACACACAGAAGCTTTGTATTATTTAAGCTAGATGAGTTACAAGTGCTCCTTGAGCTGTATTGGGGAGAGGAGGAAAAATGAACTCTCTTACTCTCACCACCGCTTTGCTCTCAGGAACCCTCTACTCAAATTGCCTATCAACTAGTTAAATACTCAATAGAACTCACCCCTTTCTACAGAGGCCCTAGCCCTCCTTATATAGGGGTGGCTAGGTCTCCAATTAGGGCATACGTGGAGGCATATTCTAGAGAATATGCCTCTTCCCAAAATAGTAAACCGACCGGGTCACTTTTCCCCTTCGTAAGCCATGTAGAGGCTATGTGAGCCTCTACGCCACCAGCGTCATCCGACAGAGGCAACGCCACCCTTGTCGGCCACACCTCAGTGGTCCTGGCCTCTATCCGCTTTGCTCATGCTCTGCGTACAGTGGTCACCCTTTGACCAGAGAGATACCTTCCTTCTCTTGCAAGCTTGATATAACCCGGATCATGCCTGGTTGATCCGGCCACACCTGTACCTGCATACAAGATAGATAAAACCTGCCGGCATACGACATAAGTCGGCCGGGACTCAGTTAGGCAGACATCCTCCGGTCCGGGTTACTCCGTGATTCGGCCTGCCTTGAGGTGACTCGGCCAGCACTTGCTTTGACCTTGCCGTACCTCGGCTAACTCGGCCATTATACCCCGGCGTGACCCTACCCGGGGGTATCCCCCCAACATTAGTCCCTGAAGCTGGTGCGGTCTTAGCTGCCTCAGCCGCTAAGGCCACAATAGGTTCAATTTTACCGAGCCTTTCGCTCCTTTTTCCGAGTTACCTCCTGACCCATATTTCATTGACTATCTTTTCCCTTGGCACATTCCGAGTTTTCACTCACTGGCCAGGTCACCTTATAGTTATCCGAGCTATTCTTCCTTCTCTCGTACGCTTCGCCATGTGGAGGGTAATCATTACTTTGCCTCATTTTAAGGGCGTGCGCCAGTTCCTACCGCAGTTAATGTCAAGTGTTACTGTTGAAGACGTCACATCGTGTCTGTCTCCTTGTTAACTGTATCACCACGTCACGTCGTGGGATCTCCTGCGCCCTGTGGCCCTTCCTGTGGCTCGTCGCTGATTGGTTGATCTGGATTTGTACATGGCCACACCGTGTGGCCTCACCGCACCACACGATCCCACTACCCCGCTGGGGCGTGGTTAAATAGGGGAGGGTCGCGCCCCTTGGGACTTTTCCCCATTCCAGCGCCCCTCTGCCTCTTCTTCTTCTTCCTCCCAGCGACTGCGCCGCCGCCGCCGCACCTGCTTAGTTGCGCCACCGCTACACCGTTCCTCACGCACCAGCGTCGCCGCCACTCCCGCGCATCTCCACCGCCACGGGTCAGCGCCAGTCCAGGCCACTGCCCCCCACCGCTGATAGGGCCAGTGAGGACAACGACCTCGAAATGACAGAGGAAGAACTAGCCGTCGCAGAACAGGAGATGGAGGAGGATGCGGAGAATGCCAAGCGTGGCGCCTGGGCTGGGTCCTAGGTATGCTAGGATGACCTTGATTGGTTGTACCGCACCCGGCATATCCCGGAGGGCGTCATCGCCCGTCTCGCCGCCGAGGAGCTTGCTCCCTCACCCAATCCGGGTGAGTTTGTAGTATTCCTCTCCCACTTCCAGCGTGGGTTCGGCCTCCCCGTTAGTGACTTTTTCCATGACTGGCTCAACACCTACGAGCTTCAACCACATCACCTTCCGGCGAATGCCATCACTTCCCTCTATGCCTTTGCTTCCACCATCGAGGGCTACACCGGATTGTGGCCCACTAAGGAGCTCTAGATCTGGTTTTTTGGTCTCCGCCGGAATGTGATTCCAAATAGAGAGCTTGACCCGGAGGACAAGAAACTTACACAGTTCGGCGCTGCCTCTATCTCTCCTCGGAAACAGTCCATCTTTCCTCGAGTTATGGGGCTCGATTCCTGCAAGGGCTAGGCCCGAACCTTCTTCTATGTCAGAAATGGCACGGATGAAGATGTGATCTGGCTGCGCCCCTACGCTCCGGGTCCTCCTAATCTGGATCTGTGGGACTAGATCCCCAAGAAGCCCACAGTCCTAGCGAACCAAGTCAACAAACGGTTCCAGGAGCTGAAGGATCAGGGACTGTGCAACGAGGAGGCAATGATCACCTTCGTCCGCAACCGGATCTCCCCCCTCTAGAAACGCACACATAAACTTTGCCACATGAGCTGGCGCCTTGACCCCAACCGGACCTCCTCATTCGAGTTGAGCAACACCGAGATTTACCGCCGGGTCAAGGCCCTCTTTACCACCAAGAAAAACTTCTCCGCTGATTGGGAGTGGGGGATCGAGCACTTCTGCCAAGATAGGCTTCCTGCTGCGGTAATTCTCGTACTCCAATCCTTTTCCGAGTTAGATCATATGTCGGATTTTGTTGTATGTTTGATCCCTTCGCATTTTCTTTCTCTCAGATGTTTCTTCAGCAAACTCTTGAGGATGGCACCGAGCCTTCTCTCAAGTGGGCGCCTGATCGCGATGCCCCGGACAAGGAGGAGCCGGATCAGGAGATGTTCCTGATGCGACCAAGCGACACACCGGTAAATTCTCTTCCATTAGAGATTGGCCTGACGATGAAGATGATTCCGACGTTGAGGTGATGGAGGCATTTGACACTGTCCCCCTTTCTTATGCTTTTCCGGCATCAGCTAACCCCGGTGGGCAGATCCATGAAGATCCTCCCCTTGCCACGGGTGAGCCAGTCCCGGTCGCATCAAAGAAAAGGGGGGCCGCATCTGCTTCTTCCTCTGGACCTTCTAAGCCAACCAAGAGGCGAAAGAAGTCCACAGACAAAGCTGCCACCAAGTCCACGACTAAGGCCGTAGCCTAGCAAGCTCGCAAGCCAAAGGAGCCTTTGACCTCAGATGAGTAAGTCACTTCTTCCTTATTCAATTTTCTGCTTTGTGCTTTGCCATTCATCTATTTTTCCTTTGTAATGATTTCTCATCATTCATCGTTTGATTCGGCATGTCTGCGGTGGAAGTTCCTCAGAGTGGATACGGCATCGCCTCGCCGCTCCGACATAGCCCTTGTCCCCCTCGTGGCGACGATTCACGCCCGTTGAGCCCCATTCAGGAGGGTTCAACGGCTGCTCCGGGTTCTAGCTCACCTCATAAATAGGAGGGCAACCTCGGAGTAGGGGGAAGTGGTTCTGCCGAGGCTGCGGTTGCTCCCTCTTTGGCTCAGCCGCAACCATCCACCACCGAGGTTCCTTCAGCACCCCCGCCAAGACAAAAATCAGCACCAGCAACACAAGCATCAGCAACATCACCAAGCCCCTCCGCCTCGTCCGAGTCTTCCAAGACTCGGCGAGAAGGCACCAGCAGCACCAAGGCTAGCACTAAGGCAGCTCCCAAGGCCAAATCCGTGGCTCAGACCTCCACCTCTCAGCAGCAGCCCAAGGGCAAGAAAGCTCCTGACGCCACCAGGGCAGCGTCTATCGAAGCTGGACAATGCACATTTGCGTCCATGCTTTCGAAGAAGACCCCACCGACGAAGGACACTTCTGTCGGGTCTGCTGATGCGCAACTCGTTTTGCACACCAGCCCCGCTGTTGCCCAGGTTGAGAGGAGGGAAGCCCATGCTAAGGGTTTGGTCGCGCCCCACATGCTTAGTGGAGAACTCTATCCTCCGACCTTGATCGAGTTTGTTAACAACTGGAACAAGGCGGAGTTCGTCCATAATGACGATCTCCAGAAGAAATTTGGGCCAGCCGAGTTTGCTGCACAGATGAACACCGCTGCCAAGGCAATTAACCTTGCAGGTCGGATGATGGAGGTACGCTACTTCGCCTTTTCCTTAACATGTACTAGATATTAGTGATATAACCATTAGTCCACTTGTTACTCGGCCGGATGCTCCTTAGAGAACTAGCGTAGCTCCTTAGTAACTTCGAATATGCACACACCTAGAGCCGGGTTAAGTTCCACTTGGCCCCGGATCTTGTACACTTCGAATATGCACACACCTAGAGCCGGGTTAAGTTTCACTTGGACCGGATTTTGTACACTTCGAATATGCACACACCTAGAGCCAGGTTAAGTTCCACTTGGACCGGATTTTGTACACTTCGAATATGCACACACCTAGAGCCGGGTGAAGTTCCACTTGGCCTAGATTTTGTACACTTCGAATATGCACACACCTATAGTTGGGTTAAGTTCCACTGGGCCCGTATTTTGTACACTTCGAATATGCAAGCCGGGTTAAGTTCCACTTGGCCCGGATTTTGTACACTTCGAATATGCACACACCTAGAGCCGGGTTAGGTTCCACTTGGCCCGGATTTTGTACACTTCGAATATGCACACGACTAAGTTAACCTTTTGTACTCTTTTCAGGTGACCACCAATCACCGGAGCGCTGAGTTTCGGCGTCTCTTGGACACTCACAAGATGCTGCGTGCAAAACATACTACGCTTCTCGCCGAATACGAGAAAAGGGGTAAGTTTTTTCCTTGGCATTTTTTCCATTCCTCTTTGTCTTTTCCCGCCAAACTAGTCTGTTATTCGGATTGGGCAGCCGGAGTGGAGGCCGAGAATATCCTCATGAGGAGGAACTTGGACGAGATAAAAGGTAAGCCACTTCGGTTACTTAACTTCTGTGCTCTCTCTCGTTTTCCTCTTGGCTCGGCAAACATTCATACCTCGGCTTTGCCGGGTCAACCAACTATTTCAGCATCTCTTGAAGATAGTGTGCCCGTGCCTGATATGATGCTGCATTTTCTCGAACAAGCAGGGCAGCACCAGGCCGAACTCAAGAAGAAGGATGATGAGCTCACCCTCCTCCGGACCAAGGATGATGAGATTTCCAAGCTCAAGGCAGACATGAAAAAGCTCAAGGCGCTCCACAAATCCGAACTTGATAAGGCTGGCCAAGACTTTACTGAAGAGCGAGAACGTCTCAACCTCCAAATTGCCAAGCACCAAGAACTACTGAAGGAGGCCGACACTAAGCTTGAGTCGGCGAATGCGGAACTTGTGCAACTTCAGAAGAGGCGTGACAACTGCACTAAGGAGCTAACCCGAATCCACAACCATATTTCTCGTAAGTTCTTTTCCTTCAGCCGACATGAATCTCTCCGGGTCAACTTTCCTCACTTGCTTCACTTGTCTTGTTTTCAGACAAATTTCTGGAGGGCAATGCCATTGCAACTACTGCTGTTGCCAAGTTCCGCCAGAAGAGGGGTACCCCAATTGTTCCTGGCGCTGAAGAGATTCCTTATGACATGGAGGACCTGCTGGTCAGCTTGTCTTCTCGTGTCGAAATTGTGAAGAACTATGGTAAGGATATCCTTGATGTGGCAATCCGGATCTTCAATGCCTTTTGGCCTGAAGAAGATACTCTGGAGGGGACCGCCGCTCTTATTGCCAGGTTAATGGAGTGCGATACCCAGCTGGACCTTTGGAGGGAATCCGCTGGACGCGTCGGAGCTGAAATCGTTCTCCACTACGTGCTTACGTGGTATGAGAAAATCAACCTCAATCTTCTTGAGCGGATGCGCACCGGATCAAGGTGGTCCAATGATCCGGGTTGGATAGCTCGGCGCAAGGCTTGCACTCATAGCCTCATTCAGTATGCCCCCATTCATCAATGGAATGAGGGACCAAGCTTCCTTCGCGCCACCGACGATGAAAATGCCGAAGATGATTCAGGTGAAGAGGAAGAGGTCGAAGCCTCGAACGTCGAAGAAGGTGAAGATGAAGCTGAAGCCGAGGCTAGAGTTCCACCTGCTGGCACCGAGTTACCTCCTCCTGCTGCTCCTTGATTAAAAACACTTTGCAGTTTATCAGATCCCCGGTATGCCGGGTGCAAATGTATTAAGCACACAAGTCATATTTTGCTACTAAGTTGTTTGTGCCGGATTAACTTGGGCGTAGTCCCCGAGTTTCATTTTCTTGTTCCTCCAATTTCTTGGCTCGGCTCGTGTCTACCTTGGTTCGGTTTTATGACTTACGAGTCCAAGTTTGAAAATTTGACTTAACAATACTTGGAAACTTTAGGATTAGCTCAAAATGATTCAGCAAAGTAAACATAACTTAAGCATAAGGTTAGTCCGAATAACAATTGTCGGCTCGATTAAGTTCTTTTCCTTAGTTGTTTTTCGTGTGCTACGGAATTCCAAACTTGTTCTCTTGCTTGCCATGAAGCCAAATTTTGTTGGACAGCAGCAAGTCGAAGAGTTAGGTTTTTGGTGCTCACACACTACTAATCCGGCTTAGGTAGAAACAACTTACGCCAGCCGACATACAAATAATAAATACAAAAAAATTTAATACCACTAAGGCAGTCCCCGAGTTACTGCTCGAGGTGCCAAGATTTCATTGATAAGCTCATTGCCGGCATACATACCGACATATGAGAGACTCGGATACATACACTTTTTTGCTAAGTGTAGAATGGACGAAGTAGAGCTATATTCCATGGACGCTTAGATTCCTCGCCAGACCTGTCCGCCTTGTTCTTCTCCTGTGGTTTTGCATCGATGAGATAATATGAATCATTGTGCAATGCTTTGCTCACAATGAATGGCCCTTCCCATGGGGGGGATAGCTTATGCATGCTAGTAGTACGTTGTACCAACCGGAGTACCAGATCGCCTTCCCGAAAGACTCGGGGGTTTACTTTCCGGCTATGATAGCATCGGAGATTTTGCTGATATATGGCGGATCTGGACAATGCCAATTCTCTCGCTTCTTCTAGCAGATCAACATCATTTTGCCGGGCTTCTCGCACTTCGGCTTCTGTGTATTGGGTGACCCTAGGAGAATCATGCTCTGTCGGCTGGTAATACAGCTTCTGCCCCATATACCAGAAAGAATGGCGTATAGCTTGTTGATCGATTCAGAGTTGTTCTTAAAATCCACAGTACCGCTGGTAGTTCTTCTATCCAGCACCCCGCTAATCTTTGCAGCGGCTCAATGAGCCGGGGTTTTATCCCAGATAATACTAATCTGTTAGATCTCTCCACTTGTCCGTTCGATGCGGGGTGGGCTACCGAGGCAACGTCCAGCTAGATCTTCTTATCTCGGCAGAATTGCGCCAATGCTCCTTCAGCAAAGTTTGTGCCATTATCTGTTATGATACTGTGAGGATAGCCGTATCTCAAGATGATATCTTTGAGGAATGTCACAGCCATAGCGCCATCACACTTTCTTATTGGCTTTACTTCAATCCATTTTGTAAACTTATCAACCATGACTAAGATGTGGGTCATGTTCCATTTTGCTGGTTTAAACAGGCCAACCATATCCAAACACCATACAGCAAAAGGCCAAGTAATTGGTATGGTCTTGAGCTCCGACATTGGCATATGTGTCTTGGTTGCATACCTCTGACAGCCATTGCATTTTCTTACTAGATCCTCTGCTTTCTCTAAGGCACTTGGCCAATAGAATCCATGCCGGAAAGCTTTTGCCACCAACGCTCTGGATGAGGCGTTATGCCCACATTCCCCTTGATGTATATCCCGGAGGATGTCAAGTCCTTCTTCCGGGTCAACACATCGCTGGAGGACGTTGGTGACACTCCTTTTGTATAGTTCAACATTGATAATCGTGTACGCCTTTGCGCGCCTCTGAATTTGCCTGGAGAGCACCTCTTCATTGGGAAAGGTGCCATCCTTCAGGAATTGAAATATGGGCAGCGCCCAAGCTGGTATAGCTCGCACTGGAAACACATCCTCATCTACTTCCATTTGCTCCACCGGCATAACCTCGGCCGGACCACGCTGCGTAGTCCCCGGGTTCTGCGAAGCAGTCCCCGGGTTTCCTGAACCACTTCCCACGTCAATGTCCATGGGTACTGCTCCGGACTCCGGATCTTCCGGTATGTAGATTGAGTCGGTTTCTGGGGACGGCCTGATATATGGTTTTCTAAGGTGCTCCAGTGCTACACCCGGTGGAATCGCTTGTCGGGTTGATCCGAGCTTCGACAATACGTCGGCAGCCTCATTTTCCACCCAGGGTACATGGTAAAACTCGCATCCCTCAAAGTACCCAGATATCTTTTGCACATGGAATCTATACAATGCCATGTTCGGATCAAGTGTGTCCCATTGCCCTGAAACTTGCTGAACTACCAAATCCGAGTCGCCAAAGTATTGGATCCGACGTATTCCAATTTCTTTTGCCAGTTTGAGCCCATGCACAAGTGCTTCATACTCGACGACATTGTTTGACGCAGCGAAATGGATCTGCGGCACATACTTCAGCTGTTCATTCTTAGGCGAGGTAAGTACAACTCCGGCCCCTAACCGGATTTTCGTCTTCGACCCATCAAAATGCATTCTCCAGTAGTTCGGATCTGGTAACGGTGGTTCGTATTGCATCTCGGCCCAATCCATGAAAAAGTCGGCCACAGCCTGAGACTTGATCGCATCTCTTCTGTCGTATTGTGGAGCATAAGGGGCTAGCTCAATTGCCCATTTTGCGATTCGGCCGCTTGCATCCTTGTTACTCATTATCTCAGAAATAGGGGCCTCACATATCACTTTGATTAGGTGTTCTTCAAAGTAGTGTTTTAGCTTTTTTGCCGACATATACACACCATATGCCATTTTCTAATAGTGAGGATAATTTTGCTTCGATGCGGATAATACCTCGCTCAGGTAATACACCGGCCTTTGCACTGACTTACCCTCTTCATCGTGCTCTACCACCACCACCGCACTTACAACTCGATTGGTTGCGGCTATATAGAGCAACATTGGCTCTTTGGATAGTGGAGAGGCTAACACTGGTGCAGTGGCTAACATTTCCTTTAATTGAATAAAGGCTTCGTTGGCCTGCGGCGTCCATATGAACTTGTCCGCTTTTTTCATTAGTTGATAGAGAGGCAATGCCTTTTCTCCTATCCGACACACATACGAACTTAAAGATGCCAGGCAACCAGTGAACTTCTAGACATCGTTAAGACACTTCGGCAGCTCCATTCGCTCTATGGCTCGGGTTTTAGCTGGGTTAACTTCGATACCTCAGCTGGATACAAGAAATCCGAGTAATTTTCCAGCCGGGACACCGAAGGTACATTTCTCTGGGTTAAGCTTTATTCGGAATCTTCTCAGGTTCACGAACGTTTGTCTGATATCATCAAGGAGCATTTTGCTTTCCTTGGTTTTTATAACCACATCATCCACATACACTTGGACATTTTGGCTGATCCGATCGTGCAAACATTTTTGCATACATCTTTGGTACGTTGCCCCTGCATTATGTAAACCAAACGGCATGGTGCGATAGCAATAAGCCCCATACATGGTGATAAACGCAGTCTTTATTTGATCACTCGGATTCAGAGGTATCTGGTGGAAACCAGAATATGCATCTATCAATGACAACAGTTCACACCCAGCAGTAGAATCTATGACCTGATCTATCCTTGGCAGTGGGAATGGATCTTTTGGGCACGGCTTATTCAGGTTCGTGTAATCGATGCACATACGCCAAACCACTGCCACATTCGGATCATCTTTCTTCTTTTCCACCAGCACCAGATTAGATAGACAATCCGAATAAATCACTTCCATGATGAACCGAGCTGCTAGGAGCCGAGCTATCTAATCTCCAATGACTTTTATCCTATCTTCGGTGAAGCAGCGGAGAGGTTGTTTCAACGGCCTTGCTCCGGGTCTCACATTTAAAGAGTGCTCGGCCAACTCCCTCGAAACACCTTGCAAGTCCTGTGTGGACCAAGCAAAAATATCCTGATTCTCATGGAGGAAGTTGACGAGCTTACTTTCCTATTTGTCATTTAACCCGCACCAATTGTTACGGTGCGCTCTGGGAACAGATCATCAACAGGCACTTTCTTCGTATCCTTTGTTTCTTGAAACGAAACACTTCCATGTGGGTTACTCAGCGCTGACCTATATTGCTGAGCAGATTGAGCCAATGTTGCCACCTCCTGGATCTTTCTCTTCTCCTGTGCGATCACGAGTGATTCGGCCAGGTTAGACCCGGCCGACGCACATTCAATGGAACATCGGAAATCTCCTGCTATAGTGATTACTCCATTTGGCCCGGGCAACTTCATCTTTAGGTAACTGATGTGACAACTTTCCATGAATTTGTTCAGGGCAGGTCTGCCGAGTAAGGCGTGATACGCACTTTCCAAATTCACAACCTCAAATTCCAAGTTCTCAGTTCGGCAGTTACCTCGTGTGACGAATAACACATCAACCCGGACTTTGCCAATGGGCTCACAAGATATGCCTGGCACAATACCATGAAAAGTTGTTCTCGTGGCCTGGAGCATGTTCTCCGAGATACCCAATTTGCGCATTGTATCCACGTACATAATGTTGATGCTGCCGCCATTGTCAATCAGCACCTTAGAAAATCTCACATTGATACTTGGCCCGATGAACGTTAGGTCTAGCACTAGCGCATATGAACCAGGGCTCGGCATAAGCTTGGGATGATCCTTGACACTCCATGTAATTTCCTGATCCGACCAAGGCATATACCTTGTCACTACGGGCATTACCGCATTTACCTCCATATGTCGGCGCTGCAAACTCTTTCTATCTATTTCCTCTGTAGTAAACACGCAATAACTCTGGTGATGCTCTCTGTATTCATTTCTCCCGCCATTTCCGGGATACCTCTGATCTGGCTGATGTTGGTTTTCCACCTGATGCACTGCATCCCTTCTCTTATGGTTTTCAAACCTCGGCGGAGGGGGAGGCAACATTAACTGTTGCATGTTTACTCTGGAGAGCAATTGCTGCCGGGGTAACTCCTGCCGAGGCTGATCATTCCGAGGTGCCTAAGCATTCCCCGAACCACCTTGTTCTATCTTCCTCATCCATTCACATTGCCAAGTCGTGTGACCCGCCGGGTTACTCGGATTCGGCGTGTGAAATTTACATGGCTGATCCAGCATTGCCTCATAGGTATATCTCGGACGGTCCTTCTTTTCTTGCCACTGTTTCTTCTGCTCTGGCGTCCAAGTTTTCTTGCCATCATTTCTTGGAGTCCATTGTTGCCCTCCAGTTTTCTGACGCTGATTACTCCCTGCTTCGGTTTGATCTTGATTTACAGCTGCAACTTGTTGCAAACTGTACCTGTATTCCTGCCTATCATCTCTTCTCTTACCCCGGTAGTCATTCCGCCGGGATGATCCGGCTCCATCTCGCTGGTAGTACTCCTCATTTGACTCGCTTGACACAAGCCTAGGTTGAGTTGGATCACCCAAAGCATATGAGTCAGCGATCCGGATTGTCTCTACCGATGTAGTTGGCATATCCCTTTGCAGCCTCTGCCATAGCATGCTTGCATATCTGCACCCTTGTGCAAACCAAGCTATGGCCTGTGACTCAATCACACCCTCACATGAATTTCGCACCGTGCACCACAGGGTCAAGAACTCCCGGTTCGTCTCATTCGGTTTTTGCTTGCACATTGCTAGGGTTTGTGGCCTATTCGGCCTCTGATACGTGCTCGAGAAGTTACTGACAAACATTTCCTCAAAAGCAATCCAATAGTTGATACTTCCAGGTGGTAAATTGTTTAGCCATACCCTTGCTGGCCCTTCTAGCATCTGAAGTACATATCTCACTGCCCATCTCAAGTTGCCTGTAGCGTAATTGATCAACCAATCCTCTGGCTTTGTGCTACCATCATATGTCTTCGTGCCTCTGGGCAACTGAAAGTTAGGCACCGGAGGCTCCTTCATGATCTGGGGCCCAAAACATGCTGGACCCGGAGGACCTTGACACTCAATTTGTTCCGACCTATAAAGTCTATCTAGTTTTAACCTGGCAACGTCAGGCATCAATTTCATGCTTCCCAATCTTGACCCTATCACGTGATAGTCCGGCCTAGGGTATCCGACGTTCACCATTTCTGAATCACCTCATTATACCTATCTTGCTCCTGTGGAGATTCTCTCTGTTGCATACCTTGGTCGCTACTTCGCTCTTGCCGTGGTATATTCTGCTGCTATGGTTGCCCTGCTCCCGCCGAGTTGCGCTGTCCGGCATTGCCGTTCACAGCGTTCCCCTGACCGGCATTTCCTTGGTCGCGGTTTCCTCGCCCAGCTTCACCTCGGCTCACACTTCGTTGATCTTCATTTCTCTGCACTTCTTTACCTTTCCCTGCCCTTGCCGGGTCATATGGGACTATCTGCTTGTTTCTCCTCACCAAGGTGACAACTTACTCTCTTCTTGGTCCTCCATGAGGTGACAATGCAGCTCCAGCAGATTTCTCCGGGTTACCTACCGCTGAATGAACAACTTTGGATGCCCCAGCTCTTCCCGGATTAGCCCTAAGCAATTCTTCGTTTTGTCTGTTCGCGATCCGGACTAACTAATTGACCCTATCTTTCTGCCGTTGCCGGGCTTCACCCGTCAAACCCTCTAACTCAGATGCAGCGGCATCTGCTGCTCTAAGGTTCTTTGCTGGGGTACTATACTTCAGCAGCCCCATGGACAGTACATTCTCTGATTCCTCAACTCTAGTATCACCCTCTTTGTTCATTTCAATAATGAGGTTTCTCCCCTTCACCTTTACAACATCAACCTTATTTTCCTTTGCATACTCACGCAGTGTCATGTTCAACGACTGCTGAGCCGCTGCTATATTTTTCGCACCCTCTAGTATTTTCTCCCTAGTCTCCTCTAACTCGGCCTGTGCCTAAGCCGGATCTACCACTGCTGCTACGGGGCTTTCCAAGCTATCTATTGCCTGCTGCAGCACATTCTCTGGCCCCTCTAGTGGAGGACCTCTACTTTTCCTCGGTGCCTTTGGCATTACCTTCGGATCTGGTGCCGGATCCTTGCTCGCGCTAGCATCAGGCACAGTCATCATCACCTCGGCACAGTCAGGGGAGCGAGTGATACGCGCCCCACGAGCCGCACTAAGGGGTGGCTCGCCTCACTCGACGACGTGCTGCGGATGGACGCACGACACATCGACAGCGACGTAGATCTTGTGCGCGCCGAGCTTGACGAAGAGGCCGTTGCGCGCGAGAGGTCGCTTGCCGAAGCAGCCAGCGTTGTCGCTGACAATATCCAGCGCTCCAAAGTGCTGAACAAGCCCAGAGACGATGCGTTCGCCGGTGCCGATGAGGTTTCCCGTCCGGATCTTCACTCCTGCTAGCGCCGCTAGCCCCACGGTGGGCGCCAACTGTCGTGGTGGTGTCACGGCAGATGCCATGGATAGGCTAAAGGTGGGGACAAGATGCACTAGAGGAATCCAGGGAGGGATAGTGTGGTGATTCCACACACAGAAGCTTTGTATTATTTAAGCTAGATGAGTTACAAGTGCTCCTTGAGCTGTATTGGGGAGAGGAGGAAAAAGGAACTCTCTTACTCTCACCACCGCTTTGCTCTCAGGAACCCTCTACTCAAATTGCCTATCAACTAGTTAAATACTCAATAGAACTCACCCCTTTCTACAGAGGCCCTAGCCCTCCTTATATAGGGGTGGCTAGGTCTCCAATTAGGGCATACGTGGAGGCATATTCCAGGGAATATGCCACTTCCCAAAATAGTAAACCGACCGGATCACTTTTCCCCTTCGTAAGCCATGTAGAGGCTACATGAGCCTCTGCGCCACCAACGTCATCCGACACAGGCAACGTCACCCTTGTCGGCCACACCTCGATGGTCCTGGCCTCTGTCCACTTCGCTCATGCTCTGCGTACAGTGGTCACCCTTTGACCAGCGAGATACCATCCTTCTCTTGCAAGCTTGATATTACCCGGATCATGCCTGGTTGATCCGGCCACACCTGTACCTGCATACAAGATAGATAAAACCTGCCGGCATACGACATAAGTCGGCTGGGACTCAGTTAGGCAGACATCCTCCGGTCCGGGTTATTCCGTGATTCGGCCTGCCTTGAGGTGACTCGGCCAACACTTGCTTTGACCTTGCCGTACCTCGGCTAACTCGGCCATTATACCCCGGCGTGACCCTACTGAAAGAACATTTCATGTTTTCCTTTGTTTTGCGTGTTAGATAACAATACTATGGATATTATTCATGTGCGCTAAGTGTGCAGGAAGCCTTGAGGGGGGCCGGATTATCCGCCCCACTAAGGGCCGGATAATACGGCCTACCTCATTGCTCAAAGGGAGCCAAGGCGCGTCGCTCGGTATCCGGTCGGATTTTCTCCCGGAAAATCCGAACTGGGGCGGTCTTTCCTCCCCTGGCCGGATAATCCGGTTGTCGCATGGGCCGGATAATCCGGCCCCCAGTTTTTGAGGAAAGGGAGCCAAGGCGCGTCGCTGGTATCCGGTCGGATTTTCTCCCAGAATATCCGAACTGGAGCGGTTTTTTCTCCCCAGGCCGGATAATCCGGCCTTCACATAGGACTGGATAATCCGGCCCCCAGAAGTTGATCAAGGGCAAGCTCGGCGCGACGCTCTGATAGGGGCCGGATTATCTGCCGGTTATTCCGAGTCTGGGGCGGTGTTTTCCCTAGGCCGGATAATCCGGCCCTCACTTGGGCCGGATAATCCGGCCCCCAAAGTGTCCAACAGCCGGTTTCGGAAGGGGGTATAAATACCCCTTCTTCCCCAACATTCAGAACTCTTGATTCATTCGAAATTGTCCAGACATTGTGCAAGAGCTCTCATTCTCGATCTCCCACTTCAACCACCCGAAGGTCTTGATCTTTTGGGAAATTGAAGGAGGAGAAGTTCATCATCATCATCACGGATCAAGCGCTTCAACTCCTCTCCATTCACTTGGAGAAATCCCTGATCTAGTATTCTTGTTAATACCTAGATCTTTCCTTATTGTATTTGATAACTTTGTTCTTGTGGTAGCTTGTTGTCATTTCGAGAGCCTCCAAGTTGTTGTGGAGTTGTTGCCCCGCTAGTTGTGTAAAGGTGCCGGTGCCCGCCTCGAAGGGTACCTATAGTGGAAAGGTGGATCAGGCCTTTGGTGGCGAGATCCATCGGAGAACAGGGTGAGGCCTATTGTGGCGTGGTGGTCTTAGTACCGCCCACCCCTCCAACGCAGACGTACTTCCTTAACAAGGAAGGAACTGTGGTCAAACAAATCCTGTGTCTCCGCGTGCTTCACTTCGGTTTACCCGTTCCTCTTCCACTCGCTCTTTACTCGTTAGTAGATAGGTTTGCATATAGGGAAATTCCACCTAATAGTTTATCTAGAGAATTTACCCTTTGTGCTAAGCCTAAAATTGAAAAAGTATTAAAAATTGGTGTAGCACCTATTCACCCCCCCTGTAGGTGCCCATATGATCCATTTCACCACCCGAGGGTATCCCCCCAACAAGAGGGCCCATTAGGGAAAGGCAAGAGGGGAGAAGGGCCAAGGGGTGGCCGGCGGCCCTATTGGGCCATCCCCCCACATGGGGCCCATGGGGGGGTGGCTGGCGGTGCCTCCCCCACCTCTCCTCTCCTTTAGTCCCACCCCGGGACTTTGAGGGAGGTTGTACCTCCCCTCCCCCTATATATAGTGGGGGTGTTTGGCCAGATAAAAACACATAATATTCAATAAAGGTCTTCTCACTTTTGGGAATACATCCAATTGATATTTCTCTCTCGCTCTCTCTCTCTCTCTCGTGATCGTGATCCCAAGTTCGGACTGCGCGATCGAGAGACATCTTCACCGCGGAGCGCCGTCGTGCTGCGGGATTCGGATCCAGGAGCTCTACTTCCACAATTGCTGCTGGATCAGGGAAGCGGGAGTCATCATCAAGTACCGGACGTGTGTAACTCCCCACGAAGTGTCACACTTGAGGCACTCAAGTCATTGGAGCCACAGGAGTGCAAGGACTTCATCATGACCTTGAGGTCGGCTTCAGCTCATCTACATCAACCACGCTCTCCTGAGCGTTGACAACGCTTTTCGGTCTTCAAGGGTAATTTCGCAAAAAGCCCCTCCTGCTACTGTATTACTAATAGATAGGTCCTGGCAGCATTAGGGGTTTAGGGGCATAGGGTAAAATTTTATTATTTTCATACGCGGAACCCCTACAATGGTATCAGAGCTAGATCTATGTGTAGTAATGCTAGTGGTGTATACCGCAGTGTGGGCATTGATCTTTTAGTTGTTACCCTCCCATGTGTATTGGTGTATACCGCAGTAATGCTAGATGACGCGGCCCCCAACCGACTTTACGCGTTCATTCGCGAGACTGGTCCACGCTTGACATACAGCTTGTAACGTATAAAGTGGCTTACGGGGTGTCTATCTCTCTCGCATTAGTTGGTATGCCATTTGCAACGGAGGGCCCCGAAAGCGGTGTAGTAGAGACAAGTACTTGATCAGTGTTGTGCTGAAAGTTCGTAGGTAAGAACGGTTCTTGTGCGAAAGCCCATTCAACCACGTAAAACATGCAAAGATAAAGTAGAGGCGTCTAACTTTGTTTTGCAGGGGGCGTTACTTTGTGATATGGTTGTGGCAAAGGTAAAGTGATTACCTTATGTTACGTAGTAGTAGATAGTCATGGAGGTGATGGACTACATCGCCGGAAAGACACCGGTACCCTGGTGTCTACGGCGCCGGTACCCTGGTGCCGGAATCCGGTGACGACGGATGGAGATCATGACGTGAAGGACCATATCACATCGCATTTACATTCAATGTTATTGTTTGTATATCTTATTGTGTGCTAGTATTAGATACTCGACGGTAGCCTAATAAGATGATCCCTATTAAAATTACCAACGATTGTGTTCCCCCTTAGTGTGCACCACCAAGAAATTTCTTCGGTATGAGGTGACCAGGGTGACTGGGTGTCAGACATATCTACGTTTGCATATAGTGGGTGTAAGCCATGTTGCACAGCAAATACACTAAGGTTGAGTTGGCGAGCCTAGCACGCCATAGAAGCGTGGCCTTGGAACGCGAATGGTCGAAAGATCAAGCACGAGTCGCATGAATGATGTGACCGACGTTTAGCGTCCACCCTTGAACCCACATTGATGGCCGTGTTAATTGGGGGAGATGTGGCTGATAGGGGTCGTGTTATCACTAGGAACCCTTATGAGGATAGGTGTTTCTGAGTGGAGTTATTATTAACTCATTTAATTATAAACTTAGTCTAAATTCCTTTTGCAATTATAAATGTAGAAATGGTTATCCCCGAGATTACCTTCCCTATTGACAATTGGTTAAAAGGAGAAAAGCTCAAGTTAGATGGATCCAACTTTTCTACATGGGTCATGCACCTTCATGATCTCCTTAGCAAGAACAAAGTGGCTGACTACATGATCTACGAGATGTACTTGGATCCACCCTATATTCATGAGACCCAGGAGCAGCGGGATCTCCGCTGCCATCACCGTGTGATGGCCACATTCATATCAGTAACGATGCGCCTCGGGATGGAAGATGGGCTGTGGCTGATGGTGGGAAGTCTTAATCCCCGAACGGTTATGGCACATCTGAGATTGCATTTTGTGGAACAAGTGCGCATATGGGAGTATGAGCTGATGGGGGACTTCCTCTCCATAAAGATGGAGGAGGGCTCCTCACTGGATGATCACTTGTTGAGCATATATGATGCATACATGAGTCTGGCATACTACCTGGACAACTGGTTCGCAAGCTCTTTTGCAATAGGTGTTGTGCTGCGGTCGCTGCCACCAAGCTTCCAACACAAGTCAGGATTTCAATTATGGGAGGCGACACAGAAACACAGGATTTCCACAAGTTCATATCACATTTCAGAGATGTGGCGGTTGAACCCGATGTCGCTGAGGTCATCAATCACAAAGGTATATATTTGATATACAATTTTATAAATGTTATAATCTTGCAAACACATTTGCAGTGTTAAGTATATTTGATACTTGTTCTGTTTTGCTGAAAACAGGTCCTTCTGCATGAGAGGTGCTTGCTGGAGAGGAGGTGGCGTTGCGTGTTGTAGCATCCCAATTGTCTAACCATTGTAATGCTAATTGGTCTAGTAATATAATGGCTACTTCCTATATATAATGGTTGCATCATAATTATATCATGCTCATGTCATCATGCCATCTTGCATTTGAGCATCATATAAAACCCTTTTGTTTTGGTTCTTCTCTCCTATGCATTATTAATTGTATTTTGGGCTCTTGATATATTGTATTTGAATCTTGATAATGCTTGATGGCCAAGTTGAGTAGGGGGCATATCTTTTATTCCACTCCACCACTTTTCTTTGACACCACCTTATCAATCCACCATTCTACTTACCCATGGGCTTTTATTTTCTTTTGGTATTTAATCTAGCTCATGGGAGATGGGATGGATCCAATTCTATTTTCTGTTGCTTGGCCTTTATTCCATATTTTGGAATGCATAAGAATAATGCCATGTTATTATTATTGTCTTCACAAGCATAAGAACATGGCATTTAATTATCATGCATGGGCCATGCAATAGCATCACCATCTTTAGCTCTTTTGTTTTTCTCTTTGTTTTAGTGGATCTTTCTTTTGTGAGAATCTCTCCATCTCTCTCCACCACCCCCATGTTCCCAACAAAACCTTTTCCCCATCATGTATGATCATGAGGGATTTTTCTCTTTGATTTTTAACACCCTCTCCCTTTCTCTCTCTCTCTCTCTTGTATTTTCTCCTCACCAACAACTTGTGCTCAACCACTAAGCCTCACCTCACTCCTTAGCCACCTCTTTTCCCTTTTAAATCAAATTTGCAAAAACTTCCAAAAAGGTTAATTTTGGGCTTGTTTAAATCTGCAACAAAACAAAGACAAAACAGTTAATTTAAATAAATAAAAGAAAACAAAACAAGGAGATCCCAGCAGCAGCCTGCCTACCTGGTCGAAGCCCAGCAGCACTCCGGCCCGCCTTTCTCTCCCTCTTGGGCCGACCTTTTCTTTCCCCTGGCCCAATACCTCTTCGCGATCAGGCCGACGCCCCCCCTCTGTTCCTCTTCTTCCTTCGTCTGACGCCGTCTCGCCCGCTCTCTCTCGGCAGCAGACGGAAAGCGGCAGTGAGGCAGGTAGCCGTCTCCATCGTCTGCCGCGTCAGCTCGCTCCTCCCGCACGCCAGCTCCCCGCCCTTATCCTCTCGCGCCGCACTGCCGAACCCTAGCCCCTTTCTCCTTTTTCCCCTCTCCTCGTCTCTGTTGTACCATGTCCGCCACCAGTCAGAGCTCCACGACGCCGTTCCGTCCTAGCTGGTGACCGAGGCCTCGCCGGGGAGCACCGCCGCGGACCGTGGAGTCGTTTCCGCCTGCGAGGAGAAGCCGAACCCACTCGGACCTGCCCCCTCGCCAGTGAACCGTGCGCCAACGCCGTGACCCTGCCGTCCCCCTCCGTTCCGGCCGTCCCGTCCTCTAATTCCCGTGGGAATTAGACGAGGTGAGTGCCCCTCTCGTTCCTCTCCCGTTCCCTCCTCTCCGCGTGCCTGCGCCGCCCGAATTTGGCCCCCCCGCCGGTGAGCTACCCCGCCGACGAGCAGACAAGGCCTGTGCTCCCTCCTGCTGTTCCCCGAGGCGCCCCGTCCTGTACAGTCCCCCTCCGACGAGCCTCCCTGAACAAGATCGGTAGCTGGAGATCCCCTCCGTATTTTTCGTTTTTGCGGCCAGGGCTATCTCGCCGTGGTTGCGCCGTCGTTCTCGCCGGAAAATCTCGCCGCCGTCGGGCCGTTGCGGTTCAGTGCGTGCAGATTCAGTAAACGGCCGTCGCCGTTTTGCAAAAAGCCCCCCGCATCTTTTTGTCGATCACGCCCAAGCCCTTCGCAGCCCTAGTGACCCCACGTGTCAGCACCGGTGTAAGCTTGCAAGAAAGCCCCCGCGGTCTAGAGATTCTCCGCCCGCGCTGCCTTGGATCGCCCACGTGTCAGCCGCCCGCTGGCCCGCGCACGTGTGTGGCCCCGCGGCTTGACCGGCCCACCCGTCAGTCGCTGCAGCTAACCTCCCCTGCGGTGTAAAAAGTTTTCGCCGCGCCAGACGTCCAGTCAGCGCCTGGTCCACTTGTCTGCGACTGTGGCTAGGTGTGGCTGAGTGCAAAAAGTATTTCCGTTTTTCTGTTTTATTAAACTTTTCTAGAAATTGTTTAAAATCAAATTCAAAACCAATTTTAAATAATTTTTAAATTATAAATCCAAATAATACAAATGATATATGTTTTTGAATCAGAAAAATGTGAGGAATTCAAATATCCCCTTCAAAATATTATTTGAGCACTTTAAAATTTCGAGATGATTAAAATTACAAATAAAATGCCCTTTTCTAATTAAATTAATAACTTTAATTCTATAACTCCAAATTTGACAAATGATATGTCTAAATCGATCAGCGCGACGAGCCCGTTCTATCTATGCATTCCTTGTTCTAAATTGAAGCATGCATCATGTTATTATTAAAGATCAGAACTGTTTATGACAATAAAACTTGGCTAAATAATTAATATAATGCTTTATTCTTGTACGACACCTCACCCTTGCCATACTACTTTAATGCCATGTAAATTGTGCATCATTCATCATGCCATGCTTGTTTGCTTGTCGCATTTTAATTCATATGCTTGTGCACTTTATTTATGTTGGCCCTTGTTTGTTTGGTTCTTCTTCGAATAGATGCCCAGCAGGAGAATTATCAGGAATCACAGGAGTACTACCCAGACCCATCTCTCGCTTCAACTGAACTACCAGGCAAGCACTACCACATGCTTGCATACATATAGTACCTATTGCCTCTATCTTATTCTTGCATCATCGAGTCGCGATTGCATTAAATTGAATCCCAAGTACTGCATAGCCTTTAATTTTAAACCCCACCGAAGCTTGTTCCTCCATCCCATGAGCCATTACTACAGGAGTTGTTCGAGCCATGCGAGTCGTAGCAAAGAATGTGTAGGGTATGTGGGTGTCTGATGAATAACGAGGTACCTAAACAACATAACCTGAGTAGTAATGGGATAACTAATGAAAGAGGCACCGGTGAGCAATATCTGCTATTTGGTTTTTCATGCTCACTTGTGTCCCGTAGGACCCCGGGTACTTGATTCCTGTTCCTTGACTATTCGCACTATCCACATCCGGGAGGCCTTATGGACCCCCCCTGAGCCAGAGCTTGATTCATTCTTATTTCTTGGGGCCACAATTAGTTTGGGGCTTTATTACTATCCTGTACTTATGCCATGTTACTGCTTTATTTAAGATTGTGCGAGGAGCACCTATACTGTTTTGGATCGCGCCACGTTTTCGTGGTATCGATAAGCCCAGTCACATTTTCGGGTTCCCAGTCGTTTACAGCCGTCGTCGCAAACCCTGGGTCCGTCTCGGAGCCGGCCAACTTTGTTGCGGGTAGTTTATTGGGGTGCCCCCCTGAAATATTTCTGAATCCTGTGATTGCTTTGTCGTGAATGCCTCGTTGGGTTATGAGTTGGTGTTTCCGAGGTTGATCGAGTGTGTGTTGCTATTTGTGCACCCCTGCAGGGTAAATCTTTCTGAAAGCCGTGTCCACGGTTATGGACGACTTGGAGCACAGTTTCTCGATCATAGACAAGTATAACTAAAGTACCGCTTTTAATCTGACTAAGTACCTGATTAGTAAATAGTGCAACACTCATGGAATGGTTAATAAAACTGCCAACGGATGGGGGTTGTTTGTCCGCTTCCTCGTTGGTAAGCGAGGAGGAGGATGGATCTGTTAATTATACTGTTATAACTGTTATTCCTAATTAACGGACATCCGTCTATCATTGGTTAGGCGGATGGTTAGCGAGTATCTATAGACTTGTTAGTTATTATCTTTTGCCGCAATTGCATCACCCCAGGTTGTGTCCCCTTTAGCGGCATAAAGACTTGCTGAGTACCCCTAGGGTCTCACACGATAAATTGTTTGATTCAGATGAACAGTTGTACCCGTAAGATGGATACTGGGTGGAGGAGACAGATGATGTTGGCAACGATCACTCGGTGTAGAGATTCCGGGAACGGGGATCCGTGAGATCTATGGGCGGGATGTGTTTATTTATGTGGCATCTTATGCCGATTTGCTTCTTATCCGTACTCGGATCTTGTTTTCCGCTTCCGCCTGATACTCTGATGTTTGATGTATGTGGAGCTATCCTAAAATATTATCTCTATCTAGGATAATTGAATCTTGCCATATGGCGTTGCAATATTTCTATTTCTTTTAGTTGGAATGGCTCTGAGGACTGTTGTATGTGGCTTGCATACATACTCACTTGTGTATGTAGTTGATCCATTTGCCTGCCGATTACGCCGCTCGTTCTTGTCCTGAGGTTCTGAAAGTGGTTAGGACGGCCAAAAGGTCTACCGTGAGTGGCCCTAGGCCCCACCGTACTATTTTAATCACTTTCACTCATCCAGGCATGTAACTAAGAGTGTAATTCACCGAGGTAGTTACAATTGGTATCAGAGCCATCCCGCCCTTCACGGTCTCAGCCAAAATGGTCGTTGTCAGTCTAGCAAATATTTTTGGTAGTTATGTATACTAGGGAAAATAAAATGTGAGAGTAAGACTGCTTCCATTTTTCTTCTTACCCACCCACCCACCCTGTTTCTAGTAAGGAAGTGTAACGTTTTCAATCCTCTTCTAAAAATTCAAACTAGGATTCACGTGTTCTGGGTTCCGTAGTACCATAGGTTGTGTGTGTGTGTGTGTGAATTCCTTGTCTATCTGTTGCATCCAAATGTTATCGCTATCTGCCTTTTGGTTATCAACTGTTGGTACATTCCGTACCGACAGGCCTTTGTAAACCGACGTGATCTATGTGATTCGTTGTATACCGATGCGATCTATCTTACTCTTTGTTATCCGACGTTATCTTGTTGGGGTGTTCTTTTTCGTAGTTACCAATCTTTAGGTTCATCTTAAGAAGAAGGTGTTGGGATGTGTGTTTTACTGATTCATGTGTGGAGTAATGATTTGAGTGCGGGATGGAGTCGCGACCATACCACTACTTTTATCATTCGCTCTTGTATATTGAATTAGTAGAGTTACTAATCTTGATTCATTAAGTGGTTTTGCGCATATAGTGGTATTTTAATGCCGAAATTTGCGGAAATTTTTTCTTTGTTAGCTTGTGTACCACACTCCTTGTTCAGTCGTGTGCGTTATACTTAATATCTTCTAGTTGCCTTGAACTTTGTTGATATTTTAATATCATCTTAGTGAATTGTATCCTTTAATCTTGGTTAATTCCATTTTGGTACTATTTTGGATTATTATTATTCTCCATTATAGTACTAACTTGTGTTTTATATCAATCACATGATGGCACCACCACCGCGTTCTGAGGAGGACATACCACCTGAACTGGGGGCTGCTTTGGCAAGTATTGCAAATGCCATGGGGACAATGCAGCAGAACCAGCATCGCTTCGAGGAAAGTGTCAGGAGGAACGAGTTTGTTCTGCTACCTCCACCTCCCAAGCGAGGAGACATCAAGAGTTTTCTCAAGTTCAACCCACGCCAATTTGAGGTGTCTGATCAGCCACTTGATGCGGATGATTGGCTGCGTGAAGTGTCAAGGTTGCTGATGACTGCGGATGTTCTCAAGCAAGAATGGGTCAAATGTGCCACCCACCTTCTGAAGGGAGATGCAGCTCTGTGGTGGGAAAATTACCTCAAGGCAGACCTCTCTGGTTTTCAGCCTACTTGGGAGCAATTCACTGGGGCTTTCAAAGAACAATATCTGTTAGAAATTGTCATGGAAAGGATGAAGGAAGTGTTTCTCAACCTCAAGCAGGGCACTGACAATGTCAATACCTACATCAGAAACTTCATGAACCTTTCTCGGTATGGTGGCGATGAGATCTCTGATGACAAGAAGAAGCAAAAGAGGTTTAGGCAAGGCCTCAATGCATCCATCAAATATGCAATCACTCATGCAAGGCCGGCGTCTTTTCTGGAACTCCAACACACAGCTCTGCAGGAAGAAGCAAGTAGGCAAGTGTTTGAGGAGTCAAAGAAACATAGCCGTGATGCAGCAAGCTCTTCTGCTATGACAACTCCTTCTAAGCGTTGTGTCTGGGTTCCTAACACCCCACCATCTGCTCCACCAAGACCGTCAAGCTACGCAGTAAGGCCACCAAACTCCTTCACTGCGGCTCCCAGGGGCTACAACCACAACTACCCTGGAGCGCCTGGCGGAGTCCCTGGCTACGTTGCTCCACGTCCACCTGGTGCTTGCTATACTTGTGGAAACACTGGGCATCAGCACTGGAATTGTCCTATGAACAACAAAGCGCTTCCACCACCACCTCCAAGACCTGCGGCAAGTTCTCCTATGGTTCGTGCACCTCCACCTCGGGCTCTCAACATCAACACCAAGCCTGGGTCTACGGTTTCTCGTGCCAACTGTGTCAATGTCGCTCAAGCTGAGCATGCACCTGGAGTTGTCATGGGTATGCTTCCGGTTAACTCAGTTCATGCACAAGTTTTATTTGATTCTGGTGCTTCACATTCTTTCGTGTCATACAAGTTTGCGGAGAGTAATGGGTTACCTTCTGATGCTTTACCAACTCGCCTCATGGTGCAATCTCCTGGGTCAAACATGAGGGCTTCTAAAATCAGCCATGGTAATCAAATTGAGATTGGTGGCTCTTCGTTTCCGGCTTCCTTAATTATTCTGGGCAATTCTGATATTGATGTTATCTTGGGCATGGATTGGTTAACAACAAATGCAGCTGTGATTGATTGTGCTGAACGTTCGGTTTCTCTGAAAATTCCTGAAGGCCATATAGTCTATTCTCCAAGTCTGACTCCTGCAATTCAGCTTTACTCTTTGGCGGCTCTGAATGATGATGCTATGGAAGGTATTCAGAGTGTTCCGGTAGTCTGTGAGTTTCCAGATGTTTTTCTTGAAGAGTTGCTAGGTATGCCTCCAGATCGTGAGGTCGAGTTTGTCATTGAACTTGAACCTGGTACCGCTCCTATCTCCAAGCGACCTTATAAAATGGGTCCTGCTGAGTTGGCTGAACTCAAACGCCTGCTTGATGAACAAGAGAAGTTGGGTTTCATTCAGCACAGTACTTCTTCTTGGGGTAGCCCAACCATCTTTGTGAAGAAGCGAGACAAGACTGATAGACTTTGTGTTGACTATCGGGCACTCAATGCTAAAACAATCAAGAATAAATATCCCCTTCCGCGGATTAATGATCTCTTCGATCAGCTAGCTAGAGTTGTGGTATTCTCTAAGCTGGATTTGAGAAGTGGATATCATCAAATCAAGATTCGCAAGGAAGATGTTCCTAAAACAGCTTTCACCACCCGCTATGGCCTGTACGAGTACACGGTCATGTCTTTCGGTCTCACCAACGCACCTGCCACCTTCTCGAGGCTTATGAACTCGGTTTTCATGGAGTATCTTGATAAGTTCGTTGTGGTCTATCTGGATGACATTCTAGTCTATTCAAAGTCGAAGGAAGAACATGAAGAACACCTTTGGTGTGTCCTAAACAAGCTTCGTGAGAACCGCCTGTATGCAAAGTTCTCCAAGTGTGAGTTCTGGCTGCCTCAAGTCACCTACCTTGGTCACGTCATCTCTGCCAAGGGCATCGCCGTTAACCCAGAAACTATTAAGACAATTATGGACTGGCTTCCACCCATAAATGTCAAAGAAGTCTAGAGTTTCCTTAGTTTGGCCAGTTACTGCCTGCGCTTCGTTCAAAACTTCTCGAAGATTGCGAAGCCTCTTACTCTCCTCAAGAAAGGCAAGAAATACCTTTGGACTCCTGCATGTCAAGCAAGCTTTGAAACACTCAAAGAGAAGCTCACTTCCACACCAGTCTTAGTTCCTCCAGATACATCAAAGCCTTTTCAGATATTCTGTGACGCCTCAGTGCAAGGATTGGGTGCGGTCCTTATGCAAGAATAGCAAGTTGTTGCTTATGCCTCTCGCTAGTTGAAGACGCATGAGATCAACTATCCTACACATGACCTCGAACTCGCAGTAGTTGTTTTTTCTTTGAAAGTATGGAGGCATTAATTTCTTGGCAACCGTTGTGAGATCTTTTCTGATCACAAGAGTCTGAAGTATATCTTCACATAGCCGGATCTCAACCTTCATCAGAGGAGGTGGATTGAAACAATCAATGATTTTGATTTGACCATCAACTACACTCCGGGCAAAGCTAATGTCATGGCCGATGCTCTCAGCCAAAAAGCGTATGTCAACAATCTCATGGTGGAAGAACAACAACCTCTCTTGTGCGAGGAATTCCGCAAGCTCAACCTTGAAATTGTGGATCAAGGGTATCTTCTGAACCTTCTGGCAACACCTCTCTTGGAAGAAAAAGTTCGTTCCATTCAACTTGGTGATCCTTACACTAAAAAGATCATCTCCAACATTCAGCTTCCGAAGTATGAGTCTTTCCACATTGACGACCAAGGCACTCTTTTCTTTGAACACCGGATGTTTGTTCCGAACTACCCGGGTTTAAGAGAGCAAGTTCTCAAGGAGGCGCATGATTCTGTTCTTTCTATCCACCCTGGCAGCACTAAGATGTACATGGACTTGAAAACACAATATTGGTGGCCTGGGTTGAAACGATATTCTGCCAAGTACGTCTCGGAGTGTGACGTATGTCGCAGAGTTAAAGCTGTCCATCAGAAACCTTCTGGTCTTCTACAGCCATTGAAGCCGCCGGAATGGAAATGGGAGAAAGTAGAGATGGACTTCATCACTGGTTTTTCAAGGTCGCAGAAGGGCAAAAATGCAATCTTTGTTGTCATCGACAGGCTTTCTAAAGTAGATCACTTCTTTCCAGTCAAAGAAACAATTTCTGCAATTCAGTTGGCTGAGCTCTATATCAACAGAATTGTCTCTCTGTATGGAGTTCGTCTTGAGATCAGCTCAGACCGTGGAAGCATCTTCACTTCCAAGTTCTGGGGAAGTTTCCAAAATGCATTGGGAACAAAATTAAACTTCAGCACAGCTTACCACCCTCAGTCGCAAGGACAAGTTGAAAGGATCAATCAGATTCTGGAAGATATGCTCCGTGCTTGCGTTATCTCTTTTGGCATGAAGTGGGAAGAATGTCTTCCTTATGCTGAATTATCTTACAACAACAGCTTCCAGAAAAGTCTAAAGATGGCACCATTTGAGGCTCTCTATGGTCGCAAATGCAGAACTCTGATTGGTTGGTCGGGCGCAGGTGAAAGAATATTGTTTGGCCTCGACATTGTAACTCAAGCGGAGGAGAAAGTTCACATCATTCTCGAAAACCTTAAGATTGCTCAAAGTCGCCAGAAGAGCAATTATGACAGGAAGCACACGGACATGGAGTATGTTCCTGGTGATCTCGTTTACCTTCATGTCACTCCCATGAGAGGCACGCACCGTTTTGGTATCAAAGGAAAGCTGGCTCCTAGATACATCGGTCCTTTCAATATTCTTGGAAGAAGGGGAGAAGTTGCTTATGCTCTTGAGCTCCCTGAAAAACTCAAGGTCCATGATGTTTTCCACATCTCTCAACTCAAGAAGTGCTTCAAGGATCCCGGCAGGACCGTGGACCATGAACTCATTAACCTACAAGAAGATCTGTCTTATCAAGAACATCCCATAAAAATCCTTGAAGTCGCAGAAAGAAGGACTCGCAACAAGTCCATCAAGTTCTGCAAGGTGCAGTGGTCGCACCATTCCGTTGATGAAGCCACTTGGGAACGTGAAGATGAGCTCCGTGCCAAGTATCCTACCCTCTTTGAGTCTTCTTCTTCCTAGAATCTCGGGGCGAGATTCCTGTTTAGTGGGGGAGACTTGTAGCATCCTAATTGTCTAACTATTGTAATGCTACTTGGTCTAGTAATATAATGGCTACTTCCTATATATAATTGTTGCATCATAATTATATCATGCTCATGTCATCATGCCACCTTGCATTTGAGCATCATATAAAACCCTTTTGTTTTGGTTCTTCTCTCCTATGCATTATTAATTGTATTTTGGGCTCTTGATATATTGTATTTGAATCTTGATAATGCTTGATGGCCAAGTTGAGTAGGGGGCATATCTTTTATTCCACTCCACCACTTTTCTTTGACACCACCTTATCAATCCACCATTCTACTTACCCATGGGCTTTTATTTTCTTTTGGTATTTAATCTAGCTCATGGGAGATGGGATGGATCCAATTCTATTTTCTGTTGCTTGGCCTTTATTCCATATTTTGGAATGGATAAGAATAATTCCATGTTATTATTATTGTCTTCACAAGCATAAGAACATGGCATTTAATTATCATGCATGGGCCATGCAATAGCATCACCATCTTTAGCTCTTTTGTTTTTCTCTTTGTTTTAGTGGATCTTTCTTTTGTGAGAATCTCTCCATCTCTCTCCACCACCCCCATGTTCCCAACAAAACCTTTTCCCCATCATGTATGATCATGAGGGATTTTTCTCTTTGATTTTTAACACCCTCTCCCTTTCTCTCTCTCTCTCTCTCTCTTGTATTTTCTCCTCACCAACAACTTGTGCTCAACCACTAAGCCTCACCTCACTCCTTAGCCACCTCTTTTCCCTTTTAAATCAAATTTGCAAAAACTTCCAAAAAGATTAATTTTGGGCTTGTTTAAATCTGCAACAAAACAAAGACAAAACAGTTAATTTAAATAAATAAAAGAAAAAAAAATAAGGAGAGCCCAGCAGCAGCCCGCCTACCTGGTCGAAGCCCAGCAGCACTCCAGCCCGCCTTTCTCTCCCTCCTGGGCCGACCTTTTCTTTCCCCTGGCCCAATACCTCTTCGCGATCAGGCCGACGCCCCCCTCTGTTCCTCTTCTTCCTCCGTCTGACGACGTCTCGCCCGCTCTCTCTCGGCAGCAGACAGAAAGCGGCAGCGAGGCAGGTAGCCATCTCCGCCGTCTGCCGCGTCAGCTCGCTCCTCCCGCATGCTAGCTCCCCGCCCTTATCCTCTCGCACCGCACTGCCGAACCCTAGCCCCTTTCTCCTTTTTCCCCTCTCCCCGTCTCCGCTGTGCCATGTCCGCCACCAGTCAGAGATCCACGACGCCGCTCCGTCCTAGCTGGTGACCGAGGCCTCGCCGGGGAGCACCGCCGCGGACCGTGGAGTCGTTTCTGCCTGCGAGGAGAAGCCGAACCCGCTCGAACCTGCCCCCTCGCCAGTGAACCGCGCGCCACCGCCGTGACCCCGCCGTCCCCCTCCGCTCCGGCCGTCCCGTCCTCTGATTCCCGTGGACGAGGTGAGCGCCCCTCTCGTTCCTCTCACGTTCCCTCCCCTCCGCGTGCCCGCGCCGCCCGAATTTGGCCCCATGCTGGTGAGCTACCCCGCCGACGAGGAGACAAGGCCTGCGCTCCCCCCGCTGTTCCCCGAGGCGGCCCGTCCTGTACAGTCCCCCTCCGATGATCCTCCCTGAACGAGATCGGTAGCTGGAGATCCCCTCCGTATTTTTCGTTTTTGCGGCGAGGGCTATCTCGCCGTGGTTGCACCGTCGTTCTCGCTGCCGTCGGGCCGTCGCGGTTCAGTGCGTGCAGATTCAGTAAATGGATGTTGCCGTTTTGCAAAAAGCCCCCCGCATCTTTTTGTCGATCACGCCCAAGCCCTTCGCAGCCCAAGTGACCCCACGTGTCAGCACCGGTGTAATCTTGCAAGAAAGCCCGCGCGGTCTGGAGATTCTCCGCCCGCGCTGCCTTGGATCGCCCACGTGTCAGCCGCCCGCTGGCCCGCGCACGTGTGTGGCCCCGCGGCTTGACCGGCCCACCCGTCAGTCGCTGCAGCTAACCTCCCCTGCGGTGTAAAAAGTTTTCGCCGCGCCAGACGTCCAGTCAGCGCCTGGTCCACCTGTCTGTGACTGTGGCTAGGTGTGGCTGAGTGCAAAAAGTATTTCCATTTTTCTGTTTTATTAAACTTTTCCAGAAATTGTTTAAAATCAAATTCAAAACCAATTTTAAATAACTTTTAAATTATAAATCCAAATAATACAAATGATATATGTTTTTGAATCAAAAAATGTGAGGAATTCAAATATCCCCTTCAAAATATTATTTGAGCACTTTAAAATTTCGAGATGATTAAAATTACAAATAAAATGCCCTTTTCTAATTAAATTAAAAACTTTAATTCTATAACTCCAAATTTGACAAATGATATGTCTAAATCGACCAGCGCGACGAGCCCGTTCTATCTATGCATTCCTTGTTCTGAATTGAAGCATGAATCATGTTATTAAAGATCAGAACTGTTTATGACAATAAAACTTGGCTAAATAATTAATATAATGCTTTATTCTTATACCACACCTCACCCTTGCCATACTACTTTAATGCCATGTAAATTGTGCATCATTCATCATGGCATGCTTGTTTTCTTGTTGCATTTTATTTCATATGCTTGTGCACTTTATTTATGTTGGCCCTTGTTTGTTTGGTTCTTCTTCGAATAGATGCCCAGCAGGAGAATTATCAGGAATCACAGGAGTACTACCCAGACCCATCTCTTGCTTCAACTGAACTACCAGGCAAGCACTACCACATGCTTGCATACATATAGTACCTATTGCCTCTATCTTATTCTTGCATCATCGAGTCGCGATTGCATTAAATTGAATCCCAAGTACTGCATAGCCTTTCATTTTAAACCCCACCGAAGCTTGTTCCTCCATCCCATGAGCCATTACTACAGGAGTTGTTTGAGCCATGCGAGTCGTAGCAAAGCATGTGTAGGGTATGTGGGTGCCTGATGAATAACGAGGTACCTAAAAAACATAACCTAAGTAGTAATGGGATAACTAATGAAAGAGGCACCGGTGAGCAATATCTGCTATTGGGTTTTTCATGCTCACTTGTGTCCCGTAGGACCCCGAGTACTTGATTCCTGTTCCTTGACTATTCGCACTATCCACATCCGGGAGGCCTTATGGACCCCCCTGAGCCAGAGCTTGATTCATTCTTATTTCTTGGGGCCACAATTAGTTTGGGGCTTTATTACTATCCTGTACTTATGCCATGTTACTGCTTTATTTAAGATTGTGCGAGGAGCACCTATACTGTTTTGGATCGCGCCACGTTTTCGCGGTATCGACAAGCCCAGTCACATTTTTGGGTTCCCAGTCGTTTACAGCCGTCGTCGCAAACCCTGGGTCCGTCTCGGAGCCGGCCAACTTTGTTGCGGGTAGCTTATTGGGGTGGCCCCCTGAAATATTTCTGAATCCTGTGATTGCTTTGTCATGAATGCCTCGTTGGGTTATGAGTTGGTTTTTCCGAGGATGATCGAGTGTGTGTTGCTATTTGTGCACTCCTGCAGGGTAAATCTTTCTGAAAGCCGTGTCCACGGTTATGGACGACTTGGAGCACAGTTTCTCGATCATAGACAAGTATAACTAAAGTACCGCTTTTAATCTGACTAAGTACCTGATTAGTAAATAGTGCAACACTCATGGAATGGTTAATAAAACTGCCAATGGATGGGGGTTGTTCGTCCGCTTCCTCGTTGGTAAGCGAGGAGGAGGATGGATCTGTTAATTATACTGTTATAACTGTTTTTCCTAATTAACGGACATCCGTCTATCATTGGTTAGGCGGATGGTTAGCGAGTATCTATAGACGTGTTAGTTATTATCTTTTGCCACAATTGCGTCACCCCAGGTTGTGTCCCTTTAGAGGCATAAAGACTTGCTGAGTACCCCTAGGGTCTCACACGATAAATTGTTTGATTCAGATGAACAGTTGTACCCGCAAGATGGATACTAGGTGGAGGAGACAGATGATGTTGGCAACGATCACTCGGTGTAGAGATTCCGGGAACGGGGATCCGTGAGATCTGTGGGCGGGATGTGTTTATTTATGTGGCATCTTATGCCGATTTGCTTCTTATCCGTACTCGGATCTTTTTTTCCGCTTTCGCCTGAAACTCTGATGTTTGATGTATGTGGAGCTATCCTAAAATATTATCTCTATCTAGCATATTTGAATCTTGCCGTATGGCATTGCCGAGGTTCTGAAAGTGGTTAGGATAGCCGAAAGGTCTACCGTGAGTGGCCCTGGGCCCCACCGTACTATTTTAACCACTTTCGCTCATCCAGGCCTGTAACTAAGAGTGTAATTCACCGAGGTAGTTACACGTGCTGATGGCGAGCATGATGATGATGGCCAACGACACTCCCCCTTGACATTTATCATTTAGTTTATATTTTGGATAGTTATTGTAATCAAAAGATTGTGAACTTCTTTAGTGTGTCTCACATTTTGTGAGACGGTTATTCATATCAGTTTGTAACAAACAGTTGTTCTACTTTTATGACTGATTTCTATTCGCGTTCATATCTTGTTTGATTTTATATACATTATCCTTATTGTTTGAAACTAATTGATAATGCATGAACATTTGTAAAATATTGAAATGCCTTAAAATACCCAACTTAAATGATATTTCATTAAGGAATGAAAACCATTTAAATTCAAAGTTATGTTGATAATATGTGAAACACATTCGATTTCTTGTCACATATAAATCATGCCTAAGTTCGGCAAAATAACTTGATCACCGGGTATTACTTGAATACAAAGTGTTTAATGAATTTTTAAAAGTAAATACATATCCGATGTATTGTGTTTTAACAAAATGGTTATTATCATTATATGATTGTTTAAAAGTGTAAAGAAGTTTACCAAAGGAAACATAAGTATAAAACTATTTGATATGATCAAATTGCTTCATCAACAAAGGGTATAAATATAAAAGTGAATCTAATTACTATGATTTGATTAATAGTAATGAAATTCAACTTTATAAGATTGGAATAAATAAATTGTGAAATACAATGCGTTTGAAATGTCAAAATGCAAAGCATCACAATATGATATTAGATATCAAAATGGGTGAATAGATGGCGCCAAATAAACCGTTGTAGTGTAGATGTAGAGACCATTAGTTAGAAATAGTTAGCACTCAATTAGAATATATAGTGAATAATTTGAATTCGTGAAAGCGGCTCCATATCAAGTATGGATCGTCGTAAAAGTTTTGGGGTTATTCGATATAACCAAAACAATAGCGAATAAGTCCTTGTAGAGTTATCATTGGAAACTTCGAATACGAAATCCATAGCTGAAACCAAAAGAGAAGCAAAACTTGTATTTCTTGGATTTTTGGTACATTTTTAGGAAGTTCACATTAAGTGATACTTCACAATTATAGAGCAAATGGAAGATAGTGAAAAACACGATGAGCATTCAAATCCTTGCATCAGAGTGTTGAGAAGCGCAACGGACAATGTTCCTGAACGTTTCTCTTCATGGAAGGAAAGAATCAATGATAATGATCATTGTGTTTTCCCCACTGGTGTTTTCACTACATAAAGAAGGATGTAAATATATCCCATAACTTCTATGGAGACATTTGTGAATCAGTTGTCATAATTCTTGGAATATGACATACCTACGAACTACTGAGGAAATAATGGTAAACTAAAATTATGAGAAATCCCAAAGCGAAATTCACTTGAGATTAGAAAGCAATTTGTTGTTGAATCTCACAAGTAAAAGGGGTTACTTGAATTTTCCCAAATGACAGCAAAGCCATAGTGGAAAAGGGGGTGAATGAAAAAAGTATGATTTGTCAAGTATTGGACAAATTCAAATGAATTTGATTCAAGTGTGCTAAATTTCTAGTGGATTTAAAACTAGTAATAGTACTAGTGTCTCATAGTAAATCTCTCGCTTTGATATTTGATAAAAGGATTTGAAGTTGTTCAAAATGGTAAGTAGATATGCAATTTGCATGAAATTGAGTGGGAGCTATAAAAGTCTTCCTAAAACAATATGTGAATAACATATTTTTGAGTGGGAGCAATATAAGTCTCAAATTCAAATATGTAGGAACATAGTTTGAGTAAGAGTAGTGACTCATACCCAAATATGTTAGGAACATATTTTGAGTGGGAGCTTATAGAAGTGATTCTTAAGTGTGTTAAGAATAAAAGCACAAATACCAATAAATAATGATTTATAAGGTGTAGAAGTTGATAATAAGTGTATTATGATATTATGTAGTATTCCTTAAGGGATTCTGAAAAGGGTTTCAGAATAGAAGTTAATTAAGGAACTTGTCCTTAATAACTCAAATTAGGAATAGTGTTAAGTTGAACATCAATGGTTGAAAGAAAGAAAAGGATGATCATCATCCACTATGTTGAGACATAGGTTCTATCTTATAAAACCAAGATGATAACTTAACATAATATATGATCCAATAAGGAACGTTGAAAAGTGATTAAGTTTGAATCACAAAACGTTGAGCTAAGTTTGTCTGCAGTGTCTGATAGAGAACTGTAGACATATTTTCCAGATCCATAAAGGATGACATATCTTAAAACATAAAGGGTTATGTTATAAGGAAATATGTTGGAAACTCCCGAAATACCTATTAAAGTCAAGTAGGAAGCGAGGTGAACAAAAACATCGAAAGTTGCATAGAGTGCACTGGTGTTTCGATGAATACATTTATAATAATAGATAAGGGTTCCATCTAAAGTGTTGTATAATGTTATGGCGGGGCTAGTTCGCTTTTAACATAGAATGATGTGTCCCAGGGCACAGTGCCCATGAGAAAGCCCTCGAGGTTGATCTAAAGTCACTGTAGGCTCCAGGAATCAGGCCTCGTTCCGCTGCCATAGCGACGATGCAAACACACAGATGTTATCATGTGATGATAAAGTATTAATGTCAATGAAGGTGACATTAGTAAGTCGGAAAGGATTTGGGACTATAAAGTACATACCCAAGGCTCAACCTCTTCCTTGAGCAAGCATGTTCAGGGTACCAGATATGCTGCCAATGATTAAGAACAAATGCAGCTAGTGTATTTGTACTCTAGTGCAAGTGGGAGACTGTTGGAAATATGCCCTAGAGACAAATAGTTATAAGGACTATTAACATATTTCGTATAGTTTATGATTAAGTTTTATATCATGCTATAACTGTATTGAGTGGAAACATCAATACACGTGTGATATATAAACAACCAGGGGTTCTAAGTGAAACTCTAGTCACTGGTTCATTGGTCAACATATGATCATGTTTCCTGATCATGTGCCATTTATGCTAGTTGGAAATGGACTCAACTCATTCTGTGAATGAGATGATGAACCAATACCCAACCTAAACAGCGTGACCTGATCATGCCACGAAGTTCAAGTTACGATGATTAGAAATGGATCCTCATAGACTATTCCTTAGACCGTGAGGCTATATCAATCACTCTCTCCCGAGAGTGCTTTGATAGCATCAAGCACCACTTGGTAATACAGTGGTTATAAAGGTGTGTTCAGGTACTCGGAGGAAACCATAGAGGCAATATATGTCAAGAGCGGGATTTGTCCGTCCATGTGACGGAAAGATACTCAAGGGCCCACTCAGAGAAGTTATATCCAATAGCTGCGCAGTGTGTGATTTGATCATAGGGATATCACTTGTCGGAACAAGTCAAGTAGCATTGCTTGGTAACGAGATTGAACACGACATGGTGATGTCATTGATCAGGCAATGCAAGAATCGAGAGACAAAGGGAATAAGACACGATTGTCCCGGTTCAAACGAAGAAAGATCTTCGTGGAATGCACAGGGGTCACATGGCCATCTAGGTCCCTCTGTCGATCATTGGTGCGGGAGTGTCCCGACCATGTCTGGAGTGTTCCCAAACCATGGGGTATCACGCTTAAGGGCTTGATGATGCTTACAGAGTGTTTATAGGATCGGAAGAATCACCGAAGAATAGTAGAGAGAAAACCGGAAGGGTTTCGTAAGTCCGGAGGATGTCCGGAGTGGAGGTGGAAGGTGTTCCATAGCCATGGAGGTTGAATAATATGTGAATGAATGTTAAATATTGATTTGATCATTTATTCATAATTATTTAATAAAAGAGAAAATCAATTAAAAGGTCAAAAGGCTTAATGGGCCAATTCCTAGAGGGGAGAAGGGCCAAGGGGTGGCCGGCGGCCCTATTGGGCTAGCCCCCATGTGGGGCCCATGGGAGGGTGATACGTTGCTAACGTATCTATAATTTTTGATGTTCCATGCTTGTTTTATATCTACTTTCTTATGTTTTGTCTACATTTGGAGATACTTTTATGAATTTTCTCGAACCAACCTATTAACAAGATGCCACAGTGTCAGTTGCCTGTTTTCTGCTGTTTTTGGTTCCAAGAAAGTCAGAAAATGATTATTCTCGGAATTGGACCGGACAAAAGCCAAAGTCGATATTTTACCGGAAGACTCACGGAGCCAAAAGATGAGACGGAGAGGGGCCACAGGGCGGCCACACCATGTGGTGGCGCAGGTCCACCCTAGCCGCGCCACCAGGTGGTGTGGGCCCCCTGGTCGCCCACCGACCTTGCCTCTTTGCCTATAAGATGCCTCCCGATGCAAAAACCCTAAATCAAACAGCCTCCAGCCATGACAAGTTCCGCAGCGCCGGCGCCACCGAAGGGGAGATTCGGGGGACAGAAAGTCTCTGTTCCGGCACCCTTCCGGGACAGGGAAGTGCCCCCGGAGCCATCTCCATCGATCTCCACCACCATCTCCATCACCGTTGCCGATTCCCATGATGATGAGGGAGTAGTTCTTCCTCAAGGCTAAGGCTTCTACCGGTAGCTATGTGTTCATCTCTCTGTCTATGCATGATCATATTGTGATCATGAGCTTTGTAATCAAGTAGATCTACCTTGCTACTCAAGTGCTTTAATAGATCTCTGCTCTCCCCATGTGTGTGAAGTTGACAGTATGCACACCGTGGTGGCACTTAGGATAGAGATCACAAATACTTGTTATGAGTTATATTTGGAGTTGGATGTCTTTATGAAATTGTGGTGTTTGTTGGAATCGTCTAGTGCTCAAGGTGATAGTGTGGGGTTATCTAAATGCGGAAAGCGAACTTTGAGGTGTGCTGTTATAGCCCTACCAATGATTAGAGTGTCCAACCGGAGAGTAGTTTAGAGTAGTATCATAAAGAGAAGATATTTCTATGAGAGTGTTCACTAGTGAAAGTATGATCCCTAGGCCTTGTTCTAAGCATTGATACACCGTTTGCAATGAGATATGTTACATGTTTGCTTGCTTCCATCTTTATTTCAGTTTGCCTTTAGTCTTTTCCCACGTCAACCACACGCCATCAACCTATTTTCTGGCACCGTTACCACTTATAATTATCCATACTACTTATATTTCACTATCTCTTCGCCGAACTAGTGCACCTATACCCCTGACAAGTGTATTGGGTGTGTTGGGGACACAAGCTACTTCTTGTATCTTGATTGCAGGATTGCTTGAGAGGGGATACCTTTGACCACTTCCTCACCGAGTTCAATAAACCTTGGGTGATCCACTTAAGGGAAAACTTGCTGCTGTTCTACAAACCTGTGCACTTGGAGGCCCAACAACTATCTACAAGAATAGAAGTGCGTAGACATCACGCTATTTTCTAGTGCTGTTGCCGGGGAGGTAAGGTAAAAGGTACTCACATCCTCCGGTGTGAGTGCTCGAAGTTATTTCCTTTAGATTCTGCAATTTTGTCTTTTTGTTTCTTGTTTTCACTAGTTAGGCTTAATGGAAAACAACAACAAAATTAGAGAGCTTTATAGTATTTATCTTGAGTTAGGACATGAAGTGTTTGAAGAGAAAATTAAAAAACCTATGGAACTTTATTTGTGTGCTAATAGCAATGTTATTAGTATGAATTCTTTGAACACCATTATTGCTAATGCTATGGAAAAGTCTAATCTTGGGGAAGCTAGTTTTTATGAAAATGATCTTTTTAGTCCCCCAAGCACGGAGGCGAAAATTTACTTTGATGATACAATGCCTCCAATATATGATGATTACAATGATGAATATGATATTTTCAGTCCACCTACTATTGAGGAGAAAATTAATTATGATTACAATATACCTCCTATATTTGATGATTATGATGATGAGAATAATAATGATAGCTATTTTGTTGAATTTGCTCCCACTACAATTAATAAGAATAACTATGCTTATGTGGAGAGTATTAATTCTTTTATGCATGTGGCTCATGATAAGAATGTTTCATGTGTGTTGGGGGGATACCCCTGGGTAGGGTCACACTGGGGTATAAATGCCTAGTTAGCCGAGGTACGGCAAGGTCAAAGCAAGTGCTGGCCGAGTCACCTCAATGCAGGCCGAATCATGGAGTACCCCGGACCAGGGGACATCCACATGACTTGGTCTCAACCGACTTAAGCCGTATGTCGGTAAGATGTATCTAACTTGTATGCAGGAATAGGTGTGGCCGGATCAACTATATAGGATCCGGGTTATATCAAGCTTGTAAGAGAAGGAAGGTATCTCGCTGGTCAAACGTGACCACTGTACGCAGAGCATGAGCGAAGCAGTCAGAGGAAGGACCACCGAGGCATGGCCGACAAAGGTGACAAAGCCTATGTCGGATGACGCAGGCGCCACAGAGGCTCACGTAGCCTCTGCATGGATGACACGGGGGAAAAGTGACCCGGTTGGCTTACTATTTTGGGAAGAGGCATATTCCAGGGAATATGCCTCCAACGTATGCTCTAAGTGGAGACCTAGCCCCCCTATATAAGGAGGGCTAGGGCCTCTGTAGAAGGGGTTGATCTCTAGTGTGTTGCGGTTTACTGGTGTGTTCCTGAGGGCTAGCTAGTGGTGAGAGTAAGAGAGTCCTTCTTTCTCCTCTCCCCAATACAGCTCAAGGAGCACTTGTAATCTGAGAAGGTGAATCAAATACAAAGCTACCGTGTGTGGAATCACCACACTATCCCTCCCTGGATTCCCCTAGTGCATTTAGTCCCCACCTTTAGCCTATCCATGGCATCTGCCGTGACACCACCACGACAGTTGGCGCCCACCGTGGGGCTAGCAGCGCTAGCAGGGGTGAAGATCCGGACAGGAAACCTCATCGGCACCGGCGAGCACATCGTCTCCGGGATCGTTCAATGCTTTGGAGCGCTGGATTTCGTCAGCGACAATGTTGGCTGCTTCGGCAAGCGCCCTCTCCCGCGCAACGACCTCTTCGTCAAGCTCGGCGCGCACAAGATCTACGTTGCTGTCTATGTGTTGTGCGTTCATCCGCGGCACGTCATCGAAGGAGGGGAGCCACCCCTTAGTGCGGCTCACGGGGCGTGCATCACTCGCTCCTCGGACCACGCTGAGGTGATGATGACCGCGCCTGGCACTGGCGCAAGCAAGGATCCGGCACCAGATCCGGAGGTAACACCTAAGGCACCGAGGAAAAGTAGAGGACCTCCGCTAGAGAGGCCTGAGAATGCGCTGCAGTAGGCGATGGATAGCTTGGCAAACTCGATAGCAGCAGTAGTAGATCCGGCTCAGGCACAGGCCGAGCTAGAGGAAACTAGGCAAAAAATACTAGAGGGTGCGAAAAAGATTGCCGCGGCTCAGCAGTCGTTGAACATGACACTGCGTGAGTACGCAAAGGCAAATAAGGTAGATGCTGTGAAAGTAAAAGGGAGAAATCTCATGAGTGAAATGAACATAGAGGGTGATACTAGGATTGAGGAATCAGAAAACTGTTTTTCTGTGGGGCTGCCAAAGTATAGTACCCCGGCAAAGAACCTCAGAGCAGCGGATGCAGCTGCGTCCGAGTTAGAAGGTCTGATGGGTGAATCCCGTCAGAGACATCAAGATAGATACAACGAGCTGGTTCGGATTGCGAACAGGCAAAACGAGGAGTTGCTCAGGGCTAACCCGGAGAGAGCTGGGGCCTCCAAGATCGTTCATTCGGTGGTAGGTAACCCGAAGAAATCCGCTGGAGCCACGTCGTCTCCTCATGGTGGTCCTAGGAGAGAGGAGGTAGTAACCTCGGCCAGGAGGAATAAGCAGATAGTCCCATATGACCCGTCAAGGGCAGGGAAAGGAAAAGAAGTGCAAAGAAATGAGGATCGAAGGAGTGTGAGCCGAGGTGAAGCTGGCCGAGGTAACCGCGACCAAGGCAATGCCGGTCAAGGGAATGCTATAAACGGCAATGCCAGACAACATAATTCGGTAGGTGCAGGTCAACCGCAGCAGTGGAATATACGACGGCAAGAGCGCAGTGCCGGCCAAGGTATGCAATAGAGAGCAGCTCCACAGGAGCAAGATAGATACAATGACGGTGATTCGGAGATGGTGAACGCTGGCTATCCCAGACCGGACTATCATGTGATAGGGTCAAGGTTGGGAGGCAGGAACTTGATGCCTGATGACGCTAGGTTAAAACTGGATCGGCTGTATAGGTCGGAGCAAATTGAATGTCAAGGTCCTCCGGGTCCAGCTTGTTTTGGGCCCCGGATCATGAAGGAACCTCCGGTACCTAACTTCCAGCTACCCAGAGGCACAAAGAGGTATGACGGCAGCACTAAGCCGGAGGATTGGTTGATTAACTATGCAACCGCTATAAAAATTTCCACAGGCAACTTGAGATGGGCTGTGAGTTATGTACCCTAGATGTTGGAGGGGCCAGCGATGGTATGGCTAAACAATTTGCCACCCGAAAGTATTAACTGTTGGATCGATTTTGAGGTTGTTAGCAATTTCTCAAGTACGTATCAGAGACCCAACAGGCCACAAACCCTAGCAATGTGCATGCAGAGACCGAATGAGACAGACCATGAGTTCTTAACCCGCTGGTGCACTGTGCGAAACTCATGTGAGGGTGTGTGTCACAGGCCATAGCTTGGTTTGCGCAAGGATGTAGATACGCAAGCATGCTATGGCAAAGGTTGCAAAGTGATATGCCAACCACCTTGGAAGAAACAATACGGATTGCTGATTCATATGCCTTGGGTGATCCGACGCAACCTAGGCTCGCGTCAAACGAGTCAAGTGAGGAATATTGTTAGCGAGATGGGGCCAGGTCATCCCGAAGAAATGATTACCGAGGTAAAAGAAGGGATGACAGACCAGATTACCGGTACAGTTCGCAACAAGTTGCAGCTGTGAATCAGGATCAACCCGGGGGAGGAAGCAGCCAACGTCAAAAAACTGGAGGACAGCAATGGACACCAAGGAATGATGGGAAGAAAACTTGGACGATAGAGCAGAAAAAAATAGTGGCAAGAAAAGAAGGACCGTCCGAGGTACACCTATGAGGCAATGCTGGATCAGCCGTATAAATTTCACATGCCAAATCCGAGTAACCCAGCGGGTCACACAACCAGGCAGTGTGAATGTATGCGAAAGATAGAACCAAGTGGTTCGGGGAATGCTCAGGCACCTCGGAATGATTAACCTCGGTAGGAGTTACCCCGGAAGCAATTGCTCTCCGGAGTGAACACGCAACAGTTAATGTTGCCTCCCCCTCCGCCGAGGTATGACAACCATGAGAGAAGGGATGCAGTGCATCAGGTGGAGAACCAAAACCAACAGGATCAGAGGTACCCCGAAAACGAGGGGAGAAATGAGTACAGAGAGCATCATCAAAGTTATTGTGTGTTCACTACGGAAGAAACAGACAGAAAGAGCTTGCAGCGCCAACATATGGAAGTCATTGCAGTTATGCCGGCCGTGACGAGGTATATGCCTTGGTCGGACCAGAAAATTACCTGGAGCATCAAAGATCACCCCAAGCTTATGCCAAGTCCTGGTTCGTATGCGCTAGTGCTGGATCCGACATTCATTGGACCTAACATCAATGTGAGGTTCTCAAAGGTACTGATTTATAATGGCTGTAGCATCAACATCATGTATGTGGACACGATGCGCAAGTTGGGTATCTCGGAGAATATGCTCCAAGCTGCAAGGACAACTTTCCATGGCATTATGCCAGGTATCTCCTATGAGCCCATAGGCAAGGTCCGGGTTGACGTATTGTTTGGCACAAGAGATAACTGCCGGACTGAGAATCTGGAGTTCAAGGTTGTAAACTTGGAGAGCGCATATCACGCGTTGCTCGGCAGGCCAGCTCTGAACAAATTCATGGCAAGTTGTCACATTAGTTACTTAAAGATGAAGCTGCCCGGGCCAAATGGTGTGATTACCATCGCTGGTGATTTTCGAAATTCCATTGAGTGTGCATCCGCCGGGTCTAACCTGGCCGAGTCACTCGTGATTGCACAAGAAAAGAGAAAGATCCAAGAAGTGGCGGCATTGGCTCAGTCCGCGCAACTATATATGCCGGCGCTGAGTAACCCACATGGTAGTGTCTCATTCCAAGCGACAAAAGATACCAAGAAGGTGCCTGTTGATGATATGTTCCCTGAGCGTACCATAACAATTGGTGCCGGGTTAAATGACAAATAGGAAAGCGAGATCGTCAACTTCCCCTGTGAGAATCGGGATATTTTTGCTTGGTCCACACAGGACTTGCAAGGTGTTCCGAGGGAGTTAGCCGAGCACTCTTTAAATGTCAGACCCGGAGCAAAGTCGGTGAAGCAACCTCTCCGCCGCTTCGCCGAAGACTGGAGAAAAGTCATAGGAGATGAGATAGCACGTTTGTTGGCTGCAGGATTTATCATGGAAGTGCTTTACCTAGATTGGCTGTCTAATCCGGTGCTGGTGGAAAAGAAGAAGGATGATCTGAACGTGGCAGTGGTTTGGCGTATGTGTATCGATTACACGAACCTGAATAAGGTGTGTCCAAAAGATCCATTCCCACTACCAAGGATAGACCAAGTCATAGATTCCACTGCTGGGTGTGAGTTGTTGTCGTTCATTGATGCATATTCTGGTTTCCACCAGATACCTCTGAACCCAAGTGATCAAATAAAGACTGCGTTTATCACCCCGTATGGGGCTTATTGCTATCGCACCATGCCTTTTGGTTTACGTAATGCAGGGGCAACGTACCAAAGATGTATGCAAAAATGTTTGCATGACCAAATTGGTCAAAATGTGCAGGTGTATGTGGATGATGTTGTGATAAAGACCAAGGAAAGCAAAACACTCCTTGACGATATCAAACAAACGTTTGCGATCCTAAGGAGGTTCCGAATGAAGCTTAATCCGGAAAAATGCACCTTCGGTGTCCCGGCTGGAAAATTACTCGGATTTCTCGTCTCCAGCCGAGGTATCGAGGTCAATCCAACTAAAATCCGGGCCATAGAGCGAATGGAACTGCCAAAGTGTCTTAACAATGTCCAGAAGTTCACTGGTTGCCTAGCATCCTTAAGTCGGTTTGTATGTCGGTTGGGAGAAAAGGCACTGCCTCTATATCAACTCATGAAAAAGTCGGACAAGTTTATTTGGACGCCGCAGGCCAATGAAGCCTTTATCCAACTAAATAAGATCTTAGCCACTGCACCAGTGTTAGCCTCTCCACTATCAAAGGAGCCAATGTTGCTCTATATAGCCGCAACCAACCGAGTTGTAACTGCAGTAATTATGGTAGAGCGCGACGAAGAGGGTAAGTCAGTGCAAAGGCCAGTATATTATCTGAGCGAGGTATTATCAGCCTCAAAGCAGAACTATCCTCACTATCAGAAGGTGGCATATGGAGTATATATGGCAGCAAAGAAGCTAAAGCACTATTTTGAGGAACACCCGATCAAGGTAATATGTGAAGCCCCCTTATCCGAGATAATGAGCAACAAGGATGCAAGTGGCAGAATTGCAAAATGGGCAATTGAGCTAGCTCCTTATGCGCCACAATATGACAGAAGAGAAGCAATCAAATCTCAGGCTGTGGCGAACTTTTTTGTGGATTGGGCCGAGGTGCAATATGAGCCACCATTGCCGGATCCAAACTACTGGAAAATGCACTTTGACGGGTCAAAAACAAAAACCAGGTTAGGTGCCAGAGTTGTGCTTACCTCGCCAAAGAAGGACCAGCTGAAATATGTGCTGCAGATCCACTTCACTGCATCAAACAATGTTGCATAATATGAGGCACTTGTACATGGGCTCAAAGTGGCAAAGGAGATTGGAATACGTCGGATCCAATGCTTCCGTGACTCGGATCTCGTAGTCCAGCAAGTCTCCGGGCAATGGGATGCTTTGGATGCAAACATGGCATTATACAGATTTCGTGTGTAGAAGATATCTGGTTACTTTGAGGGATGCGAGTTTCACCATATACCTCGGGTGGAAAATGAGGCTGCCGACGTATTTTCGAAGCTCCATTCAACCCGACAAGAAATTCCACCGGGCGTAGCATTAGAGCACCTCAGAAAACCATCTATCAGGCCATCCCCGGAGTCCGACTCAATTTTTATTCCGACAAACCCGGAATCAGAGGCTGTGCCCATGGACATTGATGTGGGGAGTGGTTCACGAAACCCGGGGACTGCCATGACAAACCCGGGGACTGCACAGCGTGATCCGGTAGAAGTTATGCCGGTCGATCAGATGGAAATTGATGAGGATGTGTTCCCAGTGAGAGCTGTACCAGCTTGGGCATTGCCCATATTCCAATTCCTAAAAGATGGAACCTTACCCACTGAGGAGGTACTTTCCAGGAAAACTCAGAGAAGAGCAAAAGCATATACGATCATCAATTCTGAGCTATACAAAAGGAGTGTGACTAATGTCCTCTAGCGATGTGTTGACCCGGAGGAAGGACTTGACATCCTCTGAGATATACATCAAGGGGAATGTGGGCATCATGCCTCATCTAGAGCCTTGGTAGCAAAAGCTTTCCGCCATGGGTTTTATTGGCCAACCGCCTTGGAACAAGCAGAAGATCTGGTAAGAAAATGCAATGGTTGTCAGAGATATGTGACAAAGACACATGTGCCAATGGCGGAGCTCAAGACCATACCAATTACATGGCCGTTTGTCGTATGGTGCTTGGATATGGTTGGCCCGTTTAAACCAGCAAGAGGGAACATGACCCACATCCTAGTCATGGTTGACAAATTTACGAAATGGATTGAAGTGAAGCCAATAAGAAAATGTTATGGGGCTACTGCCGTAACTTTCCTCAAAGACATCATCTTGAGATACGGTTATCCTCACAGTATAATAACGGATAATGGCACAAATTTTGCTAAAGGAGTGTTCGCGCGTTTTTGCCAAGATAAAAAGATCCGGCTGGACATTGCCTCGGTAGCACACCCCGCATCGAACGGGCAAGTGGAGAGATCCAACGAATTGGTGTTATCCGGGATAAAACCCTGCCTCATTGAGCCGCTACAAAGATCAGCGGGGTGCTGGATAGAAGAACTACCAGCAGTACTGTGGAGTTTAAGAACAACTCCAAATCGATCAACAGGCTATACGCCATTATTTCTGGTATATGGGGCAGAAGCTGTATTACCAGCCGACATAGAGCATGACTCGCCTAGGGTCACCCAATACACAAAAGCCGAAGTGCAAGAAGCCCAGCAAAATGATGTTGATCTGCTGAAAGAAGCGAGAGAATTGGCATTGTCCAGATCCGCCATATATCAGCAAAATCTCTGACGCTATCATAGCCGGAAAGTTAGCCCCCGAATTTTTCGGGAAGGCGATCTGGTACTCCGGTTGGTACAACATACTGCTGGCATGCATAAATTATCCCCCCATGGGAAGGGCCATTCATTGTGAGCAAAGCATTGCACAATGATTCTTATTATCTTATCGATGCAAAACCACAGGAGAAGAACAAGGCGGACAAGTCCGGCGAGGAATCTAAGCGTCCATGGAATGTATCTCTACTTCGTCCTTTCTACACTTAGCAGTGAAGTGTATGTATCCAAGTTTCTCATATGTCGGTATGTATGCCAACAATGAGCTTATCAATGAAACCTTGGCACCTCGAGCAGTAACTCGGGGACTGCCTTAATAATATTGCTTGTTTTCTGTATTTATTATTTATATGTCGGCTGGCATAAGTTGCTTCTACTTAGGCCGGATTAGTAGTGTGTGGGCACCAAAAACCTAACTCTTCGACTTGCTCCTGGCCAACAAGAATTGGCTTCATGGCAAGCAAGAGAACAAGTTTGGAATTGCGTAACACATGAAAAACGACTAAGGAAAGAAACTTAATCGAGCCGACGTTTGTTTTCTGGACTAACCTTGTGCTTACTTAAAATTTATTACGCCGAATTATTTTGAGCTAATCCTAAAGTTTCCAAGTATTGTTAAATCGATTTTTGAAACTCGGACTCGTAAGTCATAAAACCGAACCAAGGTGGACACGAGCCGAGCCAAGAAATTGGAGGAACAAGAAAATGAAACTCGGGGACTACGCCCAAGTTAATCCAGCATAAAAACTTAGTAGCAAAATATAACTGATGTGCTTAGATACAATTGCACCCGGCAATACCGGGGATCTGATAAATTTCAAAGTTTTTTCGCTCAAGGAGCGCTAGCGGGTGCAGCCCCAGCCTCGGCTTTAGCTTCATCTTCTTCAACGTCCGAGGCTTTGCTCTCATCATCTTCACCCGAACCATCTTCGACGTATTCGTCGTCAACGGCATCGAGGAAGCTTGGTCCCTCGTTCCATTGATGGATGGGGGCATATTGAATGAGGTTATGGGCGCAAGCCTTATGACGAGCTACACAATCCGGATCGGTGGACCACCTTGACCCGGTGCGCATGCGCTCGAGAAGATCGAGATTGATTTTCTCGTACCATGTGAGCACATAGTGGAGAACGGTCTTAGCTCCGGCACGTCCGGCGGATTCCCTCCAGAGGTCTAGCTGGGTCTCGCACTCCATCAACTTGTTAATTAGGGCAGCGGAACCCTCCGGAGTATCTTCGCGAGGCCAAAGGGCATTGAAGACCCGGACTGCTGCGCTTAGAATATCCATGCCGTGGTTCTTCATGATTTCAACTCTAGAGGACAAGCTGACAAGCAGGTCCTCCAGATCAACATGAGTGGTGCTAGGACCAGACGGAGTACCTCTCTGCTGGCGGAACTTGGTAACAGCACTGGATGCAATGGCATCACCCTCTGGAAACTTGTCTGAAAACAGGACAAGTGAAATGAGTACAAGAAGTTGACCCGGAGATATTCATGCCGGTTTAAGGAAAAGAACTTACGAGAGATGTGGACGTGGATCCGGGTCAGCTCCTTAGTACAGTCATCACGCCTTTTGTGAAGTTGCGCAAGTTCAGTATTCGCCGACTCAAGCTTGACGTCGGCCTCCTGGAGAAGTTCTTGGTCCTTGGCAATCTGGAGGTTGAGGCGCTCACGCTCTTCAGTAAAGTCCTGGCCAGCTTTTTGAAGTTTGGATTGGTGCTGCGCTTTCAACTTCTTCATATCTGCCTTGAGCTTGGCAATCTTATCATCTTTAGTTCGGAGGAGGGCAAGCTCATCATCTTTATTTTTGAGTTCAGCTTGGTGTTGCCCTGCTTGTTCGAGAAAATGCAGCATCATGTCAGGCACGGGCACACTATCTTCAAGAGAAGCTGAAATAGTTTGTTGACCCGGCAAAGCCGAGGTATGAATATTTGCTGAGCCAAGAAGAAAAGAGGATAGGGCGTAGAGAGAGATTGAGCAAAAATGACTCACCCTTGATTTGCTCCAAGTTTTTCCTCATGATGGTATTCTCAGCTTCCACCCCAGCTGCGAAAAACCGAATGATGGGTTAGTTCGGCAGAAAAAGATGAAGGAAAATGGAAAAATACCAAGGAAGAAACTTACCCCTTTTCTCGTGTTCAACGAGAAGTGCGCTATGCTTTGCGCGCAGCATCTTGTGAGTATCAAGGAGACGCTGAAACTCGGTGCTCCGGCGATTGGTGGTCACCTGAAAGAGCAAAGATGGATAGCTTAGTCTTGTGCATATTCGAAGTGTACAAAATCCGGGCCAAGTGGAACTTAACCCGGCTCTAGGTGTGTGCATATTTGAAGTGTACAAAATCCGGGCCAAGTGGAACTTAACCCGGCTCTAGGTGTGTGCATATTCGAAGTGTACAAAATCCGGGCCAAGTGGAACTTAACCCGGCCCTAGGTATGTGCATATTCTAAGTGTACAAAATCCGGGCCAAGTGGAACTTAACCCGGATCTAGGTGTGTGCATATTCGAAGTGTACAAAATCCGGGCCAAGTGGAACTTAACCCGGCTCTAGGTGTGTGCATATTTGAAGTGTACAAAACCCGGGCCAAGTGGAACTTAACCCGGCTCTAGGTGTGTGCATATTCGAAGTGTACAAAATCTGGGCCAAGTGGAACTCAACCCGGCTCTAGGTATGTGCATATTCGAAGTGTACAAAATCCGGGCCAAGTGGAACTTAACCCGGCTCTAGGTGTGTGCATGTTCGAAGTTATTAAGGAGCTACGTTAATTCTCTAAGGAGCATCCGGCCGAGTAACAAGTTACTCCCCCAGAGGCTCGGGGACTAGTGGTTATATCACTAATGTCTACTGCATGTTAAGGAAAAAACGAAGTGACGTACCTCCATCATCCGGCTCGCAAGATTAATTGCCTTAGCGACAGTATTCATCTCCGTAGAAAATTCGGCGGGACCGAACTTCTCCGGGAGATCGTCGTTGTAGACGAACTCCGCCTTGTTCTAGTTATTTACAAACTCGATCAAGGTCAGAGGGTATCGTTCGCCGCTAAGCATATGGGGCGCCACTAAACCCTTGGTATGCGCTTCCCTCCTCTCAACTTGGGCAATGACGGGGCTGGTGTGCAAAACAAGTTGCACATCAGCTGGCTCGGCAGGGGCGTCCTTCGGTGGTGGAGTTTTCTTTGAAAGCATGGACGCGAGGGTGCGCTGTCCAGCCTCGACGGACGTTGCCTTGGCGGCATCAGGAGCCTTCTTGCCCTTGGGTTGCTGCAGCAGATTTGCCCTTAGGAGCTGCCTTGGTGCTTCCCTTAGTGTTGCTGGGGTCTTCTCGCCGAGCCTTGGAAGACTCGGACGAGGCAGAGGGGCTTGGTGCCTTTGCTGCTGGGGCTAGAGCCGAAGATGGTGCTGGTGCTGATTTTTGTTTCGGTGGGGGTACTATGGGTTTCTCGGACGAAGCTGTTTGTGGCGGAGCCGAAGTGGTGGTTGCTGCTGCCTCGGCAGATCCAGTCTCCCCCGCTCCGCAGTTGCCCTCCTCTTGACGAGGTGGACTGGAACCCGGAGCAGCCGTTGAACCCTCCTGAATGGGGCTCAACGGGCGTGAATCGTCGCCATGAGGGGGAGAAGGGCTGTGTCGGAGCGGCGAGGCAATGCCAGATCCACTATGTGGGACCACCACCGCGGCCCTATCGAATCAAATAATGTATGATGAGAAACTATGGTAAAAGAAGAACAAGTAAATAGCAAAGGGAGAAGAGGCTTACTCATCCGAGGTCAGAGGCTCTTTGGGCTTCCAAGCCCTCCGAGCTGTGGCCTTGGTTGCAGGCTTGGTGGCAGTTTTGTCCCCGGACTTCTTTCGCCTTTTGGCTGGCTGAGAAGGTCCAGAGGAAGAAGTTGATGCAACTCCCCTCTTCTTCTTCGGCGCGACCGGAACAGGCTCACCCACGGCAAGGGGAGGGTCTTCATGGATCTGCCCACCGGGGTTAGCTGATGCTGGAAAAGCATAAGAAAGGGGGACAGCGTCAAATGCTTCCATCACCTCAACATCCGAATCATCTTCATCGTCGGGCCAATCTCTAATGGAAGAGAGTTTACCCGTGGGTCACTTGGTCGCATCCGCCATCGGAAGGAACATCTCCTGATCCAGTTCCTCCTCGTCTGAGGTATCCCGGTCAGGCACCCATTTGAGGGAAGGCTCGGTGCCATCCTTGATGGTTTGCTGAAGAAACATCTAAGGGAAAGAAAAGGCAACAAGATTAGACCTACAACAAGGACCGACATATGATTTAATTCAGAAAAAGTTTGGGGCACGAGACTTACCGCAGGAGGGAGCCTATCTCGGCAAAAGTGTTCAATTCCCCACGTCCACTCAGAGGAGAAGTCTGTGTGGGTGGTGAAGAGGGCCTTGACCTGGCGGTAGATCTCTATGTTGCTCAACTCGAAAGACGAGGTCCAGTTGGGGTCGCGGCCCTAGCTCATATGAAAGAGTTTATGTGTGCGCTTATGGAGGGGGGAGATCCGGTTGCGAACAAATGTGATCATGGCATCCTCATTGCGCAATCCGAGATCCTTGAGCTCCTTGAACCTCTTGTTAACTTGGTTCGCCAGGACGGTGGGCTTCTTGGGGCTAGCATCCCACAAATCCGGGTTAGGAGGACCCGGAGTATAGGGGCGCAGCCGGATCAGATCTTCGGTGGTGCTGTTCCGGACATAGAAGAAATCCGGGCCCATCCCTTGCAGGAGTCAAGCCCCGTGACTCGGGGGAAGATGGACTGCTTCCGGGGAGAGATTGATGCAGCGCCGAACTGCGTGAGCTGTTTGTCCTCCGGATCTAGCTCTATGTTCGAAATCACGTTCCGGCGAAGGCCGAAGAACCGGATCCAGAGCTCCTTCGTGGGCCATAGTCCGGCATAACCTTCGATGGTGGAGGCGAAGGCGGAGAGAGATGTGAGGGCATTAGCCGGAAGGTGGTGCGGCTGAAGCTCGTATGTGTTTAGCCAGTAGTGGAAAAAGTCACTGACTGGGAGACCAAATCTGCGTTGGAAATGGGAAAGGGACACCACATACTCACCCGGATTGGGTGAGGGAGCAAGCTCGGCGGAAGCGAGGCGTGGGGCGACGCCCTCCGGGATGCACCTGGTGCGATAGAGCCAATCCAGGTCATCCTGGCAGACCCAGGATCTGGCCCACGTGCCGCTGTCGGCGTTCGCCGCGTCTTCTTCATCTCCTGCTCGGCGATGGTGAGTTCCTCCTCAGTCATCTCAAGGTCGCTCCCCTCACTTGCGCTAGCGGCGGAGGGAGGCAGCGGCCTGGACTGGCAGGGACCCGTGGCGGAGAGGATGAGCAGAGGTGGTGGCGGCGCTGGAGCGCGTGGAAGCAGTGCGGCAGCGGTGCTGCTGCTTAGATGCGGTGGCGGCGGCGCTGCCGATGGAGAAGATGAGGAAAGAGCAAAGGCAGAGGGGCGCGGAGGGGGGAAATGACCCAAGGGGCGTGCCCCTCCCCTATTTAACCACTCCCTTAAGGGGGTAGTGAGATCGCGTTTTGCGGGCGGACCACACCGTGTGGCCGTGTATGATCCGGATTGACCAATCAGCGACGAGCCACAGGAAGGGCCACAGGGCGCAGCGGATCCCATGACGTGACTATGATACAGTTAATGAGGAGGCAGACATGACGTGACGTCTGCCATAGTAACTTCTGACAATAACTGCGGCGGTTACTGTAGCAGGCCCTTAAAATGAGGCAAAGTAATGATTAGCCTCCACGTGGGGAAGCGTACGAGAGAAGGAAGAGTAACCCGGATGAGTACGACGTAACCCGGCCAGCAAGTAAAAACTTGAAATGAGCCAAGGGAAAATAAACCTATGGAATCCGGATTAGGAGGTAACTCAGAGAAGGAGCAAGAGACTCAGTAAAATTGAACCTGCTGTGGCCTTAGCGGCTAAGGCAGCTAAGACCGCACTAGCTTCGGGGACTAATGTTGGGGGGATACCCCCGGGTAGGGTCACGCCAGGGTATAAAGGCCTAGTTAGCCGAGGTACTGCAAGGTCAAAGCAAGTGCTAGCCGAGTCACCTCAAGGCAGGCCGAATCACGGAGTAACCCGGACCAGGGGACATCCACCTGACTTGGTCTCAACCGACTTAAGCCGTATATCAGTAAGATGTATCTAACTTGTATGTAGGAACAGGTGTGGCCGGATCAACTATATAGGATCCGGGTTATATCAAGCTTGTAAGAGAAGGAAGGTATCTCGCTGGTCAAAGGTGACCACTGTATGTAGAGCATGAGCGAAGCGGACAGAGGCAGGACCACCGAGGCGTGGCCGACAAAGGTGACGAAGCCTATGTCGGATGACGCAGGCGCCGTAGAGGCTCACGTAGCCTCTGCATGGATGACGTGGGGGAAAAGTGACCTGGTCGTCTTACTATTTTGGGAAGAGGCATATTCCAGGGAATATGCCTCCACGTATGCCCTAAGTGGAGACCTAGCCCCCCTATATAAGGAGGGCTAGGGCCTCTGTAGAAGGTGTTGATCTCTAGTGTGTTGCGGTTTACTGGTGTGTTCCTGAGGGCTAGCTAGTTGTGAGAGTAAGAGAGTCCTTCTTCCTCCTCTCCCCAATACAGCTCAAGGAGCACTTGTAATCTAAGAAGGTGAATCAAATACAAAGCTACCGTGTGTGGAATCACCACACTATCCCTCCCTGGATTCCCCTGGTGCATTTAGTCCCCACCTTTAGCCTATCCATGGCATCTGCCGTGACACCACCACGACAATGTGATTGTTATATTGTTAATTTTTATCATGATGCTACTAAAAGTTATTATGAGAGAGAGGAAAACATGGTTTTATGTATCTCAACTATATTAAGTTTCCCCTCTTTATGTTGAAAGTCTTGAAGTTGCACTTGTTTTGCTTTCCTATACTTGTTGCTTTCTGCTTTCATGACTTGTTTATTTACAAGATTCCTATGCATAGGAAGTGGGTTAGACTTCAGTGTGCTTTGAATTTGCTTCTTGATGCTCTCTTTTACTTCAATTCATATTTCTTATGTGAGCATCTTCTCAAACTATCATGCCTAACTTAAAGGCGTTAAAGAAAAGTACTTATTGGGAGATAACCCAAAAGTTTTAGATGAGTCTTGGAAGTTATTACTTCTGTAATAACCGCTCCTTATCCTTTTTATTTGCTTTTTGTGCCAAGAGTAACCTCTAATGAGAGAGAAGTAATGATTGGGAAAGTTGTTGTCCCGAAACAGATTTCCGTGCTTCACCGTAAAAATTCGTGTAAAATCTCTGTATGTCCTTTGGTGGAGTGAAGTTTTGTGCTTCTGCCCCAGGTTGTTATCTAACTTTTGTTAGTTCAACACTTTTTGATTTGAGCAACATAAGTCCTTCAAAATAAATCGTCTTTACCTGCTGGTCTGTTTTGACAGATTTCTGCCATTATTTGTATTTGCTTCTTGTTGGTTCCTTTTTGAGTTCCTTTGGGGAATTGAGCTTTTTGAGGGAAGTGCTACAGTATCTAGTGTTTTAATGGAAGTTTTATTGGTGTTGTAACTGTACCTAAAAGACCTATTATCTTGAGTGCACTAATGTTGCTAATAAAGATTGTGTGAAGTTTTGTATGAAGGAAAAATTTCAGGTGTATGGAAGGAATGAGTAAAGAGATGAAGGATGGACTAAAGCTCAAGCTTGGGGATGCCACGCGTGTCACCCCAAGAAATATCCAAGAAGTACAAGCGTCAAAGCTTGGGGATGCCCAAGGCATCCCCTTCTTCATCAATAAAAATCCCAGGTTTCTTCCAAGCGCTTCATTTTTATTGTTTCATGCACAGTTGTGTTGTTCTTGGAGCGTCTTCTTTTTCGTTTTCGTTTTGTTTTTTATTTGCTTGGTTTGATTAGTTTTCTGAATAAATTGGTTGGACCCCCTCTTTTATGCATTGGTTTTCAAATAGTTTGGTTTGGATTGGAAAAGAGTAGGAAAGTTCATGCTTAAGTGGTAAAGAGAGCTTGTTTTTGACTGTGGCCTATGCTTTGTCATGCCATGCTTGATATTGTTTTGGCTTTATGTTTAGTATTCTTTGCTGTAGCATGACTTGTTATAAACAATTGATATTCTTTAATGTGCCTTGGAAGGATCATGCGTTGTTTTAGCATATTAAAGCATAGTATTGTGGTATTCTCCTTTGATGCTTTATTTGGGTTGACTTGGCGCATGCCCACACCATGTTATGACTATCTCAAGTCATCATAGCCTTGATGATCCTTTAGTTTTCAACTTGTAGTATCACTTTATGCTTTGATTAATGATGTTTTGTAGCTCTACATGATTATGGCCATTATTGCTCTCTTAGTTTGTCGCTCCCAGTCTTTTGCTAGCCTCCATAACCAAGTATGAGTTCCACTCATGCATCCAATTCCTTAAACCAAGTTATTCCAAAGAGTCCACCATACCTACCTATTAGCTTATGCTATTCCAACTATATTCATGTTTTTATCTACCTTCCGAATTAAACTTGTTATGAGAAAACTAGTGATTAAAGCTCTCACGAACTTGATGGCACACTTTGCTTTTCTTGCCCTTAATAAACTTGAACCATTGTGTCGTCTATGTTGTATATGCTTGCACTTATTTGTTGGAGATTAGCAGAACCATGCTGTCATGGGGAATGCTTTCGACATTGCACTTGTACTTTATACCTAGTTGATATCATGCTCTTTTGTCTATGGATGTCGTCAGTGTGAAATTAAAGGGGAGCTTGTAAGTCCATGGAGTTATGTATATGTGTTAGAGAAACGCCTGGGCTGCTGGTCTAATCCATGCTGTCATGGTGGAAACCTGCAGTGTAACCATAATGAGCTGTCTATGAAGCATTCTTCTTATAAAAAAGAGTCAGATATTGAGAAAAAATAGATATATGAAAAGAGTAAAGAGATAAAAAAGAACCATATTCCCATGGTAAATAAGAAGATTGCTGAGATGCTCGTTGTTTGCTTGCCTTGTCATTTTGATATGGGGATTCTTCCGTATCATCGGGCAAGGGGTACCTCGTTGGCGGTTCTCTATGATACACATGTACTTACGATGACAAGAACTTACCGGTGACTAAACTTGAGTAGCATGAGGAGCAGCCCTCATATTCAAGGCACATGAGATTTCTGAAGGAAACATGCCCTGAGAGGCAATAATAAAGTTGTTATTATGTATTCCTTGTATATGATAGATGTTTATTTTGCATGCTATAATTGTATTGATAGGAAACGTCAATGCATGTGTGTTTAATAAACAAAAAGGGTTCCTAGTTATGCCTCTCTTATAGACTAGCTTGTTGATTAACAAGATGATCAAGGTTTCGTGATCATGGACATTGGATGTTGTTAATAACAAGGTCACATCATTTGTGAAATGATGTGATGAACATTCATCCGAAGTATAACATTACGATCAAGTCATTATGTTTATATTTCTATAACATCATACGAATTAATATTTATCCTTAGACCATGAGATCATGTTAATTGCTAACACCGGAAGAGTATCTTGATAACATCAAACGTCACACCGTAACCGGGTGACTATAAAGGTGGGTTTTAGTGCTATGAAGGTGTTATGTTGAGGCTCATGGATCAAGAGTGGAATTTGTCAATCCCGATGACGGATAGATATACTCTGGGCCCTCTCGGTGATATCACATTAAGATTGCTTGCAAGCAAGTGATGTGATCACTAGAATGTTATATCACAAGAACAAGAAAAGAGTGCATGTCGGTAATGAGATCAAACTAGGTATTTGGATACCGATGATCGAATCTCGGACATGTATTATATCATGAGACAAAGGGATTAAGTTACTAGCATTAAAGGTTCTCACGATCACAGAAGTCATCGTTGAATATGCAGGAGACCGTATGGATCTCCAGGTCCTGCTTCAGATTATTGATCTGAGAGGAGTCTCAATCATGTCTGCATTATTCGCGAACCATAGGGTGACACAATTAAGGATTGTCGGACACCATTTAGGAGCACATATGTTTCAGACAAAAGGTTTGCAAAGCACAAGAAATGTTTCGATAGAAATCGAAATTGTTTCGGGTGAAATTGCAGAAAGTGGTTCTGCATGTGATATTGAAATGTTGCAAGGGGTTTTATGTGCATGTTTGTTAATTAAAGTAATTAACAAAATTCTGAATAAAATAAATAAAAGATTTTTATTAATTGAGAGTTGCATTAAATTTGGTGGAAATTTAATGCATGTCAGTGGAATTTTGGGTCGAGTCAAAAATTATGTGAGTGGAGCTTCACCACAGAAATGAGGAAGAGGTAGGGGCACCCCCCTTTGGCCGCCGGCCATGGGAGGGGAGGAGCCCCCCTCTCCTATAAAAGGCCCCCTCTCCTCCCTCACAAAGGACACCTCCTTGTGAAGGATCTCTCTCCCCCTCTAGATATTCCCCCATGGTTTCGGATTAGCGAGATACATGTTCCTGGTGGCCTTGCGTCTAGAAGGAGTTGCTGCTTCTGCTGATTCGCCGGAGCAAGGATGTGGAGGTTGTCTGGTGGCTTGAACGTGTGTGCGAGGACGGATGCGCTGCTGATTTGTGGCGCTCGGACTTCCACACGATCTTGAGATCGGCAAGCAAACGACTACATCAACCACGAGTTCCTACTCGTTAACAAAACTCTATGTCTTCGAGGGTAAGTTCTCCATGGATGTATGTCCACCCGTTGCTCTGTATCGAGTAGATAGATCTTGGCGTATAGTTCTCATCGTAGGAATTTTTTTGTTTTCTATGCTGCGGACCTAACAGTGGTATCAGAGCCTGATCTATGCGTAGGTGCTTTGCACGAGTAGTACACATATGTTTATATGTGGGCGATGATGATCATGTTATTGCATCTTCTATGTATTTTGGATATTGGTGGCATAGTGGGATGAAGCGGCCCAGACCAACCTTACATGTCATCGTACATGAGACGGGTTCCACGACTGACATGCAACTAGTTTTGCATAAGTGGCTAGCAGGTGTCTGTTTCTCCTACTATAGTCAATATCTGATTTACAACAAGTTGCTAATAACTTGGTTATCCTCATTGTGGTTCATGTTTGTAGGTAAGATCGGTTCTATCTCCGAAAGCCCTAAGCCACGTAAAACATGCAATTGATAAATTAGAGGCGTCTAGTTTAGATCGTTGCTGGGCTAGTGTCTTGATATGGTATTGTTGTAAGTAGATGTATGATAGATACTCTTACAGCACACTTAACGTGTAAGTTCCATAGACCTTGGACTTACACACAAAGGAATGATAGAGATCATACCACGATACAAATGATAGATATCAAATACATAGACCATATCATCTCACTTTACACATTAGATGTTTGCATCTTATATTGCTAGTTTGGCGCTTTTGGTAGCATTATAAGATTATCCCTCATATAGATATCAACATAAAATGTGTTCTTCCTTAAGTATGCACCGTTTTACGGATCGTGTTTCGAGACATCACGTGATGATCGGGTGTTCTCAACTCTATGCTTTCATACCACGGGTGTAAGACAGTTTTACACATGCGAATACTAAGGTTCTTACTTGGTGAGCCTAGCATGTATAGACATGGCCTCGGAACACGGACCGAAAGATCAAGCATGAGTCATATAGTTGATATGATGCCCATACAGATGCTCGCCTTTGAAGCTACACCGACTCACGTGATGATCGGACTTGGTGTAGTGGATTTGGTTCATGTAATCACCAAAAGGACACGAGAGATGTCGTTTTTGAGTGGAAGTTCATTAGTAATTTGGATTAGTTGAACTCAATCTATCATAAACTTAGTCTAAATATACTCTACAAATTTAGTTGTAGATGGCACCACCTGCTTTTAATTTCAATGTGTTCATGGAGAAAGAGAAACTTGCTGCGAATGGTAGCAACTTCACCAACTGGGCTTTGAATTTGAGGATTCTCCTCACTGCTGCACAAAAACAATATGTGCTAGAGGCGCCGCTAGGACCCCCACCAGCTCCTAATGCCCCTGACGAGGAAAAGAATGTCTGTATAACTCGTCAGGAGGACCACAACTTAGTTCATTGTGGCATACTGTATGGGCTAGATCCAGAACTTCGAAAGTGTTTCGAAAATGGCAATGCCTTTGATACCATGGGAGAATTGAAAATGATTTTCGATACCCATGCTGTCGTAGAGAGTTATAGTGCTTCTGAAAAGTTCTTTAGCTACATGATGGAGGACGACAGCTCTATTAGTGAGCATGTACTCAAAATGTCTGGGTACGCCGATAAGCTTGTGTCCTTGGGAATAACGATTCCCATTGACTTAGGCATACATCGTGTTCTCCAATCTCTGCCACCTAGCTACAAGAGCTTCGTGATGAACTATAATATGCAGGGCATGAAGAAGTCTCTTCCAGAGCTTCTGTCAATGCTTAAGACTGCAGAAGTGGAGATTAGGAAAGAACATCAAGTGTTGATGATCAATAAGACCAGCGGTTTCAAGAAGGACAAGAAAGGCAAGCAGAAGGGAAAGAAGGGCGGCAAATCTGTTGCTGCACCTGAAAAGAAACCCCGAGCTGGCCCTAGGTCTGATACCGAGTGCTACTATTGCAAGGGGACTGGCCATTGGAAGCGCAACTGCCCCAAGTATTTGGCAGACAAGAAGGCCGGCAAGGCAAACAAAGGTATATGTGATATACATGTTATTGATGTGTAGTTGACTAGTACTCGCAGTAGCACCTGGGTATTTGATACGGGATCGGTTGCTAATATATGTAACTTGGTTCAGGAGCTGCGGAACAAGCGACGGCTAGCAACGGATGAGGTCACGATGCGGGTCGGCAATGGATCAAGAGTTGATGTGATCGCCGTCGGAACACTGCCTCTCCATATGCCATCCAGATTAGTTATAAATCTAAATCATTGTTCTTTGGTGCCTGCACTGAGCACGGACATTGTATCCTGATCGTGTTTGATGCAAAGTGCTTATTTATTTAAATCTGAAAACAATGGTTGTTCGATTTATATGAATGAAATCTTTTATGGTCATGCACATGTGTTGAATAGTTTATTTCTTTTGGATCTCGATAGTAGTATTACGCATATTCATAATGTTGATGCTAAAAGGATTAAACTTGATAATGATATATCTCCATATATGTGGCACTACCATCTAGGTCATATTGGTGTTAAACGCATGAAGAAACTCCATTCTGATGGACTTTTGGAATCACTTGATTTTGAATCATTTGATACATGTGAGCCATGCCTTATGGGCAAGATGTCTAGAACGCTGTTTTCCGGTTGAATGGAATAGGCGACAGATTTATTTGAAATCATACATACTGATGTGTGTGGACCAATGAGTGTGTCGGCACGAGGTGGATATCGTTATTTTGTTACTTTCATGGATGATTTGAGTAGATACGGGTATATCTGTTTAATGAAACATAAGTCTGAAACCTTTGAAAAGTTCAAGGAATTTTAGAATGAAGTGGAAAATCATCGTAACAGAAAGATCAAATTTCTGTGGTCCGACCGTGGAGGAGAGTATCTTACTTACGAATTTAGCACACATATGAAAGACTGTGCAATAGTTTCACAACTCATGCCTGCCGGAACACCACAACATAATGGTGTGTCAGAACGTCGTAATCGTACTTTATTGGATATGGGTCGATCTATGATGTCTCTGACTGACTTGCCACTGTCATTTTGGGGTTATGCACTGGAAACCACTGCATTCACTTTAAATAGGGCACCATCTAAATCTGTTGAAACGACACCGTATGAATTATGGTTTGGAAACAAACCTAAGCTGTCATTTCTTAAAGTTTGGGGATGCGATGTTTATGTGAAGAAACTTCAACCGGATAAACTCGAACCCAAAGCGAAAAAATGCGTCTTCATAGGATACCCTAAGGAAACGATTGGGTGTACCTTCTATCGCAGATCCGAGGGCAAGGTTTTTGTTGCCAAGAATGGATCCTTTCTTGAGAAGGAGTTTCTCGCGAAAGGTGTGAGTAGTCGGAAGGTAGAACTCGAAGAGGTTATTGAACCTTCTCTTCATGAATTGGCGAGTGGCGTAGCACCAGAAGTTGTTTCGGAGTTGAGTTCACTTGATGAAGAGAGAGCAAATGATAATGATCATGAAACTCCGAAAGGGGATACTACCGAACCTCGCAGGTCAAGTAGGACATGTGTAGCTCCTGAACTGTACGGATTTCCTATTATGAATTTCATGATTGATGAAATAGATGACCCCGCGATGTATGAAGAAGCGATGATGAGCCCTGATTCCAACAAATGGCTAGAAGCCATGAAATCCAAGATGGAACCCATGTACGAAAACCAGGTTTGGACCTTGGTGGACTTACCTCACGATCGAAAGGCCATTGAGAATAAATGGATTTTCAAAAGAAAAACTGATGCTGATGGTAATGTGACGATATATAAAGCTCTATTTTTCACAAAGGGGTTTCGACAAATTCAAGGAGTTGACTACGATGAGACATTCTCTCGATGCTAAAGTCGGTTAGGATTATGTTAGCAATTGCTACATATTTCGATTATGAAATATGGCAGATGGATGTCAAAACTGCGTTCCTCAATGGTAATATTGAAGAAGAGTTGTATATGATACAACCTAAGGGTTTTGTCAATCCTAAGGATGCTGATAAGGTATGGAAACTTCAACGATCCATCTATGGACTGAAGCAAGCATCCCGGAGTTGGAATCTCCGCTTTGATGAGGTGATCAAAGAGTTTGGATATGTCCAAACTTATGGAGAGGCTTGTATTTACAAGAAAGTGAGTGGGAGCAATGTGGTATTTCTAATATTATATGTGGATGACATATTATTGATTGGAAATGATATAGATCTTTTAAACAGTGTTAAAAGTTATCTAAACAGCAAATTTTCGATGAAAGACCTTGGTGAAGCTTCATATATATTAGGCATTAAAATCTATAGAGATAGATCAATACGCCTAATTGGGCTATCACAGGGTACATACCTTGATAAGATATTAAAGAAGTTTAATATGGATGGAAGTAAGAAGGGGTTCTTACCTATGTAGCAAGGCAAGACATTGAGTAAGACTCAAAGTCTAGCTACGGCGGGAGAAAGAGTGGTAATGGATAATATCCCCTATGCCTCAGCCATAGGCTTTATAATGTACGCCATGCTATGTACAAGACCGGATGTGGCACATGCTATTAGTTTGACTAGTAGGTACCAATCTGATCCAGGTTTGGAACATTGGATAGCGGTCAAGAATATCCTTAAGTACTTAAGAAGAACTAAGGATATGTTTCTTGTATATGGAGGTGAAGAAGAGCTAGTCGCTAAGTGTTATGTCGATGCTAGCTTTGACACAGATCCGGATGACTCTAAGTCTCAATCCGGATACGTATTTATCTTGAACGGAGCAGCAGTTAGTTGGAGGAGTTCCAAACAACCTGTGGTGGCTGGATCAACGACGGAGGCGGAATATGTTGCTGCTTCAGAAGCGGCGCAGGAAGCGGTTTGGATGAAGGAGTTCATAACGGAACTAGGTGTGGTTCCTAGTGCATTGGACCCAATGGTGATCTATTGTGACAACAATGGAGCCATCGACAAATCCAAGGAACCAAGGTCTCACAAGAATTCCAAGCATATTAAGCGCCGGTTTCACTCCATCCGCGAGCATGTCAAGGATGGAGACATAAAGATTTGTAAAGTGCACATGGACCTGAATGTAGTAGATCCGTTGACTAAAGTTCTCCCTGGGGCAAAACATGATCAACACCAGAACTCCATGGGTGTTAGATTTATCACTATGTAAACTAGATTATTGTCTCTAGTGCAAGTGGGAGACTGAAGGAAATATGCCCTGAGAGGCAATAATAAAGTTGTTATTATGTATTCCTTGTATATGATAGATGTTTATTTTGCATGCTATAATTGTATTGATAGGAAACGTCAATACATGTGTGTTTAATAAACAAAAAGGGTTCCTAGTTATTCCTCTCTTATAGACTAGCTTGTTGATTAACAAGATGATCAAGCTTTCCTAATTATGGACATTGGATGTTGTTAATACCAAGGTCACAACATTTGTGAAATGATGTGATGAACATTCATCCGAAGTATAGATCAAGTCATTATGTTTATATTGCTATAACATCATACGAAGTAATCTTTATCCTTAGACCATGAGCTCATGTTAATTGCTAACACCGGAAGAGTATCTTGATAACATCAAACGTCACACCGTAACAGGGTGACTATAAAGGTGGGTTCAGTGCTACGACGGTGTTATGTTGAGGCTCATGGATCAAGAGTGGAATTTGTCAATCCCGATGATGGATAGATATACTCTAGGCCCTCTCGGTGATATCACATTAAGATAGCTTGCAAGCAAGTGATGTGATCACTAGAATGTTATATCACGGGAACAAGAAAAGAGTGCATGTCGGTAACGAGATCAAACTAGGTATTTGGATATCGATGTTCAAATCTCGGACATGTATTATAACATGAGACAAAAGGATTAAGTTACTAGCGTTAAAGGTTCTCACGATCACAGAAGTCATCGTTGAATGTACAGGAGTCACTATGGATCTCCAAGTCCCACTTCTGATTATTGATCTGAGAGGAGTCTCAATCATGTCTGCATTATTTGCGAACCATAGGGTGACACACTTAAGGGTTGCCGGACACCATTTAGGAGCACATATGTTTCAGACAAAAGGTTTGCAAAGCGTAGGAAATGTTTCAATAGAAACAGGAATTGTTTCGATAGAAACCGGAATTGTTTCGGGTGACATTGCAGAAAGTGGTTCTGCATGTGATATTGAAATGTTGCAAGGGGTTTTATGTGAATGTTTGTTAATTAGAGTAATTAACAAAATTTTGAATAAATTAAACAAAAGAGTTTTATTAATTGAGAGTTGCATTAAATTTGGTGAAAATTTAATGCATGTGAGTAGAATTTTGGGTGGAGTCAAAATTTATGTGAGTGGAGCTTCACCACATGAATGAGGAAGAGGTGGGGGCACCCCACTTTGGCCGCCGGCCATGGGAGGGTAGGAGCCCCCCTCTCCTCCCTCATGAATGATACCTCCTCGTGAATGATCTCTCTCCCCCTCTAGATATTCCCCCATGGTCTCAGATTAGCGAGATACATGTTCCCAGTGGCCTTGTGTCTGGAAGGAGTTGCTGCTTCCGCTGATTCGCTAGAGCGAGGAGGTGGAGGTTGTCCGGTGGCTTGAACGTGTGTGCGAGGACGGATGCGCTACTGATTTGCGGCGCTCGGACTTCCACACGATCTTGAGATCGGCAAGCATATGACTACATCAACCACGAGTTCCTACTCGTTAACAAAACTTGTTGTCTTCGAGGGTAAGTTCTCCATGGATGTATGTCCACCCGTTGCTCTGTATCTAGTAGATATATCTTGGCATATAGTTCTCATCCTTGGAATTTTTTTGTTTTCTACGCTGCGGACCCAACAGTGGTATCAGAGCCTGATCTATGCATAGGTGCTTTGCACGGGTAGTACACATATGTTTATATGTGGGCGATGATGATCATGTTATTGCATCTTCTATGTATTTTGGATATTGGTGGCATAGTGGGATAAAGTGGCCTAGACCAACCTTACATGTCATCGTACATGAGACCGGTTCCACGACTAACATGCAACTAGTTTTGCATAAGTGGCTAACAGGTGTCTGTTTCTCCTACTATAGTCAATATCTGATTGACAACGAGTTGCTAATAACTAGGTTATCCTCGTTGTGGTTCATGTTTGTAGGTAAGACCGGTTCTATCTCCGAAAGCCCTAAGCCACGTAAAATTTGCAATTGATAAATTAGAGGCGTCTAGTTTACATCGTTGCTGGGCTAGTGTCTTGATATGGTATTGTTGTAAGTAGATGTATGATAGATACTCTTACAACACACTTAACGTGTAAGTTCCGTAGACCTTGGCCTTACACACAAAGGAATGATAGAGATCATACCACGAGACAACTGATAGATATCAAATGCATGGACCATATCATCTCACTTTACACATTAGATGTTTGCATCTTATATTGCTAGTTTGGCGCTTTTGGTAGCATTATAAGATGATCCCTCATTTAGATATCAAGATAAAATTTGTTCTTGCTTAAGTATGCACCGTTTTATGGATCGTGTTTCGAGACATCACGTGATGACTGGGTGTTCTTGACTCTACGCTTTCATACGACGGGTGTAAGACAGTTTACACACGCGAATACTAAGGTTCTTACTTGGCGAGCCTAGCATGTACATACATGGCCTCGGATAACGGACCGAAAGGTTAAGCATGAGTCATATAGTTGATATGATGCCCATATAGATGCTCGCCTTTGAAGCTACACCGACTCACATGATGATCGGACTTGGTGTAGTGGATTTGGTTCATGCAATCACCAAAAGGACACGAGGGATGTCGTTTTTGAGTGGGAGTTCATTAGTAATTTGGATTAGTTGAAATCAATCTATCATAAACTTAGTCTAAATATACTTTACAAATTCTGTTATAGATGGCACCACCTGCTTTTAATTTCAATGTGTTCATGGAGAAAGAGAAACTTGCTGCAAATGGTAGCAACTTCACCAACTGGGCTATGAATTTGAGGATTCTCCTCACTGCTGCACAAAAGCAATATGTGATAGATCTGACGCTAGGACCCCCACCATCTCCTGATGCCCCTGACGAGGAAAAGAACGTCTGTATAACTTGTTAGGAGGACCACAACTTAGTTCATTGTGGCATACTGTATGGGCTAGATCCAGAACTTCGAAAGTGTTTCGAAAATGGCAATGCCTTTGATACCATGGGAGAATTGAAAATGATTTTAGATAGCCATGGTGCCATAGAGAGTTATAATGCTTCTGAAAAGTTCTTTAGTTGCATGATGGAGGAGAACAACTCTGTTAGTGAGCACGTACTCAAAATGTCTTGGTACGCCGATAAGGTTGTGTCCTTGGGAATAACGATTCACATTGACTTAGGCATACATCATGTTCTCCAATCTCTGCCACCTAGCTACAAGAGCTTCGTGATGAACTATAATATGCAGGGCATGAAGAAGTCTCTTCCTGAGCTTCTATCAATGCTTAAGACTGTAGAAGTGGGGATTAGGAAAGAACATCAAGTGTTGATGATCAATAAGACCACTGGTTTCAAGAAGGACAAGAAAGGCAAGCAGAAGGGAAAGAAGGGCGGCAAATCTGTTGCCACACCTGAAAAGAAACCCCGAGCTGGCCCTAAGTCTGATACCTAGTGGTACTATTGCAAGGGGACTGGCCATTGGAAGCGCAACTGCCCCAAGTATTTGGCGGACAAGAAGGCCGGCAAGGCAAACAAAGATATATGTGATATACATGTTATTGATGTGTACTTGACTAGTACTCGCAGTAGCACCTGGGTCTTTGTTACGGGATCGGTTGCTAATATATGTAACTTGGTTCAGGGGCTGCGGAACAAGCGACAACTAGCAAGGGATGAGGTCACGATGTGGGTCGGCAATGAATCAAGAGTTGATGTGATCGCCGTCGGAACGCTGCCTCTTCATATGCCGTCGAGATTAGTTATAAATCTAAATAATTGTTATTTGGTGCCTGCACTGAGCATGAACATTGTATCCGGATCGTGTTTTATGCAAAGTGCTTATTCGTTTAAATCTGAAAACAATGGTTGTTCGATTTATATGAATGATATCTTTTATGGTCATGCACCTGTGTTGAATGGTATATTTCTGTTGGATCTGAATAGTAGTATTACGCATATTCATAATGTTGATGCTAAAAGGATTAAACTTGATTTGATATATCTCCATATATGTGGCACTACCGTCTAGGTCATATTGGTGTTAAACGCATGAAGAAACTCCATTCTTATGGACTTTTGGAATCACTTGATTTTGAATCATTTGATACATGTGATCCATGCCTTATGGGCAAGATGTCTAGAACGCCGTTTTCCGGTTGAATGTAACGGGCGACAGATTTATTGGAAATCATACATACTGATGTGTGTGGACCAATGAGTGTGTCGGCGCGAGGTGGATATCATTATTTTGTTACTTTCACGGATGATTTGAGTAGATACGGGTATATCTATTTAATGAAACATAAGTCTGAAACCTTTGAAAAGTTCAAGGAATTTCAGAATGAAGTGGAAAATCATCGTAACAGAAAGATCAAATTTCTGCGGTCCGACCGTGGAGGAGAGTATCTTAGTTACGAATTTAGCACACATATGAAAGACTGTGGAATACTTTCACAACTCACGCCTGCCGGAACACCACAACGTAATGGTGTGTCGGAACGTCGTAATCGTACTTTATTGGATATGGTTCGATCTATGATGTCTCTGACTGACTTGCCACTGTCATTTTGGGGTTATGCACTGGAAACCACTGCATTCACTTTAAATAGGGCACCATCTAAATCCGTTGAAACGACACCGTATGAATTATGGTTTGGAAACAAACCTAAGCTGTCATTTCTTAAAGTTTGGGGATGCGGTGTTTATGTGAAGAAACTTCAACCGGATAAACTCGAACCCAAAGCGGAAAAATGCGTCTTCATAGGATACCCTAAGGAAACGATTGGGTATACCTTCTATCGCAGATCTGAGGGCAAGGTTTTTGTTGCCAAGAATGGATCCTTTCTTGAGAAGGAGTTTCTCGCGAAAGGTGTGAGTAGTCGGAAGGTAGAACTCGAAGAGGTTATTGAACCTTCTCTTCATGAATTGGCGAGTGGCGCAGCACCAGAAGTTGTTTCGGAGTTGAGTTTACTTGATGAAGAGAGAACAAATGATAATGATCATGAAACTCCAAAAGGGGATAGTACCGAACCTCACAGGTCAAGCATGACACGTGCAGCTCCTGAACTATACGGCAATCCTATTATGAATTTCATGATTGATGAAATAGATGACCCCGCGACGTATGAAGAAGCGATGATGAGCCCTGATTCCAACAAATGGCTAGAAGCCATGAAATCCAAGATGGAATCCATGTATGAAAACCATGTTTGGACCTTGGTGGACTTACCTCACGATCGAAAGGCCATTGAGAATAAATGGATTTTCAAAAGAAAAACTGATGCTGATGGTAATGTGACCATCATAAAGGTCTATTTGTCGCAAATGGGTTTCGACAAATTCAAGGAGTAGACTACGATGAGACATTCTCTCGATGCTAAAGTCAGTTAGGATTATGTTAGCAATTGCTACATATTTCGATTATGAAATATGACAGATGGATGTCAAAACTGCGTTCCTCAATGGTAATATTGAAGAAGAGTTGTATATGATACAACCTAAGGGTTTTGTCGATCCTAAGGATGCTGATAAGGTATGCAAACTTCAGCGATCCATCTATGGACTGAAGCAAGCATCCCGGAGTTGGAATCTCCGCTTTGATGAGGTGATCAAAGAGTTTGGATTTGTCCAAACTTATGGAGAGGCTTGTATTTACAAGAAAGTGAGTGGGAGCAATGTGGCATTTCTAATATTATATGTGGATGACATATTATTGATTGGAAATGATATAGATCTTTTAAACAGTGTTAAAAGTTATCTAAACAGCAAATTTTCGATGAAAGACCTTGGTGAAGCTTCATATATATTAGGCATTAAAATCTATAGAGATAGATCAAGACGCCTGATTGGGCTATCACAGAGTACATACCTTGATAAGATATTAAAGAAGTTTAATATGGACGGAAGTAAGAAGGGGTTCTTACCTATGTAGCAAGGCAAGACATTGAGTAAGACTCAAAGTCTGGCTACGGTGGGAGAAAGAGAGATAATGGATAAGATCCCCTATGCCTCATCCATAGGCTCTATAATGTACGCCATGCTATGTACAAGACCGGATGTGGCACATGCTATTAGTTTGACTAGTAGGTACCAATCTGATCCAGGTTTGGAACATTGGATAGCGGTCAAGAATATCCTTAAGTACTTAAGAAGAACTGAGGATATGTTTCTTGTATACGGAGGTGAAGAAGAGCTAGTCGCTAAGTGTTATGTCGATGCTAGCTTTGACACCGATCCGGATGACTCTAAGTCTCAATCCGGATACGTATTTGTCTTGAACTTAGCAGCAGTTAGTTGGAAGAGTTCCAAACAACGTGGGGTGGCTGGATCAACGACGGAGGCGGAATATGTTGCTGCTTCAGAAGCGGCGCAGGAAGCGGTTTGGATGAAGGAGTTCATAACAGAACTAGGTTTGGTTCCTAGTGCATTGGACCCAATGGTGATCTATTGTGACAACAATGTAGCCATAGCCAACACCAAGGAACCAAGGTCTCACAGGAATTCCAATCATATTAAGCGCCGGTTTGACTCCATCCGTGAGCATGTCAAGGATGGAGACATAAAGATTTGTAATGTGCACACGGACCTGAATGTAGTAGATCCGTTGACTAAAGTTCTCCCTAGGGCAAAACATGATCAACACCAGAACTTCATGGGTGTTAGATTTATCACTATGTAAACTAGATTATTGTCTCTAGTGCAAGTGGGAGACTGAAGGAAATATGCCCTGAGAGGCAATAATAAAGTTGTTATTATGTATTCCTTGTATATGATAGATGTTTATTTTGCATGCTATAATTGTATTGATAGGAAACATCAATACATGTGTGTTTAATAAACAAAAAGGGTTCCTAGTTATGCCTCTCTTATAGACTAGCTTGTTGATTAACAAGATGATCAAGGTTTCCTGATCATGGACATTGGATGTTGTTAATAACAAGGTCACAACATTTGTGAAATGATGTGATGAACATTCATCAGAAGTATAGCATTACGATCTATTCATTATGTTCATATTGCTATAACATCATACGAAGTAATCTTTATCCTTAGACCATGAGATCATGTTAATTGCTAACACAGGAAGAGTATCTTGATAACATCAAACGTCACACCGTAACAAGGTGACTATAAAGGTGGGTTTAGTGCTACGAAGGTGTTATGTTGAGGCTCATGGCTCAAGAGTGGAATTTTTCAATCCCGATGACGGATAGATATAGTCTGGGCCCTCTCGGTGATATCACATTAAGATAGCTTGCAAGCAAGTGATGTGATCACTAGAATGTTATATCACGGGAACGAGAAAAGAGTGCATGTCGGTAACGAGATCAAACTAGGTATTTGGATACCGATGATCGAATCTCGGACATGTATTATATCATGAGACAAAGGGATTAAGTTACTAGTGTTAAAGGTTCTCACGATCACAGAAGTCATCGTTGAATGTACAGGAGTCAGTATGGATCTCCAGGTCCCGCTTCTGATTATTAATCTGAGAGTAGTCTCAATCATGTCTGCATTATTCGCGAACCATAGGGTGACACACTTAAGGGTTGCCGGACACCATTTAGGAGCACATATGTTTCATACAAAAGGTTTGCAAAGTGCAGGAAATGTTTCGATAGAAACAGGAATTGTTTCGAGTGAAATTGCAGAAAGTGGTTCTGCATGTGATATTGAAATGTTGCAAGGGGTTTTATGTGAATGTTTGTTAATTAGAGTAATTAACAAAATTCTGAATAAAATAAATAAAAGAGTTTTATTAATTGTGAGTTGCATTAAATTTTGTGGAAATTTAATGCATGTGAGTGGAATTTTGGGTGGAGTCAAAATTTATGTGAGTGGAGCTTCACCACATGAATGAGGAAGAGGTGGGGGCACCCCCCTTTGGCCGCCGGCCATGGGAGGGGAGGAGCCCCCCTCTCATATAAAAGGCCCCCTCTCCTCCCTCACGAAGGACACCTCCTCGTGAAGGATCTCTGTCCCCCTCTAGATATTCCCCCATGGTCTCGGATTAGCAAGATACATGTTCCCGGTGGCCTTGCGTCTGGAAGGAGTTGCTGCTTCCACTGATTCGCTGGAGCGAGGAGGTGGAGGTTGTCCGGTGGCTTGAACGTGTGTGCGTGGACAGATGCACTGCTGATTTGCGACGCTCGGAGTTCCACACGATCTTGAGATCGGCAAGCGTACGACTACATCAACCACGAGTTCCTACTTGTTAACAAAACTCGTTGTCTTCAAGGGTAAGTTCTCCATGGATGTATGTCCACCCGTTGCTGTGTATCTAGTAGATAGATCTTGGCGTATAGTTCTCATCGTAGGAATTTTTTTGTTTTCTATGATGCGGACCCAACAATTTCCAACCTATACTTCGTCAAGCATATACTCAATAGTTTGTTCACTTTAACCTTAATCACTTCAAGATGCTTATGATAGGGGCAATGAGAGCTAAAAGCTAATAAGTACCATAATTTTTGGAAGCTCTTTATGAAACTTGAATCTCTGCTTCCTTCTATGAAGGCCTTTCTTTTACTTTTATGTTGATTCTCCACCTTCTACCTTTATGCACCTACTTTGAGAGCATAGTGGCCCTTCTTAGTTCTATGTGCATTGTCCCAAGACTTGTTGATTGATGCATATCTTTGATATTGCTTGTTTTAAACTATTTGTATCTAGTCACTCTTATGAACTTTGAAGGTGTCCTATGCATTTATATTTGCTACTCTATGAGGGACAAGATGAATGCCACTATGCTATGTTTCTTTATGTGAAACAAACAAACGTCTTTCAAAGCATTGTTATTCATGAATCTTTTGTTTGTGCCTTTTCATGTTGCAACATAGTTGCTTTGCCTTATTGTTAGAACTTTGTCTTTCATGTTATGATTGAAGTACTATGATCCTAGCTATCAATGTTTTACAAATACTTTGATCAAGTTTATGATGGTGCATGTCACCTCAAAAATTATTCTTTCTTTTTATCACTTACCTACTCGAGGACGAGTAGGAGTTAAGCTTGGGGATGGTGATATGTTGCTAACGTATCTCTAATTTTTGATGTTCCATGCTTGTTTTATATCTAATTTCTTATGTTTTGTCTACATTTGGAGATACTTTGATGAATTTTCTGGAACTAACCTATTAACAAGAAGCCACAGTGCCAGTTGCCTATTTTCTACTGTTTTTGGTTCTAGGAAAGTGAGAAAATGAATATTCTCGGAATTGGACCGGACAAAAGCCAAAGTCGATATTTTACCGGAAGACTCATAGAGCCAGAAGACGAGACGGAGAGGGGCCACAGGGCAGCGACACCATGTGGTGGTGCGGGCCCACCCTGGCCGCACCACCAGGTGGTGTGGGCCCTTGGCCACCCACCGACCTTGCCTCTTTGCCTTTAAGATGCCTCCCGATGCAAAAACCCTAAATCAAACAGCCTCCAGCCACGAAAAGTTCTGCAGCGCCGCCGCCACCGAAGGGGAGATTCGGGGGACAGAAAGTCTCTATTCCGGCACCCTGCCGGGACGAGGAAGTGCCCCCAGAGCCATCTCCATCGATCTCCACCACCATCTCCATCACCGTTGTTGATTCCCATGATGATGAGGGAGTAGTTCTTCCTCAAGGCTAAGGGTTCTACCGGTAGCTATGTGTTCATCTCTCTCTATCCATGATCATATTGTGATGATGAGATTTGTAATCAAGTAGATCTACCTTGCTACTCAAGTTCTTTAATAGATCTCTGCCCTCCCCATGTGTGTGAAGTTGACAGTGTGCACACCATGGTGGCACTTAGGCTAGAGATCACAAATACTTGTTATGTGTTATATTTGGAGTTGGATGTCTTTATGAAATTTTGGTGTTTGTTGGAACCATCTAGTGCTCAAGGTGACAGTGTGGGGTTATCTAGATGCGGAAAGCGAACTTTGAGGTGTGCTATTATAGCCCTACCAATGATTAGAGTGTCCAACCGGAGAGTAGTTTAGAGTAGTATCATAAAGAGAAGATATTTGTATGAGAGTGTTCACTAGTGAAAGTATGATCCCTAGGCCTTGTTCTAAGCATTGATACACCGTTTGCAATTTGATCTGTTACATGTTTGCTTGCTTCCATCTTTATTTCAGTTTGCCTTTAGTCTTTTCCCACGTCAACCACATGCTAGCAAGCTATTTTCTCGCACCGTTACCAATTATAATTATCCATACCACTTGTATTTCACTATCACTTCGCCGAACTAGTGCACCTATACACCTGACAATTGTATTGGGTGTGTTGGGGACAAAAGAGACTTCTTGTATCTTGATTGCAGGATTGCTTGAGAGGGGATACCTTTGACCACTTCCTCCCTAAGTTCGATAAACCTTGGGTGATCCACTTAAGGGAAAACTTGTGCTGTTCTACAAACCTCTGCACTTGTAGGCCCAACAACTGTCTACAAGAATAGAAGTGCGTAGACATCAGGGCGTGGCCGGCGGCGCCTCCCCCATCTCTCCTCTCCTTTAGTCCCACCCCAGGTCTTTGAGGAAGGTAGTACCTCCCCTCCCCCTATATATAGTGGGGGTATTTGGCCATATAAAAACACACAATATTCAATAAAGGTCTTCTCACTTTTGGGAAGACCTCCAATTGATCTCTCTCTCTCTCTCGTGACCATGGTCCCAAGTTCAGACTACGCGATCGAGAGACATCTTCACTGCGGAGTGCCGTCGCGATACGGGATTCAGATCTAGGAGCTCTACTTCCACAACTGCTGCTGGATCGGGGAAGCAGGAGTCATCGTCAGGCACCAGACGTGTGTAACTCCCAGTGAGGTGTCACACTTGAGGCACTCAAGGCGTTGGAGCCACAGGAGCGCAAGGACTTCATCACGACCTTGAGGTCGGCTTTGGCTCGTCTACATCAACCTCGCTCTCCTGAGCGTTGACAACGCTTTTCGGTCTTCAAGGATAAGTTCACGAAAAGCCTCTCCCATTACTGTATTACTAATAGATAGGTCCTGGAGCATCAGGGGTTCAGGTGCGTAGGGTAAAATTTTATTGTTTTCATACGCGGAACCCCTACATAGTCCTCCAACTCCAAGCGGTGGAGGTATTCTTCATGGCTCATGGAAGAGCCCTCGAAGTTGGAGAAGTTCGCCATGTCCTCCATGCTTGGTGAGGCGTCATTATTGTAGCACTCGAAGTCGGCTATGCTTGGGGAGTCATTGTTGATGTAGTACTGCATATCACCCACGCATGTGGAGCCATTGTTGGTGTAGTGCTCCATGTGAGGAGCCATTGTTGATGTAGAGCTCGAAGTCTTCCATGCACGTGGAGTCATCGTAGGTGTAGTGCTCCGGGTCCTGAAAGCATGCATAGCCATTGTTGGTGTAGTGCTCTGTCATGTCCTCTATACTTGTGGAGTCGTAGTCATGGTGGCTCATCATGGATTCTTCATAGATACCATCCTCGATTCCGGGGTACCTTGACATGATTCCCAAGACCAAGTGGTGTATATGGAAGTGGTAGGTGTTAGGGAAGCAACATCAAACCTTACTTTACCTTGGAAGTTAGTATCATGCAAGTGGCCACACTTGAGAGCAATAAAAACCAAGTAAAGTGAAGTTCATGCGGAACACCAAAACCAACTAACCACTAAAAAACACACACACAATGCTTATGGTGGATGTGTATGGAAGCTGTTGTAATGGCAAGTAAAGAACCACGATGCTCACTGATGTCTACGCACTTCTATTCTTGTAGAAAGTTGTTGGGCCTCCAAGTGCAGAGGTTTGTAGAACAGCAACAAGTTTTCCCTTAAGTGGATCACCCAAGGTTTATCAAACTCAGGGAGGAAGTGGTCAAAGGTATCCCCTCTCAAACAACCCCGCAATCAAGATACAAGAAGTCTCTTGTGTCCCCAACACACCCAATACACTTGTCAGGTGTATAGGTGCACTAGTTCGGCAAAGTGATAGTAAAATACAAGTGGTATGGATATAAGAAAACGGTGCTACAAAATAGCCTGATGGCGTGGAAGAGACTAAAGGCAAACTGAAATAAATATGGAAGCAAGCAAACATGTAACAGATCTAGTTGCAAATGGTGTTTCAATGCTTAGCAACAAGGCCTAGGGATCATACTTTCACTAGTGAACACTCTCATATAAATATGTTCTCTTTATGATACTACTCTGAACTACTCTCCGATTGGACACTCTAATCCATGGTAGGGCTATAACAGCACACCTCAAAGTAAGCATTTCCCATCTAGATAACCCCACACTGCCACCTTGAGCACTAGATGGTTCCATGCAAAACTATTTTATCTAGGGAGGCCGCCACCGTCCAGATCCAAAGGGCCCAGCTGGCAGTAGCCTACCACCCCGGCTAATCAAAACCCTAGATCTATCCTGGCCAAACCCTAGACTACAACCCCTGGCCCAAACCAAAACCAAAGCTAACCCTAACCCTAGCCAAACCCTCCGCTCCACTTTTCCGCCGCCACAACGCACTCACCCCACCCCACCGACGCGCCGCATGACCGCCCTGAACCCCTGCCCTAGGCGTGACCACGCGAGCCACAGCACGTCGCTGACCCACCCCCACCACCTCGTTTCACTTCGGAGCCTGGCCCCAATTCCTCGCATCACGATACCACACTCCCGCACCCTAGTCCCACGCCTAGCCCCACCCTCACGTATGCACACACACGACCCCCACCTCTCGATCCCCACCTAACCTCGCACGCCTCCCTGCCCGCTCGCGATCAAGCAGAGTTGCTCCGCATCTCTCGCCACCGGTCGCCCTGCGCCAGCGCGTGAGCCCGCCTGCCACCGTGCGATGCTGCCTCTCGCTGCCACGGCCCTCTTCTCCTTCCCTCAACGTTCCCCACCACCAGGACCAGCTTCACCCCGAGCTCCTTGTCGCAGTGTGTCACGGCCGCCCCTGCGCCCCTCTTCGCCGATCCCCTCCTTCGGCGGCGCACCGTTGCGCGACCTCAGGCCTCAATGCGACACAACCACCCTTCCTCGTCTCTCTTGGTGCCTGCTGTCGCGCGCTCCGCCGCCCGCCTCTGTTCCGGCCACCGCCAAGGCCAGGTCATCCTCGAATGCATCATCGTCGGCCTCCGCCCTGCAGGTCGCCCTGCCTCTGCTCTCCTCATGTCGCCACCAGCTCGCACCTCCGCTGGCCACCAGGTGCTCTGCCGTCGGCCTCTCCATGTCGTCCTTGCCTGGAGCTAGCGGCCTACACCCCGACGTAGTGCTGCCGAGTCTGGTCGCCTGTTCCTGCTGCCGCCTGTGGCGCGTGGACTTCCTCCACCGCTGCTGCAAGACCACCGCTGCTCTGTTGGTTCACCTTTTTCCCTCGCCGGCAGATTCCTCATGAACATAGTTTGAGAACCACCCGGTTTTGTCTTACGTGGTGTTTTCGTTTGGAAATAGGTGGTTGAGCAATTTTGTCTCCTGAAGATTGGATGTATGATGAATAGATGGTTGTTGCCGCTTCTGTTCCCCTTTGGGTAGTAGAAGCCACCCGAAGGTCGTCAAGTTCTACATGGTGATGTTGATGTGATGTTGAATGCTACCTCCTAACGACAAGATCGACAGTGAACCAGATGAACCGATGAACTGCGGTACCGATCCAAGTTCGCCATCGAGGGATGAAGCCGGAATCCCAAGGTCGCTGACATGGAACCGAAGACCGCAAAACACCAAGTTCTTCTTCATGGATTCCGAGGTCCTGACCCCTCCGATCTGGAGGATCCGAAGATCGATCCCACCAAGACCGAACCCGAACCCCTCCGAGCCCTAAGATCATCGAACCCATGTGTGACCCCTACCGACCCCTATTTTATAAATGGTATCTATATAAATTGTTCCATATTGAATTGTTCATGCTTGCACATATATCATGTGGTTTGAGGGATTATGCCGATTCACCTCATAATTAAATATGGAGACCATCTGCGGGTTATTCTTGTCTTATATTGGCTCAATTTAAATTTGTGTGGCGAACCGATGCCATGTTTTGCCTTATTAAACAACATTTAAATTGCAAGGTATCTAAACAACTTGAATCATATAATTAATTGTCGGGATCCCGGTTCCGCTTAATATTGTCTAATTGCACCGCATCTTTGCCATGTCATGCATCATACATGCATCATGCCCGATCTTCTGTCGTAGTATTAAATAGTGTATCCGGTGTCTCTTCTAGTGATTTTCTTCTTCACGGATTAGGCCATTGAGTTGATGCGAGCTTCGACCCGTTCTCCGATGTATCTTCGGCTATTTTCCCAGGCAAGCATCCTCCCCTTTCTACCTATTTTGCATTTATAGTCTTTACTTCCTCATGTTGATCTATTGCTATCCGTATTGCGATGCTTTAGTTTCCGTGCACCATGTATATTCCTTGCAGCCTCTATATTGCCTTGGATATATCCTATTGCCTGTTGTTTGATAGATAGTCGGCCTTGCGAGTCCTAGTTACTTGCTCAGGTGCAGCTTCGCGTCGTTGTTGTTCCACCATTGTTGGAAGCTTGACACATGCTTAATGTTGAAGATGATCATGACTTCAATTACAACTTGATATTAAAATGCTGGGAATAGATATAACTAATGCAGAGGCACCGGTGAGCAATAGCTAATATTTAGTTCTTCCACACTCACTTGTGTCCCGTAGGCCCCGAGTAATTGATACTTGTTCCTTGACTATCGCACAATCCGCATGTGGGACCACGAATCCCCTTAGCCAGAGCTTGATTCATGTCTTATTTCTTGGGGCCACAAACTAGTTTGGGGCTTTATTACTATCCTGTACGTATGCCATGCTTTACTGCTTTATTTACCATTATGCGTGGAGCACCTGTACTATTTTGGAACGTGGAAGGTTTTCGCGGTATCGACAAGCCCAGTCACACTTTCGGGTTCCCAGTCGTTTACAACCATTGACACAAACCCTAGATCCGTCTCGGAGCCGGCCAACTTCGTTGTGGGTAGCTTAGTGGGGTGGCCCCTTGAAATGATTTATGAATCCTGTGAATGCTTTGTTGTGAGGCCTCGTTGCTTTTTATTTGGTTCTTCCTGAGGTTGATCGTGTGTGTGTTGCTATTTGTGCACCCCTGCAGGGTAAATCTTTCTAAAAGCTGTGTCCGTGGTTATGGATGACTTGGAGCACAGTATCTCGATCATAGACAAGCATACCTAAAGTAGTGCTATAAATTTGACTTTGACATGTCTAGTAATCAGATTCACTAGAACGGAATGAGTAAATAAAAGTGCCAACAACTGCTGGTTTTGGGACGTCTCATGCTATTTGTATCTAACTAGTAGGTATTGCAACTACAATGGAATGGTTAACTAAAACTATCCACTGCTTATGATATCAGGATGACTCGTGCTATCTATATTTGACTAGTAAGTGCTGCAACTATAATGGAATGAATAAAACTGCCAACTGTGTGAATTCCTTAGTTTGACTTCCTCGTTTGGTCTCGAGGGGGAAAGACCAGGATGGGTATGATTGGTGTTAGTATCAAGTTGGTCCCGCACAGGTCTTTCTTATCTCTTTCTGATAGCCGACAGTTGTATCGAGTCTCTATAGGTTGTTTAGTGCTGCTTTGCTGCCGCTTCAGTTCACCATACCTATGTAGGCGAGAGCCGCCGAATTCTAGCCTCATCGTGTACTGGCCTCAGTACTGACCGCTCTCTTTTTTCTTTGCCCTTTGTCGGCACCCCTTTTGTTTTAGTAGGTATAAGTTCGACGTCGTTAGCAGCGTTACCTTTCCTGCTTCCTGGGCAGGGTTATGGACGCCATTGGTTATTCTTCAGGGCTCATCTTATCCATATTCGGATCTTGTATCGTTTTCAAGGTGATTTGGATCTTTGTATTGTATATCTGTGTTTTTGACTCATGGAGTCGTTGTTGTATACATATGTTTCTGTGGGTTCCGTCATGGACTATTGTGTAATGTTATTACTTCGTTTTCCACCCGCACGTGCATCTTTGAATCGTTTCTATGCGGGTTTGGCGAGAATCGCTAAAACTTGCATAGGGCCGATTCTAGGGTGTTAGAAAGTGGTATCAGGGCTCAGCAGTTGCGATACCCCACTAGTCCAGCCTATAGGATAACCTAGCTAATGGACGAGATAGAATGTCAAAACTATGTTTGCAAAATCGCTCGGATAGATCTTATTAGGTCTGCTTTTACTCCTTACCTTTATGCTCTTCTCCTCTTACCTTTGCGAGTTTTGAATCTGCTCCCTTATCTTTTCTTCGAGTCCAGGAATTCTCGTGGTTGGGTTTCCGTCGCACCTTTAGGGTTTCGATCCCTTCTTTTCATAATGGTGTTGCTACATCCAGACTTATGATATCTGGGGAATCCTTCATCTGGTGTGCCTTTCAGTGGACCAAAACCCACTAAAACTTTTCTTTGTATCTTCCAGTGTCTACCGGCGCGACGACATCATCTACATCAGATCTTATTAAGAGCGTGCATCACTCCTTTGATTTCCAAACAATCGCTTGTGAGATCTTCAGTCTGAATTCCGAGAATGGGTTGCACGTTTTTTCGACTACATGTGCAGAGTAATAGTTTGGGTGCGTGATGGATTGACCCCCATGCCGACTACTCATTCTATTCGCTCTCGTACATTGGAGTGGATTAGGTTGCACCTTTTTACTCTCCTTCCATGGAACTTAGAGGTGGCCTTACCTTTAACTTCGTCCTTGTTTATCCAGAGTGCTCTCTCGACGAACGTGAGCAACGACCCCTTGTTGGTGGTGTCGCCGATTTCAAGATGGAGCAATGATCTTTGTTAGTGGTGTCGCCAAGATCTACATGAAGCGAGAAGATTCAGGTCGTCGGCCTTCTTCCCTGTACCATGAGGCGGATCTCGAGGGCGAGATCCATTATTAGTGGTGTCGAATTGTAGCACCCCGATAAAACCACTACTAGAAAATCGCTTGTTATTTCTGTTTTGTGCATCATCATAACCGCATGCTCATGTCATCATGCCACATTGCATTTGAGCATTGTCATGTCATCGTGCATATGTTTTGCCTAAATCTATTTTTGAAAAGCCTATCTTTGTTTTCTAAATATCTCCTGTCTTTATTTCAAATCAAAACCTCGATGTTATCCGGATCTTTTATTTGTCTAAAAAATATTTACAAAAGTCTTATTAAACTAAAACAAATAAATAAATAAAGCAAAACTATTTTATCTGGGGAGGCCGCCACCGGCCAGATCCAAAGGGCCCAGCTGGCAGCAGCCTACAACCCCGACTAATCCAAACCCTAGATCTATCCTAGCCAAACCCTAGAATACCACCCCCGGCCCAAACTAAAACCAAAGCTAACCCTAACCCTAGCCAAACCCTCCACTCCACCTTGCCGCCGCCATAGCGCACTCACCCCACCCCACCGACGCGCCACGTGACTGCCTTGTACCCCTGCCCTAGGCGTGACCACGCGAGCCATAGCACGTCGCTGACCCACCCCCACCACTTGTTTCACCCCAGAGCCCGGCCCCAATCCCTCGCATCGTGATACCCCGCTCCCGTACCCCAGTCCCGCGCCTGGCCCCACCCTCACGTATGCGCACAAGCGACCCCCACCTCTCGATCCCCACCTAACCTCGCACGCTTCACTGCCCGCTCGCGATCAAGCAGAGCTGGTCCGCCTCTCTCACTGCTGGTCGCCCTGCGCCTGCGCGCGAGCCTCCTGCCACCGCGTGACACTGCCTCTCACCTCCGTGGCCCTCTTCTCCTTTCCTCGACACTCCCTGCCGCCAGGACCAGCTTCAACCCTGAGATCCTCGTCGCCGTGCGTCACGGCCACCCCTGCGCCCCTCTCCATCGGTCCCCTCCTTTTGCGGCGCACCGTCACGCGACCTCAGGCCTCGACGCGACACAGCCACCCTTCCTCGTCTCTCCTAGCGCATGATGCCGCACCCTCCATCGCTCGCCTCTGTTCCGGCCACTGCCAAGGCCAGGTCATCCTCGACTGCATCATCGTCGGCCTCCGCCCCTTCAGGTCACCCCGCCTTTGCTCTCCTCCTGTCGCCGCCTGCTCGCGCCTCCGCTAGCCACCATGTGCTCTACTGCCGGCCTCTCCCTACCGTCCTCGCCCGGAGTCAGCGGCCTACACCCCGACGTAGTGCTGCCTAGTCTGGCCGCCTGTTCCTACTGCCGCCTGCGGCGCGTGAACTTCCTCCACCGCTGCTGCAAGACCACCGCTACTCTGTTGGTTCACCTTTTTCCCTCGCCAGCAGATTCCTCATGAACATAGTTTGAGAACCACCCAATTTCTTAAGTGATGTTTTGGTTTGGAAATAGGTGGTTGAGCAATTTTGTCTCTTGAAGATTGGATTTATGACGAATAGATGGTTGTTGCCGCTTCTGCTCCCCTTTGGGTAGTAGAAGCCACCCGAAGGTCGTCAAGTTCTACATGGTGATGTTGATGTGATGTTGAATGCTACCTCCTAACGACAAGATCGACAGTGAACCAGATGAACCGATGAACTGCGGTACCAATCCAAGTCCGCCATCGAGGGATGAAGCCGGAATCCCAAGGTCGCTGACATGGAACCGAAGACCGCAAAACACCAAGTTCTTCTTCATGGATTCCGAGGTCCTGACCCCTCCGATCTAGAGGATCCGAAGACCGATCCTGCCAAGACTGAACCCAAACCCCTCCGAGGCCCAAGATCACCGAACCCATGTGTAACCCCTACCTACCCCTATTTTGTAAATGCTATCTATATAAATTGTTGCATATTGAATTATTCATGCTTGCACATATATCATGCGGTTTGAGGTATTATGCCGATTCACGTCATAATTAAATATGGAGATCATATGCGGGATATTCTTATCTTATATATCGACTCAATTTAAATTTGTGTAGCGAACCGATGCCATGTTTTGCCTTATTAAACAACATTTAAATTCCAGGGTATCTAAACAACTTGAATCATATAATTAATTGTCGGGATCTCGGTTCTGCTTAATATTGTCTAATTGCACCGCATCTTTGCCATGTCATGTATCACACATGCATCATGCCCGATCTTCTGTCGTAGTATGAAATAGTGCATCCGGTGTTTCTTCTAGTGTTTTGCTTCTTCACGGATTAGGCCGTTGAGTTGATGCGAGCTTCGACCCATTCTCCGATGTATCTTCGGCTATGTTTCCCAGGCGAGTATCCTCCCCCTTTCTACCTATTTTGCATTTATAGTATTTACTTCCTCCTGTTGATCTATTGCTATCCGTATTGTGATGCTTTAGTTTCCGTGCACCATTTATATTCCTTACAACCTCTATATTGCCTTGGACACATCCTATTGCCTATTCTTTGATAGATAGTCAGCCTTGCGAGTCGTAGTTGCTTGCTCAGGTGCTGCTTTGCGTTGTTGTTGTTCCACCATTGTTGGAAGGTTAACACATGCTTAATGGTGAGGATGATCATGACTTCAATTACAACTTGAGATTAAAATGCTGGGAATAGATATAACTAATGCAGAGGCACCGGTGGACAATAGATAATATTTGGTTCTTCCACGCTCACTTGTGTCCCGTAGGCCCCGAGTACTTGATACCTGTTCCTTGACTATCGCACTATCCACATGTGGGACCATGAATCCCCTTAGCCAGAGCTTGATTCATGCCTTATTTCTTGGGGCCACAAACTAGTTTGGGGCTTCATTACTATCCTGTACGTATGCCATGCTTTACTGCTTTATTTACAATTATGTGTGGAGCACTGTACTGTTTTAGAACGTGGAATGTTTTCGCGGTATCGACAAGCCCAGTCACACTTTCGGGTTCCTAGTTGTTTACAGCCATTGACACAAACCCTGGGTCTATCTCGGAGCTGGCCAACTTCGTTGTGGGTAGCTTAGTGGGGTGGGCCCCTAAAATGATTTATGAATCCTGTGAATGCTTTGTCGTGAGGCCTCGTTGCTTTTTATTTGGTTCTTCCCGAGGTTGATTGTGTGTGTCGGGTGCTATTTGTGCACCCCTGCAGGGTAAATCTTTCTGAAAGCTGTGTCCGCGGTTATGGACGACTTGGAGCACAGTATCTTGATCATAGACAAGCATAACTAAAGTAGTGCTATAAATTTGACTTTGACATGTCTAGTAATCAGATTCACTACAATGGAATGAGTAAATAAAAGTGCCAACAACTGCTGGTTTTGGGAGTTCTCATGCTATTTGTATCTAACTAGTAAGTATTGCAACTACAATGGAATGGTTAACTAAAACTGCCCACTGCTTATGATATCAGGATGACTTGTGCTATCTATATTTGACTAGTAAGTGCTGCAACTATAATGGAATGAACAAAACTGTCAACTGTGTGAGTTCCTTGGTTTGACTTCCTCGTTTGGTCTCGAGGGGGAAAGACCAGGATGTTATCTATAGGTTGTTTAGTGCTGCTTCGCTGCCGCTTCAATCCACCATACCTATGTAGGCGAGAGCTGCCGAATTCTAGCCTCGCCGTGTACTGGCCTCAGTACCGACCGCTCTCTTTTTCCTTTGCCCTTTGTCGGCACCCCTTTTGTTTTAGTAGGTATAAGTTTGACGTCGTTAGCAGGGCTACCCTTCCGGCTTGGCCTGGGCAGGGTTATGGACACCATTGGTTATTCTTCAGGGCTCTTAGCCCCTATTGTATCTTTTCTGTATTCGGATGTTGTATTGTTTTCAAGGTGATTTGGATCTTTGTATTGTATATCTGTATTTTTGACTCATGGAGTCGTTGTTGTATATATATGTTTCTGTGGGTTTCATCGTGGACTATTGTGTAATGTTATTACTTTGTTTTCCACCCGCACGCAAGTTCCTGGTGGGCATCTTTGAATCGTTTCTATGCGGGTTTGGCAGGAATCGCTAAAACTTGGATAGGGCTGATTCGAGGGTGTTACAATGTGCTTTCTATATGCATGAGTAAATGTGTGCAATATAGGTCACGACTCTATTTATGAGTTGATTTTATCATGCATGTGATTTCTATATGCATGCATGGAATGGAGGGAATATTTGGTTTACTTGGCGATGAAAATATATATAGCATTTCACCAAGCTAACATATGGGGATGTTATATGAAATTTTATGATGCACTACGATATGTTTAGTGTAAATAACATAGGCTATGACCCTAGTTATCATGGATATATGCACCTATAGGAGATGAGTGCATTTCTTAGTTTCGAAAGAGCATGTGTGCAATATAGGGCATGGCCGTATTTATGAGTTGATTTTATCATGCATGTGATTTGTATGTACATGCATGCAATGGAGTAAATATTTGCTTTACTTGGTGATGACTATGTATATGGAATTTCACCAAGCTAAGATATGGAGGTGTTATATGAAATTTGATGATGCACTACAATTTGTTTAGTGCAAATAACATAGGCTATGGCCTAGTTATCATTTAACTTGTATGGATATTTGCACCCATATGAGAGGAATGCACTTTTAGTTTTGATTTCTTCAAGCACTATGTTATGTTAGTGCAAGTGTCCTAGACTATGATCCTAGTTATAATTTAGTCTTATGGATGCATGCACCTATATGGAGGGGATGCATGGTTTAGTTTAATCTATATGAGATTATGTGACATGTAAATTAATCGCCTACATGCATTTTATCAATACTAGTTCCTAAATATGACACACGGAACTAGTCAAATATTTATATGATTTTGGATTCAGATTCACGAGAGTGTTTTAAAAAGTTTGACTTCACTTGTATTATAGCTAACACCGCCTAGCAATATACCCACGTGTAGCATAACTGAGTGGAGTATGGTGATTTCTCTTGGTTTGTATTATCACTAACATAGCATAGAGAATATGCTTGTAGTGTAATCAAACAAGAGTATATGTCGATTTATACATATCTCAAACTTATATTGAGCACGTGCATGCAACTTGAAGGTGTAGTGTGATTTCAGCACCTATGTTAATATACTAGTTCTCTAGTAATCCTAGATCATGTATGGGTAGTAGGTGATTATAGAGACTAGTGGTATTTCTATATGAACATGTTTAATTTAGTTTTTACTTCACTTGTATTATTACTCACGCTGTGTAGCAATATGCCCACGTGTAGTATAACCAAGTGAAGCATGGTAATTTCTCGTGGCTTGTATTATCACTAACATTGCATAGAGTATATGCTTGTAGTGTAACCAAAGAAGAGTACATGTCAGTTTGTATTTTGCGCGGGCATGATGTGACATACAGCAATCATCATTCATTTATATGCGACTAAACTATTAATTAATATCATTTCTAATAAAATTGATTATTACAACAACATGGTGTACTCATTGTCTGAAGGGTAAATGACCTTCCCACTTGAAACGCCTCACACGCGTCCATTTGAGGCGAATATATGATATATTTTGTGCTAGCATGTAGTACGCTTAGTGTTGGCTAAGCTAAGGTTTATTAATTTTCAGATCAAGGCAATATAAATGACATGCAAACTCTGACTTGCTTGACCTTGTATCTCATGGGCTCCTACTAGTATATAATCCATAGCCGCGGATGGTGCTACCAAGCTAGCCAACGCATATCTGAACATATGTGATGATACGCATGACCCTAGCTAGGAAGATGGCGTGCATCATTATTTTATTTGATCTCTTTCATGTCAACACGGATAGCACAAAAATAACTCATCAATTTAGGGAGCCAGACTAGCATCTTGTACATGTAGCAATTATATCTAATTTCTACAAGCATGTAGGAGATTTATTAGACCAAGCCAACGTGGGGTTAATTTCTACTTTTGTCCTTGGTTTCGTATCAACATGAGATCAAGATCACCATGTGAATAAGCTAAACACGATTTTATCATATGCACCTAATCTGTATCAACATAGGACCAATGATCACTATCAGACCAAATTAAGGATTTGGTTCATTGTCTTGATTTGTATCATCATGGGATCAAGATCACCGATAAGACCGAATCAAGAGTTCATTAATTTTAGGCAGATGGCATGCAAATTTGGTCTTTGTTTCATATCTACGCAACTACCAGATACATTTAGTGGACTAGCATATAATACTAATTTGTACTAACATGTATGGAATTTTACGAGAGCAAAATCATGTGAATATTATTTTGATTCTTGGTTGTATCAATAGGGATCAAATATCACTATGTGACCAGCCAAGGTAATTTTCTATTTGCAATCTTGAATCGTATCAACATGGGCTCAAAGACCATCATGTGACCAAACAAGGTGATCCTTCGGTTCCATCCCCTGATTTGTATCTTCATGGGGACCCAAAGTCACCATGAGACCAAGGCAAGGTATGAATTTAATGGAACCTCACTTCTATTCTTGATTTGTATCATCATGGAATTGTTATCACCATGAGACCGAATCAAGAGTTCATTAATTTTAGACTAGAACGTCTACCATGGGAAAGAAAGCTTCATTGACAGGGAGTAAAGATAGAAGGATTTTCGCCTCTTTTCTCACCTTGGCTATAGTAGGAACAAACTGGCCGGTGCTGCCTGCGGCTGGAGGCGGGCGACACAGCTGAACGGGCGGTCGGGCGATGACGAGAGGCCATCTACGCGAACGGCTGGCGACGAGGAGCGGCCGGCGGCATTTAAGGTAAACATCAAAAAATGAGGAGGGAGCATTTACAATTCAACATAAATAAGTAATTTAGTTTTCCAATAAATAAAAACATTTACCAAAAGGAGGAAAAATAGAAACGCCTTGATACTCTTTAATCCTGGTCATCTTATTCTTCCCAAAAAATATAACCAACACGCAGCAAAGATATACATGACGGGAAATATAGCTGTCCTGAAGTGAGGTTTAGCTCCCACTCTATACTAATTATTTGTTTAGGTATGGAGGGTGTCGCAACGACAAAATCAGAGTAATTGCCCAGGAAATTTCATATGGTTAAGCAAACACAATATTCATATGACGGTAGATGCAGAATTGAATATATCACTATATTTAGAAACACTAACATAACTGCACGAAAATAGATTGATACAATTTCTTGTTGATTCAAGTAACAAAGCTTGAACGTTGCTTTAATCAGTTAATCACTAATATCTCGGGCTAGGGTCACCACGTATATTATACTTAGGATTTATTAGGAGCACACCTTGGAGTGCAACCCCAACTTTTGCACAAATAGACGTTTATTAGAACACTTTATATACATAATTATCAGAATGAACTGTGGCATGGCAAGACGTGACCCCATCCTTTCGCACTGGTAAAACATACTCTAGATCATATGTAGCTAACATGTGTTTTGTGAAAATAAAAAGTAACCAAAAGCCTCTACCTCTACAGGTTGGTTAGACTAAGGTACACACAAAGACCAAGAAGTCTTAGAAGACATTTTACTGTAGCCATTCTTTGTGCAGAACATGAGCAAGTCAGCGAGAGAGTATGTATGCTTCAAACAAGGATATATTCAGAAATTTGGATATGCAGAATGTGGAGGGAAGCATGCAAGCAATTGGAAAAGTCAGAAAACACAAGCAGGCAAATGAAGGCTCGTCACCACCGTTTCCAGTAGCGGCAGCTTCGCCTAGCCGTTTGTTCTCTAGGCATGAAAGCAAACACTGGTCGTGCGAAGTCAATGGGTTTGATTTTCCACCATCAATAAAAACTCAGAAGAAAAAATTTCAAGCATATAATTTTGCAATCTGACTTGAATATGGTTGTTCAGTGCGACCAATAATGTACCAGGTACAATACATTAAGAAAATAAACTGCAACGCAAATGAATGTAAGCTAGAAGTATAGATGTTGTGGATACCACATCTTTAATGTAGGCATACTTTGTACATGAACATGAGGAAGTTAGCAAGAGAGTATATGTATGCTTCAAGCAAGGATATGTTCAAAACTTCTGATATGTAGAATGTCGCAGGAAGCATGCAAACGATTGGGACGGACTGGAACACATGCAAGCAAATAAAAGTGAAATTTTGAAACGAAGGCTCGTCACAGTTCACAGCTAGAGCTTGCATCAGCTACCACGTGCTACAGCACCTATGCACCGTCAGTCATCGCAGTAGCGAAGTTCACCTAATAGCCGGATGACAAAATGTATAGAAGGGACTGAGCATACCTTTATGGAAGAAATGATGCAATATTCTGTATTAAATCTAGAAAACATATATATTTTACTAATCAGTATACAATTTAGAAGATAAACCAAGAAATGACTACTGGAATGAACTATGAAAAAAGTGCCTCGAAAAATTCAAAACAAGAAATAAGATAATTAATGGAGAGACACATATCAGATATCTCTTTAATTACCATGGACAACCAAAACAAAGAGTCCCATAAAAACCTAGCCAATAAGAAAATATCACAAATTAGTTATGGCCAATTAATGAGCTTACTGCTCTATCATACAACACGCTAAACTTAAAAGATTTGGTGAAGGAATAACTGAAAAGAAAGGAGAGCGGCTCCTGATAATGTAGGTTTGGATGATCATATTGGTAAGAGCCTATATAATAGCGGCCTGAAATTTCGCTATAAATTCATAGATTGGCCTGCTGCCCACAATTCTAAGCCAATCAACAATCTGATAGTTCTACTACATGCTCTGATAGTTCTACTACATGCTCTGCAGATTGGAAAAAAGCGCACAAAAAGAACACTTGTGAACTGACACAAAATGCATACCTTGCTTGTATCTCCATAAATAACAACACACTGCAATTGAGTCTTCCCCGGGATATGGAGAAGCTTTGGAGCTTTACCAATGCTCCCAAAAATCAATTATTCAAGATCCAAAGCACGAAATGTATTTCTAAAGAAATAGAGTATGTGAGTCTTCAGATCGAGTTCCTTGCTTCGGCTATTTTTGCCACAAAAGTTTCAGCCCACAACCAAGGATAAATCGGAACAAATGAAATGATGCCTTATTTTAGTAGCTTGTGATGTCTTTTAGATTTCAACTATGTACCTTACATAATTTCAAGTATGTACCTTCCATACATGACATCAAAACCTTTCCATCCAACTATCCGAGTAACCAAAATATTAGAAAACTGGCAACTAAAGGTAACAATGGCCTTATTTTTTTACATGTAGTTCCTAGAAGCTGACATCAGGTTGAATTATAAAGATGATGAAGTATCTTAGCATAAAAGATGTCAGGATATTGCAGCCATGAATCACCTGCAACTAGACTTCAGATTATTGGGCGCATTCCAAACTGAGAAAGAACTTGTAAAACGCTATATTGAAGTTGAACAACTATAAAACTGATCATCGGCAAGCAACTATAAAACTCATTTGTTGATAAAGACCTACACAACAACATTATTATGCCCTTAGATTCAATTCTTAGCATCTGATGCTAATTAGAAAACATAATATAAATGAAATTGGTACACTTTTATATTACTACTAGACCTACAACAATGCTTGTGCTGCCGTGCCAATAATAAAACTATTAATTTGTCCTATGCATTCTGCGTAGCATGGAACCAATAGATGGGTCGGGCTCAACTTGGTAAAAAATTATTGGCCTGTCTCACTTCTTAAAACAGAGGTATGCTAGCAACAACCTTGTCCTTTTTTGATTACTTGAAATTGGAGGCATCCCTAAGCTTTCTCCTACTGCAGCGGCCTAAAACACCGGAACATGAACATTTTTCAGATATTTATCCCACTGACAATAGCGTGTGGTGGAACACCAATCATTTTTTACTACTATTATTTAAGAATGGTCCGGTCATATATATAACCAAACTAGAATCCTACACATGGAAAAAAATTCGTGAAGTGCCACAAGAGTAATTTTTAGAAAAGGTTGTGATGCAGAACTTTATCTTGTAACATGTAAATAGAAAATCAACCCTCTCAAATAAAAAGGTCTCTCAATAATCTCTGCATGGACGTGTTGTAGGGATACCCCGCACATGTTGAATTCAGGCTCCCTTAGCTCGTTGGCGTCGACTCGTGGAGAAGAAAGGCACATTGGAAGAGCCTCCTTGTGTCGTATGGTTGTGGCCTGGGATCCTCTTGAGAGCTGGAAAGGAACCCAAATAATTAGGATATTCAGTAGTCATCATCTTGCAATTACAATTGCAACTTCCCCTGCTCAAGGCTTCTTTTGAGCCAGAGACAAAAGATACATGCTAATTTCAATAGAAGCCAACTTCTCTGATTAAGAACATCTAGCAACAAAAAAAACAAAAAATAAAATGTGCAAGCACACAATGTCTTACTTTTAGAAGGTGATGTAGCTTTAAATTTTATTCCAAAGGATGTACAACTCAAGGACAGAGTGTGGACTCACACATGTACTACCTATATGCACATGACTTACCTATATGCACGTGACCGATACCTATCAAAGGAGCAATGAATTGATCACATCCCATCGAAGCTGAATTTTACAACCAGGAACTAAACACTTTCCACTTCTATGAAATACGCAGAAAACAATTTCTTGTGCATTCAGTTCAGTACCTCAGTTTGGAAAGGCTTACTTGTATTCACTTTCCACTTCTAGCTCCAATCCCATGCAATGAACACCAAGCCATGATTTTATAGACTGCATATTAGGGGTAGATGATTACTAACCTAGAGAGCACATCTTGTTGTACTGAACGGTGGAGCAGTGGCAGTGGAGGATGAAACTGAAGCTCCCCCCAAACCTCTGTCGTCGCCAACTCGCACCGGCAGCCTATTATATGACCGCTCACCTCCTTTGCCTGCTCCTCCTCCCTAAGCCACCTCTTCCGACATGGCACGCTTCAGTTGCTCACGGTTCAAAATCAGTAATCATGTAAGCATGAAGAAGAAACATTGCGCAAGATAAAAGTATCTCTCCGTTTTAGATTGTAACCATTCGACTACTCTAACATAACAGTACATGTTCAACTTTTTTGGAACATCTAACACCAATGGCTCAACTATGGACGCACTGAAAAAAACAATAGTATCCCTTAAGTAGAACAAAGAATAGCTCAAGTTTAAAGATGTCCAAGATGGCATCACAACTATGCTTATGACCATATTAGTATAAGACCATAAAAATAAACCTAACAAACCATTTCTTGCTTGACCAATTTAAATCCAATGATCACCTAATATTTGGCACCTCGAAGAAAACAAAGACAAATGGAAATAAATCAGTATACCTCGCTATAAATAGTGGCGTGATCTGAATCCATTTTCTGATGAGAAACACCAAACAATGAAAATAATAATCCTTGTGAAACAGCACCACGAGAATGGTGCAAATAAGTAATAGGAACAACATACACCATTTCCTTCTGGCTTGTTTCTATACCCACCTGAATAGAGGAGCCAAGATTTTCAGGACCATAAAATAGCAGGGAGAAAAAAATCCAACGAGATGATATGAAGACGTGTTCATTAGTATGATAAGTGAACCATCGCTAGTAGAGAGATAGAGAGAAACCTAGGACTCATTGTAACTCCAAAGATTTATAATTTTATCTTCACCACAAACAAAAAATATCATGATGTTTTATTTTGATTCACCATTTCCAACTCTTTATCGTTTTAAATATCACTTTCAAAAAGCACAAAACCAGATAGCAATGTTTTATGTCTCTAAACAAGTGCATGATTTTTTTCACAAAATATGGAAATGTTCCGGATCAAACATTTAGCCACTTACGGGTCAAACAATCAGCAGGCACGACTAACATTCAAATAAACAACTTGGATTCATGACATGTAACAACAAAGGGAGGCAAAAGAAACTAAATCTTTGTTGACCATGAGACTAATAACTCAAGTGAAGAAGATGTTTAGATAGGTTTGAAATTTTGATCTTACTGAACATCCCACCGGCTGACTCCTCGCCGTGGCCATGGATTACCTTTGTAGGGGAAGCAGCCACACCAGTGTCATATCGCACGACCTCTTACCCGGTGAGTCAATGCATGAAGAAGGTGTTCATGAGAAAACTCAGAGAGTGATAGGGAGAAAGACCTTTTATTTCACGAGGACAATGACGTGAGGGACGCCCATGCCATCCACAAGCAGAACATCGGTGGTGTTGGTGAAGCCTCCAGGTGGCAGCGTGGCGCGAGCGAAATACATAATCATATTTTAGAGGTCATATAGGTAGAACCATGCAAGAAATTCATCACCTGGGTAAAATAAAAATTGAGGGCAGCACAAAATCATGTGTAGCATAATTAGATCAGCAGGAATCATGTGAGGATTATGATAAGCAAAAGAACCACCAAAACTCATATTCTCTTGCACAAGACGAAAAGAAGAGGGCAACCTGTGCACTCTGGTACTCATCACAACAGTTGTGCCAGTTCGGCGCGCAAGGCCTACGCTCATCATCACAGGGCCTACAAAGTACCACGCCGCCTAGCATCACCGACAACAACGCACATATTATACCTCCATTTTTTAGTGAAATTGAATTTAGTTTGACAAATCGGGGACATAGAGATGGGTTAATACTCCATGGATTATGCACGTGCTCCTTGCTGGTCTAAATGTCATGTTTTCTTAGTTACCACATAATCAGAGAACACACTGCACATGAAATGGTCAACTTACAAAATATGTGTATTAGGTTGACCTAGTTGAAGAAAGAATATGGCTAAACACATGCCATGGCTAGAACCAAATCTGTGCTAAATCAATATCTACCCTTGCATCTCCTTTCTTGACAAATCATACCCCTTCACCAAATCAAACGGGCTAAATGAACCAACTCCCCATCATCCCTACTAAGAAATACAGGATGGCTGAGAGGTAGGAGAGAAGACGGTGGGAGAAGGATGGCGTGAGGGACGTAGGGAAGGGCGCCCACCTTGGGTCCTAGGCTTCATCTTAGGGTTTGCGGGCGACGACGTGAACAGTTTCGTCGATGTCATCCTTCGGTTCACATACACGGCGAGGGGCCGCGACTGAGGGGTAGAGCCAGGTCGGCCGCCTACTGCTGGAAATAGGTCCGGGATGAACTCGTCTGCAGCTTCCTCACGTGCGCACCAAATCGAGCTCCACCTCTTCATCCTGTTAGAAATAATGGGCCAATATAAATAAGCCCATGTAGATTTCAGATTTTCCCTTAAATCTCAAAGCCCATATGTGTGGAAGCCCATGTGTGATTTGGCCCAATTTGGTGGCAGCTCACATATGAGTGGAGTGGGAGCTAAAGTTTAGTCCCACATGAAAAGTTGGAGGAGAGTTACACCAGCTTATAAGGTGGAGTGTTGCACCACTTTGTAAGTGAGTGACAATAAGAGAGATACACGCGCGCTCCTCCTCCGACGACGCTGCCGCTCGCACGCACGCACCGCCCGCCTGTCTCGTCACGACGCGCGCACGCCGCGGGTTGCGGGAATCTTGCCGAGCCAAGCTTTATTTTTGCTACTCAGGAAAACTTGTGAAGTTTTGACAGACGTGTCAACAGTCAGTCTATTCGGGTCGCTCCCGGATCGTGGGCTACTGTAACCGACCCAAACGTGCACAACATTGGACTCGGCCCATGTTTGCCTCCGTTAGGGTTTCTGAGACGCTATATATAAAGGCGTGCGTAGCTACACCTCAAAACAGACCGAATCCAAACTACGATTTTGCCAACCTCTCTGCTTGGGCCGCCACCGTAGCCTACTCTATGCCGCTTGCTGGCGTGCACCGGCGGATGGGAGAGCATTTCTCTGAAACCACTTGCCTTTGTGATCCTGTACGGGAGAGGGCGAATAAGGTTTTTGGAAAGTGCTCTACGCAACTGCTCGAGTTCTTCATCACGGGTCGTCTTCCATCCAAGTCGGGCGGTGCTTCCTATCGTCGTCTTCGCTGCTGTCTGCTTCGATCAATCTTTCCCAAGGTTACTACTGCGACTACTTCTGCAATCGAACGGTACGTGCGACGTACTGCTGTCTGGTTATTCACCATGTTCTGCGAGTACATGTTTAGCTGCTGCTTATTTCCGTTCATCTTGTTGTTTAGTACATCTAGTATGTTCAAGTTACATGTGCTAGTAGCTGGTTTTGTCATGTTTAATATTCTGGAATTGATCATGGAAATTAGGCCTAATTATCCAACAATCCAAAAACCTTATTATAGGAAATTTTCTGAGATAAACATGGGACACTTGGCCGATGCGATGAACCGGAAAATTTTACCGGTGTTCATTTTAAGAGGTGGCAGTATAAGACCACTATGTGGCTGCAAAATCTGAAAGTATTCGAGGCTAGTGAGGGTTTACCTGAAGGAACTATATCTGAACAAGATCAGAACAAGTTCAAAGAAACCAATCTTGCCTTTGTGGGATGCATTCTGAGCGTACTTGACAACAAGCTGTTTGATGTGTATATGCACATCAAAGATGGAAAAGAGCTCTGGGAGGCACTGAATACTAAGTTCGGTGTAACAGATGCTGGCAGTGAACTATACATCATAGAGAGCTTTCATGATTACAGGATGGTTAACAACCGTTCTGTAGTCGAACAAGCTCATGAGATACAATGCTTTGCCAAGGAGCTTGAAATCGTTAAGTGTAACTTACCCGACAAGTTTGTGGCTAGGTGCATCATTGCAAAGTTGCCTTCTTCATGGAGGAACTTCACCACAACTCTCAAGCATAAGAGACAAGAGACATCGGTTGAAAACCTGATAGTGTCTCTTGATGTTGAGGAGAAGGCTCGGGCTAAGGACACTGCTGAGAAAGGAGGCGAGGGTCAGTCTAGCGCCAACATGGTGCAGAAGTGGACCTTCGGCAAGAACAAAGGGAACTATAAGCCCTCCTTCAACAAGCCTGAAAAGACTACAACCTTCAAGACAAAGAAAGAAGCCGAACACGGCCGATCTAGGCTGCTTTACATGTGGATAGCTCGGACACTTTTCCAAGGACTGCCCAGAACATGCAGATCGCAGAGGGAAAAGTGGAAAGACTGTCAACATCGTGACCGCTAGCAACACGGATGGGTATGGTAATTTATTTATTGTTCTTTCAGTGTGTCAAACACCATGTTGGTGGATTGATACGGGTGCTAATGTTCATGTGTGTGCTGACATCTCTATGTTCACTTCTTATCAGGTCGCACGGGATTCTTCCGTCCTAATGGGGAATGGATCACATGCTTCTGTTCATGGTGTTGGCACGGTGGATCTGAAGTTTACTTCCGAAAAAATCGTGCAGCTGAGGAACATGCAGCATGTCCCTACTATGAACAAGAATCTTGTTAGTGGCTCCCTTCTATATAGAGATGGGTTCAAGGTTGTGTTAGAGTCTAATAAAGTCGTTGTTTCAAAACATGGATAATTTATTGGTAAAGGTTATGAGTTTGGAGGCTTGTTCCATTTCTCTCTTTTAGAGTTTTGTAATAAATCCGTGAATCATATTTATGGTGATGTTAATGATAATACCAGTGTTTGGCATTCTCGTTTATGTCACAATAATTTTGGTTTGATGTCTCGGATGTCCAGCATGAGTTTAATTCCAAATTTCACTATTGCCAAAGGTTCTAAGTGCCATAGTTGTGTGCAATCAAAGCAACCTCGAAAGCCTCACAAGGCTGCCGAGGAGAGAAACTTGGCACCTCTAGAACTCATACATTTTGATCTATGCGAGATAAATGGTGTGTTGACAAAAGGTGAAAAGAGATATTTCATGACATTGATTGATGATGTGACTAGATACTGCTATGTTTATTTGTTGCGCACTAAAGATGAAGCTTTAGACTACTTTAAAGTGTATAAAGCCGAAGTTGAAAATCAACTAGAGAGAAAGATCAAACGTCTTAGGTCAGATCGTGATGGTGAATATTTCCCCAAAATCTTTGACGAGTTTTGGGAAGGAACATGGCATTATTCATGAGAGGACGCCTCCTAACTCACCCCAATCTAACGGGGTTGCCGAGAGGAAAAACCGCACGCTGACTGACTTGGTGAATTCCATGTTAGCCACTGCTAGTTTATCAAAGGCATGGTGGGGGAGGCTTTCTTGACTTCATGTCATGTCCTGAATATAGTTCCTAACAAGAATAAAGAAAATACTCCTTATGAGGAGTGGGCTGGGAGAAAACCATCACTTGCGTATTTGCGCACTTGGGGGTGTTTGGCTAAGGTCAATATACTGATTCCCAACAAACGCAAACTTGGACCTAAGACAATGGATTGTATCTTTCTAAGATATGCTCCGTGGAGTATAGGCTATAGATTTCTAGTGGTTAAGTCTGAGGTTCCTAATATGCATGTTGATACTATAATGGAATCTTGTGATGCAACATTCTTTGAGAATATGTTTTCTATGAAAGATATGCATAACACTGCTAGAAATTCTTCTGAAATACTTCCTGAATCTAGTGCATATATTGAGAATTTTGAACAACCACATGAGGAAGTCCTAGAGAAGGATGACGAGGAACCTCACATGAGGAGTAAGAGACAGAGTATTGCAAAATCCTTTGGTAATGATTTCATCATGTACCTTGTGAATGATGCTCCCAGATCTATTGCAGAGGCATATGCATCTTCTGATGCAGATGATTGGAAAGAAGCTGTCCAAAATGAGATGGACTCGATTCTTTCTAATGGAACTTGGGAATTATCAGAACGTCACTATGGTTGTAAACTTGTGGGCTATAAGTGGGTGTTTAAGAAGAAGCTAAGGCCTGATGATACTATTGAGAAGTACAATGCATGGCTTGTAGCAAAGGGCTACACACAGAAAGAATGCGAAGATTACTTTGCCACCTATTCACCTGTCGCTAGACTGACCACCATACGAGTACTATTGTCCCTGGCTGCCTCTTATGGTCTTCTCGTTCATCATGGATGTTAAGATGACTTTCCTTAATGGAGAGTTGGAAGAGGAGATCTATATGGATCAGCTGGATGGGTTTGTGGTAAAAGGTGAAGAGACAAAGATGTGCAAGTTGTTAAAAAATTTATATGGCCTGAAACAAGAACCTAAGCAATGGCATGAGAAGTTTGACAGAACCCTACTTTCTGCTGGCTTTGTCATCAACGAGGCTGATAGGTGTGTGTACTATCGCCATGGTGGGGGCGATAGTGTTATATTATGTTTGTACGTGGATGATATTCTGATCTTTGGTACAAACATGAATGTGATAAATGAAGTCAAGTCTTTCCTATCAAAGAGTTTTGATATGAAAGATCTGGGAGAGGCTGATGTGATTCTAAACATCAAGCTTATTAAGAACGAGAATGGGATTACTTCAACACAATCTCATTATGTTGAGAAGGTCTTGAGCCGTTTTGGCTTTATTGATGGCAAGACTTCTCCAACACCTTATGATCCCGGTTTGACTTTGCGAAATAATAGGAAGGAACCAACAGACCACTTGAAATATTCACAAATTGTTGGTTCTCTCATGTACCTAGCAAGCTCTACAAGACCCGCCATCTCTTTTGTTGTGAGCAAGTTGAGTAGGTTCATGTCTAACCTGTGTATTGATCATTGGCATGCACTTGAAAGGGTCATGCGCTATCTATGTGGTAAAATGAGCTATGTGATTCACTATTCAGGGCACCCTGCTATGCTTGAAGGATATAGTGATTCGAACTAGATCTCTAACGTTGATGAACTCTATGCCACAAGCGGGTATGTGTTTACCCTTGGAGGTGGCGCAGTGTCATGGAGATCTCGTAGATAGACCATATTAATGAGGTCAACTATGGAAGCAGAACTTACTGCTTTAGACACAACCATGGTTGAGTCAGAATGGCTGCGTGAACTCTTGATGGACTTTCCTGTGGTTGAAAAACCTGTGCCGGAAATCCTTTCTAATTGTAACAACCAAACTGTTATTGTCAAAGTGAACAATTCTAAGGATAACGCGAAGTCATCAAGACACGTCAAGCGACATTTGAAATCTGTCAGGAAATTGAGAAACTCCGAAGTAATAACTATTACATATATTCAAACAGATAAAAACCTGGTAGATCCCTTTACAAGGGGACTATCACGAATCGTGATAGAAAATGCATCGAGGGAGATGAGGTTGAGACCCATGGATGTCATACCATAGTGGTAACCCAACCTATGTGATCGGAGATCCCGTGAATTAGGATCTAGGAAGAACAAGCTAGTGGTTTGGCTGAGGAGAGTATTTATAACCCTCTCTATGTGAAGATGCACGACTCTCAAAATATGTAAGGCAGGTTGGAAATATGCCTTAATGTGTTTCTGTTGGCTATAACTAGCAAAGATGCCGTCCTATAGGGCATTCTTGAAAGAACACACCTATATGAGCTCGACTGTAAGCGTCGCGGTCTATGAGACTTGGGTGGTCTCTAGTAAACTGATGAAGAGACCAGGGAGTATGACGCATATGCTCCAACCCACGGGGTAGGCTACTGGCAGCCATGTACTAGTTATGATTTTGAGTGAAATCTATTGGCACCAAACTTGCAATTCAAGGTTCGTCCATTGTTCAAGTTGCTGATAGACGTAGTTTAAGATTCTAGGCGGAAGTTCAACTTAATAGTCTCTGCTAAAACACTGGTATATAAACAAGTAGCGATGATTGACAAATCTTCAAATGGGCATTTTAGATCTGATGGGGGATTGTTAGAAATAATAGGCCAATATAAATAAGACCATGCAGATTTCAGATTTTTCCTTAAATCTCAAAGCCCATGTGTGTGGAAGCCCATGTGTGATTTTGCCCAATTTGGTGGCAGCTCACATATGAGTGGAGTGGGAGCTAAAGTTTAGTCCACATGGAAAGTTGGAGGAGAGTTACCCCAGCTTATAAGGTGGAGTATTGCACCACTTTGTAAGTGAGTGACAATAAGAGAGCTACACGCGCGCTCCTCCTCCGACAACGTCGCCGCTCGCATGCCCGCCCGCCCGTATCGTCACGACACGACGCACGCGCGCCGCGGGTTGAGGGAATCTCGCCGAGCTAAGCTTTATTTTTGCTACCCATGAAAACTTGTGAAGTTTTGATAGACGTGTCAACAATCAGTCTATTCGGGTCGCTCCCAGATCGTGGGCTACTATAACCGACCCAAACGTGCGCAACGTGGACTCGACCCACGTTTGCCTCCGTTAGGGTTTCCTAAGACACTCTATATAAAGGCGTGCGTGGCTACGCCACAAAACAGACCGAATCCAATCTAGGGTTTTGCCCACCTCTCTGCTTGCGCCGCCACCATAGCCTACTCCATCCCGCTTACCGGCGTGCACCGGCGGACGGGAGAGCAGGTCTCCGGAACCACTCGCCTTTGCGATCCTGTACGGGAGAGGGCGAATAAGGTTTTTGGGACGCGCTCTGCGTGACTGCTCGAGTTCTTCATCACGGGTCGTCTTCCATCCAAGTTGGCCGGTGCTGCCTATCGTCGTCTTCGCCGCCGTCTGTTTCGATAAATCTTTCCCAAGGTTACTGCTGCGACTACTTCTGCAATCAAACGGTATGTGCGACGTGCTGTTGTATGGTTATTCACCATGTTATGCGAGTACATGTTTAGCTGCTGCTTGTTTCCGTTCATCTTGTTGTTTATTACATCTAATATGTTCAAGTTACATGTGCTAGTAGCTGATTTTGTCATGTTTAATATTCTGAAATTGATCATGAAAATTGTCCCTAATTATCCAACACATCCACGGCCCTTACTTCCCTCCGCATCTCCCTGCTCTAGCCATGGAGAAGACCAACGAGGAGAAGGGGCTCGATCAGAGTTGGAGGGGATTGGGGAAGGAGGTGGAGAATGGAAGAGAGATGGAGCTGCCCTCCATGGACCTGATGGCGCCCTCCCTCGATCCTCCCATAGGCTGGCGCGAGGAGAAGGAGCATAGCCGGGCAGCACAGGTGGCGACAGCAGGAGATCGACCGGGGGATGGGGTGGCGGCAGCCCGACTGGGAGATGTGGTGCCGGGGGCGAGGGATTAGGGAGAGGAACGAGGATGGGGATTTTTCTTAGATGAACGAGGATGGGGATTGGTTGGCCGTAGCACGACAAGAGATAGGCGCGGCAATCTTACCCCTCACATCCCTCTCAGCATCTGACACACCCAACAAAAATAATCAAATAGAGACTGCACTGCTGACCTAAACTATTTGGTACTAACGTCAGTGACTAGACGTAGTGCATACAGCAGAATACTTTGAGGGAGTAAATAAGTCTGACTGCGCTTAGACGGTCTAGATTCGCTCATGGGGCTTAATCAGACGGCCAAAATGCACTAATTCTTGTGGTAATGGGATGCCCCTATTATACTTTTAGATGGCCGGCCTGGTTAATTATGGGCTTTGAGATTTTCAACCGATCTGGCTAGCTAACCGTGACATGCTAGTATTTTAAAGGCCTGGGTTGCTTAATTAAGATGGGATTAATTATTTGGCACTTAACTATGTACGACGCTCGGTTAATCCATGCATGCATGTGAATACTACACGCACGTTAAGCTTTCTTTACTTGCCATGCAACCGTGGTGTGTGTATATATATATATATATATATATATATATATATCAATATCAATCGATAATCTCGGTCAGCCCATAATTTGATACGGAATAATTATGACCGTATTTTACAAGGTTGCCGAGACGTCGTGCTCTGACGAATATTAGCACCACATGTCAATGTTTTATCCCGCGCTCTCATATTTTAAAGATACCCATACCGCACCGGCAATAAATTTTGGCAACATTTGTAATCCGTGCCCATAGTTATCCTGTGGTATAATCTTAGAAATTTAGGTTGATCATACTTGCGAGAATTTAAATAATTAGTAGATCGCTTTGTCGATGATGCATGGGTTGGACAATTTACCTTCTCATTTTAAATATTTATTTTATTATTACCTTTTTATATATGTTTCATAATCGACATCGCTTCTTTATATTTGAAAATAAAATTGGTGTCAACAATCACAAAGCAAACAAGTCAATCTACAAGATATAGAAATTATGTACAAGGAAACACATGGTGGAATAAATGGGACTTGTTCGACAGAGAAAGTGAGCTAAGAACCAAATGATTACCTAGCGAAGACTATAAGCTCATGTCGTACAAGTGCAAGGAGAGACGCTAGTTCGACTAAAAAAATGGTTGGCTACAAGATATGCACAATAAGTATCACCTATCTGATGTTCATCAAGCTTGCGCTTCCTATTCTACGAGGCACTTGTTTCTTTTTTTTTCTTTTTTTTCTTTTCTTTTCTTTTTCACTTTCCCTTCCTTATGCCAACAATTATATAAGATAACTATATGAGATAGTGCGTTCACAATTTTTGCTCGGAATTCTACAATTATCAAATGTGCATATCCCAACAAAATCGTAGGAGGAACTAGTCTCAATAGGTGTTTGTTGATTGCAAAGATAGTGTAGCTCACAAAGGAAAGCAAGCGGGGAGAAGTCGTGAAATGTTTAGACCTTTTGTCGCCGATCTTCACCTTTATTGGTGGATTCAGTCTTGCTCAAAGAATTTAGATGGAGTAGATAGCATGAACCGCGTAGATAATGATGTAGAACTCTTCCTCCTCTTCGAAACGAGTTAAAGAACATCAAAATCCGAATTTGTATCAAAAAGTTATGCTCAAATCGATGAGAAAGGTCAAATCTATTTTTCCGCGCGAAAACTAGATGCCAGTCTATATGGGGGTGATACGTTGCTAACGTATCTATAATTTTTGATGTTCCATGTTTGGTTTTTATCTACTTTCTTCTGTTTTGTCCATACTTTGAGTACTTTTTATACACTTTGTTGGACTAACCTATTAACAAGATGCCACTGTGCCAGCTACCTATTTTCTGTTGTTTTTGGTTCTAGGAAAGTCAGAAAATAAATCTTCTCGGAATTGGATGGGACAAAAGCCAAAGTCAATATTTCACCGAGGGGGACATGGAGCCAGAAGACGAGACGGAGAGGGGCTAGAGGGCCGCCACACCACCTGGCCGCGCGGCCAGGCCTGACCCACGCCAGGGGGTGGTGTGGACGCTTAGGGCACCCCTCGTTCTCCCCTTCCGACTATATATTGCCTCCGATATAGAAACCCTAAGCACCCGATCAAAAATCCATGAAAGAGTCTGTAGCCGCCGTCATCTCCATCCCTAGATCGAGAGGGATCTGAAGCTCTTCCCGGCACCCTGCCGGAGGGGAGAATCCACCCTAGAGGCCTTCTTCATCACCATGCAAGCCTCTGGTGTGATGCGTGAGTAGTCCATCCTTGGACTATGGGTCCATGTAGTAGCTAGATGGTTGGTTCTTCTCCATTGTGCTATCATTTTTAGATCTTGTGAGCTCCGTTCATGATCAAGATCATCTATTTGTAATCCTACATGTTGTGTTTGCGGGGATCCGATGGATATTGAGATGCTATTTCAGATTGCTTATTGATTTTATCATGTCTTTGTTATTTGTGATCTTGCATGATCTCCGTTGTTAGTAGGTATCTTGGCCGAGTAGATGCTAGCAACTCCAAGAGGGAGTATTTATGCTCGATAGTGGATTCATGCCTCTAGTAATCTGGGAAAGTGACAGAAATCTCTAAGGTACTAGATGTGTTATTGCTACTAGGGAGAAAACATCAATCCTTTGTTCATAAAACAATCGTATTGTTTACTTTACACGCAATGTGTCATGCAATTATCTGTTGCTTGCAACTTAATACTGGAGGAGGTTCGGATGGTAACCTAAATGTGGATTATTAGTCATAGATGCAGTTGGATTACAGTCTATGTATAATGTTGTAATGCCCAATCGAATCTCAAAGGAGTCAAGATGATTAGTATATGCATGTATGCTTTCTCGATGTTTGTCAATTGCCCCGCCGTAATTTGTTCACCCAACATGTTATATATCGTAAGAAGAATCACCACTAGTGAACTATGGACCCCGGTCCTTTCTTTTACAATCAATCTACAACTGTTTACTATTTTCTATTTACTTTATGCAAGCTATTAATTTCTTCCACACAATACGTTTAATTCTTTGTTTTTCAGCAAAACCGGTGAGATTGACAACCTAACTGTAATTGGGAGCAAAGTTCTGTGATTGTGTTGTGTAGGATTCCAAGTTGGCAACAACACCTTGGAGGTGTTTCCTTGCTCCTACTGGTTCGATAACCTTGGTTTCATAACTGAGGGAAAACTTGCTGTTGTGCTCATCATACCTTCCTCCTGGGGTTCCCCAACGAGCTCTACATTTTGAGCCATCAAGCATATTTTTTTGGTGCCGTTGCCGGGGAGTCAAGGACATCTTCTGTAGCACCCCGCTAAAATCACTACTAGAAAATCGCTCTGTTTTTGTGCATTGCATCATCATGACCGTATGCTCATGTCATTATGCCACATTGCATTTGAGCATCGTCATCATCATGCATGATTTTTTCTAAAACTATTCTTCTAAAAGCCTAGTTTTGTTTTCTAAATATCTTGTGTCTTAAATTCAAATAAAAACTTCGGTCTTTTCTGGGCCTTTTATTTGTCTAAAAACTATTTATAAAGTATTTTAAAAGATAAATAAAAATAAAATGTTTTACCTGGGGGAGGCAGCCCAGCCAACTAGGCCCAAAAGCCTAGTCAGTCGAGCCACCTACAACCCCAGGATCAAACCAAAACCCTAATATACACTCCACCTACCGCAGCTGGCCACTCCCTCTCACCCAAACACCCTACCCAGCCACCAACCCCCCCACCCATCGCACACACACACACACAACATGTACGCACACGCCTGCCGCACACCCGCCTCCACCTGGTCTCCACCTAGGCACCCCCCATTAGGCCCACCTGCACATACCACCAACCGCCCCAACCCCACCTGCCGCGCGCCTCGCTACCGCTCGACACGCTCCACGCCTCCACCCGCCTGCCAGCCCTGCTCCATCCCTCCGCTGACCACGCCACCTGCTCCCGGGCCCCACCCGCGGGAGAGGCCGCTCCCGACCGAGACCCGCCTGCGCGCCCCTCCCCTGGTCCACCTACCCCCGCTTGCCCGTGCCTTCCTCGCGATCCTCTCCCCACCAACCACGTCTCTCCCCTCTCGATCCCCACCAACCTCCCGCCGCTTCTCCCCCTCACCGGCGCCGGCCGCCGCCACCCTGGGCATCTCCGGCCGCCACCCGGCCTCCCCTGCTCGCCTCCGCACGACAGCCGCGACCCTATCTCCCTGTGCTGCTGCGGGGCTCCCTCGCCCTCGTCCGTGAACTGGACCCGAGCTCGGCCGCGCGCCGTCGCGACCTCCCCGGGGTCCGCCGCCCCCCGCCACCCTTCTCCAATCGCTTTTTCGCCGCCAGGCCCCTCGCCGCAAGCTCGCCTGGAGCCGCCTACTCCGCCGACTTCCTCCTCGTCCGCTCTACCCCGTCGGCCTCTCCGCTCGTCCCGGCCCACAGAGTGCCGCCGTCGCACGACCCTGCCGCCAGGCTCGTCAGGCCGCCGCCGCTGCGCCTCTCCCGTCTCCACCCCGCCTCTCCGCCCAGCAAGCTCGCCGTCGCGCCGCCCTTCCACCTCCCTCCCGTCCATGACGCTCTGCGCGCTTCTCGTGCGCGTCTGCCTCGTCGCGGGTCCCGCCTTAGCCTCTCGCCATCAACCTTCGTCACCCGTGTTCTCGCCTCCTTATGCAGCTACGACCACATGTGCACTACCTCCATTCACCTTCTGTAGTAGCAGGATGTGGGCACCCATTTCTCCCACAACTCGTCTCAGCCTATCCCGTGTGACCCGAAAGTGTCTTATTGCTCAGGATGTGCTCATGTCGATGTTGTGCTATTGGAGTACCGATATGGTGAAGATACTGATGAGGTGCTACCCGAAGACCATCTGCGCCAAACCCGAGTCCAGCACCAACGCCCGAGAACTTCGACACGGCACGCCAAGAACTTCTACCGGAGCCGATGACCGAGACCCCGGACGCCAAGGTCGCCGACACGGAACACCGAGTTCCCCATCGAGGACGTCAAGCACGTCGACATGGAACCGAAAGACGACAAGTACTTCACCCCGGATGCCAAGACCGACCCGATACACGGACCCGACAAGATCTTCGCGACGACAAGATCGACACCGACCAGGGCGAATCCGATGAGCCACTGACACCGAACCAAGTCCTTCTTCTCGGAACGCCAAGCTCTCCTTCCATTGTCCGAGACCGATCCCGTCGAACCGTTCCCCCCCGTCGAACCCCGAACCCCCGGAACCCAAGATCTTCCGAACCCAGATGTGTGACCCTAAGCCTCTATTTTTTATAATATGACATATACCTGTCGCATATTAAATTGTTCATGCATGCATATCTGTCCCGTGGTTTGGGGGAATTATGCCGATTCACCTCATAATTAAATATGGAGTCTATATGCGGGCTATTCTAGTCTTATTCCAGACTCCAGTTAAATTGGTGTAGCGAATCGATGCGATGCTTTGCCTTGTTAATACAACATTTAATTTGCGGGGTAGATAAACAACTTGAACCGTTTAAATTAATTATCGGGGACCCGGTTCCGCTTAATACTGCCTAATTGCACCGCATCTGCATCATATCATAATCATGCCGGATCTTCTGCCGTAGTATTAAATATTGCATCCGATGTTTCTTTTAGTGATTTGCTTCTTCGCGGATTAGGCCGATGAGTTGATGCGAGTATCGACAAGTTCTCTGGATATGAACCTGCGGCAGTGTTTCCCAGGCGGGCATTCTCCCCCTTTCTACCTATTTTGCATTTATAGTCTTTACTTCCTTCTATTGATCTATTGTTATCCGTGTCGTGATGCTTTAGTTTCCGTGCACCAGTTATATCCTGTGCAGCCTCTATATTGCCATGGACACCTCCTAATACCTGTTGTTTGGTAGATAGCTGGCCTTGCGAGTCGTAGTTGCTTGCTCATGTGCGATCTCGTGATGTCGAGTACCACAGTTGTTGGAATGCTGGTAGATGTTTATCGTGGAGGTGATCATGACTTTAAATACAACTATTAAATTGCTAGATATAACTAATGCAGAGGCATCAGTGGGCAATAGATGTTATTTGGTTCTTCCACGCTCACTTGTGTCCCATAGGACCCTGAGTACTTGATACATGTTCCTTGATTTTTCGCACTATCCACATCCGGGAGGCTGTGGACCCTCCTGAGCCAGAGCTTGATTCATTTCTATTTCTTGGGGCCACAAACTAGTTTGGGGTTTTATTACTATCATGTACTTATGCCATGCTTTACTTCTTTATTTACGATTGTGCGTGGAGCACCTGTACTATTTAGGATCGTGACACGTTTTCTCTATATCGACAAGCACAGTCACACTTTCGGGTTCCCGGTCGTTTACAGCCGTCCACACAAACCCTGGGTCCGTTCCAGAGCCGGCCAACTTCGTTGCGGGTAGCTTAGTGGGGTGGCCCCCTGAAATATTTTATGAATCCTGTGATCGCTTTGTCGTGAATGCCTCATTGGGTTTTGAGTTGGTTTTTCCGAGGTTGATCGAATGTGTGTTGCTATTTGTGCACCCCTGCAGGGTAAAACTTTCTGAAAGCCGTGTCCACGGTTATGGACGACTTGGAGCACAGTATCTCGATCATAGACAAGCATAACTAAAGTAGTGCTATAAATTTGACTTAATATGTGACTAGTAATCAGCTCAAGTATAACGGAATGGATATTAAAAATGCCAACAACTGGTGGATCTGTGGTGATCTGTGTCATACTATACCTGCCTAGTAAGTATTGCAACTCCAATGGAATGTGATAAAAGTGCCAACAACTGCTGGGTTTTGGGATTCCTCAGGACTATTATATCTGACTAGTAAATATTCCAACTACAACGGAATGGTGATTAAAACTGCCCACTACTTATGCTTTAGGATGACTCATGCTATCTATATCTGATTAGTAATTGCTACAACTATAACGGAATGAGTAAAATTGCCAACTGTGTGGGTTCCTTGGTCCGACTTCCTCATTTGGTCTCGAGGGGGAAATACCAGGATGGGTTTGTTTGATGTTAGCTTCAGGTTGGATCCGGATAGGTCTTTCTTACCCCTCTCTAATAACCGCCAGTTGTCTCGAGTCTCTATAGGTTGTTTAGTGCCGCTGCGTTGCCGCTCCAGCCCACCATACCTGTGTAGGCGAGGACCACCGAATTCTAGCCTTGCCGTGTACTGGCCTCAGTACTGACGCTCCTCTTTTTTCTTTGCCCTTTGTCGGCACCCCTTTTGTTTTAGCAGGTTTGAGATCGACGTCGTTAGCAGGGTTACCCTTTCGGCTTGGCCTGGGCAGGGTTATGGATGCCATTGGTTATTCTTCAGGGCTCTTAGCCCCATTTGCATCTTGTCCATACTCGGACGCTGTATCGTTTTCAAGGTGATTTGGATCTTTGTAGTGTATATTTGTATTCTTGACTCTTGGAGTCGTGCTGTATATATATATATCTGTTCTGTGGGTCCCATCGAGGACTATTGTGTAATGGTATTACTTTGTTTTCCACCCGCACGAAAGTGCCTGGTGGGCGTCCTTGAATCGTTTCTATGCGGGTTTGGCGGAAAGGGCTAAAACTTGCATAGGACCGATTTGAGGGTGTTACAGAGTGGTATCAGAGCCCAGCAGTTGCGATACCCCACCAGTCCAGCCTGTAGGATAACCTAGCTAACGGCCGAAGTAGAGTGTCAAAACTATTTTGGAAAATCGGTTGGATAGATCTGATTAGGTCTGATTTTACTCCTTACCCTCTGTCGTTCTCCTCTTACCTCTGCGTGTTTTGATTCTACTCTCATCTTTTCTTTGAGTCCCGGATTTCTCGTGGTCGGGTTTCCGTCGTACCTTTAGGGTTTCGCTTCTTCCTTTGATAACGGTGTTGCTACATCTGGACTTCGTGCTATCTGAGGAATCCTTCATTTGTTGGACTTCTCGTTGTTCCTTCTTTGTGCCTTCCGGAGTTTCCAAGACGACGTCATCATCATCTACGCCAGATCCGATGCAGAGTCTACATCACTCCTTTGTTTCCGAACCTCGCTTGTCGAGATCTTCAGTCTGAATTCCGAGAGTTGGTTGTATAGTTCCCCTATTCTTGTGCAGAGTAATGCTTTGAGTGCGGGATGGAGTAGCTACCATACCACTACTCTTATCATTCGCTTTTGTACATTGAATGGGGATCAATGCAATTTTCACTCCTTCCACGGAAGTTAAAGGTGGCCTTATCTTTTGAGACCTTTATCTTCGTCTTTGTTTCTCCGGAGTGTTTTCTCAACGAACACGAGCAACGACCCCTTGTTGGTGGTGTCGCCGATTCAAGACAAAGAAGGAACCTCTTGTTAGTGGTGTCGCGAGGATCGGCACGAAGCAAGAAGATCCAGATCGCCGGCCTCCCTCCCGTTACCATGAGGCGGATCTCGAGGGTGAGATCCCTTGTTAGTGGTGTCGAATTGTAGCACCCCGCTAAAATCACTACTAGAAAATCGCTCTGTTTTTGTGCATTGCATCATCATGACTGCATGCTCATGTCATCATGCCACATTGCATTTGAGCATCGTCATCATCATGCATGATTTTGTCTAAAACTATTCTTCTAAAAGCCTAGTTTTGTTTTCCAAATATCTTGTGTCTTAAATTCAAATAAAAACTCCGGTCTTTTCTGGGCCTTTTATTTGTCTAAAAACTATTTATAAAATATTTTAAAAGATAAATAAAAATAAAATGTTTTACCTAGGGGAGGCAGCCCAGCCAACTAGGCCCAAAAGCCTAGCCGGTTGAGCCACCTACAACCCCAGGATCAAACCAAAACCCCAATCTACACTCCACCTACCGCAGCCGGCCACTCCCTCTCACCCAAACACCCTACCCAACCACCAACCCCCCCACCCATCGCACACACACACAACACGTACGCACACGCCTGCCGCACACCCGCCTCCACCTGGTCTCCACCAGGGCACCCCCCATCGGGCCCACCTGCACATACCGCCTACCGCCCCAACTCCACCTGCCGCGCGCCTCACTACCGCTCGACACGCTCCACGCCTCCACCCGCCTGCCAGCCCCGCTCCATCCCTCCGCTGACCAAGCCACCAGCTCCCGGGACCCACCTGCGGGAGAGGCCGCTCCCGACCGAGACCCACCTGCGCGCCCCTCCCCTGGTCCACCTACCCCTGCTAGCCCGTGCCTTCCTCGCGATCCTCACCCCACCAACCACGTCTCACCCCTATCGATCCCCACCAACCTCCCGCCGCTTCTCCCCTTCACCGGCGCCGGCCGCCGCCACCCTGGGCATCTCCGGCCACCACCCGGCCTCCCCTGCTCGCCTCCGCACGACCGCCGCGGCCCTACCTCCCTGTGCTGCTGCGAGGCTCCCTCTCCCTCGTCCGCAAACCGGACCCGAGCTCGGCCGCGCACCGTCGCGACCTCCCCGGGGTCCGCCGCCCCCCGCCACCCTTCTCCAGTCGCTTTTCTGCCGACGGGCCCCTCGCCGCAAGCTCGCCCGGAGCTGCCTACCCCGCCGACTTCCTCCTTGTCCGCTCCACCCCGCCGGCCTCTCTGCTCGTCCCGGCCCACAGTGCCGCCGTCGCACGACCCCGCCGCCAGGCTCGTCAGGCCGCCGCCGCCTGCGCCTACCCTCTCTCCACCCCGCCTCTCCGCGCAGCAAGGTCGCCGTCGCGCCGCCCTTCCACCTTCCTCCCGTCCATGACGCTGTGCGCGCTTCTCGTGCGCGTCTGCCTTGTCGCGGGTCCCGCCTTAGCCTCTCGCCATCAACCTTCGTCACCCATGTTGTCGCCTCCTTATGCAGCTACGACCACATGTGCACTGCCTCCGTTCACCTTCTACAGTAGCAGGATGTGGGCACCCGTTTCTCCCACAACTCGTCTCAGCCTATCCCGTGTGACCCGAAAGTGTCTTATTGCTCAGGATGTGCTCATGTCGATGTTGTGCTATTGGAGTACCGATATGGTGAACGTACTGATGAGGTGCTACCCGAAGACCATCGGCGCCAAACCCGAGTCCAGCACCAATGCCCGAGAACTTCGACATGGCATGCCAAGAACTTCTACCGGAGACGATGACCGAGACCCCGGACACCAAGGTCGCCGACACGGAACACCGAGTTCTCCATCGAGGACGTCAAGCATGTCGACATGGAACTGAAGGATGACAAGTACTTCACCCCGGATGTCAAGACCAACCCGATACGCGGACCCGACAAGATCTTCGCGACGACAAGATCGACACTGACCAGGGCGAATCCGATGAGCCACCGACCCCGAACCAAGTCCTTCTTCCCGGAACGCCAAGCTCTCCTTCCGTTGTCCGAGACTGATCCCGTCGAACCCTGAACCCCCGGAACCCAAGATCTTCCGAACCCAGATGTGTGACCCTAAGCCTCTATTTTTTATAATATGACATATACCTTTCGCATATTAAATTGTTCATGCATGCATATCTGTCTGTGGTTTGGGGGCATTATGCCGATTCACCTCATAATTAAATATGGAGTCTATATGTGGGCTATTCTACTCTTATTCCGAACTCCATTTAAATTGGTGTAGCGAACCGATTCCATGCTTTGCCTTGTTAATACAACATTTAATTTGTGGGGTAGATAAACAACTTGAACCGTTTAAATTAATTATCGGGACCCCGGTTCCGCTTAATACTGCCTAATTGCACCGCATCTGCATCATATCATAATCATGCCGGATCTTCTGCCGTAGTATTAAATATTGCATCCAATGTTTCTTTTAGTAATTTGCTTCTTCGCGGATTAGGCCGATGAGTTGATGCGAGTATCGACAAGTTCTCCGGATATGAACCTTCGGCAGTGTTTCCCAGGCGAGCATTCTCTCCCTTTCTACCTATTTTGCATTTATAGTCTTTACTTCCTTCTGTTTATCTATTGCTATCCGTGTCGCGATGCTTTAGTTTCCGTGCACCAGTTATATCCCGTGCAGCCTCTATATTGCCATGGACACCTCCTAATACCTGTTGTTTGGTAGATAGCTAGCCTTGCGAGTCGTAGTTGCTTGCTCAGGTGCGATCTCGTGATGTCGAGTACCACAGTTGTTGGAATACGGGTAGATGTTTATGGTGGAGGTGATCATGACTTTAAATGCAACTATTAAATTGCTAGATATAGCTAATGTAGAGGCATCGGTGGGCAATAGATGTTATTTGGTTCTTCCACGCTCACTTGTGTCCCGTAGGACCCCGAGTACTTGATACCTGTTCCTTGATTTTTCGCACTATCCACATCCGAGAGGCCGTGGACCCCCCTCAGCCAGAGCTTGATTCATTCTATTTCTTGGGGCCACAAACTAGTTTGGGGGTTTTATTACTATCCTAAACTTATGCCATGCTTTACTGCTTTATTTACGATTGTGCGTGGAGCACCTGTACTGTTTAGGATCGTGACACGTTTTTGCTGTATCGACAAGCCTAGTCACACTTTCGGGTTCCCAGTCGTTTACAGCCGTCCACACAAACCCTGGGTCCATTCCGGAGCCGGCCAACTTCGTTGCGGGTAGCTTAGTGGGGTGGCCCCCTGAAATATTTTATGAATCCTGTGATCGCTTTGTCGTGAATGCCTCGTTGGGTTTTGAGTTGGTTTTTCCGAGGTTGATCGAGTGTGTGTTGCTATTTGTGCACCCCTGCAGGGTAAAACTTTCTGAAAGCTGTGTCCGCGGTTATGGACGACTTGGAGCACAGTATCTCGATCATAGACAAGCATAACTAAAGTAGTGCTATAAATTTGACTTAATATGTCACTAGTAATCAGCTCAAGTATAACGGAATGGAAATTTAAAATGCCAACAACTGGTGGATCTGTGGTGATCTGTGTCATACTATACCTGCCTAGTAAGTATTGCAACTCCAATGGAATGTGATAATAGTGCCAACAACTGCTGGGTTTTGGGATTCCTCAGGACTATTATATCTGACTAGTAAATGTTCCAACTACAACAGAATGGTGATTAAAACTGCCCACTACTTATGCTTCAGGATGACTCATGCTATCTATATCTGATTAGTAATTGCTGCAACTATAACGGAATGAGTAAAATTGCCAACTGTGTGAGTTCCTTGGTCTGACTTCCTCGTTTGGTCTCGAGGGGGAAATACCAGGATGGGTTTGTTTGATGTTAGCTTCAGGTTGGATCCGGATAGGTCTTTCTTACCCCTCTCTGATAACCGCCAGTTGTCTCGAGTCTCTATAGGTTGTTTAGTGCCGCTGCGCTGCCGCTCCAGCCCACCATACCTGTGTAGGCGAGGACCGCCGAATTCTAGCCTCGCTGTGTACTGGCCTCAGTACTGACGCTCCTCTTTTTCCTTTGCCCTTTGTCGGCACCCCTTTTGTTTTAGCAGGTTTGAGATCGACGTCGTTAGCAGGGTTACCCTTCCGGCTTGGCCTAGGCAGGGTTATGGATGCCATTGGTTATTCTTCAGGGCTCTTAGCCCCATTTGCATCTTGTCCATACTCGGACGCTGTATCGTTTTCAAGGTGATTTGGATCTTTGTAGTGTATATTTGTATTCTTGACTCTTGGAGTCGTGCTGTATATATATATATCTGTTCTGTGGGTCCCATCGAGGACTATTGTGTAATGGTATTACTTTGTTTTCCACCCGCACGAAAGTGCCTGGTGGGCGTCCTTGAATCGTTTCTATGCGGGTTTGGCGGAAAGGGCTAAAACTTGCATAGGACCGATTTGAGGGTGTTACATCTTCACATGGGGAGTCCCTCATCACCAATCTCTTTACTTTGTTGTTTTTTGTTTTGCTTAGTTTATTTTCTGCTTTGTTTGCTTGTTTCTTTATCAAAAACACACAAAAAATAGTTATACTAGTTTGCTTTCTTTATTAAAAACACAAAAAATGACTACTCGCGAAAACACTAAGTTGTGTGACTTCACTAGCACCAACAACAATGATTTCATGTGCACACCTACTGCTCCACCTGTTCATGGGGCTACTTTTTCTGAAATTAAACCTGCTTTACTCAATCTTGTTATGAGAGAAAAAATTTATGGTATTGGTACTGAAGATTCCGTTGCTCATCTTAATAACTTTGTTGAACTTTGTGAGATGCAAAAGCATAGGGATATAGATGGGGATATTATTAAGCTTAAATTGTTTCCTTTCTCTTTGAGAGGAAAAGCCAAAGAATGGTTGCAATCCCTAACTAGAAATAGTATTGATTCTTAGACTAAATGCAAAGATGCTTTCATTGGAAAATACTATCCTCCTGCTAAGATTATATCTATGAGAAGTGAAATAATGAAATTTAAACAATCTTATAATGAACATGTTGCTCAAGCTTGGGAAAGAATGAAATCTTTGGTAAAGAATTGTCCCACTCATGGACTGACTGGTTGGATGATTATCCAAACCTTTTATGCAGGATTGAATTATTCTTCAAGAAATCTACTGGATTCTACTGCTGGAGGAACCTTTATGACCATCACTTTGGGTGCTGCAAAAAAACTTCTGGATAATATGATGGTTAACTATTCTGGTTAACTATTCTGAATGGCACACTGAGAGAGCTCCACAAGGTAAGAAGGTAAATTTTGTTGAAGAGACCTCTTCCTTGAGTGATAAAATTGATACTATTATGTTTATGCTTGTTAATGGGAAAGCTCATATTGATCCAAATCATGTTCCCTTAGCCTCTTTGGTTGCTCAAGAAAAGCAAGTTGATGTGAACTTTATAAGAAATAATAATTTTAGCAACAATGCCTACAAGAATAATTTTGGTAACAACAATTATATGCCCTATCCTCCCAATATTGGTAATGCTTATGGAAATTGTTACAACAATAATAGGAGTGCACCCTCTGAACTTGAAGCTATGCTTAAAGATTTTATTAGTAAACAAACTGCTTTCAATAAAACTATTGAGGAAAAACTCTCTAATGCTGAAAGAAATATAGCATCATTGGCTGAAGCACAATCTTCTTTTAATAAAATGGCTGCTAAACCTGAAACTATTAAGAAACCCTTTGCTACTACTAATGCCATACAAGTTAGAATTTATGAAAATGTTAGACTATTAGCTGAATTGCATGCTAAGTGGGAAAGAGAAGATGAAATTGCTAGAAATATTAGTGTTTCTACTATCACTACCACTAATGTTGAAGCTAGTAAGCCCAATGGAACCTTCTCTAATAAAAATGCTGAAATTCTTTAAAACATGGGAAACAATATCTCTACTACTTTAGATGATAAATACGATATTGATCTTGATGGTTGCAACATCTCTGAAGTAATTAAGTTCCCACAAAAGCTTGCTAAAAGTCCTAATGCTAGTGATATGAACATGGCCTTTACAAAACACATTACTGATGCTCTCATAAAAATCAAAGAAGAAAATATGAAACATAAAGCTTCTATTCCTATGAAACTAGAAGATGGTTGGGAACCCATCATTAATATGAAAGTGAGTGATTTTGATTTCAAAGCTTTATGTGATCTTGATAGTAGTGTTTCTATTATGCCTAGAAGGATTTATGATATGCTTGATTTGCCACCATTGGAATATTGTTATTTAAATGTCCCACTTGATGATAATGCTAAAAATAAACTCATGGGGAGTATTAATGATGTTCTTATTATGGTTAACAATGCCTATGTCCCCATTGATTTCTATGTTTTGGATGTTGAATGCAATGCTTCTTGTCCTATTACTTTGGGAAGACCTTTTCTTAGAACTGTTGGTGCCATTATTGATATGAAAGAAGGCACCATTAAATATCAACTCCCACTCAAGAAAGGTATAGAACACTTCCCCAAGAAGAAAGAGAAGATCCCTTTTGCTTCTCCTATGAAAACAAAATTTGCTCTTAATGCTTCTTCATTTGAAAACACTAGATTCTTTTCTTGCTTCTTATGCCTAACTTAAAGGCGTTAAAGAAAAGAACTTATTGGGAGATAACCCAAAAAATTTAGATGAGTCTTGGAAGTTATTACCTCTTTAATAACTGCTCCTTATCCTTTTTATTTGCTTTTTGTGCCAAGAGTAACCTCTAATAAGAGAGAAGTAATGCTTGGGAAAGTTGCTGTCCAGAAACGGATTTTTGTGCTTCGCTGTAAAAATTCGTGTAAAATATCTATACGTTAGTTTGAGCTGTGACTTTTTGTCATCCTGACCCAGGTTGTTATCTAACTTTTGTTAGTTCAACACTTTTCGATTTGAGCAACAGAAGGTCTTCTAAAAAATTGGTTTTTACCAGCTGGTCTGTTTTGACAGATTTCTACCATTATTTGCATTTGCTTCTTGTTGATTTCTTTTTGGGTTCTTTTTGGGGAATTGAGCACTTTGAGGGAGGTGCTACAGTAGCTTTTGTTTTAATGGAAGTTTTATTGGTGTTGGAACTGAACCCAAATACTTATTATCTTGAGTGCACTAATGTTGCTAATAAAGATTGTGTGAAGTTTTGTATGAAGGAAAAATTTCAGGTGTATGGAAAGAATGATGTAATGAGATGAAGAATGGACTAAAGCTCAAGCTTGGGGATGCCATGCGCGTCACCCCAAGAAATATCCAAGGAGTACAAGCGTCAAAGCTTGGGGATGCCCAAGGCATCCCCTTCTTCATCAATAAAAATCTCAGGTTTCTTCCAAACACTTCATTTTTATTGTTTCATGCACAGTTGTGTTGTTCTTGGAGCGTCTTCGTTTTTGTTTTTGGTTTTCGTTCGCTTCGTTTGCTTGGTTTTCTTAGTTTGCTTGAATAAATTGGTTGGACCCCCTCATTCATACATTAGTTTGCAAATAAGTTTGGTTTGGATTGGAAAAGAGTAGGAAAAGCGCATGCTTAAGTGGTAAAAGGAACTTGTTTTTGACTGTGGCCTATGCTTTGTCATGTCATGCTTGATATTGTTTGGCTTTATGCTTAGTGATTTTTTTCTGTAGCATGGTATGTTATAAACAATTGAGATTGCTTAATATGCCTTGAAAGAATCATGCGTTTTTTGCTAATTAAAGCATAGTATTGTGGTATTCTCCTTTGATGCTTTATTTGGGTTGACTTGACGCATGCTCACACCATGTTATGACTATCCCAAGTCACCATAGACTCTATGATCCTTTAGTTTTCGACTTTTAATATCACTTTATGCTCTAATTAATGATGTTTTGTCACTTTGCATGATTATGGCCATTATTGCTCTCTTAGTTGGTCGCTCCCAGTCTTTCGCTAGCCTCCATAACCAAGTATGAGTTCCACTCATGCATCCAACTCCAAATAAAACCAAGTTATTCCAAAGAGTCGACCATACCTACCTATTAGCTTATGCTATTCCAAGTATATTCATGTTTTATCTACCTTCCGAATTAAACTTGTTATGAGAAAACTAGTTATTAAAGCTCTCATGAACTTGATGGCACACTTTACTTTTCTTGCCCTTAATAAACTTGAACCATTGTGTCGTCTATGTTGTATATGCTTGCACTTAGATGTTGGGGATTAGCAGAACCATGCTATCACGGGAAACGCTTTCAATATTGCACTTGTACATTGTACCTAGTTGATATCATGCTCTTTTGTCTATGGATGTCGTCGGTTTGAAATGAAAGGGGAGCTTGTAAGTCCATGGAGTTATGTATGTGTGTTAGAGAAACGCATGGGCCACTGGTCTAATCCATGCCTAATCATGGAGGAAACCTACAGCGTAACCATAATGATCAATCTATGAAGCATTCTTCTAATAAAAAAAGAGATTGAGATTGAGAAAAAAAGAGAAAAAGAAAGAAAAAAAGATATGAGAAAAGATGAAAGAGAGAAAAAAAGCACCATTTTCCCATGGTAAATAAGAAGATTGCTGAGATGCTCATTGTCTGCTTGCCTTGTCATTTTGATATGGGGATTCTTCTGTATCATCGGGCAAGGGGTATCCCTTTGGCAGTTCTCTATGATAAACATGTACTTACTATGACAAGAACTTACCGGTGACTAAACTTGAGTAGCATGAGGAGCGACCCTTGTATTCAAGGGACATGAGATTTCCAACTTATACTTTGTCAAGCATATACTCCGATGGATATTGAGATGCTATTTCAGATTGATTATTGATTCTATCATGTCTTTGTTATTTGTGATCTTGCATGCTCTCCGTTGTTAGTAGATATCTTGGCCGAGTAGATGCTAGCAACTCCAAGAGGGAGTATTTATGCTCGATAGTGGGTTCATGCCTCTAGTAATCTGGGGAAGTGACAGAAATCTCTAAGGTACTAGATGTGCTATTGCTACTAGGGAGAAAACATAAATCCTTTGTTCATAGAACAATCGTATTGTTTACTTTACATGCAATGCGTAATGGAATTATCTATTGCTTGCAACTTAATACTGGAGGGGGTTCAGATGATAACCTGAAGGTGGATTATTAGTCAAAGATGCAGTTGGATTACGGTCTATGTATAATGTTGTAATGCCCAATCGAATCTCAAAGGAGTCAAGATGATTAGTATATGCATGTATGCTTTCTCGATGTTTGTCAATTGCCCCGCTATAATTTGTTCACCCAACATGTTATCTATCTTAAGAAGAATCACCACTAGTGAACTATGGACCCCGTTCCTTTCTTTTACAATCAATCTACAACTGTTTACTGTTTTCTATTTACTTTCTACAAGCTATTACTTTCTTCCACAGAATACGTTTAATTCTTTGTTTTTCAGCAAAACAGGTGATATTGACAACCTCACTATAAGTTGGGGACACAGTTATGTGATTGTGTTGTGCAGGATTCCAAGTTGGCAACAACACCTTGGAGTTGTTTCCTTGCTCCTACTGGTTCGATAACCTTGGTTTCATAACTGAGGGAAAACTTGCTGCTGTGCTCATCATACCTTCCTCTTGGGGTTCCCCAATGAGCTCTACATTTTGAGCCATCAGGGGGTCCGGATATTTTCTGGAATCTCCAATCTAGGCAGAATCTCTGATCTGTGAGCTAGAATCTCCGGTCTAGGGACCGAATCTCTGGTCTAGAGGTTCCAGGACATGTAGAACTTGATCGAGACGTGATTTTGGCGGAAAAACTTGAACCAAAACACCAAATTGGTTGGGGAAAACAAGGAATTAAGCCATGGGAACGTAGGGGAAGATATATCAACAACTTTAGCAAGTAATCCATGGATCAAAACCTAACAAAACGCACTCAAATCATAGATCGATCCAAAACATGAATTGGGGCTATTTTTGGTGGAATTTTCAATTTATGGGAAAAAACCAAATCGATGAGAAATTTGTGGCAACCAAAATCTGCTGATACCAGATGATAAGGGATAACCTCAAGGGTGGCTCGATCTTCACTGTCATGGTCAAATCGATGGGAAAGCGAGGTAAAAGGGAGAAGGTAGCAAAAGCGAACACACACCTTGCGAAGAACACGATGAACACACGTAAAACTCACACGATGCAAGGCCAATTGCTCCTGCTCGCGGCCACCGGTCCGATAGAATCCTCGCAAGGAAATATCAGCCAATGTGCTCCCTCGATCCCAAGCGGAGAAGGAAGAACACCTTGGAGAGGGTCTTTACAACTATGCTCACACACTCACAAACGTAGGCCTTGTATAATGAGGGAGGCATGATGCAAACTCCAACGAGGTTGGTGACCATAGTCGCTCCCCTTTTGGTAAAGGGGATGAGGCAAAACTAGAGATTCCACAAAGGGGGTTGTCTTTAGTCTATCATATATGCCTAAGGGATACATGGGGGGTGGGGGTTCTATTTATAGGCCAGACACAAGTTCAGGGGTAGTTTGGGCATAAAACTAGGGTTTGGGGCGGAATAAGGGGTACATGGGACAAGGGCCCAACTGGCGGTGCGTAGGCCTATTCCGTCAGGCTAGAGACTCTGGTGTGCGTGGTCTGGAGACTCTGATCAGACCGGAGATTCCGGTATGTCTCCGTTTCGTCTCCGTAGTGGGGTTCAGACTTTCCTAGGCCTCGGTTCGGAGGTTGGTCTGGAGGCCAGCGGGAGATTCCGGGGTGTTGGTCTAGAGACTCCGGTCTGCCGGTCCGAAGACTCCTGTGTGTCAGCTTCAGCTTCTTCCGTATCCTCTTCCAAGCCTCTGTCTTGTCGGGCTTAGTGCTCCAGGCTTCCTCCCATGCCTCTGTACTTGTTGGTATGATCCTATCATGAATATGTGACGGAGTATGAAGTAGTATACCATTCAATGGGTTAGGAAGTGGGCTCGCATAGAGGAACAGATTCACCTTTGGAGTCCATAACGACTTGGCGTAAGTTGGAGAACTTGATGTGGTAATGACTGTAGGATGGGCTACATCAAGGCCGGCCAACAGAGCTCCGCCACCGAGTCCCTTCCTCCGGTGAGGAGGAAGAAATGGGCGCCAGGCCATCGGTTATCTTCTGTAGGTATGCAACGACGGTGGAACACACACGCACAACCTTGACATACAGGTTCCTCTCGCTTTCTCGCTTCAGCGGCCGACCTCTACCTCCTTGATGACCCACAAGTATAGGGGGTGTATCGCAGTATTTTCAATAAGTAAGAGTGTCGAACCCAACGAGGAGCAGAAGGTGTTGGCTAGTGGTATTGACATGGGTATACCCTACAGGTACTCGAGCTTGGTATATACAGCCTGAATACATAGAGGCCCACGGTCTCGCCAAGGCCCAAATGAGGAACTCGAGTAACCGACGGACTCTCGATTGCTTGAAGAACAAGAAGAAGCTGAAGGTAGAAAGTTCAAAGGGGAAAACCCTAACTTGTAACCGACTCGACCTGCTACCCAAGACCTGGCCTATCTATATACAGGATAGGAGGGGGCGGCGAGGAGGACACATGCAACCGTAGTTTCCACAACCCTCGCCAGATTGCATCTGTGCACCATTGTAATTCTCGATTCCTTCATTAATTCCACGAGCAGACAAGCAGGAGTAGGGACCTCAACGAGGCCTAAACCTGGGTAAATCTTCGAGTCTCCTGTGTGCTTGTTTGCTAGCCGATAGATGTCTCTAGCGCTCCCTCCTTCTCCGAAACCCAAGTCCATAACAATGGGCATTGATGAGTTAAACCCTCGTCAATTGGCGTTGTCTATGGGAATTGGGAGTGCTGATTTTGCGGCTTCTTCGGCCCCATCATCCGCGATCTACAACTCCGCAACAGCAGAGATTCGCCAGCTCTTCGGCGCGTTCGACTTCACCGTCCACTCGCCGGCCACTCACCCGGCTTTCGAGTCCGTGGGCGACGGTAAGCTTGGCGATCGGGAGCTTCCGCTTCCAAGTTGGTCAGATGGGCACGCTTCGCATGCCTGACCAGCCGATGGTACCATCGATTGCTCCAGCGTCGTGGTTCCCTCCACCAATCTTCACCCTTAGCAAGCTCAATGCTTCGACAACAGTCGAGAATACGGTCAGTGACAGCAGTCGCGAATCCAATCTGAGCGATCTGGCAACCGAAGATGGAGCCTACGGTTCCAGATCTGAAAGTTGCGGGAGCAGTAGCTTCCCCAACCACTTCATGTGCACCGTCATCAACGCGGGCGACACCTCCGCCAAGCGTGACAACACGGGCAACCATGGCAACGAAACCGACCCGCCTAACGGTGGCAACGGTGGCAACGGCGGCAACGGCACCCCCGTTAGCAACAGAGGAGCAATCGAACCTCCAACTACAATAAACGAGCAAACCGGCGAACGCGTCGTGATCAGGCTCTACGAACAAGAGTGGGCTCGCTGCCACGATGCCTTACGAGACAACCCTCTACCCTTCGGATCTCCGCGAGAACTGCTAATGGGCTACCATTGGCTCCTGAAGGAGGAATTCAAGCGCCAAGTACAAACAATCGCGCAACTCGAGGCGCGCAAAAAGGCGGCAGATGAGTAGATCCTTCGTCGTGCTGGGCTCTCCTCCCACGGAGGATCCTCCTCAAAGGGCAACGAGTACATCGTAAACAAGAGGCGATCCCGGATGGCCCATCTCACCGAGCAAGAACACATAGAAGTTGCAAAGGTCCTCGACTTCAGCTCTATGACAGTCGATACACGGGGCAATGTGGTCTCCAAGACGCCGCAGGATGTGGTGACAGCAGCCACCATGTACCACCTCAACAACCAGCTGCCAGTTGGAGACCCCTGAGCCGCCATGCACCAATCTACGATCACGGGCTTGGGACTAATCGAGGCCGCCCTCGACAAGGACCAGCACAGGAGCCGAAAAAAGGAAAAGCGTACTCCTCGCCCTCATCCAGCGATGACAGTCATGACCTGTCTCGACGTCGCCGCTCACGGAGACATGACCACGACTATGATGCGCGTGATGACCTCACACAGCGCAAGATCGACAAATCAAGTGCGCGACGTGCTCGGTCGACTAACTTAGAAGACCAAGATGTGGAGCTCTGTGGCGCCAGATGCTTCAGCAGGGCCATTAGGCAAAAGCGAATGCCCAAGGGGTTTAAACTCCCGTGGGAGAACCCGAAGTTTGACGGCCTACAGGACCCAAAGATCTGGCTGGAGGACCACATGTCCTCCGTCAGGCTCCACGGCGGAAGTCGAAGCACGACCATGCAATGCTTACAGCTACAGCTGCAAGGCGCCGCCCGAGCATGGCTCAACAACCTCCCACATGGATCCATTCGCAGTTGGCAAGAGCTGGTTTACAGCTTTGTGCGCAACTTCAAGGGCACGTACAAACGGCCCGCATCAATCGAAGAGCTGAGATGCTGCTAGCAAAGATCGGGCGAATCGCTACACTCCTACATCCAAAGGTGGTCCATCATCAAGAACTCCGCAGATAACATCTCGGAGGACCGCGCGATTGACGCATTCAATGGGGGCATGCATCGCATAGAACTCAGGGAGGAGCTGGGCCGCTCAAAGCCCAAAACCATCGACCACCTGATGGAAATCGCGAATCGCTGGGCAGATGGAGAAGATTCGGTGAAAAATCGCGCTCACTCCGACGACAACGTAGAACTCGAGCGCAGACGCGACCGCCAAAGCAAATTCCGCATGCGCATCTACGATGACCGAGACGACATCCACATGGTCGCAGCCGGCTACGCTGACAGACGCAACGACAACCGCAACAGCGGCTACAGCGACTCCAAAAAAACCACGCAAGTGTGGCAGCGCCGCAATCGTGATGAGGCACCCGCAACATCCATTGAAGACAAACTGTCCGGGCCATGCACTGTGCACTTCTACATCGACAAGCATGATAGAAAGAAGAAGTCCAGCCACCTCCTCAAGGACTGTCACGAGTTCCTCAAACTACATGAGGGATTGGTTCAGATGAATCGCAACACAGTCGAAAGGGGCTACGGAGCCGCTCTAGGCGCCATGGCACATGGCGCTCCGCCACCACCACCTAGACTACCCCCAAATGCAGCTGCGCCGGACCAACACCAGGGAGGCGAACCATACCCACGGGCCATGGGTACCATGATGATCCAAAAGGGACGCCCCTCGAATAGGATGTAGAAGGCCATCACTCGCCAAGTCAACTTGGCCACAAACTCACCACCATCTACCACTGAGTACCTTAGCGGCAGCGAGTCTTGCATCACCTTTGACAAGCGAGACCATCTGCCCCAAGTACCTCGTCCGGGCCATTGTCCCCTCGTACTTGAGGCGCAAATTGGAGGTTTCGACATGAGCCGCGTCTTCATGGACGGCGGAAACGGCATCAACCTTATATGCGCGAGTACCTTGCGATCCATTAGGATCCCTCTAACTTGCTTAGAAGCCTCGGACACAACATTCCACGGCATCGTCCAAGGCAAGGGTGTGTATCTGCTTGGCAAAATCAACCTCGACGTCATCTTCGACACACCGAAAAACTTTCGGCGCGAGCGCATAGACTTTGAGGTCGTCGACTGGCCCTCGCAGTACCACTGCATCCTCGGACGTGTCGTGTTCGCTAGGTTCATGGCGGTGCCACACTACGCCTACCTGCAGATGAAAATGCTAGGTCCTAATGGTGCCATCACAGTCAACGGGAGCTTAGAGAGATCCAATATTGCGACAGGGAATTCAACAGAATTTCCCAATCTCTTGGCATGCAGGAAGAACTCGCGAGACTAAAGGGGTCGACAGACAATAGTCTGCCTCCCCTGAGCTGGCCAAGTTCACCCAATCTATCTTTCAAATCATCGGTGCACACAAAGAAAGTTCAGGTCCACCCATCGGATCCCGCCAAGACGGCCCTCATCGCCAACAACTTGAGTCCCGCATAGGAACTCGCGCTCGTCGAATTCCTCCGTGAGCACTACGAAATTTTCGCCTGGTGTCCAGCGGAATGCCAGGAGTTCCAAGGGAATTCACCGAGCACGCACTCAACGTCAACCCAGACGCAAGGCCAGTCAAACAAACAATTCGGCGATTATCTGAACCAAGGGAAAAGGCAGTCGGAATGGAGATCAACAAACTCCTTGACGCCAAATTTATACGCAAGATCAAGGAAAGAACTTGGCTCGCCAACACGGTGCTGGTACCAAAAAAGGACATGGATATCCTGAGGATGAGCATTGACTTCACCTCTTTGAATAAGCACTGCCCAAAGGATCACTTCCCGCTACTGCGAATCGACCAGATAATCGACTCCACCGCGGGATGCGAACGCCTTTGCTTCCTCGACGCCTACTCATGCTATAACCAGATCTGAATGAAGGAGGAAGATCAAGAAAAAACAATGTTTACAATGCCTTTTGGTGTGTTCTGCTACAACACAATGCCCTTCTGGCTAAAGAACGCATGAGCCACCTACCAGCGGTGCATGCAGGCTTGCCTCAAGAACCAACTCGGTCGCAACATTCAAGTCTATGTCGACGACATAGTAATCAAGACCAAAGAGGAAGCCTCATTAATCGACGATTTGCACGAAACCTTCGCCAACCTCGATCGCTACCGGATCAAGCTCAATCCGGACAAGTGCGTCTTTGGCGTACCATCTGGGCAACTACTCGGGTACCTTATCTCCGCGAGAGGGATCGAGGCAAACCCGAAGAAAATAAAAGCCATACTAGCCATGGAGAAGCCGAAAAACATAAGGGGCATCCAGTAGCTGGCTGGGCGAATCGTGGCCCTCAGTCGATTTATCATTCGGATGGGTGAAAAGGCACTGCCCTTCTACCAACTCCTCCCTAAAGCTGACAAGTTCGAGTGGAACAATGAGGCGCAGGAAGCATTTGAAGACCTCAAGCGCCTGCTATCCGCCTTGCCAGTACTGGTGACCCCACGCGAAAGGGAACCATTGTTGTTGTACATCTCCGCCACCAACCAGGTGGTCAACACAGTGCTCGTAGTCGAACGGGCCGAGGAAAACAAGGTCCACGGAGTACAACGCCCAATCTACTACCTCATCGAGGTACTCACGCCAACAAAACAGCGGTACCCGCACTACCAGAAGCTGGCGTACGACGTCTTCATGACCATCCGGCGACTGCGCCACTACTTCCAAGAACACCCAATCATGGTAGTCAACGACGCCCCGCTTGGACATATCTTCAACAACCCCGACACCATTGGGCGATTCACGCTTTGAGGAATCGAATTGTCTCCACGAGACATCACATACGAAAAGTGCGACGCAATCAAGTCGCAAGTTCTCCCTAACTTCTGTTGGGAGGATACCCCCGGGTAGGGTCACGCCGGGGTATAATGGCCCAGTTAGCCGAGGTACGGAAAGGTCAAAGCAAGTGTTGGCCGAGTCACCTCAAGGCACGCCGACTTACGGAGTAACCCGGACCGGTGGATGTCTACCTAACTGAGTCCCGGCTGACTTATGTCGTATGCTGGCAGGATTTATCTAACTTATATGTAGGTACCAATGTGGCCGGATTAACCAGGCATGATCCGGGTTATATCAGGCTTGCAAGAGAATGAAGGTATCTCGCTGGTCAAAAGGAGGTCACTGTACGCTGGAGCGTGAGCGAAGTGGACAGAGGCTAGGACCACCGAGGCGTGGCCGACAAGGGTGACGCTGCCTGTGTCGGATGATGCTGGCGCCGTAGAGGCTCACGTAGCCTCTGCATGGCTTACACTGGGGAAAAGTGACCCGGTCGGTTTGCTATTTTGGGAAGAGGCATATTCCCTGGAATATGCCTCCACGTATGCCCTAGTTGGAGACCTAGCCACCCCTATATAAGGAGGGCTAGGGCATCTGTAGAGGGGGTTGGGGTTTACTTGGTTGATCTCTAGTTGGTTCCTGAGAGCAAGATAGTGGTGAGAGTAAGAGAGGTTCCTTCTTCCTCCTCTCCCCAATACAGCTCGAGGAGCACTTGTAAACCTTGGAAACCGATTGAATACAAAGCCTCTGTGTGTGGAATCACCACACTATCCCTCCCTGGATTCCTCTAGTGCAAATTGTCCCCACCTTTAGCCTATCCATGGCATCTGCCGTGACACCACCACGACTGTTGGCTCCCACCGTGGGGCTAGCGGCGCTAGCAGGAGTACAGATTCGGACGGGAAACCTCGTCGGCACCGGCGAACGCATCGTCTCCGGGCTTGTTCAATGCTTTGGAGCGCTGGACTTCGTCAGCGACAATGCTGGCTGCTTTAGCAAGCGACCTCTCCCGCGCAACGGCCTCTTCGTCAAGCTTGGCGCGCAGAAGATCTACGTCACTGTCGTTGTGTCGTGCGTTCACCCACGGCACGTCGTCGAGGGAGGCGAGCCACCGCTTAGCGCGACACATGGGGCGCGTATCACTCGCTCCCCTGACCGCACTGAGGTGATGATGACTGCGCCTGACGCTGGCGCGAGCAAGGATCCGGCACCAGATCCGGAGGTAACACCAAAGGCACAAGGAAAAGTAGAGGTCCCTCACTAGAGAGGCCAGAAAATGTGCTGCAGCAGGCGATAGATAGCCTAGAGAGCCCTATAGCACCTGCAGTAGATCCGGCTCGGGCACAGGCCGAGTTAGAGGACACTAGGCAGAAAATACTAGAGGGTGCGAAAAAGATAGAAGCGGCTCAGTAGTCGTTGAACATGACACTGCGTGAGTACGCGAAGGCAAATAAGGTAGATGCTGTAAAAGTGAAGGGGAGAAACCTCATTAGTGAAATGAACAAAGAGGATGATACTAGAGTTGAGGAATCAGAGAACATTCTGTCAGTGGGGCTGCCAAAGTATAGTACCCCGGCAAAGAACCTCGGAGCAGCAGATGCAGCTGCGTCCGAGTTAGAGGGTTTGACGGGTGAAGCCCGACAAAGACAGCAAGATAGGGTCAATGAGTTGGTTCGGATCGCAAACAAACAAAATGAAGAATTGCTCAGGGCTAATCCGGCAAGGGCTAGGGCTTCCAAGGTCGTTCATTCAGCAATAGGTAACCCGGAGAAATCTGCTGGAGCAGTGTCGTCACCTCATGGTGGCCCAAGAAGAGAGGAAGTGGTAACCTCGGCGAGGAGAAACAAACAGATAGTCCCGTATGACTAGGCAAGGGCAGGGAAAGGAAAAGCAGTACAGGGAAATGAAGACCGACGAAGTGTGAGCAGAGGTGAAGCTGCCCGAGGTAACCGCGACCAAGGCAATGCCGGTCAGGGGAACATTGTGAATGGCAATGCCGGACAGCGCAACTCGGCGGGTGCAGGGCAACCGCAGCAGCGGAATATACCACGGCAAGAGCGAAGTGCCGGCCAAGGTATGCAACAGAGAGCGGATCCACAAGAGCAAGATAGATACAATGATGGTGATTCGGAAATGGTGAACGCAGGATACCCTAGGCCGGACTATCACGTGACAGGGTCAAGATTGGGAAGCAGGAACTTGATGCCTGATGACGCTAGATTAAAAATGGACCGACTTTATAGGTCGGACCAAATTGAATGTCAAGGTCCTCCGGGTCCGACGTGTTTTGGGCCCCGGATCATGAAGGAACCTCCGGTACCTAACTTCCAGTTACCCAGAGTGACAAAAACATATGACAGTAGCACCAAGCTAGAGGATTGGTTGATCAACTACGCGACAACGGTGAAAATTGCTACAGGAAACTTGAGATGGGCTGTGAGATATGTACCTCAGATGCTGGAGGGGCCAGCGAGGGTATGGCTAAACAATTTACCACCTGGAAGTATCAACAGTTGGATTGATTTTGAGGAAATGTTTGTTTGTAACTTCTCGAGCACGTATCAGAGGCCGAATAGGCCACAGACCCTAGCAATGTGCAAGCAGAGACCAAATGATACAGACCGGGAGTTCTTAACCCGTTGGTGCAATGTGCGAAACTCATGTGAGGGCGTGATTGAGTCACATGCCATAGCTTGGTTTGCGCAAGGATGTAGATATGCAAGCATGTTGTGGCAAAGGTTACAAAGGGATATGCCAACTACACTGGCAGAGATGGAGCCGACTCAACCTAGGCTTGTGTCGAACGAGTCAAATGAGGAGTACTACCAGCGAGATGGAGCCGGATCATCCCGGCGGAATGATTACCGGGGTAAGAGAAGAGATGATAGGCAGGAATACAGGTACAGTTCGCAACAAGTGGCAAGAAAATAAGGACCGTCCGAGGTATACCTACGAGGCTATGCTGGATCATCCATGTAAATTTCACACGCCAAATCCGAGTAACCCGGAGGGTCACACGACTCAGCAATGTGAGTGGATGAGGAAGATAGAACAAAGTGGTTCGGGGAATGCTCAGGCACCTCGGAACGATCAACCTCGGCAGGAGTTACCCCGGTAGCAATTGCTCTCCGGAGCGAACATGCAACAGTTAATGTTGCCACCCCTTCCGCCGAGGTATGAAAACCATGAGAGAAGGGATGCAGTGCATCAGGTGGAAAATCAGCGCCAGCCAGGTCAAGGATATCCTGGCAATGAGGGGAGAAATGAATACAGAGAGCATCACCAGAGTTATTGTGTGTTTACTATAGAGGAAACAGATAGAAAGAGTTTTGCAGAGCCGACATATGGAAGTGAATGCAGTAATGCTCGCAGTGACGAGGTATATGCCTTGGTCGGATTAGGAAATCACCTGGAATATCAAGGATCACCCCAAGCTTATGCCAAGCCCTGGTTCATATGCGTTAGTGCTGGACCCAACGCTCATAGGGCCAAATATCAATGTGAGATTTTCTAAGGTGCTGATAGACAATGGCAGCAGCATCAATATTATGTACGTGGATACAATGCGCAAGTTGGGTATCTCGGAGAACATGCTCCAGGCCACAAGAACAACTTTCCATGGCATTGTGCCAGGCATTTCCTGTGAACCCATTGGCAAGGTCCGGGTAGACGTGCTATTCGGCACAAGAGATAACTGCCGAACTGAGAACTTGGAGTTTGAGGTTGTGAATTTAGAAAGTGCGTATCACGCGTTACTCGGCAGACCTGCCCTGAACAAATTCATGGCAAGTTGTCACATCAGTTACCTGAAGATGAAGTGGCCCGGGCCAAATGGAGTAATCACTATAGCGGGAGATTTCCGACGTTCCATTGAGTGTGCGTCGGCCGGGTCTAACCTGGCCGAGTCACTCGTGATCGCACAGGAGAAAAGAAAGATCCAGGAGGTGGTGGCATTGTCTCAATTCGCTCAACAGTATATGCCGGCACTGAGTAACCCGCATGGAAGTGTTTCGTTTCAAGCAACAAAACATACGAAGAAAGTGCATGTTGATGATTTGTTCCCAGAGCGTACAGTAACAATTGGTGCCGGGTTAAATGACAAATAGGAAAGCGATCTTGTCAACTTCCTCCATGAGAATCGGGATATCTTTCATTGGTCCACACATGACTTGCAAGGTATTCCAAGGGAGTTGGCCAAGCACTCTTTGAATGTGAGACCCGGAGCAAAGCCGGTGATGCAACCTCTCCGCCGCTTCGCCGAAGATAGGAGAAAAGTCATTGGAGATGAGATAGCTCAGCTCCTCGCAGCCGGGTTTATCATGGAAGTGCTTTACCCGGATTGGCTATCTAATCCAGTGCTGTGAGAAAAGAAGAAAGATGATCCGAATGTGGCAGTGGTTTGGCGTATGAGCGTCGATTACACGAACCTGAATAAGGCGTGTCCAAAAGACCCATTCCCACTACCAAGGATAGATCAAGTCATAGATTCTACTGCTGGGTGTGAGTTGTTATCATTCATAGATGTATATTCTGGTTTCCACCAGATACCTCCGAATCCGAATGATCAAATAAAGACTATGGTTATCACCCCGTATGGGGCTTATTGCTATCGCACCATACCTTTTGGTTCACGTAATGCAGGGGCAACGTACCAAAGATGTATGCAAAAATGTTTACATGACCAAATCAGCCGAAATGTGCAAGTGTATGTGGATGATGTGGTTATAAAAACCAAGGAAAGCAAAACGCTCCTTGATGATATCAGGCAAACATTCGCGAACCTGAGAAGATTCCGAATGAAGCTTAACCCGGAAAAATGTACCTTCGGTGTCCCGGTTGGAAAATTACTCAGATTTCTTGTATCCAGCCGAGGTATCAAAGTTAACCCAACTAAAATCCGAGCCATAGAACGAATGGAGCTGCCAAAGTGTCTTAACGTTGTCCAGAAGTGCACTGGTTGCCTGGCATCTTTAAGTCGGTTTGTATGTCGGATTGGGAGAAAAGGCATTGCCTCTCTATCAACTAATGAAAAAATCTGACAAATTCGTATGGACGCCGCAGGAAAATGAGGCTTTCATTCAGCTGAAGAAAATGTTAGCCACTTCACCAGTATTAGCCTCCCCACTATCAAAAGAGCCAATATTGCTCTATGTAGCCACAACCAAACGATTTGTAAGTGCAGTGGTAGTGGTAGAGCGCGATGAAGAGGGTAAGTCGGTGCAGAGGCCAGTCTATTACCTGAGCGAGGTATTATCAGCATCAAAGCAGAACTATCCTCACTATTAGAAAATGGCATTGTATATATGGCAGCAAAGAAGCTGAAACACTATTTTGAAGAACACCCCATTAAAGTGATATGTGAAGCTCCCATATCTAAGATAATGAGCAACAAGGATGCATGCGGCCGAATGGCAAAACGGGCAATTGAGCTAGCCCCTTATGCTCTGCAATATGACAGGAGAGATGCGATCAAGTCTCAGGCTGTGGCCGACTTTTTAGTGGATTGGGCCAAGATGCAATACGAACCACCGCTACCAGATCCAAACTATTGGAGAATGCATTTTGATGGATCGAAAACAAAAACCGGGTTAGGCGTCGGAGTTGTACTTACCTCGCCAAAGAACGACCAGCTGAAGTATGTGCTGCAGATCCATTTCATAGCGTCAAACAATGTCGCCGAATATGAAGCGCTTGTGCATGGGCTCAAAGTGGCAAAAGAAATTGGAATACGTCGGATCCAATGCTTTGGTGACTCGGATTTGGTAGTTCAGCAAGTCTCGAGGATATGGGATGCCTTGGATGAAAACATGGCACTGTACAGATTTCATGTGCAGAAAATATCGAGATACTTCGAGGGATGCGAGTTCCATCATGTACCCCAGCTGGAAAATGAGGCTGCCGACGTACTATCGAAACTCGGATCCACCCGACAAGCGATTCCATCGGGTTTAGCATTGGAGCACCTCAGAAAGCCATCTATCAGGCCACCCCCAGAATCCGAGTCAATCTATATCCCGGAAAATCCGGAGTCGGAAGCTGTGCCCATGAACATTGATGTGGGAAGTGCCTTAGGAGACCCGGGGACTGCTTCGGCAAACCCGGGGACTGCTTCGCAGAACCCAGGGACTGTGCGGCCTGACCCGGCAGAGGTTATGCCGGTAGATCGAATGGAAGTGGACGAAGATGTGTTCCTTGTGCGAGCTATACCAGCTTGGGCTCTGCCCATATTTCAATTCTTGAAGGATGGAACTTTTCCCAATGAAGAGGTGCTTTCCAGGAAAATTCAGAGGCGTGCAAAGGCATACACAATTATCAATGCCAAACTATATAAAAGGAGTGTCACAAACATCCTCCAACGATGTGTTGACCCGGAAGAAGGGCTTGACATCCTCCGGGATATACATCAAGGGGAATGTAGGCATCACGCCTCATCTAGAGCATTAGTGGCAAAAGCTTTCCGACATGGGTTCTACTGGCCAAGTGCCTTGGAACAAGCAGAAGATCTGGTAAGAAAATGCAATGGTTGTTAGAGGTATGCAACCAAGACACATATGCCAATGTTAGAGCTCAAGACCATACCAATTACCTAGCCATTTGTTGTATGGTGTTTGGATATGTTTGGCCTGTTTAAACCAGCAAGAGGGAACATGACCCATATCTTAGTCATGGTTGACAAGTTTACCAAATGGATTGAAGTGAAGCCAATAAGAAAATGTGATGGAGCTACGGCCGTGACATTCCTCAAAGATATCATCTTGAGATACGGCTATCCTCACAGTATCATAAGAGATAATGGCACAAATTTTGCTGAAGGAGTATTTGCACGATTATGCCGAGATAAAGAAGATCCGGATGGACGTTGCCTCGGTAGCCCACCCCGCATCGAACGGACAAGTGGAGAGATCCAACGGATTAGTATTATCCGGGATAAAACCCCGGCTCATTGAGCCGCTGCAAAGATCAGCGGGGTGCTGGATAGAAGAACTACCAGCGGTACTATGGAGTTTAAGAACAACTCTGAATCGATCAACAGGCTATACGCCATTCTTTCTAGTATATGGGGCAGAAGCTGTATTACTAGCCGACATAGAGCATGATTCGCCTAGGGTCACCCAATACACAGAAGCCGAAGTACGAGAAGCCCGGCAAAATGATGTTGATCTGCTGGAAGAAGCGAGAGAATTGGCACTGTACAGATCCGACATATATCAGCACAACGCTATCATAGCCGGAAAGTAAACCCCCGAGTCTTCCGGGAAGGTGATCTGGTACTCCGGTTGGTACAACGTACTGTTGGCATGCATAAGTTATCCCCCATGGGAAGGGCCATTCACTGTGAGCAAAGCATTGCACAATGACTCGTATTATCTCATCGATGCAAAACCACAGGAGAAGAACAAGGCGGATGTCGTCGGATTGAGGACAAGTATGCCATGAGGGGGTCCTCGAGGCGTGCGGAAGAGAGGGGTGTGAGACGTACGGTGTTCCGGGATGGTGAGCACACAATTTAACCCAGGTTCGAATCCGCCGGCTTTGGACGGATCCTACTCCTGCTAGCAATCCAGTAATACGACAGAGCCGGAATATGGGTTACAAGGGTTTTGCCTGTGCGAGTTGAGATTGTAGACTATTAGGTGTGCCCTAAAGGCTCTCCCTAGGATGGCTTATATAGATATCTGGCCTAGGGTTTATAGGAGAGATCTATCCAGCTACGACTAAGAGTTGGTTACAAAGTACATCTTGAACTACAAGTAACACTATGGGCCTAAGTCGGTAAGTCTTCTAGGCCTTCCCGTAGCCGGATTGGACTCCGTCTTTTCTCCCTGACTGGGCCGCCCGTGAAGCAAAGCTCTAACCTGAAGTGGGCCACCCTGGTCAATGAGGAACTGTGAGGATACCCAGAAAGTATATCCCCAACAGCAGCCCCCGGAAGTCTCCAAGATCCAAAGTCGGATTTATCATCGTCTAGCCTGATCTTCGGCTTGCAGAATCTTGAAGGGTTCCTAAAACTTCACAACAAAAACTACGATCCGAGTCTTAAAAAGAAGTCAGACCTATCAACAGGTTATTCGGATTTTCCAGCTTGATTTCAAACTAAGCCAGAATTTGGTCTCTAACACCACCTGACACAAGTCATGGTCAAGTCACGTCATCTGACAGACATCCTGTCAGCACGACTGTTGGTGGGTCCGTGGTTCGCGGAACTGAGGCGCCGTTTTAATGCGTGCGCGGAGATCGAGGCGACGTAATCATCGCGTGGGTCCTTCCCAGTTCCTTCCACGACGCATGGCGGTTATACTGTAGCATTTGCACGAATCTTGGCGCGGTTAGGTGGATATAAGAGGTGAGGATTCTCCTCCTCCTTTCTTCACCTGTTCCTTTGCCTTTTCCTCTCCTCCAAATCTCTCTCGCGCGCACAGAGCTCCTCTGCTTTCCCCCAAAAACTCCCAGCGCAGCCCATCTTAGGTCACCTGCTCGCTGGAGAAATGGCTTCTTCATCCTCTTCCAGCTTGGCGGCAGCGGCGGTGATGGCGGCGACGGAAGCGGCGGCGGAGAAGGAAAGCTTCCGCGGAGTCTGGATCCCCTGCGTTCTTGATGATGAGAGGCTCCAAGGCGTGGAGACAGAAGGGCTCCTCCGCGCCGGCGACTGGTGGAGCGGCTTCGGGGAAACTGTCCCCAACCCGCGCGCCGGCGAGCGGGTCCACTTCGGCACCCACGTCGACAGAGGTTTTTCATTCCCTTCCTCGGAATTCTTTTCTGAGGTGATTGACCATTATAGTGTTCAACTCCACCATCTTCCTCCCAACTCTCTTCTAGAGATGAGCGCTTATGCTTCTTTGTGTGAGGGATTTCTCGGCATTAGGCCGAGTTTGACCTTATTCCGGTATTACTTTCATGTCCGGAGAAATTCTATCACTGCCGGTGTTCCTTATATCACCGGTACCATTAGTTTTCACTTAGAGGCGAGCGCGCATATCCCAAAATCTTAGCTAGTGACTCGGTCAAACAGTGGCCAGCCACATTCTTTTATCACAAGGATATTCCGGCTCCCGGCAAAGCTACTGCTTTGTTGGCTTTTGTCGACGGAGCTGCCACGGCCCAACCGTCTTGGGACGAGGCCGCTCCGGCTCTCAGTGACGATCTGATCCTCGCTAAGAGGCGGGTCGAATATCTGATCAAACACAAAGGACTAAAGGGATCCGACTTGGTCCAATGTTGGGTGTCACGCCGGATCCAGCCCCTTCAGTACCACGGAGACTGACTAATGCACTCCATCACGTCATCCAAGAAAGATCCCCTCTGCATCAGCCCTAGAGCCTACACCATGCAAGGCTATATAAGCCAGATTAAATGGCTGATAAGGGAGCGGATCGAGAGGAGGATCCCGGAGGTTTCTCTGGATATGCATACGGCGGAAAACCCCATAGTGCCGGTAAGTTTCTATCAACAAACCTTTTTATGCGTTTCAATCTTTAAGTTATACTGCAATACTGATATGTTTTCTTCTTTTCAGCTTGTTGACCTCCCCGAGTCGGAACTTGCTCCTCTCGAGGGATATCCTCCGGAGCTTTCTCAGGAGGCAGAACTGGTCCCATTGCCGGATATTGCGCTTAAGAAACGCAAAGCTCCGATAGTGGTTGTCGGCACAAAGGAGGTGCCCATCATGAAGAGGTAATCTTTCAACACAATTTCCACCTTTGTACCCTACTAGAATTTTACTTCCGAGATGTAATATTTTCAACTTTATCACATTCTCAGAGCTAAGCAGCTCATCAAGGGCAAGGGTAAGGGAACTTCTTCGAAGCCCCTGTGACAGACGAAGCTTTCCATAGCTTCTCCTGAAGTGGCTCCTTCGACTCCTGCCCCCCAACCTTCCGCAACGCCGGTGATCATTCCTTCTCCGGTTGTCGCAGAAGATCCGGCTCGCAGAAGATCCGGCTCCCTCAACGGAGCCTGTGATCCTTGAATCACAAACTGACGTCACCATGAGTGAGTCAGGTACAGATATGGGTGAACCCTCTTTGGGTAATGATCCCTCGGTAGAGATCTTCACCGAAAACCTTCTCAACAATCCGGGTCTTGCCAAGTTTGGCTTGTCCCGGAAATCTGTGAAAGAGATCCAGTGGCTGGCCAGGCAATGCCTGGAGAAAAGAAACTTATCTGCCGAAGAAGAAGCACAAGAGGCAGAGGACATCAAGTTCTCCGACCTTCTCGCACATGTGCGCCTTCACAATGAAAGGATACGGACCAGTGAGCTTCCAACAGCACTAGTGATCCCTCTGACTCTCGCCGAGAAGGTTGCTGTTGAAGTAAACGCGAGTTTGGATAAACTCACTCGCGAGCAATATGTAAGTCGGAATTCTAACTCTTGTATTTCCCTCATTTCATATCATATCCTCTAGCCCCCAAGCATGAAGTAGGATATATAATCCGGGTTTATGCTTCATTAGGATGCCAAAGAATGAAATAGTGTAGCCCCTAAGGCTCGTGCTGATATTAATAAAAATATTAGCCCGAGTCTTTAGTAGACTTCTGACTTTGGGTATTCTGACTTACAGAAAGTATGTTCCTATAACCAGGATTTGTTGAAAAATGTCTGTGACAAGCGGAGAGAGATCAAGGCGCTCCGACTTAAAAATGCTGAACTTAAGGTCTCCAAGGATGAGGCCGAAGGTAAACATTCCGAGACTCAAACCTTGTCTTTGATGTTTTCGTAGTCGAATTTTTTTTCTGAACTGTTATTCTTTTTGACTTACAGCGCTGGTAAAACAATCCTGCGCCATGATTGAAGAGGCCGAGAACCTAAAAACTTTAGTGGTGGAGAACAAGGAACTTCGCCAAGAGCTAGATAAGCTCAAAGCGGACCATGAGAAGAGCATAGCTCAAGTTATCGAGTCCTCCTCCATGGCTACTGATGAGCGTGATCGCAAGATTGCTGCTCAAGATCAGCAAATCTCGGACCTCAATAACGAGCTGTGCAGAGAGAGGGACCTTTCCGAGGTGCTCTGGGCTGAACTCCAGAGTCTTCGGGAAGAGAAGACCAAAATTGACAATGTCATTTTCGGTACGTTCCATCTGTTTGACTTTTCCACTTTCTTCGACTTCTTTCAGTGTCGGATTTTCTTAACTTGTTTTGTGTATAGGTCCTCTGAACTTGACAGACTCCTCCTCCGTCGAGCCCCGCACCCACCGGCTTACCCAAGTCGGTGACCTACTTCATGACTTCCACCAATCCCTTGAGGATATTGGCGAAGCTCTCAAGATTCCGGAGATGCATAGCATGTCAGATTTTCAGGTGCGGGACAAGGCGAAGGAAATGCCGCAGCTTGTCCAGGATTGGAATATGTCCTACGCGCAATCCGTAGCGCAGAACGCTCTCACCATGGTCATGACACACCATGGAAGCATGGAGATATGGCAAGTGACCAGAGGGTACTCTACAGTGGACGAAGATGGCCAGGAGCAGGACATCAAGGCCATTATGGACTCCTGTGCCGGATATGGGTGTCACGTGGCTGATTTGACCAGCTACGATACTCCTTTCTTGACCCGCGTGGACACTCCGCCTCTACCTCCAGAAGAAGCAGCAGAAGTTTCCGACGATGAACGCACCACCTCGGATGTGGACATCTCGGAACGATATCAAGGCGACGTATCCAGTGAGCCGGCAGCTTCTTCATTTCCTCCTGCATCATAAATTGCCAGAAACATTTGTATTATCCTAAAAAAACATGATGCGTCTGTAAATATGAAATACTACAATTTTGCTAGTGCTAAGCTTTTGATCTATTCAGCACTTTTGGCTTTAAATTTTTGTGTGCCTGAAATATTTACATAAGCACTTTGAACTTTTTTCGCCTATACTTATCATTTATCTGGCTTTCCGCCTTGTCCCTTTCGTGAGCCGGCTAAACCTTCTGCCCGGAAACTTTACTGAGCAACGGAGCTCAATTGCTAAACCAGTTTAAACTCAGAAACAAAGCCGGCTTCCAGTACCAACAATTCACTACTCGGAAAATGCCCGCATCCAGCAATCAGACACATAACCAAAGTAAAGACTAGAAACTTTAGAGTTATACCTAAGGGTAGCAATTTTAAGAATCGGAAATCTAAACCAGAACGAACATGAGCATAAAGTACTTTCAATCATTCTGGGATTTTCGACTATGACATGATCATTCGGAAATAAGATGGTAAGAACTTCTCAGAAAAACTTGAGGCAACCAAAACTTTTATTTCTCATAGAACATGTACATATATATGATTACAAAGAAGGATAAACTAAGAATAAAAGGGACGTAGCTGAGCAATATTCCACGGTCTGTCTAACTCATCCGGATATGTACTGCCTCCATCTCTCTTTCTCTTCTTAGTAGCAGGTCTTTCTTTGACTGGCCTCATGTCAGTTAAGTAATATGAACCATTGTGCAATACTCGACTAACTAAAAAGGGCCCTTCCTATACTGGGGAAAGTTTGTGCTTTCTTTGCTGCACAAGCCGGAGAACCAAATCGCCTTTATTGAAAGATATGTTTCTGACTCTCTGGCTATGATACTTGCCTAACTTCTGCTGATAGGCTGTTGATCTCATTTTAGCAACGACACGAACTTCTTCGACTAAGTCGAGATCATTTTGTCGAGAAATCTCGGTATCCTCTTCAATATACGCGGCCACTCTAGGAGAAGTGTGAATCAAATCACTAGGAAGAACTGCTTTTGCGCCATAGACCAAGAAGAAAGGTGTGTATCTGGTTGACCTGTTCAGAGTCGTTCGTAAACTCCATATTACAGAGGGTAATTCCTCTTCCCAAGCCCCGCAGCATGTCGTAGGGGTGCTTCGAGTCTCGGTTTTAGGCCTTGCAGGATTAAACCATTTGCTCTTTTGACTTGTCCGTTAGCCTGTGGATGTGCGACTGACGCAATGTCAAGCCGGATATTTTGCTCGTTGCAGAATTCAGCCAATTCTCCCATAGAAAAGTTACTCATGTTGTCTGTGATAATGTTATGCGGATAACCATACCGGATTATAACATCCATGGCAAATCTTTTAGTTGTTGCTCCATCACAACTAGTGACAGGTTTAGCCTCAATCCATTTGGTGAATTTATCCACCATCACTAAGAGATGAGTAAATCCACTTGGAGCTCGTTTAAACGGTCCTACCATATCAAGCCCCTAGACCGCAAAAGGCCATGTTATAGGTATTGTTCGCAGCTGATCAGCCGGAACATGAGCTTGTTTGGCGTACTTTTGGCAGCCTTTGCATGTCTTGACTAATCGTTCGGCATCTGCCTGAGCTGTAAGCCAGAAAAATCCGTGTCTAAAAGCTTTTGCCACTAAAGATTTGGCTGCAGCGTGGTGACCACACTCGCCTTCGTGGATTTCTATTAAGATTTCCACTCCTTCTTCCGGAGATACGCAACGCTGAAACAACCCAGAAACACTCCGCTTATAGAGCCCACCTTTAATTATAGTATAAGATTTTGCTCGTCGGATGATCTGCCGGCTCAGAACCTCGTCTTCGGGTAATTTTCCATCTACTAGATAATCAAGGTAGGGTTGGGTCCAACTAGGAATTACAGCCAGGATCGCTATTAAAGCTGAGTCGGATTTGGCCAGATATTCCTCATCTACTCCCTTTATCGAGGGGACTTTGAGGTGCTCCAAACAAGTGCCATCCGAGACCTCTTTCCGTGCAGAGCCTATCCGAGATAGTGCATCTGCTTCCTCATTTTCTGCTCGAGGGATGTGTTGAACCTCAAACCCTTCGAACGATTTAGATAGATCATCCACAACAGCTTTATAAGATGCCATGTGTTTATTTGCATTACAAATATCTGACACTTGTTGAGCAACAAGATCCGAATCTCCATAACCCATCAAACGTCGGATGCCAATATCCTTAGCAATCCGGATTCCATGTAGCAGTGCTTCATACTCGGCAATATTATTTGTCGATGTGAAGTGGATCTGCAACACGTATAAAATTTTATCTCCTTGGGGTGATTTGAGCACCACGCCAGCCCCCGAGCCCCCTCGAGCCTTAGACCCATCGAAATAGAGGGTCCAATATTCCAACTTAGGGAGGATCATGTTCTCCTTCGTCTCTGTCCAATCAGCGACAAAGTCAGCAAGGATCTGGGATTTGATTGTTGTCCGGGGTTTATACTCAATATCAAAAGCTGAAAGCTCTATGCCCCATTTGGTGACGCGTCCTGTGGCGTCACTGTTATTGATTATATCTCTCATGGGAGCTGTGCTCACCATGGTAATTGGATGCTCCTGAAAATAATGTCGTAACTTATGAGATGCTAGAAAAACACCGTAAGCCAGCTTTTGATAGTGCGGATATCGCTATTTTGATTCTGTCAGGACCTCGCTGACAAAGTAAGTCGGACGCTGCACTAGGTGTTCCTGATTTTCCTCTGGTCTCTCCACCACCATGACGATACTAACGACCTTGTTTGTCGCAGCAAGATAAAGCAACATCGGTTCCTGTGGTTCTGGCGCAGCAAGGATAGGAGCAGATGAGAGTACTTTCTTTAGGTCTTGTAGTGCGGCTTCAACTTCGTCAGTCCAAGCAAAATCCTTGGTATTTTTCAGGAGTTTATATAATGGTGGGGCTCTTTCTCCAAGTCGGCTTACAAACCGACTGACCGCAGCAATGCAACCAGTTAGTCTTTGTACGTCCTTCAGGCGAGTTGGCCTGGAAATATTGACTATAGCCTTGATTTTGTCCCGGTTTACCTCTATGCCTCTTTGAGACACGATGAAACCTAATAATTTTCCGGCTGGTATCCGAAGAAACATTTCTTCGGGTTAAGCATGATGTTGTATTTTCGTAGATTGGCGAATGTTTCCTCCAAGTCGGAAATCAGCGTTTCCTTCTTTTTGGACATCACCGCAATATCATCCACGTATGCATAGACATTGCGTCTGAGTTGGTCATGGAGGCAACGCTGCATCGTGCGCTGGTACATAGCTCCTGCGTTCTTCAACCGAAAGGGCATTGTAACAAAATAGAAGGTTCCGAAAGGGGTTATGAATGAAGTTTTGAATTTGTCAGATTCCTTCATCTGGATTTGGTGATAACCGGAATATGCGTCGAGAAAACAAAGGAGTTCCGAGCCTGCCGTAGAATCGATAACTTGATCAAAACCGATGTAAACATCGATCTCGCCAAAAGACATGATTGTGTAGGCAGTCACGACCTCCCTAGCCAGAATCCAGGTCTCGTCGAGAACGATGAGAGGGACGTCGTTATCGTAGAGGATGCGACCGACGGTGATAGTCTTGCCGATTTCGATTCTTGCAGATTCTGCTCGGAACGCAGATCCGAAGCTCACTTGCCACACGGTGGGCGCCAACTGTCATCGGATTGAGGACAAGTACGCCATGAGGGGGTCCTCGAGGCGTGCGGAAGAGAGGGGTGTGAGACATATGGTGTTCTGGGATGGTGAGCACACAAGTTTACCCAGGTTCGAATCCGCCGGCTTTGGACGGATCCTACTCCTGCTAGCAATCCAGTAATACGACAGAGCCGGAATATGGGTTACAAGGGTTTCTCCTATGCGAGTTGAGATTGTAGACTATTGAGGTGTGCCCTAAAGGCTCTCCCTAGGATGGCTTATATAGATATCCGGCCTAGGGTTTACAGGAGAGATCTATCCGGCTATGATTAAGAGTTGGTTACAGAGTACATCTTGAACTACAAGTAACACTATGGGCCTAAGTCGGTAAGTCTTTTGGGCCTTCCCATAGTCGGATTGGACTCCGTCTTTTCTCCCTGACTGGGCCACCCGTGAAGCAAAGCTATAACCCGAAGTGGGCCACCCTGGTCAGTGAGAAACTGTGAGGATACTAGGAAAGTATATCCCCAACAGCGTCCATGGAATGTAGCTCTACTTCGTCCGTTCTACACTTAGCCTAGAAGTGTGTGTATCCGAGTCTCTCATATGTCGGTATGTATGCCGGCAATGAGCTTATCAATGAAATCGTGGCACCTCGAGCAGTAACTCGGGAACTGCCTTAATAATAGTTGTTGTCTTATGAACCTGTTATTTATTTTTTATGTCGGTTGGTTTAAGTGGCTTCTGCCTAAGCCGGATTAATAGTGTGTGAGCACCAAAAACTCAACTCTTCGACTTGCTGTTGTCCAACAAGATTTGGCTTCATGGCAAGCAAGAGAACAAGTTTGGAATTGCTTAGCACACGAAAAACGACTAAGGAAAAGAACTTAACTGAGCCGACATTTGTTGTTTGGACTAACTTTATGTTTACCTTGTTTTTATTATGCTGAATTATTTTGAGCTAGTCCTAGAGTTTCCAAGTATTGTTAAGTCAATTTTTGAAACTCAGACTCATAAGTCATAAAACCGAACCAAGGTAGACACGAGCCGAGCCAAGAAATTGGAGAAACAAGAAAATGAAACTCGGGGACTACACCCAAGTTAATCCGGCACGAGCAACTTAGTAGCAAAACATGATCAGTGTGCTTAATACATTTGCACCCGGCATACTGGGGATCTGATAAACTTCAAAGTGTTTGTTATCAAGGAGCAGCAGGAGGAGGTAACTCGGCGCCAGCAGGGGAACTCCGGCCTCGGCCTCAGCATTATCTTCATCTTCTTCGATGTCCGAGGCTTCGTCCTCTTCCTCCTCACCTGAACCATCTTCGACATATTCGTCGTCAGCAACGCCAAGGAAGCTTGGTCCCTCATTCCATCGATGGATGGGGCATACTGGATGAGGCTATGGGCGCAAGCCTTGCGCCGAGCTATCCAATCCGGATCATTGGACCACCTTGATCCAGTGCGCATGCGTTTGAGAAGATTTAGATTTATTTTCTCGTACCATGTGAGCACATAGTGGAGGACGATTTCAGCTCCGGTGCGTCCAGCGGACTCCCTCCAAAGATCAAGCTGGGTCTCGCACTCCATTAACTTGGCAATAAGAGCAGTGGTCCCTTCCAGAGTATCCTCATCAGGCCAAAGGGCATTGAAAATCCGGACTGTTGCATCTAGGATATCCTTACCATAGTTCTTCACAATCTCGACGCGAGAAGATAAGCTGACCAGCAGGTCCTCCATGTCATAGGGAATGTTTTCAGCGCTAGGACCAGTTGGGGTACCCCTCTTCTGGCGGAACTTGGCAACAACAGTGGTTGCAATGGCATCACCCTCTGGAAATTTATCTGAAAACAAGACAAGTGAAATAGGTGAAGGAGGTTGACCCGGAGAGATTCATGTTGGCTAAAGGAAAAGAACTTACGAGAAATATGGCTGTGGATCCGGGTCAGCTCCTTGGTGCAGTTGTCACGCCTCTTCCGGAGTTGCACAAGTTTAGCTTTCGCCGACTCAAGATTAGTGTCGGCCTCCTTCAGCCGTTCTTGATCTTTGGCAATTTGGAGGTTGAGACGTTCTCGCTCTTCAGTAAAATCTTGGCCAGCTTTATCCATCTCGGATTTGTGGAGCGCCTTGAGTTTTTTCATTTCTACCTTAAGCTTGGCAATTTCATCATCTTTGGTCCGGAGGAGGGCGAGCTCATCATCCTTCTTCTTAAATTCGGCCTGGTGCTGCCCTGCTTGTTCGAGAAAATGCAGCATCATATCAGGCACGGGCACACAATCTTCAAGAGATGCTGAAACAGTTTGTTGACCCGGCAAAGCCGAGGTATGAATATCTGCCGAGCTCAGGAGAAGGAAAATATAGCACAGAAGTTAAGTAACCGAAGTGACTTACCTTTTATCTGGTCCAAGTTCTTCCTCATGAGGATGTTGTCGCCCTCTACTCCGGCTGCCCAATCCGAATAACAGGTTAGTTCGACGGGAAAAGACAAAGAAAGATGGGAAAAAAGCCAAGGAGAAAACTTACCCCTTTTCTTGAACTCAACGAGAAGCGTAGTATGTTTCGAGCGCAACACCTTATGTGTGTCCAAAAGACGCTGAAACTCAGCGCTCTAGCGATTGGTAGTCACCTGAGAAGAGTACAAAAGGATAGCTTAGTCATGTGCATATTCGAAGTGTACAAAATCCGGTCTAAGTGGAACTTAACCTGGGCTCTAGGTGTGTGCATATTCGAAGTGTACAAGATCCGTGCCAAGTGGAACTTAACCCGGCTCTAGGTGTGTGCATATTCGAAGTGTACAAGATCCGGGCCAAATGGAACTTAACCCGGCTCTAGGTGTGTGCATATTCGAAGTGTACAAGATCTGGGCCAAGTGGAACTTAACCCAGCTCTAGGTGTGTGCATATTCGAAGTGTACAAAATCCGGGCCAAGTGGAACTTAACCCGGCTCTAGGTGTGTGCATATTCGAAGTGTACAAGATCCGGGCCAAGTGGAACTTAACCCGGCTCTAGGTGTGTGCATATTCGAAGTGTACAAAATCTAGGCCAAGTGGAACTTAACCCAGCTCTAGGTGTGTGCATATTCGAAGTTACTAAGGAGCTACGCTAGTTCTCTAAGGAGCATCCGGCCGAGTAACAAGTTACTCCCCCGGAGGCTCGGGGACTAATGGTTATATCACTAATATTAAGTATATGTTAAAGAAAAGACAAGGTAACGTACCTCCATCATCCGACCGGCAATGTTGATAGCCTTGGCAGCTGTGTTCATCTGTGTAGCAAACTCGACAGGCCCAAATTTCTCCGGGAGATCGTCGTTATGGACGAACTCCGCCTTGTTCCAGTTATTGACAAACTCGATCAAGGTCAGAGGATAGCTCTCTCCACTAAGCATATGGGTGCAATCAAAGTTGCGCATCAGCTAGGCAACAGCGGGGCTAGTGTGCAATACAAGTTGCGCATCAGCTGACCCGGTAGAGGTATCTTGCTTTGGTGGGGTCTTCTTCGGAAGCATGGACGCAAGTGTACGCTGTCCAGCCTCGATAGATGCTGCCCTGGCGGCGTCAGAAGCTTTCTTGCCCTTGGGCTGCTGCTGAGAGGTTGAAGTTTGTGCTGCGGATTTGCCCTTGGGCACAACCTTAGTGCTAGCCTTGGTGCTAGTTGTGTCTTCTTGCCGAGCCTTGGAAGACTTGGACGAGGCGGAGGGAGTTGGTGCTGCTGCTGATTCTTGTGCTGCTGCTATAGGGTAACGGGTAGGCTACACTAGCGTAAAATCAAAATTTTCTACCGCGTCAACCAGGAATACTATTGTCATAGATCACGGGATTACCGCTAGACGCGCAGGTGCGGAACTCGATGAAGCACGTTGCGGCAGTGTAGATGTTCTACGTCTCCTCCTCGTCCTCGTCCCACGAGCAGCTCCCCTTTGCGCGGCTTGTCCAAGTGCTACAGATGCAGCACCTCCGAGGTATCCACACGTCCGGAGTGGAAGCCGTCACACGCCAGACTGCTAGGTCTGCGCGTGCAACACAGGCGGAAGAGGAGTGGCGGCTAGGTGGAATGCTCCCTTTTTCAGCTCGCCTCACTCTCTTATATAGGCATCCTTGGTGGGCTTCTACATTAGCATCCCATTAGCAGCCTAAGCCTGGTCTAATTCGGATCCAATCCTCATTAGGCTTCCAGCCCCTAAAGTGTGTGACCCTATAGGTTCATACACGTATAGACATGACGCGAGTACACTTACTCCGTCAATAGTTGGTAGCGGCCTCTAGCAAGACGTGCCAACTCCTAAACGCATATAAAGATCATTCGGATGAACCATCACAAGGTTGAGTACATGTCTTTCCCTTTGCCTCACGATATTTGGTCTAGCTCTAAGCTGACCTCTCTTTCTCGATACTGTGATTCAGAATCCCTTTACTAGGTTAACTCTTAACCATATGTAGCACGGCCATGCATTTCTGGATCCGATCACTCGAGGGGCCCAGAGATATCTCTCTCAAGTAGAGAGGGGCAAATCCCATCTTGATTGACCGATGCCTTGCAGCATGTATCAGGACAAACCCGAAAGCTACCTTTATAACTACCCAGTTACGGAGTAGTGTTTGATAGCCCCAAAGTAGGTCGATCCACATCTCAAGTACATGCGACAATCTCAGGTCTGAGGACAAAACGTACACGATGTGTAGAGAGAGCTGCAAGTATTATTGCTAGTCTCATGTTGGGTCAGTCCAACCCCATGTTCATAACATGTGTCCACATCATTGGTTTGACATCTCTATGTCAATGACTTGCGAAACATAGTCATTAACCAATCGATGTGCTAGTCTAATATTCACGTGTGTCCTCGCGTGAACTCCGACTAGGGACAATTATTAGATAACCATACAAGTAAAGAGTTTCACAAACAATTCACATAATTGCCAATCAATACAAGTTGCCTGGTATATGGATATTCAAGGAACATTATAATAACTCATGGATACACATGAAATACAATCATCTCTATGATTGCCTCTAGGGCATATTTCCTTCAGTCTCCCACTTGCACTAGAGTCAATCTAGACAGTATCTAATACCTATTGCTCTTGTGTGCGCTTCATGCGCAGGCTGCGGGAGTGGCTTAGTCAAGGGATCAGCAACATTTGAGTCCGTATGTATTTTGCATAACATGACACTACCTTCATCAATGAACTCACGAATCAGATGGTAGCGCATGCGAATATGTTTGTTCTTCTGGTGCTGTCTAGGTTCTTTGGCTTGTGCAATAGCACCATTGTTGTCACAATAAACGTCCAAGGGATTGGACGAGCCCTGAACCACACCAAGAGTGATCAGGAAATTCCTAATCCAAACAGCTTCCTTTGCAGCCTCTGAGGCAGCAATATATTCAGCTTCTGTTGAAGAGGAGGCCACTGTATCTTGCTTGGAACTTTTCCAGCTCACAGCACCACCTATTCATGACAAACACATAACTTGATTGCGATTTCGAGTCATCTGAGTCATTAAGGTAACTCGCATCTGTGTAACCCTTTACACTGAGTTCAACCTCACCTCCATAAACTAGGAACATATCCTTAGTCCTTCTCAAGTACTTAAGGATATTCTTTACCGCTGTCCAGTGAATCTCACCTGGATCAGCCTGGTATCTGCTCGTAACACTTAGAGCATAGGAAACATCTGGGCGAGTACATGTCATTGCATACATGATGGATCCAATAGCCGAAGCATATGGAACCCTACTCATGCGTTCTCGCTCATCAGTGGTCGAAGGACACTGAGTCTTGCTGAGTTTAATGCCATGAGACATAGGCAATAACCCCTTCTTAGCCTATTCCATGCTGAACCGTTTCAACACTTTGTCAATGTACGTACTCTGGCTTAATCCAATTAGCCTCCTTGATCTATCTCTATAGATCTTGATACCCAGAATATTTGCCGCTTCTCCCAAGTCCTTCATAGAAAAACTATTTTTCAATGAGGTCTTAACAGACTCGAGCATAGGAATGTCATTTCCAATCAATAATATGGCATCCATATATAAGATTAGAAACACAAGTGATTTCCCATTTTCTTTCTTATACACACAAGGTTCTTGTTCGTTTTTGGTGAAGCCAAACTCCTTTACAACTTCATCAAATCGAATGTTCCAACTCCGAGATGCTTGCTTCAGCCCATAAATTGACTTTTGAAGTTTGCATACCTTTCCAGCATTGTTTGGATCGACAAAACCTTCGGGCTGCATCATATACACGTCCTCAGAAAGGATTCCATTTAAGAAAGCCGTCTTGACATCCATCTGCCATATCTCATAATCGAAATGTGCAGCAATGGCTAGAATGATCCGTATAGATTTAAGCATCGCTACGGGCGAGAAAGTCTCGTCGTAGTCAACTCCTTGAACTTGTCGAAAACGTTTTGCAACAAGTCGAGCTTTATGGATGTGAACATTTCCATCCATATCAATCTTCTTCTTATAGATCCACTTGCACTCGATGGCTTTAAAACCATCAGGCAGGTCAACCAAGTTACAAACTTGATTGTCTCCCATGGACTCTATCTCGGATCTCATGGCAATCAGCCATTTCTCAGAGTCTGGGTCCACCATCGCTTCTGCATAGGTCGCAGGCTCATCATTGTCTAACAATAATAACTCTCGCGCTTCGTGGAGCCTCGCCGACCTTCGTGGCTGTGGTGCTTCTATTGCCACGGGTTCCTCAACTTGTTTTGCTACAATAGCATCACTCGTAGAAGCATCCCCGACTGGCTCATCTTGAATTTCTTCAAGTCGCACCGACCTTCCACTCGTTCCCTTTGTGAGAAACTCTTTCTCTAGGAAAACACCGCTACAAGCGACAAACACTTTGCCCTCTTCTCGGTTGTAGAAGTAATACCCTAAGGTTTCCCTTGGGTATCCCACAAAAATGCACTTATCCGATTTGGGTGTTAGCTTGTCCGACTGAAGTCGCTTGACAAATGCATCACAACCCCAAATCTTTAGAAAAGACAAACTGGGATTCTTTCCAGTCCACATCTCATATGGTGTCTTAACTACGGATTTAGATGGTACCCTGTTTAGTGTGAAAGCTGCTGTTTCTAGCGCGTAACCCCAAAATGATAATGGTAAATCTGACTGGCTCATCATCGATCGAACCATGTCCAAAAAAGTTCGATTACGCCGTTCAGAGACCCCGTTTCTTTGAGGCGTTCCGGGCGGCGTGAGCTGTGGAACAATTCCGCAACTCTTAAGATGATTGCTAAACTCGTGACTCAAATATTCACCTCCGCGATCAGATCGCAAGGCCTTTATTTTCTTGCCACGTTGATTCTCTACCTCATTTTGAAACTCTTTGAACTTTTCAAAAGTTTCAGACTTATGCTTCATCAAGTAGACATAGCCATATCTACTGAAATCATCAGTGAAAGTAATGAAGTAGTGATATCCTCCTCTGGCTGTCGTGCTCATTGGTCCACATACATCAGTATGTATGAGTTCCAACAAGTCTGTCGCTCTCTCGGGAAACCCCGTAAAAGGCGTCTTGGTCATCTTTCCAAGTAAACAAGCTTGACATGTCTCGTATGATTCAAAATCAAACGAAGTTAGAAGACCATCACCATGGAGCTTCTTCATGCGCTTTTCACTTATATGCCCCAAACGACAATGCCATAGATAGGTAGGACTCAAATCATTTGGCCGAAGCCTTTTAGCACTAACATTGTAAACACATGCATTATCAAGATTTAAAATAAATAACCCATTCACAATGGGAGCATCAGCCACAAACATAGCATTCTTAGAGATTACACAACCATTGTTTGTACTCGCGAATGAATAACCATCCCTCATCAAACATGAAGGTGATAAAATGTTTCGACCCATACTAGGAATGTAATAACAATTATTCAACTCCATGATAAATCCTGACGGAAGGTGAAGTTGCATGATGCCGACGAACAATGCAGCAACCCTTGCTTTATTTCCGACGCGAAAATCCACTTCGCCTTTCTGCACTTCTCTAGTCCTTATTAGCCCCTGCATCGAATTGCAAATATGAGCAACCGATCCGGTATCAAATACCCAAGAGTTAACATAAGAATCTGCGAAAAAATGTCCACAACATTTACAACAAGCGTACCTGAGTGGGAAGTACTCTTACTGCCACTCTTCTTCAAAGAAGCCTGGTACTTGCTGCAGTTTCTCTTCCAGTGGCCATATTCGTGACAAAAGAAACACTCGGTGTCTCCTGCAGGACCAGCCTTTTGCTTGGGTGCAGGGTTTGGCTTAGGGATCGTATCCTTAGCCTTGCCCTTCTTCTTCTGCCAAGAAGTGCCCTTTTTCTTGAAGCTAGGCTTGTTCTGCACAGCCATCACATGGCTATGCCCTGCACACTTCTTAATGTCACATTCTGCTGTTTTCAGCATCCCACATAATTCATTAAGGCCCCTCTCCACCCCATGCATATGGTAGTTCGAAATGAAATGCCCATAGCTAGATGGAAGAGATGCCAAAATGAAATCAGTGGCCAACTCTTGGCCTAATGGAAAACCAAGCTTTTCCAAAGTCTGACTGTAACCAACCATTTTGATCACATGGGGGCCTACAGTTGCTCCCTCTGCCAGCTTGCATTCCACAAAGGACTTAGCGACATTGTACCTCTCAGTCCTAGCCTGAGTCTGGAACATGTCCTTAAGCGCAATGATCATATCGTACGCTTCCTGATCCTCAAACTGCTTTTGAAGATCAGGTTCCATGCATGCAAGCATAAGACAACTAACCTCAAGAGATTCATCACATGCTTTCTTGTAGGCATTCTTAAGGGTAGCAGTTGCATTATCAGTAGGTTCATCCGGGATTGGGGTATCCAGAACAGTTTCCTTTTTCTCAGCCCTGAGAACAATTCTCAGGTTACGGACCTAGTCCGAATAGTTTGTTCCATTTAGTTTATCCTTTTCAAGAATTGAACGCAAAGCAAAAGGTGATGAATTGTTCGGTGCCATTGATCTACACCAAAAGAAATATGCAAAATACTAAGCCATGTAACCATGAAAGAGTAAAACATATTAAACAATTTAATAGCATATACTCCCACTTAAATCAACATCCCTCTATTGATACTAAGTGATTCAAGATCCACAATTAACAAGTCGACTAGTGAGCTTTAGCATCACTGCTAGAAGACAAGGTAAATCGGTAAGCAACCTTTGCTAATCATATCACATATGACTCTTGTTGTTGGGTGACATCTCTATGTCAAAACTAGGCGCCCAACCTTTATGCCCCAAGGTCCTTAACTGTTAAGATGACCTTGTTAAGCTCACCAACCCTTATGCGTGTAGGTATCCGATACAAACCCATCCAGCCAAGGAAAACCGTGGCACCCTAATTTCATAGACCCACCAACGATTGTACATGGCATAGGATGGTGCAAGGTTTGGTTGGGAGGGCATGGTTTAACTTAAACTTTGTGAGGGATCGTTCTACTTCTATCATCTAAGCATGCATAGTAGTAAAACGTATAAGAATAGCATTCACATAGATGTGATACAGTATGGCGCATTTTCTCATGGTGATCTCCATCGCCATAGAACCTGTCCACCATGATGATCTCCATCTTCATGCTCTATGCGAGCCATCCTCCAAGTGATGAGTTCTCCAAGAACTAATACAAGCTATTACTCCTAACATCTAGTAATCAAAATTACATGGTATTGGGATCATCACAAGTTGGCACGCAGGCCATTACAATAATTGACAACACATATGGCTTAACGAGATACAAAAAGGGGGCTACGACTAAGGGGGGTCTAGGGGGTCTCCCCCTGCGGGGTTCGAAGGGGCAGAGCCCCTCGCGGTACCTTTGTGAAAAATGAGAGATCAAATCTATACAATTTTCTTTAAGGATTTTGATCGGCAAATCAAATTTACCATAAACCGACCATAGTTCCGATTCGACCAAACTCCTTTGATCACGGTACGTCGATTCAGATCTAATTCCCGATTCGATCAATCATATTGATCTTCGCGTGATTCAGAAGGATTTATGTGTCACTGTCTACCCCGATGGCGGAAACCGACCGGTAGGGGTAAGTCGTTCGACGACCTTAGAATCACGATCACGGAAAGTAAGATCATAGATCAATCCAGAAACACCGCCATACAAACGATCATATCATTCATATCAATCTACATATCACCATATGCAAACTTCCTGAACCTATGACTGAATAGCATCGGCTCTGATACCACTGTAGGGTAACGGGTAGGCTACACTAGCGTAAAATCAAAATTTTCTACCGCGTCAACCAGGAATACTATTGTCATAGATCACGGGATTACCGCTAGACGCGCAGGTGCGGAACTCGATGAAGCACGTTGCGGCAGTGTAGATGTTCTACGTCTCCTCCTCGTCCTCGTCCCACGAGCAGCTCCCCTTTGCGCGGCTCGTCCAAGTGCTACAGATGCAGCACCTCCGAGGTATCCACACGTCCGGAGTGGAAGCCGTCACACGCCAGACTGCTAGGTCTGCGCGTGCAACACAGGCGGAAGAGGAGTGGCGGCTGGGTGGAATGCTCCCTTTTTCAGCTCGCCTCACTCTCTTATATAGGCATCCCTGGTGGGCTTCTACATTAGCAGCCCATTAGCAGCCTAAGCCTGGTCTAATTCGGATCCAATCCTCATTAGGCTTCCAGCCCCTAAAGTGTGTGACCCTATAGGTTCATACACGTATAGACATGACGCGAGTACACTTACTCCGTCAATAGTTGGTAGCGGCCTCTAGCAAGACGTGCCAACTCCTAAACGCATATAAAGATCATTCGGATGAACCATCACAAGGTTGAGTACATGTCTTTCCCTTTGCCTCACGATATTTGGTCTAGCTCTAAGCTGACCTCTCTTTCTCGATACTGTGATTCAGAATCCCTTTACTAGGTTAACTCTTAACCATATGTAGCACGGCCATGCATTTCTGGATCCAATCACTCGAGGGGCCCAGAGATGTCTCTCTCAAGTAGAGAGGGGTAAATCCCATCTTGATTGACCGATGCCTTGCAGCATGTATCAGGACAAACCCGAAAGCTACCTTTATAACTACCCAGTTACGGAGTAGTGTTTGATAGCCCCAAAGTAGGTCGATCCACATCTCAAGTACATGCGACAATCTCAGGTCTGAGGACAAAACGTACACGATGTGTAGAGAGAGCTGCAAGTATTATTGCTAGTCTCATGTTGGGTCAGTCCAACCCCATGTTCATAACATGTGTCCACATCATTGGTTTGACATCTCCATGTCACTGACTTGTGAAACATAGTCATCAACCAATCGATGTGCTAGTCTAATATTCACGTGTGTCCTCGCATGAACTCCGACTAGGGACAATTATTAGATAACCATACAAGTAAAGAGTTTCACAAACAATTCACATAATTGCCAATCAATACAAGTTGCCTGGTATATGGATATTCAAGGAACATTATAATAACTCATGGATACACATGAAATACAATCATCTCTATGATTGCCTCTAGGGCATATTTCCTTCAGCTGCTGTTGGTGCTAGCGCTGGTGCTTGTGCTGGTGCTTGTCTTGGCGGGGGTGCTGTTGGTACCTCGGAGGTTGCTGGGTGCGGCTGAGCCGAAGTGGAGCTGGGAGCATCTACTGCCTCGGCAGAGCCACTTCCCTCTGCACCGAGGTTGCCCTCCTCTGGACGAGGTGGGCTAGAACCCGGAGCAGCCACTAAATCCTCCTGAATGGGGATCAGCGGGCGAGAATCGTCGCCACGAGGGGGAGAAGGGCTATGCCGGAGGGGCGAGGTGATGCCGGATCCGCTCTGAGGAACCTCCACCGCAGCCCTGCCGAATCAAACGACGAATAATAAGTTACAACAAAAGAAAAGCATGAAACAAAGGACTAGACAGAGAAAATGACTTACTCATCTGAGGTCAATGGCTCCTTGGGCTTCCGAGCCCTCCGAGTTATGGCCATAGTTGTAGGCTTTGTGGCAGCTTTGTCTACGGACTTCTTTCGCCTCTTGGTAGGCTTAGAAGGTCCGGAGGAAGAAGCAGATACAGCCGCCCTTTTCTTTGACGCGGCTGGGACAGGCTCGCCCATGGCGAGAGGAGGATCTTCATGGATCTGACCACCCGGGTTAGCTGATGCCGGAAAGGTGTAGGAAAGGGGGACAACGTCAAATGCTTCAATCACCTCAACGTCAGAATCATCTTCATCATCAGGCCAATCTCTTAAGGAAGAGAAGTTACCGGTGGGTTGCTTAGTGGCATCGGGGAACGGCAGGAACATCTCCTGATCCGGCTCCTCCTCATCCGGAGCATCTCGATCACTCGCCCATTTGAGAGAAGGCTTGATGCCATCCTCGAGGGTCTACTGAAGAAACAACTAAGAAGAGAATGCAAAGGGATCAAACAAACAACAAATTCCAACATAAAATATAACTCGGAAAGAAATTGGAACACGAGAATTACCGTAGGAGGAGGCCTGTTCCGGCAGAAGTGCTCTATCCCCACTCCCAATCAGCGGAGAAGTTTTTGTCAGTTGTGAAGAGGGCCTTGACCCGGCGGAATATCTCGGTGTTGCTCAGTTCAAATGAGGAAGTCCGGTTGGGGTCAAGCCGCGAGCTCATATAGCACAACTTGTGTGTGCGTTTCTGGAGAGGGGAGATCCAGTTGCGGACGAAAGTGATCATCGCATCCTCGTTGCGCAGCCCCTCATCTTTCAGCTCCTGAAACCATTTGTTGACTTGGTTCGCCAGAACGGTGGGTTTCTTGGAGATCCGGTCCCATAGATCTGGATTAGGAGGACCCGGAGCATAGGGGCGCAACCGGATCAGATCTTCATTCGTGCCATTTCTGACATAGAAGAAGGTTCGGGCCCAACCCTTGCACGAATCAAGCCCCGTGACCCGGGGAAAGATGGACTGTTTCTTTGGAGAAATGGAAGCTGCACTGAACTGCGTAAGTTGTTTGTCCTCTGGGTCAAGCTCCTTATTCGGAATCACATTGCGGCGTAGACCGAAAAACCGGATCCAGAGCTCTTTAGTGGGCCACAATCTGACATACCCCTCTATGGTGGAGGCAAAGGAAGAAAGGGAAGTGATGGCGTTTGCCGGAAGGTGGTGCGGTTGAAGCTCATAGATGTTGAGCCAATCATGGAAGAAATCGCTAACGGGGAGCCCGAACCCGCGTTGGAAGTGGGAGAGGAACACTACAAACTCACCCGGATTGGGTGAGGGAGTGAGCTCCTCGGCAGCGAGACGGGCAACGACACCCTCTGGGATGTGACGCGTGTGGTAGAGCCAATCGAGGTCGTCCTGGCACACCCAGGAGCCAGCCCGGGCGCCGCGTTCGGCGTTCTCCGCCTCCTCCTCCACCTCCTGTTCCGTGACGGTGAGCTCCTCTTCTGTCATGTCTAAGTCGCTATCCTCACCGTCCCTATCGGAGGTGGGGGCAGTGCCTTGGACTGGCGTGGACCCGTGGCGGTGGAGCTGCGCAGGAGCGGCGGTGATGCGGATGCGGAAAGGCACGGTGTGGCGGCGGCATTGCTAAGAAGGTGCGGCGGTGGCGTTGTCGCTAGGAAGAAGAGGAAGAAGAAGAGGCAGAGGGGTGCGAGATGGGGAAAAATACTAAGGGGCGCGCCCCTCCCCTATTTAACCATGCCCCAGCTGGATTAGGGGGGTCGTGCGGTACGGCGGGGCCACACGGTGTGGCCGTGTATTTGCCGGGTCAGCCAATCAGAGGCGAGCCACAGGAAAGACCACAGGGCGCAGGGGATCCCACGACGCGACGTGGTGATACAGTTAACAAGGAGACAGACACGATGTGACGTGTGCAACGGTAACATCTGACATTAACTGCGGCAAGTAACTGTCGCATGCCCTTAAAATGAGGCAAAGTAATGATTACCCTCCACGTGGGACGTGGGGAAGCGTACGAGAGAAGGAAGGATAACCAGGATAACCAAAGGGTGACCCGGCCAGCGAGTGAAAACTCGGAATGTGCCAAGGGAAAAGTTAGCCAATGAAATCCGGGATATGAGGTAACTCGGAAAAGGGAGCAAAAGGCTCGGTAATAGTGAACCTGCTGTGGCCTTAGCGGCTGAGGCTGCTAAGACCGCACCAGCTTCGGGGACTAATGGTGGGGGGATACCCTCGGGTAGGGTCACGCCGGGGTATAATGGCCGAGTTAGCCGAGGTACGGCAAGATCAAAGCAAGTGCTGGCCGAGTCACCTCAAGGCAGGCCGACTTACGGAGTAACCCGGACGGGAGGATGTCCACCTAACTGAGTCCCGGCCGACTTATGTCGTATGCCGGCAGGATTTATCTAACTTGTATGCAGGTACCAATGTGGCCGGATTAACCAGGCATGATCCGGGTTATATCAGGCTTACAAGAGAAGGAAGGTATCTCGCTGGTCAAAAGGAGGTCACTGTACGCTGGAGCGTGAGCGAAGCGGACAGAGGCTAGGACCACCGAGGCGTCGCCAACAAGGGTGACGCTACCTGTGTCGGATGACGCTGGCGCCGCAGAGGCTCACATAGCCTCTACATGGCTTACGCTGGGGAAAAGTGACTCGGTTGGTTTGCTATTTTGGGAAGAGGCATATTCCCTGGAATATGCCTCCACGTATGCCCTAACTGGAGACCTAGCCACCCCTATAGAAGGAGGGCTAGGGCATCTGTAGAGGGGGTTGGGGTTTACTTGGTTGATCTCTAGTTGGTTCCTAAGGGCAAGATAGTGGTGAGAGTAAGAGAGTTCCTTCTTCCTCCTCTCCCCAATACAGCTCGAGGAGCACTTGTAAACCTTGGAAATCGATTGAATACAAAGCCTCTGTGTGTGGAATCACCACACTATCCCTCCCTGGATTCCTCTAGTGCAAATTGTCCCCACCTTTAGCCTATCCATGGCATCTGCCGTGACACCACCACGACAACTTCCTCGTGCACTGGATAGAGAATCAGCTCCCTGAGAAACCAGATATGTCCTACCTCTGGAAAATGCACTTCGACGGATCCAAACGAAAGGACGGAGCTGGTGCAGGTGTCATACTGACATCGCCCCAGGGAGACAAGCTGAAATATATTATGTGAATGTAGTTCACCGCCTCCAACAACGAAGCCGAATACGAGGCCCTACTACACGGGATGAGGATGGCAAAATCCTACGGCGCCAAGAGGCTCATTATATACGGTGACTCCAAGCTGGTTGTCAACCAGACAATACACGAGTGTGACGCACTGAACGACAACATGATCACCTACCGCGACCTCTACAACACACTCAAAGGGGAATTCGACGGCTGCGAGCTGTGGCACATAGGTCGCGAAAGCAACGAAGAGGCGGATGCACTCGCCAACATAGGCTCTACCTGCGGCCCATACCACCTGGGGTATTTCTCGAGCGCATCTGCGAACGCTCCATTAAGCCAAAGGCCGCAGAGAAGAAAACAAGCGCAACAACGGACTCGGGGGCTACGCCGCCCAATGAGCCAATGACACTCGATGACTTGGAGCTGGAAAAAGGACTCGAAGGACCAATGAGCGTCATGATGATCGAGCAATCCTAGACTCAACCGTACATCACGTACCTTCTCAGCAAGAGGCTACCGGACGATCCGACTAATGCACAGCACATCACGCAGCAATCCAAGGCATTCGCTGTTATCAACGGCGAACTATACAAGCGCAGCATCACAGGAGTACTCCAGCGATGCGTCTCCATGGCCGATGGAAGAGTTGTTCTCCTCGACATCCATGAAGAGACCTCCGGGCACCATGCCGGCAGTCGCGCCCTAGTTGCCAAAGCTCTATGAGCTGGATTCTACTGGCCTACGGTCATGCGTGACGCCAAGGACATCGTCCAAAAATGCAATGCTTGCCAGGGATTCGCGAACAAGCCGCACGCACCTGGCGTAGAGCTCTGGCCAATTCCATTGGTTGGGCCCTTTGCGCAATGGGGACTCGACATGGTCGACAAACTCCCAAGGTCCTCACGAGGAGGCTACGTCTACCTCCTGGTCGCAGTCGACAAATTCACCAAGTGGATAGAGGCCATGCCAGTGAACAATCAATCAGGGCACACCGCAGTCAAGTTCTTCGAGTCCATCGTCTACCGCTTCGGAGTGCCACACAGTATCATCACAGACAATGGAACGAACTTCACATCCAAGGAGTTCCAAGAATTCTACGAGAATCTGGGAATCAACATCAGTTATGCCTCGGTGGCACATCCACAGACCAACGGTCAGGTCGAAAAAGCTAACGGGCTTGTCTGCGGCGGCATCAAGAAGCGACTCCTCCGGCCACTCGAACAACCCGCAGGTTGCTGGCCAGACGAACTACAATTAGTACTCTGGAGCCTACGCACGACTCCAAACAGCGCTACGGGGTACACCCCGTTCTTCATGGTGCACGGGGCTGAAGCGGTGCTACCCGCCAAGGTACGATACAAAGCACCGCGCGTGGTCGCTTACAGCGAGTAGGAGTCAACTCTGGTATTCGAAGACTCCATCGACCTCCTTGACGAGGCAAGGGAAATCGTCGCGGAAAGATCAACGATCTACCAGCAGAACCTGCGCAACTATCACAGTAGGAGGCTACGCCCCAGATCCTTCGTCAAAGGCGACATGGTCCTGCAACTAAAGCAGCAAGGGCATCTCAAGCTCGAGTCCCCCTGGGAGGGACCATACGTGATTACAGAAGTAATCCCAGGTGGCGCATGTCCCCTTGAAGATTTAGAGACAGGAGTCACATACTCCAACCCTTGGAACGTCGCGCAGCTGCGATGCTTCTACCCTTAGTCACCTTTTTTACTTTTACATTGCAAATAAGGCTACTCAGCCAAGGCTACTTAGCCACACACTGTACTTTCTACTATCCCGTGAATAAATAAAGCTAAGTGCCCCAAACGACTCTGTGTTTTCTTTTATTCTCGCAAATTATCCACTCGGGAGTTGCGCCACCCTATACACATCTGTTCTACGAACTAAAACGCGATATCCTGAGTAGCTGGCACACCAATCGAAACCCTTGACAAACATCAACCCAGTTGCAATGCACCTGACAGGTTGACAAGGGATTGAGATAAGCGCATAGCCAGGCTAACGAAAAGGAGTCGCATAGTGCAACGCACTCACAAAACATACACGCTAACAAGCTCTTTTATACATCATCGAAAATCAGTTATACACAACATATATACGAACTTTACAACATTGGTACAATTATGTGCAGGATACAAACTAAACTACTATTGCAGCAAGCGAACATTGGTTTGCTCCTCGAAGAAGTCGACGATCTCCTCTGCTGGGCGATCCAACGCCTGGTAGTGCGACACCATGTTCCAGGCAGAACCTGCTGGTGGCGCAGGTGGTCCGGCTGCAATCGCTGCAACATCTACATCAGGCCTATGCAGTCGCACCAGTGATAGAGCAGCCTTGGCACCATCCACCAACGGTTGCCGTACGCACTCGCGGACAGCACTCAAGTCATGAAATTTAGCAAGAAGGGCCAGCAGGCTTGATGGGACGACATCCAGCGGGAACATAGTCTGATAAATGCTCTTCAAGCATGACTGCGACTTCTTCAAAAAATGAAGCACTCGCGACGCACGATCCTGCAGGGTCGCCAACGCTATTGCGTGATCACGATCTACCCAGAAGTACCCACTCGCCTGAAGTTGCTCTTGGGTTAGGTCATTCATGCGAATGGCAAGTCGATCCTTCTCATCCTATGGATGGCGCGCGCTGACAACTATACAAAGCAAAAGCGGAAGTATGAAGACAGCAAATCACTGCGAGTGACTACAAGGGAAAAGATAAGAGTAAGAAAGCTAACACTTAAATTGGTCGCCCAGCTATGTCACCTCCCCCAACAGATATTGTTCTCGGGCGGTGGCCTTCTCTGCCTTCGATTTCCATACATCCCCATTACCGCGGCGTACGGGCAACTGACGCTCCAATTGCTTCACGCGATCACGGAGTCGCGAGAGCAGAGATAGCTCATCCACCCTTGAGTGCAGCACCGCCAAAGTGTCATCAAAGGGTGGAGAATCCTAAGGTTCCTCAGAGGTTCACTTGATGTGCCCTATCACAAGTCAATCAAGAAGCAATAAGAATACTAAAGCAATGCACAGACAAAAGATTCGAGTGCATTCAAGATCAGCAAAAGTATCAGCAGATACACTCGCCAAAAGGCATGTTTTTCGACATAAGACATAAACTATCTAACTATTACAAGACTATTGAGAAGCAACTGGTTTCTTCGACTTGGAGTTTGGCTTTGGGGCCCTCATCGAGTCCATGGCGGTATCAGATGCCACTGACTTTCCGCCGGCCCCTGACGTCGTAGCCTTCGCCGCCTTCTTGGCTCGCTGCAGCTCCTCAGAGTACTTTGCAACCGTGTTGATCAGCTGTGGCCCATACTTGCCACAAGCAGTCGCGAAAGGGGCAAAGACTACCTGCTGGCCGTCCGCACTGACAGGCATCGCCCTTGAGACTGTTGCAGGGTCAACTTCGACTCCGTGGGCTTGCACCATTGCGAGTGACATTGACGCACCAGCCGCACGGAGCGAGTTCTTGAAGCTCGCAGGAACGCCTCCGGCAAGTGATTCCACCAGCTCATCCAGATTTTCGATCAACTCAGCCTTGGGTGTCATCTCCTCCCGAAGCTGGCTGAGCACGCCTTTAGCCTTGGCGAGCGTACCCTGCACGGCAGCGCTGCGGTCTTTGACTGCTGAGACAGCACCCGCCAATGCGTCATCATGGCGGAGAGCCTGTGCGTCAAAGCTCAGACCGCTAGCATCTACAAAAGAATCAAGCATTGGCACAACGTTAGCAGCAAATAGCGATATCGAAGGCAATCGACAAAAAGGCAGTTGGTAAAATTGCAGACCAGCAAATACCTGAGAGAGCCATGGCGGCACACAGATCCTCTTCGCGCTTTTGCGCCTCGTCACGCGCCGCGATTGCCTCATCGCGGCTCTTCACAGCCACGGCGAGCGTCTTTTCCATGGTGGCGGTGTCGCGAAGAAGGGCATTATGTTCAGCTACAAAACAAAACAAAAGGGATATACTATCAGTCGACTACATAACAACGATGCAGAAGAAGAAGTAAAAGGCACTTACTTTCCACCACGCGATTGCGCGTATCCAGCATTGCATGCTGGCGACCCATCGCAAGCACCTGCTCCGCCAGGTGAGCGGCTTCCTTCACAAGGAGCTATCGTAAAAGGAAAACAACAAAGGATCCGCAGATGACATAGATAAAATCGACTGCAACATCAGAAAAAGAGATGCTACACTTACATGATCCTCCAATGACTCCGAAGTCGATCGATGAGCAGTCATCCGAGCAACCATCCGATGCTCCCCATCATGTGGAGATCTTGATGAGTTATACCCGGAGTGGGCCGCCAATGGAGGAGAAGGAGCACGCTCAACCTCTTTTTGGGCCCTAGAGGTCGCGACTCCAGATTCTTTCAAAAATTGGCCGTCGCCAGAAGATGACGACGCCTGCTGGCTACAAGACCAAACCAACATCAAGGAAAGGCAACTCCAAGGAAGAACCAAAAGGAAGACTCGTATAATTACCAATCAAAATTGTCAAAATCGAAGGAAGGGTCCCCCGACTCTGACGATGACTCCTTCGGCAGTCGCATCTTCTTGCGAGAGGATGGCGCCATGGTATTCACAGGAACGGCAGGGATCGGCGACTCTGCACCAACACCTGCACCTTCCGGAGTCGAAGGAGACGACGCATCCGAATCCTCACTGTGCGAACGCTTGCGAGTGTCTGGACCACTCCACTCGAGGGCTTCCTCCTGCACATCAGATGGGATGTTCGACTCTGACTCGTCCTCTTCTAAAGCTTCACGAGGGATAACCCCCTCAGGAAGAGAGGGCATACAGGGTGACACCGTCCAATCCTGGATACAGAAAACAATTCAGCACAAAGTCAAGAAACAGCAAAGAAGCAGTCGACAAAAAAGCTACTACGTAGCGCAATTGTACCTCGGGAGGAGGGTTCGCAACATCGAACGGAGGAACGCCTGGTTCATTGGGAAGCACATCCTTGCCGGTGTACTTAGTGACCAGTCGCACCCTTTTGTCTACCTCACTCGTGGACATGCCATCGGCAGACACGCGAGTGACATCGTCCGCGCCAGCCCACTAGAACATAGGGTGGACTCTGGCCTGCAGAGGCTGGACGCGACGGCGCAGCCATGTGCGAATGAGGGTGCAGCCTCCCTCCTATTTGCCCATGCGACTCTCGAGGTCACAGACACGCTCGTATAGCACATCTGTCTCCGCGGACTCGCCGGGCATAATCACGTTCTTCCAGGAGCGCATCCTCTTGCACGGCGTCGCGGGATCGAAGGGCGTGAGTCCGTAGTGTTCTCGATCGGCCTTCAGGTCGCGGATGTAGAACCACTTGTCCCTCCATCCTTGGACAGACGCCGTGAGTTTGATGTCGAAGTACGTGGTGGAAGGATCGACGTGGATACCGCAGCCGCCTACATTGTAGACTACGGAACTAGACGCCGATTGGCGCTTCAACTTGAAGAGGCGCCTGAAGAGGCCGAAGTGCGGCTCGATTCTGAGATAGCACTCGTAGAGAGTAATGTAGCAAGCTACGTGGAGGATGGAATTGGGGGACAGCTGATGGAGCTGGAGCCCGTAAAAACGGAGAAGGCCCCTGAAGAAAGGATGCAAGGGCAACGAGAGGCCGTGGATGATGAACGCTAAGAACATCACCCAAAAGCCGGCAGGAGGAGAGGGGATTACCTCGCTGCCAGGGACACGCGTGTCAACGACTGTGGACGACAAAACTCCGTCTTGGCGAAGAAGACAAAGCTCTGAGGACTTGATCACAGATGCGCGCCACGCACCATTTGTGACGCGAGTGCCCGTGCTCTTCTTCTTTCCGCCGGTGGCGGTGCTGGTGCCCGCAGCGGCAGAGCCGCCCTTCTTCTTTGCCGCAGCCGCGGGAGCAGCGGAATCGGCCGCAGCACCTCCATTTTTCTTCCCCATTCCACGGCGGCGATGTGACCGGAGGAAGTAGCTAGGAAATACACGGAGCTGGTCTAGCGCCGCGAAGGAAAGGAGCGCAAAGAAGTAGAGGAGCAGCGGCAATGGCGATGGAGGCAAAGGCAGAAAAGAAGAAGATGTGAAATTTACCGTCGCCGCATTGCTACTTAACCCCCTGGAAGATGCAATCCAACGGCTTAGAAAAACCCTATGAGACGCGTGGCGTTCATCGAGCTCGACACGTGGAGGACCTGAAGCGCGAACCGTACCCCACTACTCCCATTACCCGCGGAAATCAAGGAGACGCATTTAAAATAAAGATTACGCACGCCCGGTCAAATCAGAGTCAGGAAATGGGACCCACCGCTCATCACGTCCCGTCAAACTCGCTCACGCGGGCAACTGAGGTCATGGAATCGTTAGCACTGACGTCATCCAAAATTACGCAGCAGCAGATTTCGACTATTTTAGTCCTTGCTCGAGTCTTCGACTCCACCAAGCACTCGGGGGCTACTCCTATAGGGAGTGCGGGTCGCGCACCCTACGATTTGTTCTTTTTCTTTTTGCAGGAACATGGGCAATCAAAGAAAAATCCAACCACTCGAAACAAGGTTCTACTTTCGACATGGGTTACGCCCATAGGGAGCACCGGAAACAAATTCGACTGAAACAAGCAACAAAACACGACAGCAGTCGCAAAAGTTCTTTAGTCCCTGCATGAGTCTTCGACTCAACCAGGCACTCAGGGGCTACTCCCATAGGGAGCGCTGGTCGCGCACCCTATGACTATTTGTACAAAGTAATGTGTGTCGATAACATCCACACTCGAAGCTTATGGCGACACCGCCTCATGACTTTTCCCTACAAAGAGACTGTGTCTCCTAGGTCACCCGAATCGTCTCCGCGATGACAAAAATTCGGATGCCGTGCTTACAGCATGAAGATAAGACCTGAATAAGGCCTGGCAACGCATTTGCTGCGCACTACCAGAAATATAACTGTGCTTACAGGCACGATGCACATGCCTTGACGGACCCGTCGGGAGCTCACACCCATACACTGGAATTTGACTCCTGTAAGACCTCCGTGGCTTGAGTCGAATTACACCAGCACTTTTCCGGATTCGAGTCCGGGGACTCGAGTTCGAGTAGATGGCGTTGTTTTACCCTAAGGTAGTTAACTGATACCGATACATCGGTAAAATCAGGCACGCACATCAACAATCCCTATGACATAAATAGAGCAGTCAAAAAACATACTTAGTCATGCACTCGAAAGGCTTCATAAAGTCTCCAGTCGAATCTGCGATTCCACTGGACACTCGAGGGCTACTGACATGGGTATACCCTATAGGTACTCGATCTTGGTATATACGGCCTGAATATGTAGAGGCCCACGGTCTCTCCAATGCCCAAATGAGGAACTCAAGTAACCAACGGACTCTCGATTTCTTGAAGAACAAGAAGAAGCTGAAGATAGAAAGTTCAAAGGGGAAAACCCTAACTTGTAACCGACTCGACCCTCTACTAGAGACCTGGCCTATCTATAAAAGGCTAGGAGGGGGCGGCGAGGAGGACACACGCAACCCTAGTTTCAAAAACCCTCGCCAGATTGCATCTGCGCACCATTGTAATCCTCGATTCCTTCATTAATTCCACGAGCAGACAAGCTGGAGTAGGGACCTCTACGAGGCCTGAACCTGGGTAAATCTTCAAGTCCCCTGTGTGCTTGTTTGCTAGCCGATAGATGTCTCCAGCGCTCCCTCCTTCTCCGAAACCCAAGCCCATAACAATGGGCATTGATGAGTTAAACCCTCGTCACGTATTGATCAGGAATTCTCTGCAAATACCTAGCAAACAGATTTTTAGGGGTTTTTTATAAAGAAAGTAAATAAAGTACGAGTAAATAAAAGACAGTAGGAATAAATGCAGCAAGTGGCCCAATCCTTTATGCAGCAAAGGACAAGCCAGTTGTATTACTTAAGATGACCAAACGTTCTCGAGGACATATGGGAAGACTGTCAAGTACTTTCGCTTCATATAGTTGATTAATCTTCTTTAGCTTGCTAAGTGTTGTGTGGGTGAACCTGTGCTAATGTACCGACCTTCCTAGGACTAATATATACTTGTGATTATACCCCTTGCAAACATCCGTAAGTACAAGAAAGTAATTAAGGTAGAAACCTAACCACAACTTTAAACTCTAAGACCCTTACGTCCCTTGTGCAATGGTTTCCTAACGGGGGTTCAGGTTTCTGTCACTCTGGCAACCCCTACGATTAGTAGCCAAATACACAATGCATTCCCCTAGGCCCATATAGGTGAAGTTTCATGTAGTCGACGTTCACATGACACCATTAGAAGAAGTACACCACAACTTAAATATCAAACCATTGAATCTTTCTCAACACAACTCCACTACTAACAACATGACTTCTCCCATATCCTCAAGAACAAAACGAACTACTCACAAGACATCATATGGATCATGATCAGAGATGAAATAATGATGTATAACAATCTGAACATAAACAATAATTCGATAGTTCCACTCAATAGCATCAACTACAAGGAATAATCAATACCAGGAATGTTTCCCCTAAGAATTATGCAAGATTCAACCCAATTGTTACAGCAATATGGAGATGGTGATGAGGGTGCTGATGGTGATGATGGTGGTGGTGGTGATGATGATGATCCCGATGAAGTCCAGCTTGATGGTGGTGTTGATAGCGACCATCTCCCCTCTCCGAGAAGGAATTCCCCCGGCAGAAATCTGTCTACCGGAGAGATCTTTCTCTCTCAGTGTTTTCCGCCCCGCAGAGGCAGCGGAATGTTTCTGTGGTCGCTCTCCGAGTCTTAGGGTTTCAGGAGGATAATATAAGCAAGAGGGGAGAGCCAGGGGTGGACCAGGGCGGCCACACCACCTGGTGGCGCGGCCTAGGCTAGCCCACGCCAGGGGGTGGTGTGGGCCCCTGTGTCCCATCTCTGCCTCCTCTTCTGGCTTCCTTCCTCTTCTGGAAAAATAGGATTTTCCGTATATTTTCTCAAATTTTCTGATCTTTGCGAATTTTGCCTCCAAACAGCACCTTTTCCATCAGAATCCTGACTACAGCGGTCCATGCTCCAATAGTCATCAACCATGCAAAAACAGATGAAATAACATAAGTATCATCTCTTAATATGAAATATATCAATGAATAACAGTGAATTATGATATAGAATAGTGATGCAAAATGGACGTATCAACTCCCCCCAAGCTTAGACTTCGCTTGTCCCCAAGCGAAACTGAGCTCAGTAAACATGACCTCAGGTTTATGGAGTGAAGAGTCGATAAAAGAATACGGACAAGAAGCATCACATTTATCAATACATAGATCATAGTAGAAGACAACTCACTATTATATAACATAACTTGCAATAAGTAAAGGAAACACAATAAAGATACATAAAGTGAATCATAATTGGTAATGGCAAACTTAGCTCTTGGTCAAAGAATAGTTGATAATTTGCTGGAGTTCACAAATAACTGGTTTTCAATGATAGATTTCAAAGTAGTAAACATCAAGATAAGAGCAATGTGCAAAACAAAGAACATAAGAAACATGATTTGAATAAATCATCATATGAATGAATGAAACACAACAACTCAAAATACTTGCTGAGATAGAAGGGAATAGGTTTACTGACTCAACTAAAAAGTAAAAGAAAGGCCCTTCACAGAGGGAAGCAGGGATTGCAAGTTTCATAAAGAGCTCCCTAAAATTATGGTACTTATTAGCTTTCATCTCTCATTGCCCTATCATAGGCATATTTTGGTGATTAAGGTTAAAGTGACACAACTAAGAGGATATGCTTGACAAGTTATAAATTGAAGTCCCATGCCCCTTACTTACGAAGACCGAACCTCATGCTACTCAACTTCAGTCATGAGTAAGCTCTTGTCATTGTAAATACATGTGTATCATAGAGAACCGCCAACGGGGTACCCCTTGCACATGACACAGGAGCTATCCCATAATCAAAATGACAAGGCAAGCAGACAATGAGCATCTCAGTAATCTTTTTATTTGCTATTTGCATAGGTTTTTATTGAGGATGCTTCATAGAATGCTCACTATAGTTATGCTGCAAGTTTCCACCATGATTAGGCATGGCTTAGGCTAGCGGCCTTGGCGTTTCTCTAACACACATACAAACTCCATGATATTACAAGTTCCCCTTTTATTTCACACCGTCGGGATCCATAGGCAAAAGAATCATGATATCAACTAGGTACAAAGTACCAATGCAGTGTTGAAAGCGTTCCCCATGATACATGGTTCTGCTAACTTCAACTCATAAAGCGCAAGCATATACGCAACAAAGAAGGACCCAATGGTTCAGGTTTATTAAATGCAAGAAAGTAAAGTGTGCCATCAAGTTTCTGAGAGCTTTAATCACTAATTTTCACATAACAAGTTTAATTTGGAAGGTAGATAAAAACAAGAATTTACTTGGAATAGCAATAGTGCTAATAGGTAGGTAGGGTGGACACGAATGGCATGGGTTTGATTTAAAGGAGGTGGATGCACAAGAAGAATTCCCTCTCAGTACAGGTTTTTGGCTAGCAAGGCTAGGTAGCAAGTATAAGAGTCAAAGGAAACAAACAAACATACAAGTGATAAAAACAAACATGCAATCTTCCTTGGAAGCACAAAAGATCTTAACTAGAGAATACTAAACTTATGAGGAAATCAAGAAAGAAAGATGATGAAATTATTTTTCTTTAGAGTACTTTTATCTTTTCATTCAACTCTCAAAAATAGTGTTGCTACTGACCGAGCCAGGTTTGCCAAAACCAACTAAATTAACTCAGTGATACCAATACTAACAACAAGATCAATCATATAACCATGAATTGAAAACTAATATAAGATATGCAAAAGAGTAAATGATAGAACTTCTCATTAATATTCCATAACAGCAAATCACACCAAGGGATACATATCTAACGAGAGAGGGGACACTTCCATAATGCAAACCATCCTACATGATAACTTCTCTATTCATGATATGACTCTACTAAAAAAGGTAAAAAGATAGAAGATAGTGATGTGATACCGTGGCACTCCCCCAAGCTTGGAACAAACCAAGGGGATGCCAAACCTGATGATGAATTACTCCTTCGTGGTGGTGGTATCCTCTTGATGAGCTCTTTGATTAGTTTCCCCAAATCCTTGATATCAAAGGTGATATTGCGAATAAGCTGCAAGTTTTGCTCAATGCGGCTCATGATCATGTCGGGTTGCGAATTCCAGCTCTTGTGATTCTTTCCCCACTCTTCCTCCTTGAAGTCTTCTTTTCCTGCATGGCTATAAAGAGGCAAATCCAATTGGAGGGTAATTTCTCCTTGGGCATATTCTGGTATTGATGCTCATGGATAAGGGTATGGAAAGGATTCTTGGCGCGTGGGGGAAGTGACCAGGGATCTGAACGGTGATGAGGAGGCTTCCCTCCAATTGACATAGTCCTGGCAGGGTTTGCCACCACTCTAATGCTTGCAATGGTTGTGCCGGTGTGCTTTGCCTCCTCTTCATCTTCACTCTTTATCTCCCTCTCCTGCCCGGGGTCTTGGAGATCTTCCTCCATAGGCTCCTTTCCTTTATCCTTGGCGGACACCATTGTGCTTCTCAGCTTTCAAAGATAGTTCCTGGCAGAAATAGATCGAAACAAAAACACAACAAAAACACGTATACGAACCTCGGGAGATCCGGGGGATTATATATTACAAAGTTTCACAACAAAAGGAAGGTACTAGGAGAAAACGAGTCGGAGGCGGAGTCTAGAGTGGACACACCACCTGGTGGCGCGACCAGGGGTGGGCCCGCGCACCCTGTCTCCATTTCCGTCCCTCTTTCGCTTCATAACTTTCCTTATTGACTAAAAACTGCAAAAATTATAGTTGGATAGTATTTTCGTGGAACTTTTCTGACCAGAACTGTTACCTATTTGAAAACGGACTCTGCAGGTTTCTAAATTTGGTATTTCGTGGGTTCTTCCGGAGTTACCACTTGAATAACATCAATATCTTCATCTTCATACACTTATTACTTGAGTCAAAAAAAACCCTTCACTTCCTTATTACACCATTATCTCCACTACCTAGAAATTTCTTTCACACAAAACTTCACACAATTCTCATTAGCAACATTAGTATAAGTGAAGTGATAAAACCTTTTGAGTTCAACTTCAACTGAAAATCATCAAAACATAAGCTACTGTAGCAACTCCTTCCGAAAACCCAAAAAGAATTTAAGAAGGAAATCGAATAAAGAAGCAAATGCAAGAGTGGAAAAATCTGTCAAAATAGACCAGCAGGTAAAAAAAATTTAGAAAATCTTCTGTTGCTCAAATAAAAAAGTGCAAAACTAACGAAAGTTAAATAACATCCTGGGGCAAAAGCACAAAAAATTACAGCTCAATCCAACGAACAGATATCTCTCACGAATTTTTACGCTGAAGTACAAAAATCTGTTTCGGGACAGTAACTTCCCTAAATCTTACTTCTCTCTCATTAGAGGTTGATCTTGACACAAAAACCAAACAAAAAGGATAAGGAGAGGTTATTACTGAAGTAATAACTTCCAAGACTCAAAGAAACAAAAACAAACTGAAAGCCAAAAATAAATTAGGTTGTCTCCCAAAAAGCTCTTTCTTTATAGCCATTAAGATGGGCATGATAATTTTGAAGATGCTCACATAGGAATATGAATTTAAGTGAAAGGGAGCATTAAGAAGCAAAAATACACAAGTTTAAGTCTAACCCACTTCCTATGCAAGGGAATTTTGTAAACAAACAGGTTGTTGAAACCAGAGGCTACTAGCATAGGAAGGCAAAAGAAGTGCAACATAAAAACTTTCAGCATAAAACGAGAAAACTTGATATTATTGAGATGCATAAGAACACTTTTACCTATCTTATAGTAACTTTCAGTATCATGCATAAACTTAACAATATAACTATCACAAGGGCCATCGTAACAATGATCACTTATCCTAATAGAAAACACAGGAATACTAGCTCTCATAACACAACTTTGTGAAACAATATTGGAGGTATCCTTACAAAGGATAGTGTGTCCCTCTTGTACATATTTAGTGACAAAGTCTTTCAAATTTTCTATTATAGGTTCATCATCCATTTCTTTATCAGGTTCAACAGCTTTACTTGTACTTTCATTAACCATACTAGCTATCATAGAATGTTCCTTTATCTTAACTGGGAAAGGTTTTTCTCAATGTAAGGTTTAGGTAAGACATGATTAGCAGTATAAACTTCAGTATTTCTCGTAGGAACACTCTTAGCAATATATGTATAAGGTTCATGATACTTAGTCCACTTCTTTTTAGGCACTTCAATGTAGGAAGCAAAAGCCTTAAAATAAGAAGCAATAGCTTGAGAGTCTAGACCATAAGAATTTTAATATTTTGAAAGTCATCAGTTCCCACAAAAGATCCAATGCATTCATAATCATAATTTATACCTGATTTTCTATCTTTTTCATTCTCCCAAGCTTCAGCATTATCTTGAATACGGTCCAAAAGATCCCATTTAGCTTCTTCTTCCATGCGGGTGAATGATCCAACACAAGAAGAATCCAGTAAATCCTTATCATGTAGAGGGAGCCTTGCATAAAAGTTATAAATAATAATATTGTTGGGGAGCTCATGAATGGGACATTTGAGCATTAGTAACTTCAATCTCCCCCAAGCTTGAGCTGTAATCTCTCCATCAAGAGGCCAAAAGTTGTATATTTGATTCCGATCTTTATGAATCTCACTAGGAGGATAAAACTTTGAATAAAAGAGAGGCACTATTTCCTCCCACTCAAGAGCTTGACCATTCTTCAGCAGCTTATACCATTCCTCAGCTCTTCCTTTCAGTGACAATGAGAATAACTTCTTCTTAACTTGATCTATAGTAATACCTGCACACTTGAACAACCCACATAATTTCTGTATAAAGAGCAAATGATCACCGGGATGGACAGTTCCATCCCCAACATAGTAGTTATCCATAACACGATCAATAATTCTTGTACGTATTTTAAAAGCATCATTCTCAGCAGGTGGTGGTTCATCTACTACCTTAGCAGTGGTAGTAGCATTACCAAATAAGAAACCCAGCGAATTATCCATAATAAAAATAAAGCAACTAACAGAAATAAACAATACTCATAGTAGAAGTTTCCTTTACCAGTTCCACTCCCCAATAGCGCTTCACTCCCCGGCAACGGCGCCAGAAAATAATCTTGATGACCCACAAGTATAGGGGGTGTATCGTAGTATTTTTGATAAGTAAGAGTGTCGAACCCAACAAGGAGCAGAAGGTGCTGGCTAGTGGTATGGATCAGGAATTCTCTACAAATACTTAGCAAATAGATTTTTAGGGGTTTTTGATAAAGCAAGTAAATAAAGTACGAGTAAATAAAAGACAGTAGGAATAAATGCAGCAAGTGGCCCAATCCTTTGTGCAGCAAAGGACAAGCCGGTTGTATTACTTAAGATGACCAAACGTTCTCGAGGACACATGGGAAGACTGCCAAGTTCTTTCGCTTCATATAGTTGATTAATCTTCTTTAGCTTGCTAAGTGTTGTGTGGGTGAACCTGTGCTAATGTACCGACCTTCTTAGGACTAATACATACTTGTGATTATACCCCTTGCAAACATCCATAAGTACAAGAAAGTAATTAAGGTAGAAACCTAACCACAGCTTTAAACTCTAAGACTCTTACGTCCCTTGGGCAATGGTTTCCTAACGGGGGTTCAGTTTTCTGTCACTCCGGCAACCCCTACGATTAGTAGCCAAATACACAATGCATTCCGCTAGGCCCATATAGGTGAAGTGTCATGTAGTAAACGTTCACATGACACCACTAGAAGAAGTACACCACAACTTAAATATCAAACCATTGAATCTTTCTCAACATGACTTCTCCCATGTCCTCAAGAACAAAACGAACTACTCACAAGACATCATATGGATCATGATCAGAGATGGAATAATGATGTATAACAATCTGAACATAAACAATAATCCAATGGTTCCACTCAATAGCATCAACTACAAGGAGTAATCAACACCGGGAAAGTTTCCCCTAAGAACTATGCAAGATTCAACCCAATTGTTACAGCAATATGGAGATGGTGATGAGGGTGCTGATGGTTATGATGATGGTGGTGATGATGATGATGATCCCGATGAAGTCCAGCTTGATGGTGGTGTTGATGGAGATGATCTCCCCTCTCCGGGAAGGAATTCCCCCAGCAGAAATCTGTCTGCCAGAGAGATCTTTCTCTCTCGGTGTTTTCTGCCTCGCAGAGGCGGCAGAATCTTTCTGTGGTTGCTCTCCGAGTCTTAGGATTTTAGGAGGATAATATACGCCAGAGGGGAGAACCAGGGGTGGACCAAGGCGGCCACACCACCTGGTGGCGCGGCCTAGGCTGGCCCGTGCCAGGGGGTGGTATGGCCCCCCTGTGGCCCATCTCTGCCTCCTCTTCTGGCTTCCTCCGTCTTATGGAAAAATAGGATTTTCCGTATATTTTCCCGGATTTTCTGATCTTTGCGATTTTTGCCTCCAAACAGCACCTTTTCTATCAGAATCCTGACTGCAGCGGTCCATGCTCCAAAAGTCATCAACCATGCAAAAATAGATGAAATAACATAAGTATCATCTCTTAATATGAAATATATCAATGAATAACAGTGAATTATGAGATAGAATAGTGATGCGAATGGACGTACCACTCCTCCACTCCCATGGCTAGTCCCAATCCTCTCACGGTAAGGATGTGATGGTTGTCATGTCCAGGTTGTTCAATTCCACAACCCTTTCCTTCATTTTTGTATTTAATTGATACATGCAATTCAGATGTGAGTTGACTCTTTCGTGTTATATTTGGTTTGGTTAAATAGGGAAACATGATTTATTCTAGCAAGGAGAACGGTATGTGCATAATCATATGAGTGCCAACCCATCTATATTTCTCTGATTTATCAAAACTAAATTGAGATCTTGCATGGTGGTAGGTTGCATGTCTTGTGATGATGAGCGCAGGCCTTGCGGCGAACTGGCAAAGTTTCGGTGATGAGTACCTGAGTCCACATGTTGTCCTCTTTCTTTTCATCTTGCTCCGTGAGAATATGAATTTGTGTGATTATTTTTCTTATCATAATCCTCACATGGTTCCTTGTATAATTCTGCTAGATAACGGTTGGTGACAATATTAAAGGTGATATTGCCGCTCAAATTCATTCAGTTCGATCTATTTATTAGGGATTTTAAGTTCGATCCATATATTCTGTTTTATCATTGTTTTCTTTTTGACTAAGTAAGGTTGTCTTAATTGGTGTCCTCGAACACTGGGTATGTTCTCTGAAATTTTGCTTGAAATTTTGGTACACTGTGTGTTTTGCTTATGCAAACTGTCATTGATAAAATATCTGAGAAGAATTCCTAGAAGTGTGTTTTTTGCTAGATTGTTAGAGATGCATTACATAGTATTTCTTATATCTGTAGAATTATTTTTGAACCATCTTATATCTCAAGTTCTTACTATTTTTTCCTAATATTAGTTTCTAGGTTTTGTATAGATTCATTAAGAGACAGGCAAGGAGACCGAGATTTGAATGCATCCGAGCATGTTTCATGTCAGTTCCATGAGATTGGACTGTGTTGTTGCAGTGAGAAGAATCTTCCATTTATATGTCGGCTTCATTCTTATCTAAAATCAATTGAAGGTGTCATATGAAAATTCTGCCCCATCAGTTAAACATATTATTGCAGTTTACCTACAATGAGCATCCCCACCCTACATCCTTCCCTGTTTCTCTTCCCATCGCTGAGATAACGAGGCTGATGCGCTTCATTTTTCCTCCTCCTAGATAGTCTACAAGAGAAGTGTAGGACGTTGCCACAGCTTACCTTGCACCTCAGCTCTAGTCGACCTCGCCACAAGGGCCATGGGGCCTCTCACAGGTTCCCCTTCTTCAATCCCTAGAACATATCGCCTTTGTGTGTGCATATTCTTTATTGTATGCCTATCAAGTTATTTGATGAGAATTCAACCATTCTACATGGGAATACTCTTCTATGTAATGTTTATGTTGTGTACTCATTTTGTTTTTAATTTCTGAAGGATTCTACATGGGAAAATGAATTACTTTATGTGTCATGACTCACTAATTCCTTTATTTATGAGTTTATAATTGCACGATGGTTTATAGTTGTTCTTCTCTTTCACTTTTTTCTCAAGTATATATTTCTATCTATCTCAAGTCTCTGAAGTTACCTTTCTTTAACTGGATAACTACTTTTTTCAGTTCTACTATACACAAGAGTGTTTCTACTAATGATGTCGACGAACCTGATGGGGAGGAACTCACTGTCACCGACGGAGATCCTCCTCCCGCTTGTTGTCGTGGTGTGGGCCAGCCATTCAGGCTATGGTACAAGCACAACTTCCTCATGATTTAATTATGTTGATGCAAAGGATGATTTACTTATCTCTTACATTGCACAATGTTCCATTAGATTTTGTAAGCATAAGGATGGAAATACATGATTTATAGGTGTACAGGGTGTTCCATGAAATCCAAGCAGATTGACATGGGAGGATTAATATGTGTAATTGAGTTAATTATCTTCTAGAATTTAACACTGCTCAATGATAACATGGTCAAGTAGTCGGTTTAGCTATTCGCAATTTCGCAATTCATGTATCGAAGGAGATCAAGATACTTTCGATATGTGTTGTCATGGATTCTCAGTTATCTCTTTGACATTCTAGATGCAATAGTTGTGAGCTAAAACTATGGGTCGAGGGCTATACATTTATTGGACTTCATATTCTCGGTTATCTCTTTGACATTCCGGATGCAATAGTAGTGCATCCATCAGATAAGAACACAATTAGGTCGAGGGTTGTACATTTATTGGACTTGAGAAATGCAACCACCAAAAACGTAGTAATAGTCTACTAGTTAGTGAAAGATGTTAAATAAAGTTAGTGCAGGATATTTACAACTGGCCAGCCAACAAAAGATTTTCGTCACTATGAAATAAGAAAGTGTTGTTACAGCCAGTTACCAAACTTCAATGTTGCGGGAGGTGTGAGTCGTCTAATAGAGAGCTTGCTTATGGAAAAATAGGTGCTGGCTACAGATATATTCACTTTAGTGCTACTTTATAGTTCTTTCTTTACTTGCAGTATAATACGATTTGCTTAAGCAAATTAAGTCAATTGCTTTATGTCATTTAGGTGTAGACGTACACTTGTGTACTTGAATTATGTCAAGCAACTAAAGTCCTCCAATCATGTTTATCGTATTTTCAGAAGTTATATAGCTCTATTTCCAGAACCTGTGTGTTGGGTATTCAAACATTTTAACTACAGGCCGGATCAGACTCGAATGATTTCCTCCACATCTTTAAGGATATTTAGTTACCAAGTATCATTAAACTTCTTTCTTTCCACAATAGGTACAGTTGCACTTCGCAGTAAAATAGTCATATTCTCTGGTTCTTGAAATTTTATAAACTCGGTCTGCTGGTTGCTAAACTCCCAGTATTCATTCTCACTAGGTTCAGTTGTTTATAATAGTGCAATAGTTTGAGAAAAGAATCAAACTATTTGAGTCTACCTATTATTTCTCGTTTTAGAGGAAGGTATTTTTATGAAGAGACTAAAGCTTCTTCGATGTTTTGATCTCCTTCTAGAATGCGTCAAAAATTTAAAGGTGCTTGTTATTTAAGTTGGGGCGTGTTTTGCATATTACATGGGAGATGTGCGGATCAACTCCATATCTTTTTTTATTTTCTACTAACCATATATGTTTCTCATGTGTGTTCCATCTGACTGTGTTGTATAGACGTATCATTTGCAGAAGATGGACGGAAGGTTTAAGTACCTATATAGCATATTACCTACAGATTCTGTACACACGGAAGTTCGGAGGAGTACCATGCTGAAAAATAACATGTGATGGCACTTGCTTCGAAGGTACTGAATGGGACTTCTTTTGTCAGATTTCTGTTTCTACACTTTTTCGTGGTTATATCTTGTTTATTAAACTCTAATTTTAAACAGAATTCTTTTAAAACGTTTCCCAATGTATGAGAATATGGCTTGCATGATGCATGTTGTGAAAATTTGATGATGGATGGATAGAATAACATGTAATGGCTAGAACATTTTTAGATCTGAATCCATAGTTCAAGCTAGGGATATTTCTCTCTGTTCAAAGAAAACGGTCCTTCCATTTTATTGTTTTTACCAAGTGCTTAGATTTAGATGCATTTTAAATTTTAATATGGCTTCCAGCTCTAGAATAAACTCTCCACAACTTGGATTTTAGGCTACTCTTAATTTCAATTGGATGATGGAAGGAGGAATATAGCAGGATTATTGCAGTTAGTAAGAATTACAGATTCATGTAGCTTCAGCTCGAATAATATATGTATATGATCATATCTATAAAATGTGTTTTATTAATCAGTTAGTGGTGTCTTTGCACATATCCTTTGTTTGTATATAATTAGTCATAAACTTTCTTATTTCCTATAGATAGATAGATATGTTAGCACAATTGCAGATACAGTTCGTTTTAACTCGATATTCTCAACACCTCTGAGTGCCTATAAAAGCAATATTTAAATTGAACTATGATGTTTTTGTGTAATGTAGAATTTTGCAATGGACGATAGAGAAACATTTCTATAGTATCTAATTATGTCTTTTTATCCAACTAGACTTCTTTTATTTGTAAGTTGTCTTTAGTTGCTTTATTATTCGGTGCAAATGATCTCATTTTCCGTGATATTCTACACACTGAAGATGGTGTTGTGTTGCTTTGTACAGGTGATCAGGATATTGCAGAAAGGTTTTCCACACAGACGAGGACATGGGAAACAAATGATGAATAGTCCGGTTCTTTAGGTGATGCTCTCATAGACATTTTGTTAGTATTTTGTTTTAGAATATCATGTATCTTGCATGTGTTTTGTGGTGAAGCTTACAAGACATGTCTTCCATCTGGTGAATATGTCATTCTATACCGGCACCACTACTACGATGAGTACTAGAGTGTGTGGTAGTGGATTCTTCCTCATCATGGCTATCTGTGAGTTAATACAATTCATTTTTTGTTTCTTTTGCTTTTCATAACCTCCACATGGTTCTCGCTTATCCAGTTTTTCCACAAGATTGAGTTTGTGATAGCTTCAGGAGCACGCTGAGAGTTTCTTGATGCGCTCTACCAACAGAAACTCGTATCCGTATTATAACTGAATAGAAAATAATATAGGCAATATACACGGATTATGCATTACAATATAGGTTGACAATTACTTTTAACTTTGGTTGTATCTTGGTTAGTACAAAAAATCTAAATGTACTTGCGTTTTTCTTCTTGTTAACTGTAATCATATTAAAATCAATCGTGCTTTCTTTTGGGATCGTGGGGGATGGAGACCTGACATCCCAGAGGTCAAATCTCGCTCTATTTTGCAAACCAACCTGTGGTTGGGTGGCTAGGAGGGTGGTTGTACCCCCAACCCACCAGAGTTCAAACCCCAGGTTTGACACTGTGTGTTGCATAAAAGACGGAATATTTTTTTAGTGGGAGGCGACGTTTCCGTCGACAGCGAGGCGCCCATGGTAACTTCGTCAATCTCAAGACCCGCTCTGCCGGCTTAGTCTATCGGAGATGCTCATAGGGGTAGGGTGTGCGTGTGTGTGTTCATAGGGGTGGGTGCATGTACGTGTTGTGAGCGTCTACGATTGTACTGTATTTCTCAAAAAGAAATCTCGCTCTATTTTAGGGAAAGGGATTAATAGATCAGCTAATGGGGCATTTCTTCCTATTCCTGGTTTTCACAACATATGCCAAACTGAATCAGATCCCTTTATAGCCCAGAGAGAACAATCAGCTACCTATCGTGGTTATAGTTATGTTTGCATTAGTTAGCTGTCATGTTTCTGCACGTAATTGCTTTCTTTATTCCTATGTTGAAGCAATGTAGATGGACCTCGTGTGACAAAAGGTTTGCACAAGGTAGATTTGTTGGTTCTGTATGTGCTTCAAATTATTAAATTGTAATCCGAAAGCAAAAGAAAAAGTTATTTATTCGTTTCTTAATTGTTTTAGATGTATTTAAGTATAGATGTAGTAAAGTATAGGTTGATCTTTGGAAGCGACATGCTAAGTTGTGTATTTTTGTATTTCAGCTTCGAGTGCATCATGCTTTCCAGGCCTCACCTCATCTTCGGTTAAGGTATTGGTTTCCTATTTCTTCTCTCAAAATGGATTATTTTTATGTAGTGTTCTTTTGTGATGTAATTTAGTTAAGGTATCTTGGTTTTTCCGTGCCATCAACATTGATGCACCATATTTTGAACCCTATTTAGGGGCACTGATTTTTGTTAATTCACAATCAGGTATCACCTAAAAGATACTAGGATAAACTACAGGAAGAATAGTTCTGGGCAGCAACTCTACATGCAGAACGGGCTAAGCAGTCTGCGACAATACAGGTGATAGTGAAACTGTAGATGAGCTCAGTTGTACATATTGAGCTCGTTATCGAGGGGCCTGGCAATGAGCCTATTATAAATGTTCACGTCAAGCCTATTACTAGAGTAAATTTCAGTTTTCACCCCTAGTTTGTTTTTTTATAGTAATTGCCCCATTTAATATTTTTTCATCCTAATTACCCCATTTAGCAAACATTATGCCACTTTTTAATCCCTCTATTTTTCTGAGCATTGTGACAGGTTTGTACCGATTAGGTTGGTTAAATTTTGTGGCACGGTTTCACAAATCACCCGCCCAGCTCTCGAACCGTCTCACGATGACATCGTTTTGCTTATTCGGATATTGCAGGACGACTTGTAAGGTGTCGAGAAACAGTGGTCTCGGAGGTGATTTCTAGCAATTGGCGGACCATGAGGTGACCGCCAGTATAAGAGCAAGTATAACAGCACCCTTAAAACGCCGGCGTCCTTAAAATTCCGGCGGTTACACAGGCTTATGGCCGGGCCGTCGAGCTAACAGCGCCTGTAAATCGCCCGGCCTGTAAACGGAATTCACAGAGGCCTGTGAAAGGCCCATTGCAACCCCTATTTCTACTGGCCGGGTGGACGGAGACGGGTCAGAACCCGTGTCCCTCCGCTGCAAAGCCTAGTCGCCGCCGCATTTCCGCGCGTACTCCGGCGAGCAATTCCTCCCATTTCCGCGCGCGAGAGAGAGAGAGATGGCGAGCAGGAGCGGGAGTTGCGGACTCGGCGGCGGCCGTGCTGGGGGGGAGGAGGGAGTGGCCGTCGCTCACCCGGCGGCCGACTAGGAGCTCGCATTTTGGACATACCAGGACGCGGCGGTATCCTCTGCGAGTTCTCCCAACACTATTTTTTTAGATGTAATTTTGGAATATGTATATACTGGATGATAAACGCGCGCACGATCTTCCCCCGTTAATTTAAATTTCAGTTCAGATTTCGCTGACGAGTTTGAAACCCTAAATCGCGAGTACAAACACCTGTACTCGCGATTTAAAGGTTGCCGATTTGAGGGTGCCGTTAGTCATGCTCTTAAAACGGAATCCACTCCCATGTATGATTTGGTGCTCTGTTATTTCAAACGTTGGTTAGGTTAGTTTAGCTTGATTTCTTCTTTAGGCTTGTCGCTGATGCTACTTCTGGGGCAAAGAAAAATGTATTCAAGGCTTCAAGCACTAGGCACCAGACTGCTGCAAGGCGCTGCTTGTTTGTGTCGATTATTTTGCCTTTTTCTTGTATATCTCACATGTTGAATCAAGCATACACCAAAACGTCCCATCCACCATGTTGGGAGCGATTGGATTAGTACAGTTAGCTAAATTTGCTGAACAATACGAATGGATTTTTCTACATGAATATGTCACCTCCAAAAAAAAAGAAAAACAATGTGCTCCGTCAGCTTTACCTGATGGTCGGGACACGGCTATGGAAATTCTATGAGAATTTTAAAAGAGGTAAAAATTGGCATAACTCTTTGCTAAATGGAGTAATTAGGATGAAAAATTACTAAATGGGTTAAATAGTGCCATAATTATCAAACTAGGGGGTAAAAACTGGAATTTACTCTTACTAGAGTTCTATCTGTTGACCCTTTTCCTTAGCTTGACAAGATTATTCGCTTATCACCTCATTCAGAGATAATAGATGCTCTAAGGAAAATAGATGCTCTAAGGAAGCGGGAGGAGTATACAACGGGTTTTGGAGATCGATGGGCGACACGCCCGAATCCGCGCCCGTGCTCTCCCCGACGACCATTGCCGGTAAGTTCTGGGAGGAGGACACCGGGGAGGACTCGCCTTGATCCTCCCCGATGTGTGCTACGTCGCCTGCGGACCTCTGACATCGATCGGCATCATCCACGTCGATCACCTCTCAATACAAAAGAGAGGCCAAGCGCTTGGAGAAGAGGAAGAATCAAAGGATGGCGGCTCTGGCATTGTTCACGTCGCCATCGCAGGTGAGATATTATGACTCTCTCGGCAAGATTCCACCGGCGAAGGATTTGAATCTACCGGTGCTACAACCAACCACTTTCTTGCTAGATGAGTATGTGGCTGCAGATTGGATTAAAGTTCAGAGAAACAAAAACCGATAGCTGCGCCATATAGTTGGCCAATTTCGAAGAGCTCGTGTTCAGGTTTATCCACCGGCACACCATAGAGGTCTCCGGCGATCACCGATGTTCCATCATGAGGGCGGCATCAGATGCAAATCTCGACAACACAGCTTTCAAAATTCTGGGCCTAACGGGCACAAGGCCAAAGGGTGCTCAGTTGTTTCGGTGGGCCACACGAAAAGCCATGAGGGCTTAGGGGGGTGAACACGAAAATATCATTACGAGAAGGTTTACGTATGATGTGCCCAACCCTAGGGTTGCTTGCTGTACCAACTCGTTCTCGTTCCGTGCTCATTTCGCCTAGAGGCGGTTGCTCATCGTCATCGACCATGGCGGACAGGGAGGATCATTTCCCTCCCAGAGGAGGACCATCGGGACAACCTTTGCGCGGGGCACACCCACCAAGGTACCCACCAAGGCAGGGCTACAATGGTGCTCAAGCTGCTGGAGGGAGTGGCAATGGCTTCCATGGTAGGAACACACAGGGTTATCCGCCCCAGAACTTCAACAACTCCAGGTTTGAAGCAGGATCCGCCTCGAATCAGCCAGGCTTCAACTCTTGGGGTGATAACCAGCAATTCCATAACAGAGGCTTTGGAGGTGATTTTGGGAACTTTGATGATGGGTACTACGAGGGCGGCCAGGGTTCTAACCAAGGTACCAACAATTCTCGTCGCATGTTTAGGCCTCAGTTCAATGGCAATCGCAACCCTAGTGGCTACAGGGGTCGCGGGAGGATTGTTAGGCCAAGGCCTCCTCTAGTCGAGACAGAGCAGCCTAGGGCATCCACCGCTCAAAACACCGCCATCCTAAGCAAATCGAATGTCACTACGATGGCTCCTTCAACTCAGCAGATCCGTACTGCCGAGAATGATGGTGCATCCTCTGATGGAGGTTCAGAGAGGACTGCTAAAAAAGCTGAAAAAATAATTTGCTTCAGATGTGGTGAGAGTGGCCACATGGCTGATGCTTGCGAGGCTGTTTTGTGTATTTACTGCGAGAGGGCTACGCATGAGGGGAAAGACGGCCATCTCCTATCGATGCCAAAGCCAACAGCGACAGTGTTTGGGGTGTGTCGCTGCGAACTCATGATCTATCAAGTTCCTGTGTCGGATGAGCTGAAATTTAAGCACGATAGTGGTAAAGTTGGGAGGATTAAGGTTGATGGAGGTTCACTTTCGGCCCAACAAGTGGTTGCCGAGCTAGGGTGGATTGTTCCTGGTCATCATCAATGGAACCTAATTAGTACTGAAGAAAATTTCTATCAGGCCGTGTTCCCAACTAAGGCCGATTTGGCCAGATTGGTGAAAATTTCTACTATTCCTATTGACCCTGAGAAAAAAGTCTTCCTAGTTTTTGAGGAGTGGATGACAACTCCAGTGGATAAATTTAAACTTGAAGATGCATGGGTGAGGTTTGCTGGCTGTCCATACAAAGAACGGTGTGACTATCTTGCTTTGTTTGCGGTGGGTTCGCTTATTGGGATAACAACGGAAGTTGACATGGAATATACAAGAAAGCATGGTGTTGTTCGTTTGCATGTACGGTGTACTAGCATTGAGAACATACCCCTCGCTACTGATCATATGTACGATGGTGAGGGTTCCAGGGCTAACTTTTGAGGCGGAAGGTTACGAGGCTCTGGTACCAAAAGATACTATTATGACTGAGGCAAATAATCATGAGGATGATGCTTCAAAGAGAACAATCAAAAACAGCCTAGCTCCGATGCACAAAAGGAGAAGAGAGTTTCTATTTCTTCTAGTACCACTACTGCTGAAACACCAGTAAACAATTCAAGCATGGACAACCAAACTGCTAGCATTCAAGTGGGTGCTTTTTTTGTTTTGGGACAATGTTTAATGATGATACTCCAATGAAGGTTGTGTCTGCTAGCAAGATGCAAGAGAAGATCCAACTTTGGGGAGACCGGGTTGAGGAAGAGGAAGATATATTTTCGCTCACTACATCAGCACCACCGAAGTTTGGTCCTGCATCTGAGCTGATCGATAATTGTAAAGTTGTCCAGCTCACTGCCACGACAAAATCTCACATGTCTCCCTCTGCTGCAGCACAGGATTCCACACAACAAAGCACCGTTTCAGGTGCCGTAGCAGAAACAGAGGCAGAGGTTGTGCCATCGCGCGCTGTTGTTTCCAAGGAACGGACTGAGATGATTGCGTTCCATACTGCAGTCAAGGAGATGTTTTCTGGAGCTAATGGATATGCCATTACGCCACCTCGTGTGGCAGGAAGGGCGACCCTTGGAGGTGATAGTTCGCCATCGCTGCAGAAAACGACGATGGCCCTGTTGACATCCCATGCATCTCCGTCTCGTGATAACTTTGCTAAGGAGCTACAGCCTGCTCCTACCGTTCATACGCCATGCTCTCCTCAGGACAAAATAGTTCGCAGTGCTTCGCCAATCACTCCCAAAGGGACGGGAGCGTTCCTTGGAGGGAGATATTCTCAAGATGAGTTACTAGATTTTGGTGGAGTAAATATTGCTGAAACGCGATCAAGTGCGCGCATTCGAGCACAGCCTAATGCGGACTCCACGCAGATGGAGAGGGTGAAATGGATCGTATGGGCACCTAGAGGGGGGTGAATAGGTGCTACACCAATTTTTAATTCTTTTTCCAATTTTAGGCTTAGCACAAAGGGTAAATTTGAGCAAGAAAGAAGATGTGCTCACGCACTTAGTTAGATACCTTAGTTCTTTTGCGCCTTCCGTTTCTAGATAAACTATTAGGTGGAATTTCCCTATATGCAACCCTATCTACTAGCGAGTAAAGAGCGAGTGGAAGAGGAACGGGTAAACCAAAGTGAAGCACACGGAGACACAGGATTTGTTTGACCGCAGTTTCTTCCTTGTTAAGGGAAGTACGTCTGCGTTGGAGGGTTGGGTGGTACTAAGACCACCACGCCACAAAAGGCCTCACCCTGTTCTCTGATGGATCTCGCCACCAAAGGCCTGATCCACCTTTCCACTATAGGTACCCTTCGAGGCGGGCACTGGCGCCTTTACACAACTAGCGGGGCAACAACTCCACAACAACTTGGAGGCTCCTGGAATGACAACAAGCTGCCACAAGAACAAAGTTATCAAATACAATAAACAAGATCTAGGTATTGGCAAGAATACTAGATCAGGGATTTCTCCAAGTGAATGGAGAGGATTTGAAGCGCTTGATTCTTGATGATGATGATGATGAACTTCTCCTCCTTCAATTCCCCCCAAAGATCAAGACCTTCGGGTGGTTGAAGTGAGAGATCGAGAATGAGAGCTCTTGCACAATGTCTGGACAATTTCCAATGAATCAAGAGTTCTGAACGTTGGGGAGAAGGGGTATTTATACCCCCTTCAGAAACCAGCCTTTGGACACTTTGGGGGCCGGATTATCCGGTCCGAGGAAAACACCGCCCCGACTCGGAATATCTGGCAGATAATCCGCCCCCTATCAGAGTGTTGTGCCGAGCTTGCCCTTGATCAACTTTTGGGGGGCGGATTATCCGGTCCTATGAGAGGGCCGGATTATCCGGCCTGGGGAGGAAAACCCGCCCCAGTTTGGATTTTCTGGAAGAAAATCCGACCGGATACCGAGCGACGCGCCTTGACTCCTTTTGCTCGAAAACTAGGGGCCGGATTATCCGGCCCATGCGATAGCCGGATTATCTGTCCTGGGGAGGAAAAACAGCCCCAGTTCGGATTTTCCGGGAGAAAATCCGACCGGATACCTAGCGACACGCCTTGGCTCTCTTTGAGCAAAGAGGTAGGCCGGATTATCCGGCCCTTGGTGGGGCGGATTATCCGGGCCCCCTCAAAGCTTCCTGCACACTTAGCGCACATGAATAATCTCCATAGTATTGTTATCTAACACGCAAAACATAGGAAAACATGAAATGTTCTTTCAATCTCCCCCTTTTTGGTGTTAGATGACAATACCAGGATTTGCAGGAGAAAGCCACAAGACAAACAGTAATAACTTATGAAGGAGACTCCCCCTTAATGTGTGCATAATAGGGTTTTGCATTGGAATACAAATGCACACAAATAGGTGAATCTATTCCATAGACATATGAGCAAAAAAACATACCACCGAGGTAGAAAGGAGGCATCCTTGGATAACCAATATGAGCGCCTTCCGTGATAAACCTCCAGCAATAGGATATGAATAGATAGATCCATAAGCATAATCCATGATATGAAATCCATAGGCATAATCCAGACAACCACATAAAGTCGCAAACAACCACAAATCACGAATTTAAAGTTCAACGCTAAATAGGCATAAGCAAGAAAATGATGAACAGAAAAGTGCAAGTGCTTATGCCCGACCCATGCAAATCCACGGACAACCTAATAGAACTACTTCTCCGCCTTTGGCATCGAGACACCAAAAAGGGAGAAGAGCGATGCTAGCACCCCACGGGATCACTCGTAGTCCTCGTCCTCGTCCTCTTCTTCATTCTCATCCTCATCCTCATCTTCAAGCTCCTCAGTGTCACCTTCCTCATCTTCATCATCAGCAGAAGGCGCAGAGGGGAACAAGTGACGCTCCAACTCACCATAGTTCAACCCGGAGGAAGAGTTCCACCGAGCATACGGAGTGGGAGGTGTAGGAGCCGGAGGAGCACCCGAAGCGCCGGACACGTGGTGGAGAATGAGCTGCTGGGAGTGAGCCAACTCATGGCGCTGCTTGTATGCCTCGTACTGACCCTTGCGCATGTCCACGCCCATGCATAGAATGTTACGCTGGAACCAGTTCAGCTGCTTGATCTCACGGGCCACGGGAGGCACAGGGGGCCTGCGAGCATCCCTCATGAGACCCTCGGGAGCAGAGGAGGGGTGAGAGGTCTTCCGAACCTTGGTGTAGATCTTCTTGGCCTTGTGCACCGAGTCGATGTGGAACTCCTCAGCAGGAAGCAGGTGACGAATGAGCATCATAATGTAGGGTGCATAGGGAATGGGCAGACGGTTGAACATAGCATCACATAGCTCATGGTAAATGAAGTCCATGACATCCAGCCTGTACTACACTGACTCGTCCTCGCAAGAGGCAACCTCATGAGAAAATTGAAGTAGCTGAACAAGGTGACCACGGATGCTGTCACTGTTGCCCCCACTTGGAGTAATGGAGTCACGGAAGAGACTCACTAAGGCAGCATAGATGGGAGCAAGACCAGCCAGAGTGCCCACAATGCCATTGTCCACAATGCAAGGGGAGAGAGCTGCATATTTGTTGGGCTTCAGCTGGGTGATGATGCGGTGGCCACTGGCTCTATCCCTGCTGCGGAAAGAGTACCCAAGAACCTCAGCAAACACGTGAAAATCAGCAGTCATAGGCCTGTCATGAGTCATCCACTTCATAGTGCGACGCTCATCCCCACAAATAACCAAAGTGGAGAAGAACTGCTTCACCACCTCAGAGTCAAAGGAGCACTGGAGAGACATAAGATGGTGCAGCCCCATCCTCTCAGCCACAAACATTGCATCCACAAGATGAGCCTTCTCCAAAGTTTCAGCAAGTACCAGTGGGTGCATAGGCCTAATGTTCAGCCTGGCATATATATCTTCATAGATCCCCTTCTGTTCTAGACACCAAAAACGAGTATCCCCCAGCTCATCATCACGAGGCAGCTCAGCAAACAAGTCAGGGTGATGGATGGCAGAGTAGTAGACTGCATCCAAAGTCCTCTAGTTGATCTTGGGCTCCTTGCCCTTCCTCTTGGACACCCCCTTCCTAGTCCTCTTTGCTTGTTCAGCCATGCGCTTCTCTTCGTTCTTCCTTCTCCTCAATTCAACTTCGTCCACTAAGTTACCCTACCCATCGTCCCGAAAGTATTTGGTGCGAGGATGGCGCTTGTAGGTCTTGGGAACACCGGAACCACCTATGAGGAGAATAAGGGCGATAGCAAGGGGATAAGCATACACACAAGTCCAGGAGAGAGCATGGAAAAAGTAGTCAAAAAGTTCATAGGACAAACTACTCAATGCATACTCCATAGTGAAACTGAACCAGAATCGAATCTGTCAGGCCAGATTATCCGGCCTAGCCAGGGGCGGATAATCCGGCCCTGGAAGAAATTTTCGATTTCACCTAGACTGAATGCAAAAAAGTAGATCGGGCCTAGAAAATGTAAGACTACGATTTCTATGCGAAAACACATCCTTCTAGACAACGTTCCACCCAACAAGTTACACATCTAGCCAAAGATGGGGAGAGAGGGAGTTACCCTCACTCATTGGAGGAATAACGCGGAGGAGAAGGTACCCAGAGGCGCGGAGAAAAAGATCCGGGGAGGCTTGGAAAATCCGGTGGCCGAAAAGGCTCCGGGGAGGGTGGGGGACGGCAGGCGGCGGCTGAGGAGGAGGAGGAAAGGGTTGGGGGAGAAGTGCTGCTCGTTATGAGCCCTTCCCCCGAGCCCTGCCCTTTAAGATGAATTCTGCCAGGGCCGGATTATCCGGCCTATACTTGGGCCCGATTATCCGGCCTCAAATCTGGGACTCTGTTACACATAGAACCAGGCCCGCGCGTCCCCAAACAACACCCCCACAAGGTGTACAAGGGACTTGTGTGCTAGAATATATGGCTTAGGGGTAGGGGAAGGCTTAGGATTAAGAGAGCCAAACTGAGATGGTACTAGATGCTCAAACTTGCAAAATCCAAATCAAATAAAAGCCAAGATTGAGTGTGATTCCCATAAGAACATGAGAGAGCAAAGAACAACTAAAAAGATCCAATTCTCCTCAAGGGAGAGGGCGGTGGCCGAGGCCACCTTGTTGGAGTGTATGGTGTGACACCGCGAACATATATCTTGGGTTCACGACCAATACTCATCAATAAGCTCACATATCACAAAATGATATTAGGAGAAATGATTTATCTTGCTTTTGGCATTATGGGGGGAGGGTTAGCCCAATGAGTTAGGACCACACTCCCCTTATATCCATGCCCACACCTAGACAAAAGAAGGATTGAGATGTACGAGTGAGTGCATGGGTAATCAAGACAAGCTCCTGGAATCAATGATATTTAGCTCATTCCTCAAATAGCAGAATCTTGCTTCATCAAGTGGCTCTGAAAAAATATCCGCAAGTTGGTTATTCGTGCTCACAAAGGATAGATCAATATCGCCGCGAGCAACATGGTCTCGAATAAAATGATTCCGAATCTCTATATGCTTCGTCCTTGTGTGCTGAACATGATTGTACGCACTTTTGATTGCACTTTCATTATCACATAAAAGAGGCACTTTGTCACAATTGACACCGTATTCCTTTAAAGTTTGCCTCATCCACAATAATTGGGTGCAAGCGCTGGCAGCAGCAACATATTCAGCTTCGGCGGTGGAGAGAGATATACAATTCTGCTTTTTAGAGGACCAACAAAACGAGAGATCTTCCCAAGAATTGACAAGCTCCAGAAGTGGATTTCCAATCATCCTTATCACCAGCCCAATCTAAGTCAGTATAACCACATAACGAGAAATTGGAGCCCTTGGGATACCAGAGACCAAAGTTAGGGGAATGAACCAAATATCGAAAGATCCTCTTGACCACCACTAAGTGGCTTTCTTTAGGAGCTGCTTGATACCTTGCACACACCCCCACACTCAACACTATATCGTGTCTAGATGCGCAGAGGTAAAGAAGAGAACCGATCATGGACCGATATACCTTTTGGTCCACATCTTTACCACGTGGGTTAAGTTCAAGATGACATTTTGTTTGCATCGGAGTGGCAACACCATTTAGATCCGTCATCTTGAATCTCTTGAGCATGTCTTGGATGTACTTTGCTTGATTAATAAAGGTTCCTTCTCTAAGTTGTTTGATCTCGAATCCAAGAAAGAACCGTAATTCCCCCATCATAGACATCTCAAACCTTCTTAGTAAAAAGAGTGGGATCGATTTGCCCAACTTCAAAGCCAAGATCTAACAAAAGCTCTTTAAGGTGCTCATACCACGCACGTGGGGCTTGTTTAAGGCCATAGAGTGCCTTATCGGGTTTGTAGACATGGTGCGGAAAGTTAGGATCCTCAAACCCCAGGGGTTGCTTGACGTATACCAACTCATGTAGATGACCGTTAAGGAAGGCACACTTGACGTCCATTTGCTGCAACTTAAAATTGTTATGGGCAGCATAAGCAAGAAGGATACAGATGGAATCAAGGCGAGCCACTGGAGCATAGGTCTCGTCGAAGTCAATGCCCTCAACTTGGGAGTAACCTTGTGCCACAAGTCTTGCCTTGTTCCTCACAACAATGCCATTCTCGTCTTGCTTGTTTTTGAAAATCCACTTGGTGCTGATAACATTGCGACACTCTTTGGATTTCTCCACGAGTTTCCAGACTTTGTTGCGCTCGAAATTATTCAATTCTTCATGCATAGCAACAACCCAGTCTGGGTCTTCAAGAGCTTCAAAGACCTTCTTAGGTTTCACCATAGAGATATGAGCTTGATGCTCACCAAAACTGGCCAATTCTCTTCTTGTAGAAACCCATCGTCGAAGATCACCAACAACCTTGTTGAGAGTGTGACCCCTCAACTCAAGGTTTCGATCAGCTCGAGCCTTGCGACGAAGTTCAATAAGTTTGTTGTCTTTTGGAGGAGTAGACTCATCACTTGAGTCTTCACTAGAAGCATTTACTCGACCTTGATTAGGAACTGGAATATCAGCAGCAGGTGGTGATGACGCATGCCCTTAAGGTGATTCAGTAGCCGTAATAGGAGGCTGCTAAACTGGAGAGTCAGGGCCGGATAATCCGGCCTGGGAGTATTTGTGGCAGCATCATCAGGAAACCTGGGACAAGCTTGAACTGGCGAGGGGCCGGATATTCCGGGGCTTGTCGAAAAATCTGGCATGGAGCTTGCGTTGATATCTTCACCATCAGGAGCAAAATGGCCAGCTCGAGCGGGGTGGCCGGATAATCCGGTGTCCACCAGATAATCCGGCCTGGAGTTTTCTGGAACAGCTTGACCTTCAGAAGTTGATGGAGATGGTGCAGAATTTGCTCCCGTGGTGGGAACTTGTTGGGCATGTGTAGATGAGGGATCTTCATGGGAAGAGCATTATCCTTCCTGATCCGCCACAAGGGGTTCCTCAATGGGGCGAAAAATCCCACACCCATTCTTCTTATGGCATCTTGGGGTATTTCAACATCTGCATCACAAATACCAACTTGCTCCGCACGGGAACCGTCATTTTCCTCGAACACCACACTACAAGATTCTACAACAGTTCCGGAGATCTTATTGTAGACTCTATAAGTGTGGGATTCAGTGCCATAACCAACAAAAATACCTTCTAAAGCCTTAGACTCGAACTTAGATAAACGAACTCCTTTGATAAGAAAGAAACACTTACACCCGAATACCCAAAAGTATGAGATGTTTGGCTTGTTACCGGTAAGTATTTCATACGGAGGCTTGTCCAAGATCTTGCGGAGGTATAACCGGTTGGATGAATGACAAGCAGTAGAGATTGCTTCAGCCTAGAAGTTATATGGAGATTTAAATTTGGCTAACATTGATCTTCCCATATCCATTAGAGTTCGATTCTTCCTCTCGGCTACACCATTTTGTTGAGGGGTGTACGCAGCGGAATATTGATGTCTTATCCCCTCTTCACTTAGGAACTCATTTAAGGTGTAGTTCTTGAATTCAGAGCCGTTATCACTTCTTATAGCCAGAATTGGGACGTTGTGTTGACGTTGAACCTCGTTGGCGAAGTCGATGACAGTTTGTTGAGTCTCGCTCTTCAACTTGAAGAAATAAACCCAAGTGTATCTTGAGTAATCATCAACAATCACTAGACAATACTTCTTCCCACCGAGGCTTGCATGCGATGGAGGTCCGAAGAGGTCGACACGAAGGAGCTCCAAAACCCTTTTTGAAGAGATAATAGTTTTCCTTCGATGAGGTGAGTCATGCATTTTCCCTTCAACACACGCCCTGCAAACACAATCTTTGCCAAAGGAGACATTTTCTTTTAGTCCAAGAATGTGGCCAACCTTGTGGAGACTTTGCAAAGTTCTCATATTGACGTGGGCTAGTCGGCGATGCCATAGCCAACCCGCGTCAGCCTTTCCGAAAAGACACATCAGGCCTGTAGTGCTTTTCCCCGAAAAGTCCACCACGTACAGGTCATTTTCGACATATCCCATGAAAGCAACTTTTAGAGACTTGCTCCACAAGAGTACCACCAAATCAGCATCAATATAAACTGCAAATCCCATCTTACCAAGGGCGCGAACTGAAAGTAAGTTATAACCGAGGGTCTCAACAAGCATGACGTCCACCAGAGAGATATCGTGAGCCACATGCCCAACAAGTGGTTTGGCCGAGACCCAATACCTCAGATTTTGACTTGTCACCATAGGAGACAATTATGTGATCATGGTTTGGCCGCATCTCCGTGATGATCTCCTTGCTTCTGGTCATATGACTCGTGCAACTGCTATCGAGTACCCATTTAGAACCACCGGAAGCATAACCCTGCAAGAAAATTACTTTCTTGGTTTTAGGTACCCATTTTTCAATGGGTCCTCTCATGTTAGTGACAAGGGTCTTGGGAACCCAAATAGACCAAGGAATGTAACAGTCATAAGGCCCTACATAACTAGCATAAACATCACCATAATAATCACAATATAGTTCAAAGTTAGGATTGTTGATCCCTGCAAAACCATCATAATTAGTCTTGTCATTAGTAATGTTGCTAGTCTTTGGTTGGGCAGTCTTGCTCTTCTTCTTCTTCTTCTTCTTCTTGTTTTTCTTGCTCTTTGTCTTGGGTATGTAACCAAGACCTTCTTTACTGTTGTTTGTCCTTTGCCTGCTCAGTATCTCATCAATAACCCCTTTACCTTTGTGTTGAGAACTTCTTGCAAGGTCTTTTTTTCCAGAGGATGAAGTGGAGGTATTTGGCACATCATATCGTTTCAATTGAGTTTGGAGCTGGTCAGGAGACTCATTTAAAGTAGAATGATCACTCTTCAATGCCTTGTGAGCACTTTCAAGATTATCAAACTTCTCCAAAAGTCTAGCATGAACAGCCCCAAAGTCAATCTTTTCTTTCTTTAGTTTCTTTACCTTGGCAAGAGCATGGTCACGTTCTTTAATGAGCTGAGCTACAGCTTCTTCTTGTGACTCCTCAAAGGATTCGAGTCTTTCTTCCAAAGATACTCGAGCTTCCTCTTCCTGTTCCAAGGCATCTTCTCTTTCAATTCTTCCTTTTTCTTCAAGAAGATCTTCGGCTTGAGCAAGTTGACTCATAAGAGCATCAAAATGAAGTTTGTGCTCACCTTGTAGGTTAGTGAAAAAAGTATCCAAAGCAATAACTTCTTCTTTCATTTTAAGACTGTCATGATCATCCATATCCAAAATTATGTTAGTCTTAGGAAATGAAGAGCTAGAAGTTGATACCTCGGATCCTCTTGCCATTAGGCAAGTGGCGTTGTTGTTGATGACGTTCTCGTTTGGCGAGTCGAAGAGAGATGAGGGAGTCGATGTGGTGGCTATAGCAGCCACCTCGCGGGAACTATCATTTTCATCTTCATCTTCACTTGCGGAGGAGTATTCCTCTTGAGCTACCAAGACAATCTTGGGTTGCTTCTTGAAAGGGCCATTCTTCTTAATAAATGGCTTCTTCTTAGGTGCTTTAGATTTCTCTTTAAGAATGAGCCTGCCACCATTGTCTTCTCTATTTTGATATGGACACTCGGCTACAAAGTGCATTCTATCTCCACAGTGGAAGCAAGTTCTCAATCTTGGGCCACTTTCTCTTCTTCCATTTGACCCGTTCTTGTGCTCAAGTTCAGACTTGGCTTTGGCAGGGTCCTTCCAAAAGTTCCTTCATCTTCCTCTTGCTCAACAACATTGGCTTTGAGAGCCACATTGACACCCTTTTGCATTCCAATGGCCCGAGCACGGACATCTTCAGCATTCTTTGCTGCCACTTTGAATGACGCCATTTTTTGCATGACTTCGTTGGATGTCATTTGATGATAGTTATGTCTACCTTGCAGGATCTTCAAGTCTGTTGGCTCGAAAGGCATTAAGGCACTCACATATTTTCTTTTTATCCACGCATCATCAATGTGAGTGGCCCCATGCTTTCGAAATGTTGTTGCGATGCCCTTGAGTCTTCTATACATGTCCTCATGGTTTTCACCATCCAACATGTAGAATCCCTTAGCTTCATCGCTAAGGGAATCATACATGTTTCTTCTCATGCTTTCATTTCCAACGAAGAGATCAGTAAGAGCCTCCCAAGCTTCTTTAGCTATGTTGAGATGTTCAACTTGTGGCATATCCTTGGGACCCACACCCAGCTGTATCATGTGTAGAGCGGTGGCATTCAACTGGCTGTCCACAACTTCTCTTCTAGTTAGGTTGGTTTGATCTCCAATATGAAGACCCTCTTCAATAATCCTCCACAATTCAATAGAAGAGCTGCAAACATGAGGTTTCATTAGGAATTGCCATTGATTGAAGGAGGATGAAGTGAGCTTGGGTGGATCACCCCTATTGTTTATATGAGGATGAGGGATAGGTGGATCGGGGTAATATACGTGGCGAACCTCACTATATTCCTCCTTACCACTTCCCTTCTTGGAGGTGGAACCATTAAGTTTTTCACCTTCCACATCATCATCCTTGGATCCGGTGTTACCCTTTTCCTTAGATGATGGTGTGGCAGCCTCAGAGGAGGATGGAGATGGGGCTATGGATGATGTAAGGCGAGCAATAATTTGATTCATCTCCTCCATCTTGGCCTCAAAGGATTTCAACAAGGTTGTTTCCAACGACTTGAGATCATCCATTGTGACCTTATCAGCAGCCTCATTTCCATCATCCTTGGTACCCATACTACTCTTAGGCGGTTAAGCCCGATTTAAGAGCCGGGGCTCTGATACCAATTGAAATGGATCGTATGGGCACCTAGAGGGGGGGTGAATAGGTGCTACACCAATTTTTAATTCTTTTTCCAATTTTAGGCTTAGCACAAAGGGTAAATTCTCTAGATAAACTATTAGGTGGAATTTCCCTATATGCAACCCTATCTACTAGCGAGTAAAGAGCGAGTGGAAGAGGAACGGGTAAACCAAAGTGAAGCACGCGGAGACACAGGATTTTTTTGACCACCGTTCCTTCCTTGTTAAGGGAAGTACGTCTACGTTGGAGGGGTGGGCGGTACTAAGACCACCACGCCACAAAAAGCCTCACCCTGTTCTCCGATGGATCTCGCCACCAAAGGCCTGATCCACCTTTCCACTATAGGTACCCTTCGAGGCGAGCACCGGCGCCTTTACACAACTAGCGGGGCAACAACTCCACAACAACTTGGAGGCTCCCGGAATGACAACAGGCTGCCACAAGAACAAAGTTATCAAATACAATAAACAAGATCTAGGTATTGACAAGAATACTAGATCAGGGATTTCTCCAAGTGAATATAGAGGAGTTGAAGCGCTTGATTCTTGATGATGATGATGAACTTCTCCTCCTTCAATTCCCCCCAAAGGTCAAGACCTTCGGGTGGTTGAAGTGGGAGATCGAGAATGAGAGCTCTTGCACAATGTCTGGACAATTTCGAATGAACCAAGAGTTCTGAATGTTGGGGGAGAAGGGGTATTTATACCCCCTTCAGAAACCAGCCGTTGGACACTTTGGGGGCCGGATTATCCGGCCCAAGTGAGGGACGGATTATCCGGTCCAGGGAAAACACCGCCCCAGACTCGGAATATCCGGCAGATAATCCGCCCCCTATCAGAGCGTCGCGCCGAGCTTGCCCTTGATCAACTTCTGGGGGCCGGATTATCCGGTCCTATGCGAGGGCCGGATTATCCAGCCTGGGGAGGAAAAACTGCCCCAGTTCGGATTTTCCGGAAGAAAATCCGACCGGATACCGAGCGACGCGCCTTGGCTCCTTCTGCTCCAAAACTGGCGGCCGGATTATCCGGCGCATGCAATAGCCAGATTATCTGGCCTGGGGAGGAAAAACCGCCCAGTTCGGATTTTCCGGGATAAAATCCGACCGGATACCGAGCGACGCGCCTTGGCTCTCTTTGAGCAAAGAGGTAGGCCAGATTATCCGGCCCTTGGTTGGGCGGATTATCTGCCCCTCCTCAAAGCTTCCTGCACACTTAGCACACATGAATAATCTCCATAGTATTGTTATCTAACACGCAAAACATAGGAAAACATGAAATGTTCTTTCAGAGGGCTCAGGACTTGGCTAACCAGTGTGACCTTCCATACTTTAAAGGTACATATTTTATTTCAAGGTTTTCAATTGATTCTATTCCAAATGATGTTGTGGTTGCTAGGTCAGCTAAGTTAGGGGTTTTGCTTGGAGTTTCACCTAGCCAAGTGTCTGATTCGGTTAACTCAATTAAAGATTCAGACTTACAAAGAACTTTAATTATGCTAAAAAGAAATGAAGAGGAGGTTAAAATGGGGGAGGTGTCGGTTAGCAACTTAACCTTGAACAAAGCAACTAGTTTGAGTTCTGATTTGATGGGAGAAGAGCAACAAGGCTCTCAGGGTCATGAGGACCTTCATATACCGATAGCTAGTTTCAAATGAACACAAAAAAGGAAAGTCGTTAAGGGGACGGTTGTTAGAAGGAGCAGTAGGCTGACAACAACACAAAAATATTCTAAATGAGAGGAAGCTTTTGGAATAGTGATGGATTTAGGGACCCGGCGAAACATGTAGTAGTGCATGAAACTATCAGGGATAATAAACTTCATTTCTTTGCTGTCATAGAAACAGGAATAGATAATTTCTCTGCGCCTTTTTTGAGAAATTTGGCCGCAGGTTTTGATTACATATGGTATTGCCTACCTCCTTTAGGAAGATCGGGGGGCATGTTGGTGGGTTTTTACTCTCAATCCATACAAGTTCTGAATGTTGTTCCAGGAGACCGATGTGTCAAGTTTCATTTGTCTTCTAAAACTGATAATTTCGAATGGAACCTAGTTGTTGTATATGGCGCAGCTCAAGATGCTTAGAAGGGTGAGTTCTTGGCAGAGCTAGTCCATATATGTGATGATGAGTCCTTGCCAATGTTAGTAGGAGGGGATTTTAATATTTTTCGGAGACAAGAGGAAAAGAATAACGACAACTTTAATCCAAGATGGCCATTCATTTTTAACGCGATAATTGAGAGTCTTGACCTAAAAGAATTAGTTCTCTCAGGCAGGAAATTTACTTGGGTGAATAGGAGAGAGAAGCCCACCTATGAAAAACTGGATAGGGTTCTTGCAAGCATTTCTTGGGAGCAAAAATTTCCTCTGGTCACAGTACGGGCTCTTACTAGGACAGGTTCTGACCACACACCATTACTTCTTGACTCGGGTGAACAAGCACACCGAGGAAATAAAAATCATTTATCTTTTGAACTAACATGGCTGAGGCAAGCTGGTTTTCATGATATGGTAGCTCAAGAGTGGGCATCCATATCCTATGGTAGTACACCGATGGAGCTATGGAAAAACAAAATTAGACACCTACGTCACTTCCTTAGAGGATGGGCAAAAAATTAAAGTGGTGTTTATAAGAAAGAAAAGCAGCGGCTGCTCGATATTGTTGATAACATGGATATCAAAGAAGAGAGTATCCCTCTTCATGATGAAGAGAGGAAATTACTAAAAGACGCCATTGACCAGGTGGCTAAGCTACGACAGGATGAAGAATCCAAATGGGCGCAACGGGCAAAAGTTAAGCATGTCCAAGAGGGAGGAAATAACACCAAGTACTTTCATCTTATTGCCAATGGAAAACATAGGCGAAAAAAGATATTCCAACTTGAACAAGATGAGGGTGTTATTATAGGTCAAGATAATATCAAATCTTATGTCACTGAATTATATAAAAATTTATTCGGCCGTCCTATAGTTAACCATTTTTCAATGGTAGAGGAAGAGAGAATGGATATACCTCAAATTTCGGCAGAGGAAAATAGTATACTTACTGCCAATTTCTCAGAGGAGGAGGTGCATGATGCTATTATGCAAATGGAGAAAAACAAGGCCTCAGGGCCTGACGGTTTTCCCGCAGAATTTTATTAGACATTTTGGGACGTGCTAAAAAATGACTTGATGTGTATGTTCCAAAAGTTTCAAAGTGGCGAGCTGCCACTTTTCCATCTAAACTATGGTACTATCATTTTGTTGTCCAAGAAAGAAAACGCAATTCAAATTCAACAATACAGTCCAATATGTTTACTAAATGTCAGTTTTAAAATTTTCACAAAGGTTGGTACCAATCGTGTTACTAAGGTAGCTCACACGGTAATCAGACCAACCCAGACTGCTTTTATGCCGGGGAGACACATACTTGAAGGTGTGTTAATTTTACATGAAACGGTCCATGAGCTCCATAGGAAGAAATTGGATGGAATTCTTCTGAAACTAGATTTCAAAAAAGCCTATGATAAAGTCAAATGGCCATTTCTGTAGCAAGTGATGAGCATGAAAGGTTTTGACACAAAATGGTGTTCATGGATAGAAAATTTTATCACACGAGGGAGTGTTGGTATTAAGGTGAATGATGACGTAGGTCGTTATTTTGTACTCACAAAGGACTTAGACAAGGGGATCCGTTATCACCTATTCTCTTTAACTTAATTGCGGATATGTTAGCAATTTTGATTGCTCGAGCTAAAGAAGATGGTCAAGTGAATGGACTTATACCTCATCTAGTAGATGGAGGTATATCCATTTTGCAATATGCAGACGACACTATTATATTCATGGAACACGATTTACAGAAAACGCTAAATATGAAACTTATCTTATGTATTTTTGAACAACTTTTGGGGTTAAAAATTAACTTCCACAAGAGCGAAGTTTTCTGTTTTGGTATGGCGCAACAAGTTCAGGACCAATACATTAACCTCTTTGGTTGTGCGGCTGGGTCTTTCCCTTTTAGATATTTAGGGATACCAATTCATTACCTTAAACTTAAAAATGGTGAATAGAAGCCAATAGAGGATCGGTTTGAGAGAAACCTCGCTAGTTGGGTGGGAAAATTACTCTCATATGGTGACAGATTGGTGCTAATTAATTCAGTATTAACTAGCCTACCAATGTTTATGCTTTCCTTTTTTGAAGTACCCATAGGGGTACAGAAAAGATTGGATTTCTTTAGATCAAGGTTTTTCTGGCAAAGTGATGGCCACAAGAGAAAGTATAGACTTACTAAGTGGAACATCATTTGTAGGCCTAAAGATCAGGTGGGCCTAGGAGTCGAAGTTTTGGAGGTTAAAAACAAGTGCTTGCTAAGTAAATGGTTATTTAAGCTAATGACCGAACAAGGTGTTTGGCGGGAGCTTATACAAAATAAGTATCCTCACTCACATTCACTGACTCAAGTGAAGTCAAAATCAACAGACTCACCTTTTTGGAAAGGCCTCTTGAAAGTTAAAAATGATTTTTTTGACCGTGGAACTTTTAATATTGGTAATGGCGAAACAACTCGATTCTGGGAGGATACGTGGCTAGGGAACACTCCTCTCTCCCAGCAATACCCCTCTCTATACAACATAGTGCAAAGAAAACAAGTTTCAGTTGCTAATGTTATGTCTCAAACGCCCCTAAACATAGGTTTTCGTCGGGCTTTAGCTGGTACCAGAGGGGAAAGGTGGTTGCATTTATGTAACCGTTTGATTGAAGTTCGCCTTACAAATCTACCGGATACTTTTGTGTGGAAGTTAACAACCTCGAGCATGTTCACGGTCAAATCTTTATACCTTGATCTTATGAATGGCCATACAAGTTTCCTTAGGAAATATATTTTGAAAATTAAAGTACCGCCCAAGATAAAAATCTTTATGTGGTTCCTAAATCAAAAGGTTTTGCTGACCAAGGATAATTTAGCAAAGAGAAATTGGCAAGGAAGTAAAAATGTTGTTTTGTGATCAAGAAGAGACAATCCAACATTTATTCATAATATGCCCATTAGCAAAACTTGTATGGCATATGTCCATATAGGCTTCAATATTACTCCTCACACAAGTATAACAAACTTATTCGGTAACTGGTTAATGGGAGTGATGAAACAAGAAAAGGTACAGATCCGAGTGGGTGTTTGTGCTTTACTTTGGGCTATTTGGAATGTTCGTAATGATTATATTTTTAACAATGCCAAACAATTCTCCTTTATGCAGGTTATACCATTGGCTACGCATTGGATCCGTATGTGGTCTTTCCTTCAGCCTATGAACAAGCGCAAGGAAGTGGATGTTGGGTGCAGTCGACTAGATATGGTTGCACGGGATTTGTACAGCCAGTGCAGCTGGCGTTTTTATTTTAGGTTGACATGTTAGTGCAGAGTCATTTCGTGTTTTCCTTTCTCTTTAGATGGTTGATCCATGTATCAACCTTGTGTGACCCATGATGTACTTCGTTGCAAGACATTTTCTTGAATAAATCAATAAAGAGCTGTATGCATCCTTGGATGCAGAGGCTGGAGCTAAGTCTCCCTTTCGGAAAAAAAAACAGAGGTAATAGTACATACCTCTCCCTTTCGCTTCCATGTATATCATGCACGACTACTTTGTGTTTCTACGGATCAAGTTACCTATTCCCTCTATGGTTGATTATATTATGCATCTCAAAAGAAATGTCACGTTGTGTTTTCTTATAACGGGAATTGGGGTCTACAAGGACCCTAGAGGCCACATTAAAACATTAGAATGACTGAACTGTTATGCACTATTTGCAATTTTTTCTGCTGCATATGCATACCTCTTCACCGGCTTCGCCTACACCTCCTTTGCATGTCTTAGACAAATTCTGAAAGATATCTCAGTTTTTAACACTAGTAGAAAACAGACCTTTGGTCCAGGGGTATTAGCCCCGGTTTTTCTACAAACCGGGACTAATGCCCCGGTCCAACGGCTAGAACTGGCCCCAAGGGGTGGCAGACACTAGCCCCGGTTTGAACGGGACCTTTAGCCCCGGGTCTTGTAACAAACCGGGGCTAAAGGGTTTCAGGCAGGCCAGGTCGGGCACCAGACCCTTTAGTCCCGGTTTGTTATACGACCCGGGGCTAAAGGTGGACCTTTAGCCCCGGTTCTAGACATGAACCAGGGCTAAATGTCTGGCTATATCTTCTTCCCCTGCCCGAGCCACCATTCAAGCTGGTGGCTCTCCTCTCTCTCTCTTTCTTGCTTCAAGCTCGAGTTCATGCCCTTTTTTCCCTCAAGATTTGTCTATATTTTCTGGTGCCCCATCTATCCAAAGGTTCTAAAAGGTGAGCAACTTCATCCTTTGAACTCTCATTGCTATATTAGCTCATTTCATGCTCTATATTATAGATGGATTTGTGGATTTAGTTTGGTAGTAATTTTTGCAATGATATGATGAGATCGATGTTTAGATTCTATCTATATCTTATATTAATGTAAGGAACTCTAAGGTAAATATCACAATATGTGGATTCTATCTATATATATCTTGTTTTGGCACATAGTCTAGAAATTTGATTTTAGAAGCACACACATGCGTGAGTTCATCATTCTAACTAGCTAGCTGGGAAAAATATTCTTCTTCGTCTACCTGCGTTCAACAAACTGAAAAAATTGTAACAAAGATAGGGTTAATTCATAAAAGCTTGATAAGAAGACATCACAATTCACATATTAGGGAGTGCCTCTATGGCGAGCTCCTCGAAGATGTCTGAGGACGGGATCCTAAGACATCTTCGAGAAGCTCTGTCGTAGTGGTGTCCCTGCTCTCCCACACCATCTTTCGGTTTATGTCTTCTCTAGCTAAATCAGTATGCTAGTGGAGCTAACTAATTTCACATATTAGAGAGTGCCTCTACGGCGAGCTCCTCGAAGATGTCTGAGGACGAGGTCCTACGACATCTTCGAGAAGCTCCACCGTAGTGGTGTCCCTGGTCTCGCACACCATCTTGTAGTTCTTCACAAGAATGCATACCTATTTATAGATTAAGCAGCACAACATAGTGTCAGGCACTGATGACATAATGTCGACACACTCACGCTAGCATAGTGCTGCCACCCACCCAAAATAGTGTCGGCATTTAATTTACTGGCTTAGTGCTGCCCACTAAGGACATAGTGTTGACATGTTGTCTCCACATCCACATTTAGTCCCGGTTGGTGCCTCCAACCGGGACTAAAGGTTCATCATATCTTTAGTCCCGGTTGCTGGTTTTAGATTAGTACTAATTAATTATGATTATGTTTGATGTACTTAATTAATTATATATTGCAGATGCACCGGCAATGGATGCACGCTGACCGACTCTCTAACGAGTTCATTAAAGGCGTGCATTCTTTTCTTCTTGTGGCCGAGGCAAACAAGCGGAGTGGTTTTATATCTTGTCCATGTGGTGTCTGTCGGAATCATAAAGAATACTCTTCCTCAAGAGTCCTTCACAGTCACCTGTTTCGGTCCGGTTTCATGACCGGCTATAATTGTTGGACCAAGCACGGAGAAAGAGGGGTTATGATGGAAGACAACGAAGAAGAAGAGAATGACAACGACTACCCTGAATACGATGGTACTACAATAGAAGACATTGATCAAGAAAAAGATGAAGAACAAGCATCAGATCTGCCCGATGATGATCTTAGTCGGGCCATTGCTGATGCCCAGAAAGAATGCATAACTGAAAGGGAGAGGTTGAAGTTCAAGAAGATGTTAGAGGATCACAAAAAATTGTTGTACCCAAATTGTGAAGATGGGCACAAAAAACTGGGTAGCACACTGGAATTGCTGCAATGGAAGGCAGAGAACGGTGTGACTGACAAAGGATTTGAAAAGTTGCTGAGAATAATGAAGAAGTTGCTTCCAAAGGGTAACAAACTGCCCGCCAGTACCTACGAAGCAAAGAAGGTTGTCTGCCCTCTAGGATTAGAGGTGCAGAAGATACATGCATGCATTAATGACTGCATCCTCTACCGCGGCGAGTACGAGAATTTGGATGCATGCCCAGTATGCACTGCATTACGGTATAAGATAAGACAAGATGACCCTGGTGATGTTGAGGGCGAGCGCCGCATGAAGAGGGTTCCTGCCAAGGTGATGTGGTATGCTCCTATAATACCACGGTTGAAACGTTTATTCAGGAACAAAGAGCATGCCAAGTTGCGATGGTACATGGAAGACCGTAAGAAAGATGAGATGTTGAGACACCCCGCTGATGGGTCGCAGTGGAGAAAAATCGAGAGAGATTTTCCGGACTTTGCAGGTGTTGCGAGGAACTTATGGTTTGGTCAAAGTACAGATGGCATGAATCCTTTTGGGGAGTAGAGCTGTAGTCATAGCACCTGGCCTGTGACTCTGTGTATTTATAACCTTCCTCCTTGGTTGTGCATGAAGCCGAAGTTTATTATGATGCCAGTGCTCATCCAAGGCCCGAAGCAACTCGGCAACGACATTGATGTGTACCTAAGGCCATTAGTTGAAGAACTCTTACAGTTGTGGCACGGACAAGGTGTACGTGTGTGGGATGAGAACAAGCAGGAGGAATTTGACCTACGAGCATTGTTGTTCATAACAATCAATGATTGGCCTGCTCTTAGTAATATTTCAGGACAGACAAACAAGGGATACAATGCATGCACACACTGTTTAAACGATACTGAAAGTATATATTTGGATAAATGTAAGAAGAATGTGTACCCGGAGAATCGTCGTTTTCTTCCGCCCTCGCACATCCTAAGAAAGAAAGGTAAGCATTTCAATGGTGAGGCAGACAGCCGGTGTAAGCCTATAAGTCGTACTGGTGATGATGTATTTGACATGGTGAAGGATTTAAAAGTAATCTTTGGAAAGGGTCCTGGTAGACAATCTGTTCCGAAGGACGATGTCGGACATGCACCCATGTGGAAAAAGAAATCTATATTTTGGGAGCTACCCTAATGGCGGGAGAAACATGGCGGGAAGCGGGGGAAATATCAGGAGAACATGACGGGAAGCGGGGGAAATGGCGGGAGAAACATGACGAGAAACGGGAGAAATGGCGGGAAAACATGACGGGAAGCGGGGGAAATCGCAGGATAACATGACGGGAAGCGGGGGAAATGGCGGGAGAACATTTCTACTATATTTTTGTGAATATTTTGGTATATTATATGTATTTTTCCATTTTTAAATAATAAACTATATTTTTATTGTTTTTTGTGAACATTTCTACTAAATATAATACTTGTTAAATAATAGATAATTTCATTTAAGTTGTATAATAAAGTATGATAATAGATTTAAATTATAGATCTTCTTTTTCTGAAAATTTTGATATATAATACATAATTTTCTGAAAACTATAAACCATTTTTGGTTTTGGCGCCAAAAATAACCTTTTAGCCCCGGATTGCTAAAGGGTGACCTTTAGGTTGCGGCGCGCGGGAAGTGCGGCGGGCCGAAAACACCTTTAGCCCCGGTTTGTACTACAACCCGGGGCTAAAGGGGGGTGGGGTATACCCCACCCCCACCCCGGGTCGTGCCACGACTTGGAGAGACAGTTCTTCGTTCCCAGAGGAGTTCCTGCCGCCGCCCGTTCGTGCCGCCATCCGCGCCGTCCCTGTCGCGCCCCTCCGTGCCGCCGCCGCCGTCCGTCCCGCCGCCGCCCGCGTCGTCCTGTCTCCGCGTCGCCCGCCTCCGCGCCGCCCGTCCGTGTCCCGTCTCCGGCCGCGCCGCCCGCACCATCTCCCGCGCTGCCCGCACTGCCTCGTCGTCAGGTACGGTGATCGCCGCCCTCAGTTAGGTTTAATTATGTGTTAATTTTGATTAGTAGTAATTAGGTTAGTATTAGGTTAGTATTAATTAGGTTAGTATTAGTATTAGTATTAGTATTAGTATTAGTATTTAGTATTAGTATTAGTATTAGTATTAGTATTAGTATTTAGTATTAGTATTTACTATTAGTATTAGTATTAATATTAGTAGTATTAGTATTAGTATTTAGTTAGTATTTAGTATTAGTATTACTATTACTATTAGTATTAGTATTAGTATTTAGTATTAGTATTAGTATTACTTAGTATTAGTATTAGGTTAATTGTATAGGTTAGTATTATCTAGGGTTATTTAGGGTTACTTAGTTAATTAGGTTTAGTTTAGTTAGTGTTAGGTTTAGGGTTAGTGTTATTAGTTTAGTTAGTTAATTATGTTTTATGATTGTAATTTATTGCTATTATTTAGTTATGCCGCGTCCACCTCGTCCAAGCCTACTGGACTCCGTCGGGGATGTCTGAGTCTGGGCTCCCCCGGGTTGGTACTGGGAGGTGCTACCTGTCGGGCCTCGTACCTTGGTGAGGAATCCGAGTATCATCGTCGACCCGGAGCTTCTTTGGTGGCGTCCACGAGGTCCAGGAGCAGTGCTGAGGGAGCCAGCCCAAGAGGAGGTGGTACGTTGTCGTATCAGGGAGGAGGACGAGCATGTACGGCGATACATGTATCTTTTGGAGACTAGGTTCTCCAATATCTGGCAGGTCACGGATCTCACCCGAGCTATTCTCCGGTGATGGTTCCTCTTCTATGGCTGCAGAGCTCCCGTAGCACAGAACGCAGCAGCCACATTCGCTAGTTTATCTTAATAATGTACTTTATCTTATATTTTATCCTATAATGCACCCGAGCTATTCTCCGGTGATGTATTAATAATGTACTTTATCTTATACTTTATCCTATAATGCACCCGAGTTATTCTCCGGTGATGTATTAATAATGTACTTTATCTTATACTTTATCCTATAATGCACCCGAGCTATTCTCCGGCGATGTATTAATAATGTACTTTATCTTATATTATTGTACTTTATCTTAATCACTAAGTATTGTATCTGATTTGTCGCAGTTGTAATATTTTTTTACTTAATGCAATATTATTTTTCTGTATTAGTTAAGCTATGGATGGTAGACAGAATAAAGAGGAGCTTCTCAACATGATAGATGAGGGTACTGGGGGGCCTTATTATGATGGCTCCGAATATCTTAATTTGTCTGGAGGAGACGATGGTGGAGAAAATAGTGGAGACGATGGTGCTGACCATGGTGGAGGCCATGGTGAAGACACCATAATAATGACAAACTCCGTCGAGGTACATAAAGCCTCTATCGATCGTTCACTAGTATAGATGCACTAATTGATTCGTATATATGTACTAACGAATGTTTCTTCTCTTAGACCTCCGCTTTCGGCCAATCTTCTACAAAGACAAAAGGCCCGACACACAAGTTGCCCGCTGATGTCCATTTCAGCATTGACTTAGTCTCTCCGCAGGGTCAACCGCTAGAGCCCAAAGAAGCTGCGAATGCATTTACAAGTCAATGCGGAGTGATTGTTAGAGACAAAGTCCCGATCACCACGCGAAATTGGAACAAGCCAGGAAAGAAAAAGGATCCAGCTGGGGCTAGTTTTGTAGATGACAGAGCGAAAGATACGATGTGGAATTCTCTTATGACACATTTCACCCTACCAGTCTTGGAGACTGATGAGCTCACACAACAAATGACGAGGAAAGTCAAGCACTTTGCTCTTAAAAAGATGGCCGAACTATTCAAGGAATGGAAAAAAGATTATACCACAAGTATGTCTTGAAGAAAACAACTCCTCCATTCGTTGGCCCACTAGAGTTCCAGCAGGATAACTGGGCCGCATTTGTGGAATACAAGACCTCGGAACCAACTAAGGCAATATCAGCAAAAAATAAGTTAAATGCAGCCAAAAAGAAATATCACCATCATATGGGCACAAGTGGCTACAGGAGTGCCATGCCTAAGTGGGATAAAGGTGAGACTGACCTGGAGGCTAAAGGGGTCACTCCAGCTATGTCTAGTTGTCCCTTGAGGTCAAGAAATTGGGTATTCGGGCATGGGGCATCATTAGACCCAGAAACAGGCGAGGTTGGTGCAGCCGAAGAAATTTCTTCACCCAAGAAAGAACTTGTTAATGTGATAAAAGAGGTTGAAGAGGGAACGTTTGTTCCCGATAGAGAGAACGATGAGCTGACAAAGGCTCTTGGGAATCCTGAAAAGGCTGGACGAACAAGAGGGTTCGGACCTTCTTATCCATGGGTTATCGGATTTCCCGAGCACCGTGACACGTACACAAGCCGATCGAGAAGAACAAAGCGGCAAAAAGAGGAGGATACGGAGCGGTTCACGAGGTTTGAAGCCATGCTGCAGGAGCATCGCTAGGAGCTTAATGAACTTAAAGGACTCCGACAACAAGATCTTACACCGGACAGTACGGTCAGTCCATCGCAACGGAAAAGTAGTGTGGCTTCCACGGAGGGCCACAGTAATGATGCAACGATGGATGTGTACCCCATGGATGCAATTAAGGAGAAGACTAGTTGTGAGCTGCATGTTGAACTGAAGAATATTTCCATGAAGGTGGCGGTCGGCTTTGCTTTACCTTCTGCACCGGGAGCGACCTACCATTGCAATCCGATTCCAGTTGGCTATGCTCGTGTCGGTGTGGATAAAATTCTACCTATGTGTCAGTCACTACAGCTTGACATCCCTGGAGGTGAAGGGGAGACGACACTGGGAGAAGTCACGAGTGGCTTCATTCTTTGGAAAAAAGAATACATCAAGTTTCCTGGCTCGACACCAAGGCCACCTTCTCCACCGAGAAACAATCCATCACCTCCAAGGCAACAGTCTCCTCCCAGTGCACCGTCTCCTCCAAGTCCACCGTCTCCTCCCAGTAATAGTCCAATCCATGACCCCAACACGAGTCCATCTCAATCTACGCAGCCTCCTCCACCCACTAAGGGCCAAAAGCAGAAGAATACCACCACTCCGTCGAGCGATAACCAACGCCCGAAGCGACAGTTGTTGCCCCTCCCAAGAGTACCGCCGGTTCCTCCCAAGAGGGCTTACGACCTGACCGATGAGGAGACCGATGCGGTCGTACGGGCCGAAGTGGATGCTCATTTTAAAAAGAAACAACCTGAGTCAGAGGTCCAAATAAAACCAGAAACCAAGGAGCACTTTAGGAAATTACTGACGCAGCCATCCCAAGCTCAGTTAAATGCGCTAGATGACTATACACGATGTCTTCAGAAGACACTGAAACAGAAGAGATCAAGCGGTAGAGGAAGCATCAAAAAATAGGTTCCCTAGCAGGGGGAACAAGCAAAACAATCGAGTGGTAGCAGAAGCATCAGAACAGACGTCCCCCAGCTGGGGAAACAAGCAAAACATTCGAGTGGTAGCCGAAGAACCAAAAGAGATGTTCCCCAGCTGGGGAAACAACAAAACCAATCGCTCCCCCCACTCCAGGTGAACATACCCGAACCTCAACTATATGAGGAAGAACCTATGGATCCGGAAACGGCTAGGATATTGGCCGAGAAATGTGGTATGCCTATTCATGAAATTATTCAGGGCGATATACCCAAGGCTGAGGTAGCACCCAAATTTGTTAACGGGGAGCCTCTGGTCAGTTCTGAGAGGCTTCGGGATATGCCAACACAAATGCAACGATTCCATGAATGGTACATGAAAGCATCAAAAGAACAGCGAAATTGGCTCATACTGAAAGTTCGAAAAATCGCATTACTTCATTGAAGACGAGGTCCCTATTGAATTTACAGAATTATTTCAGTTATTCAATCTAAAGGAACTCGACAAAACTATCCTCAGTTCGTATTGTCTGTAAGTGATTACTTTATTTATGTAATTAGGTCTCTATCTCAGCTTGTTCAATTCATTGCCGATAAGTATACTCACTATATTCTTTTGTACGCTATATATAATGATGCAGAATGAAGATGCTCGATTGTAAAAGAAAGGCTATCAACGGATTTGGATTCATTGACCCACATCGAGTTCATGGAGCTATACTAAAAGATAAACCACTGGAGACCGAGCATAACTTGTTGCGGTTTCTCACGAAACAATATTTCTGTAGCGAAATACTATTTCCTTACCACGACGGTAGGTGAGTTTTTGTACACATTAACTTTTGCTTACTCGATGTTCAGTGTAAATGATGAGTTACTGACGTATGTAAACCTTGCGTAGGTACCACTAGATTCTTCTAAGCATTTCACTTGACTTGGGAAGAGTTCACATCATGGACTCACTAAACAAAGACATTGAAAACTACCGCAGCATTATCGATGCGCTCCAGAGGTAATTTCAACCATTATCACACTATATCGGTTTCTTTCATTCATTTTCTGGGATATCAAGTAGTTATTAACTCATACATTAATTTTCTTTGTCGGGTAGGGTTTGGACACAGTTCAAGAAACATGTCCGCGGTCAATGGCGTGAGGAGCTATTTTTTAAATCACTCTCGGTAAGTAGTACGAGCTAAGTCCGCGCATCTATTTAATTCTAGTTTATGTGCATTTATCATGCTAGCGTTATTATTTGATTGAATTCTATTCTTGTAAAGTGCGCGAGGCAGCCAAAGAGAACTAATCTATGTGGATTCTATGTGTGCGAGTTCATTCGCATCAGTATTGAGAAGCCCTTGAAAAATGTTCGAGTAAGTAAACAATATATTCACCCTTTATTTTTACTACAAAAAGTTGTGTTGAGTCTAATTCATACGATCTCCTTTTTATATAGTTGGACGCGATGCGGGACAGGCTCCTACCAGAGGACCGCCTAATAGCAATCCAAGAGGAATTTGCTGCATTTTTTGTCGACGAGGTCATAGACCCACGCGGAGAATACTCTATAAGTAGACCCTAAAGCATCCATGTAATGATCTCCATGTAATCAAATAGACATGCTCTGGACCCGGTTGGGACTCCATATATGCTTGTAAGAGAAATTATATTATATATTGCGTCAATGTGTACAAGTACTGTGTAGTAGCGTTCTGTATGTATACGAAAACTTATTTCTAATGAAAACATAGAATGAAAAATAATTGAACACAAAACACAAAATGAAAAGAAAAACACAAAACCCTAAAACCCCATCCCCTGCCGCGGCAGCCAAATGGCCCAAAATGCTGCCGCGGCAGGGGCTTTAGTCTTGGTTCGTAACACGACCCGGGGCTAAATGTCCTGCCGCCCAGCACGCCTAGGTTGGACCTCTAGCCCCGGTTCGTAACTGAACCGGGGCTAAAGCTTGGACCTTTAGTCCCGCTTTCGCAGTCCCGGTTCGCAATCCGGGACTAAAGGTCCTTACGAACCGGGGCAAATGGCCCGGTTTCTACTAGTGTAATTGTCTGAATCTATCCAGGGCTTCTGTTTGGTTGTCCCACTGGTTTTTTCTGTCATACCATTGATATCTTTTTCATGTGGTTATCCAGTGGAGAGGTCACACGTTCTATCTATACTTTTTTATAAAGCAAAATCCTACTAACTAGCAATTATGATAGTCTATCTCAACATGCAAGCTATCCACACCACCCACTATTTTAACCAATCAATTGGCCATGTCATCTCATTAGCATTTATTTATGGTACATGCAAACTATCCATGTCATCAAATATAATTATCCATGCTACCAATTTCTATTCATCAAATGAAAAAAATATGTCAATTAAATTTAGCCTCTTCACTATTGTGACCAATTTGGCATATTTAGAGAACTTCATATTTTACTCATTTTATATCTATGTATTAAAGAGATTTCTGCTGCGACGCGCGGGTTATTCTTCTAGTTATTTGTATAAGTAAAGACTGGTAGCAACGTACTCCTGCTAAGACTATCCCTATTTGTTAGTTAAGTATGTGAGAATTATTGTTTGTCCAAATCATCACTTTCTAAAACACATGATCTGCCATTTTAGACTATAAAATGATCAGCACAATGAGTGTTCCATCTCGAATGTGGTTTGCCTGTATTTTGATGTCATCTTGGTTAAGCTTTAACATATATTGAACTATGGTTGATGCTTATAGTATCATACATACATACATACATACATACATACATACATACATACATACATACATACATACATACATACATACATACATACATACATGGAGAGTGTTTGTGAGTTTTGGATATATGTCTTTCACTAGTCATCCACTTGCAAGTGTGCCTGAAGCTAGTGATCCAAGCAATTGAGTAGATGGAAGCGTGCTCTAGAGGAAGGTGCTGAAGACCAACTACAACAACTGAACGATAAAGGAAGATAAACTGCCACGCACTAACTTTAGTGTTGGCTCTGTACGTACATCAGGGAAGAAACTAACTATCTCTACCTCTCTTATTTTCTGAATGCTATCAGTGATTTGTTTTGCAAGACGGTTATCAGTCAATTTATGGTGCAAGACACAGCCTTCATGCCAAGACGCGTACTAAAATCTATGAAACTGGTATAAGACTCATGGGACAGTGCGTCAAGGCACCCCTCGTGGCGTAATATCAGGAGGGGATTTCCATATGAAATCAGAAAAATAAAACAATCCCCTCCAAAAAAGAAGAAGTCCGAGAAGTATGGTTACCGAAAAAATACAACCCCGAGCTCCTGTGCTTGCCCCACGGGCGACACATGGGCGCAAACCTAACCCGACCGTTCTTCCTCCCCCCTGTCGGCGGCGGTGGGAGCCACCGGGCAAAGCTCGGACGGTGCCGGCGGCGGCAGGATCTCCTTTCCCGCAACCTAGGGCGGCCTCGCGGTTGTGGCTGGCGACTGTGCAAAATTGGTGTTCAGGGCCTTCGGACGGCGGCGCTCCCTGGCGACACAGTGGTCTTTGAACGGCGCAACGATGTCGCTTGGTGACGGGGTGCACCGCTGATAGGAGATTCTGCAGGGAGGCGCCGATTCAGGCCTCCATCTAGACCTGCCAGGGGCCTGGTGGGCCTGTGGCGGTCTAGAACAGGCGGCGATGAGGCAAGCCACCCGGGGAGCTACCGACATTGGTGAGGGATGCCTCGGTGCTCTCTGGGAACCTGTGTGCGGGTGAGCCAGATCTGGGCTAGGTGGGCCTGGATTTAGCAGGAACCTTGCCTTAGTGGCATGGTTTGTTGTTCTGGAGGGCGTTGTTTTTATGAAGTGGCTTGGCTATCGAGGCGATGGTCCTGGACAGAGTGGCTGCGCTAAGTGTTGGGCTTGACCGGCGGTGGCGTGGTTGGGGTGCCCTTTTACGGTGTCAGACGGATGTTGACTTGCGTGGAGTGAGGTGCCAATGGCATAGCTCATGGAGGCGATTAGAGGAGCATTGCAGTGGGTTTGGTTGGTGGTGACGAGGGACGGTTCGGCACCGGGCTGTAGGTGGACGGAAGTGGCGACCGGGGCGTAGCAGCGAGTCAGCGGGGCTAATTGTCCTGATTCGGACCTAATTAGCTTTGTTGTTGCGTCCGGACGGCGATCACCTTGGGTGGTGTCGGGCAGTTCCCCTCCACTAGGATGCCATGAGGCCTGATAGCTGAAGTCTATGGTGTTGACCTACCTAGTCCAATTCGCCAGCTTTGTAGTGTGATGTTGGTTAGATCATGGGCTCGAGTTCGAGTTTGTGGATGCCAGGGCCGCGGCCCCAGAAGATGGGCTCTACTGCGAGCGACGTGGTTGCGACGATGGTCTATCTCTTCGGCAGTGTCGATGGCGTGGAGCGGATTGGGGGATCCTGGTGTTGGTGGCGCTTCAACTTTGGCAGCTCACAGATCGGTGTGAGGATTTTTCGGGCGAAAGCTCTACGTCTCGGCGCTAATGATCGCGATGCCTGCGGGTGTCGTAACCCACTTGGTGGCATCGTTGTGGTTATCCTCCTCGTCCTACGGCTTCGGATAAAAACCCTTGACCTTTGTGGTCTTGATGGCAGTGGTGCATTGCGCGGTTACCCGTTTGAGGGTGTCGTTGCGGAGCTCCGGTTCCACTTGGTCTCATTTTATGTTTTCGGTGGCAAGTTTTGTTTTTTCGTATTTTTCTTTTAGTTATCTTTGATCTGCTTTGCAAGAGATTATCCTCGCTACCATGTAATGGTTTGAGCGTTTTGTTTTATTTATAAAGCGGGATGGAAGGAAAAAGGAAGTCCTTTTCATTTTTACATTAAAAATAAAGTCCTGAAGGGTCTTGTTGCTTCGGGAGACCTTCTGTTCTCTTAATAGCATAAACCACCACAATCATAGCTAAATTTACCGACCAGTACTACTTTACGTTTTCCATACCAAATCTACCACCGAAATCGTTTGTTGTCTAAAAAAACACTAATTCAGCACAAAACTCGAATTGACACCACTTTTGACCGGACAAGCCGACTGACAGACGGCTCTCGACATGACCGTTAACGAAGCGCGGGCCCTACCACCTTACAACGTGGATAATCGTCACAGTCCGTTGATAACATAAAATCACCACTTTTGTGATTAAATTTTGAAAAACCCACCACTTTACGTTCACAGCAAATAGTGATCATTTTTCTGCAGATCTTTTACAATGTACACTAAAACTTATTTTAAAGAGAATTGGCACGATTTCTATTTGGATCCACCCATCAGGCTGATGTGGCGGTGTGGCGGTGCGAGATAGCGCGCCATCTGTAGTTTTGCAAGCAGGTCCTCGAGTTTTGTTAGCAAATTAGTTTTTCAGAAAACGTCCTATTTATTTTCAAAACATCAAATTTTGAATACAAATTTAAATAAAAAAACTTTTAATACGAAAAGTGCCTAGAAATGTTTGAATATTTTAATATGATTTTGATTCACTATTTCAAATAACTAAAATATGAAGAAAAAATGCTTCTATTAATAATGTAAATACATTTTGGAAATTCGTAACTTCAATTATATAATCTAAATAATATGTCTAAATTTATTAAAAATCCAAGAAATCCATTTATAACATCCATCATGCATGAATCACGTATGTTCCTCCCGGGTATTACAAGAAAAGTAATAAAGAAACATGTGTACGTATGTGATGCACGGCCATGGCTCTGTTCTGATCAAGGCTATGCTCTATGCTTGTCTGACAACCTGCCTCCTCATGTTACTTTTCCTAGGTAGGCAGACCTACCGCACACACGGTGGGTTTCTTTTTTCCTCGATCTTCTCTCTCGTCTTCAAAGAAAAATATCAGCTAAATAATGTATGACGTGCGACATGTGTCATCTATCCTTTGCTCCATGCACATAGAAAAATGTATCTATCTCTTCTATGTGTTATGCTGTACATTTTGTTCGAAAAAAGTGCTAAACTGTTAAATACACATAGTAGATATATGCACATGTGTGGGAAGATTAATATTATATAACGGCAGCACACTAGCGATAGGCGTTGTCACATACGCATCAACGTTAAGTGACAATGAGCTAAGGTCTCTATGAACACCCGCACAAGGATCAACACGCACACATGCATGATCTAGGGAAAACCTATCATAAATTTAGATATACTAGTCATTAACCCGTGCATCCGCACGGGCATGTTTACATACACATATGTCAGTAAAAATATATTAATGTTTAGGATAATAGCATGCTCCCTATGGAGATAGATGTCCCCCCACGGGTAACTGCAAGATCTGGTCATTGGGATATATGCCTAACCTGATTAGCTTTGCAATGCAAGATGATGCATGACTAATTTGCATGTAATAAACCTGACCTCTGGCACACTATGTCAGTGACATAATAGAGACAAATGAGTGTGGACAAACTGCTTACCGCCCCCACACTTTTTACTACATTGACGCTTAGCATAACTTTCTCATCATGTCGCATGTACAAACCCTCCAGAAAATAGTCATGGCTATGGTCAATATGCTTTTACCCTATGCGATACCAATACACATGTATGCCAGCACCGTGTGACAACTAAAAGCAAATAACAAAATAGTTGTCTCGCAAACTGTAGTCGCACGCACTAGCTACATGCAGTTACTCTCATGAATCTTGTAGCAACATGACCAAATCAAGCTCACTTATCACTTATTTTACCTCGACATGCGTCGGATGTACAATGATTTTTACCAAATCAGCAGGGCTAAGTAGTATAAATGATATGTTAGATATGACGTGACTACTCTCTCCGTTTCAAAATATAAGATGTTTTAGCTTTGTGAAGCTAATGAATCTAGATCACTTTTAATGTGTAGGTTCACTCCGAACTTCTCTGAACCGACATAGTAAAAGGAGTATATATATATTAGCTTCACAAAGCTAAAATATATTATATTTTAAAACGGAGAGAGTATATGTTATCTTGTGGACGCATGGCAGTGCAAGCAAGACCGACACTCTAATTGCTGATTAAGTAGGCTCAACATGCATGCACTATCACCATGCATAGATCACGGAGAGCGAGGGAAGTGCTAATGAGCACGAGGATGTGATAAGTTAGGCCTCCTAGTAGCTGCGCCAAATGACTCTAATAATCATAATATGGAGGTACAGTGCTTGTTATGTAAGGTTCACTAGTTGAAGCGGCCCAAACACGTCTAAACTTGTTAGTGTTTGCATGCAGTATTTCGTCCCATCTACTATCACGAGGCGAAAGACGCCAACAGTCAAAATCCGCTCATATCCCGTTAGAGTACAAGCTATTTTTGTAAACCACAAAGGGTTTTTCTTGTAGTGCTTTCTTGGTACCTAAGACAAATGCTTTGCATCAGGTCCATTCTCGCATCTCTAGGCAAATCATGTGGTGGCTGCATGGGGGGCAGCTACCCCGTGGCAGCAAATCCACTCTCTAATGTTTATGGTATTTAAAATCATCACAGAATCACAATGTATTAACATGTAAACTTCATAGATTACAACAAACTACATGCAAGTGTGTTAACCACTAGCTGGAAGAATATAATTTGATTTTCAAATTTTAATATATGTATTTGATGCGTCAATATTCGAAGGATTACAAATATTATATTTTCTTTATATGGGGTATTTGATACGCTAGACTGAGGTCAATATTAATTTTCATAAGATTTTATTTTCACTACATTTCACATATGAAATATTCAAGTGAGGAAGCCTTTCAGTTTTTTATTCGGTGCAAACCATATATTTTTAATCATGCAAGACACAAAATTCAAAGACATTAAACCTAATTCTTCATAATTATATTCTTGTCATATGATATTTTCTAAACTGATGCAACATTTCCCAATTTTTATTTAGTGCAAACAAATATATCATGCAAGACCCAATATTTAAAGACACTGTAATTATACTTTGCTCATAATTCTGAATTTTTAATCTAATAGATAAAAGAGACCCTAGCTTTCTTTACAATAAGGTTGCTTACTTTGGAAAGAGGGAGACAGTCATATATGATCACCCGACGGATGGATTGCATCACTCATATAACCCTAACCATAAAATTATAATATGGAAAAATAATTGAGAGGAAGACGTGGATTAACATGATATTTAATGCTAAATGGTAGAGAGACACAAATTAGTAAACAAAAGGTACACATAATAATGAAGCAAACATAAAAAATAGAAGATACAAATTTGAATGAAGCAAACAGAAGATACATAATAGAAAGTTCTATAAATTGCAATGATGTCTAAAATTGAATAACGATAGTTTATTTTCACACTGCCACCACCGATGAATCTATAACTAAATCGTGACGTGCTTTTCCGGTTTTCCCAAAACCATGGACTGTACGAATGAATGTCCTTAGGGAAGTAAAGAAACACAAACTTCTATAAAACCTTATTTTCATAGCTAGCCATGCAGAAAAAATCTATATTAACTCGTTACATGGAGAAATGAGTACTAAACTGGCCATGTGCTCGAATATAACATGCATGTTATTAATATGATGCGCGCGCACACACACATTTTTGTTACCTGGTCCGTTTCGCCGGAAGAAAATGCTCCATAGTTTAGCATGTACTCCCTATATTCCGTAATATAAGACTTTTTAGATTTTGTGAAACAAATATATCTAGACATTTTTTTAGTGTGTAGGTTCGATGAGAAGCATACACTAAAATGCGTCTAGATACATTTGAAAGGAATATTTCCGAGAGGCAATAATAAAGTGGTTAATATCTTATTCCATGTTTATGCTAAATGTTTACTTTGCATGCTATAATTGTATTGATTGGAAACGTTAATACATGTGTGTTTAATAAACAAAATACAAAGTTCTTAGTAATGCCTTTCATATAAACTAGCTCGTTGATTAACAAGATGATCAAGGTTTCCTGATCATGGACATTGGATGTTGTTAACAACGAGGTCATAACATCCGAAGTATAGCATTACGATCAAAGTCATTATGTTTATATTGCTATAACATCATACGAAGTAATCTTAGTCCTTAGACCATGAGATCATGTTAACTTGATAACATCAAACGTCACACCATAAAAGGGTAACTATAAAGGTGGGTTCAGATACTCCAAAGGTATTATGTTGAGGCTCATGGATCAAGAGTGCAATTTGTCAATCCCGATAACGGATTGATATACTCTAGACCCTCTCGGAGATATCACATTAAGATAGCTTGCAAGCAAGTGATGTGATCACTAGAATGTTATATCACGGGAACGAGAAAAGAGTGCATGTCGGTAACGAGATCAAACTAGGTATCTGGATGCTGATGATCGAATCTCGGGCATGTAATATATCGCGAGTAAAAGGGATTTAGTTACGACGTTAAAGGTTCACACGATCACAAGAGTCATCGTTGAATATGTGGGAGTCAGTACGGATCTCCAGGTCCCACTATTGATTATTGATCGGAGAGGGGTCTCGATCATGTCTGCATTATTCGTAAACCGTAGGGTGTCACACTTAAGAGATACCGACACCATTTAGGAGCAAATATGTTTCAGATAAAGATTAAGAAAGCACTGGAATTATTTCGATAGAAACCGGAATTGTTTCGGGTGAAATTGCTAAAACTGGTTCTGCATGTGATATTGAAATGTTGCAGGGAGTTTTATGTGAATGTTTGTTAATTAAAGTAATTAACAAAATTCTGAATAAAATAAATAAAAGTGTTTTATTTAAAGATAAAATGCATTTAATTTGGTGGACATTAAATGCAAAGTGAGTGGAGTTGAAATTGATGTGAGTGGGCTTAGTGGAAGCTCCACCCACATGAATGAGGGAGAGGTGGGGGCACCCACCATGGCCGTCCAGCCATGGACTTGGGGTTGCGCCCCTCCCCTATAAAAGGAACCCCGTGGCTCCTCTCCTCTTGCACCACCTCCCCGTGAAGGTTCTCTTCTCCCTCTAGTTATTCCCTATGGTCTCGGATTAGCGAGATACATGTTCTCGGTGGCTTTATCTGGAAAGGAGTTGCTGCTTCCGCTGCATCGCTGGAGCGAGGAGGCGGAGGTTGTTCGGTAGACCGAACATGTGTGTGATCATGGATGCACCGCTACTTTGTGGTGCTGGACTTGATGGTGCTGGACTTGATGATGCTGGAATTGCTGGATCTGAAGGACTTCGTCACGATCTTGAGATCGGCAAGTGTACAACTACATCATCCACGAGTTCCATCTCGTTAACAAAGCTTTTTTGTCTTCGAGGGTAAGTTCTCTATGGATGTATATCCACCCGTTGCTTGTATCTAGTAGATAGACCTTGGCGTATAGTTCCTATCGAAGGAATTTTTTGTTTTCTATGCTGCGAACCCAACAGTGGTATCGGAGCCTGATCTATGCGTAGGTGCTTTGCACGGATAGTACACATATGTTTATATGTGGGCAATGATGATCATGTTATTGCATCTTCTATGTATTTTGGATATTGGTGGCATAGTGGGATGAAGCGGCCCGGACCAACTTTACATGTCATCACACATGAGACCGGTTTCACGACTGACATGCAACTAGTTTTGCATTAGTGACTAGCGGCTGTCTGCCTCTTCTACTATAGTCAATATCTGATTTACAACGAGTTGTTAATAACTTAGTTATCATCGTTGTGGTTCCATGTTCGTAGGTAAGACCGGTTCTATCTTCGAAAGCCTTAAGCCACGTAAAATTTGCAATGGATAAATTAGAGGCGTCTAGTTTAGATTTTTGACGGGCTAGTGTCATGATATGGTAATGTTGTAAGTTGATGTATGGTAGATACCCTTACAACACACCTAACGTGTAAGTTCCATAGACCTTGGCCTTACACACAAAGGAATGATAGAGATCATACCACGATGCACATGATGGTGTTCAAATGCATGGACCATATCATTCCACTTTACATATATGATGTTTGCATCTTATATTGCAAGTTTGGCATTTTAGTAGTATTATAAGATGATTCCTCATTTAAATATCAAGATAAAATGTGTTCTTCCTTAAGTATGCACCATTTTATGGATTGTGTTTCGAGACATCACGTGATGATCGGGTGTACTCGACTCTACGCTTTCATTCAACGGGTGTAAGACAGTTTTACAGACGTAGACATGGCCTCGGAACACGGACCGAAAGGTTAAGCATGAGTAATATAGTTGATGTGATGCCCATATTGATGCTCGCCTTTGAAGCTACACCGAATCACGTGATGATCAGACTTGGTGTAGTGGATTTGGTTCATGTAATCAACAAAAAGGCATGAGGGATGTCGTTTTTAAGTGGGAGTTCATTTCTAATTTGGATTAGTCGAACTCAATTTTTCATAAACTAAATCAAAGTGAATTTGCATAATTTGTTGTAGTCATTGGCATTTATTCACTACCTTATGCTTAGTTTTAATTGAGATAATAGAACTATAGAATTCTGGATATTTACTTTACGAACTAGTATCGTATTGTTTTGAATGTCAATTTAAAGTTTAGAAGTCCTATTGCAAACTTTCAGCAAACTCTATTTACTCCATGAAGTTTAATAAGTAGTATTAAATCAAGAGTAAGAATTCCAATGTTAGTATCTAAAGTATCATGTTTGCCTCCATGATTATTGATATTCAAAAGTTGTTTTAATATCAAGATTATCTAGGAGCTAAAAATTTGTTTCAGAAACCATCATGTGTGGAAGATATTGTGATACCTGAGACAATGTTTTTGGTTGCATTATGATAGAGTATAATTTAGCAAAATACATGTTCTCATATTGTATGAGAATTTGTGAAGGATGGAGATGCTAGGCATCCGGATCTCCCAAAAAGGTTTTGAGAACTAACATTATACTCGCGATTCTTCCTTATAGGATATAGTAGCTTGATCGTGAAAGTTGTCATGATAAGGATGAATATAAGATGTAAGTAAAATGTTTACTACACTAATAGATTACTAAAGAATGGATTTTTGAAAGAACACCAAACATTTGATGATGGTGATCTACTTAAAAGTACGAGTCCAAAGGTATTAGTATTTGACTATATACACTTTGTACTATATGTCATGACACCACTATTGATGTTGATAGATTCTTTTAAAAGAAAAGTAATTGTTGAAAGAGAATCCATAAAATATTTGGCAGAAAAGAAAAGGTTGGAGAAGTCCGACTTAGGTATATAGAAGATATACATGTTATGGCTGTATTCCTTGCTTGTTAAACAATGTGGTTCTGAGGTATTGGATACCAGTATTGGATACCGAATTGGTTGGTGTGAAGTGTCATACAGAACAACACAATTCATGAACTGCAACGGCCTAAGTAATTGGCAAGAGAATAAATGATGATGTTCATCAAAAACAAATAAAGTGTTATTGCGTTTTTGTTGTCGTCAAACCTAGCCTTCAAGAATTGTTTTAATAATTGCTATTTTGTTCCGGTATTACGAGAACAATGGTTGTTCAAATAATTACAGTATTCCATAAAGGATGGATGAACTTTTACAAATCTAGTTGGAGAAATCACATCCATAAATATTATTGCTAAAATGTCGTAAGAAAAAATGATTGGAAGATCACTTATGAAGTGACATCGTTGTTTGAATTATATTGGAAAGTAAACACGAAGAAACTCTATGTTGATGGATTTTAGAGTCTTTTGATTTTGATCAATTGACGCTTGTGAAACTTTCCTCGAGATAATTGAAACTTCGTCCATAGGCCAAAGAGGAACGAATGACTAACTTATTGGATATTATGCATGTTGATGTATATAGTCCATTATATGTGTCCATATGCGATGGATCTTTTTGCTTCATATGCTTTCTCCAGAAATTTGAGTAAATATATCTATATATTTACTTAATAAGGAAGAAGTATGAAACATTTGAAAATTGTTCAAAGACTTTCAAGATGAAGTGAAAAATTATTGTAACAAGAAAATAAAAGAGTTTATGATTTGATCATAAAGGAAGAAATTTGAGTTACAAGTTTAGCAAACCACCTAAGATTTCAGGAATTGTTCCATGAATTTGCATTTCCCGGTAAACCACAAGAGTATGGTATGTTTGAGAGATCAAATCAAACCTTGTTTACATGGTAAGATCAAATGTGTCATTTATAAAACTGCCATTATGTTTTAAGGATTAAAGCTCTAGATACTATCGCTTTTACACTAAAAAGAGCACCGTCGTGATTCGTTGAAATGACACCATATGAGTTATGATTTGGGATAAAACCCGAATTGTCTTTTCTTAAATTTTGGTATGCTATGCATAAGTAAAATGTTTACAACCAAAGTCGGATAAGCACGTCTTTGTAGGTTATCCCAAAGAATTTGTTGGGAATTCCTCCATAACACCCAGGAGAAAAGAGTTTGTCGCTTGGAACGTCAAGTTTCTTGAGAAGGAATTTTTTGTGAAAAGTTAAGTGGGAGAACAATAGAACTTTGATAAGGTTGTTGAACCTTAGCTATATGTGCTAAGTAGCGCAGCGTCGGAAAGTGTCCCGATGGCGGCCACAATGCTCATGGCTCCCGTGATTACAAAGGGTGTGATCTTGGAGATTAGAGTTCCTATTGAACCATGTGGGTCGGTAAGAATCAAATAGTATGATATGAAACAGAAGTCGTTATTGTTTTGACAATGATAAACCGACTGCATGCAAAGAAGCGATGATGGGCCCTGACTCCATAAAATGACTAGAAGTCATAGAATCCGTGATAGTATCCATACACGAGAAATCAAGTTTCTGAACTAGGAAGACCCTCCGGAAAGGCGTGAAGCCTATCGGTTGTGTTTGGATCTATAAAGAAATAGACATGGATGTTTAACATCTATGAAATAGTCGACATGTCGGAAATAAATTTACGACAATGTCCAAGGAGTTGACAATGACAAGATTTGATCTTTCATAGCGATATTTAGTCTTGACGGATTAATGTAGAAACCACTACATATAATTTGGTATATGGTAGTTGAATAAACAAAACAAGGTTCTTCTAATAGAATGGTTACCTAGGAAGTGTAGCATTACGATCAAAGTCATTATGTTTATATTGCTATAACATCATACGAAGTAATCTTAGTCCTTAGACCATGAGATCATGTTAATTGCTAACATCGGAAGAGCAACTTGATAACATCAAACGTCACACCATAAAAGGGTGACTATAAAGGTGGGTTCAAATACTCCAAAGGTGTTATGTTGAGGCTCATGGATCAAGACTGGAATTTGTCAATCCCGATAACGGATAGATATACTCTGGGCCCTCTCGGTGATATCACATTAAGATAGCTTGCAAGCAAGTGATGTGATCACTAGAATGTTATATCACAGGAACGAGAAAAGAGTGCATATCGGTAACGAGATCAAACTAGGTATTTGGATTCTGATGATCGAATCTCAGACATGTAATATATCGCGAGACAAAGGGATTTAGTTACAACGTTAAAGGTTCACACGATCACAAGAGTCATCATTGAATATGTGGGAGTCAGTACGGATCTCCAGGTCCCGCTGTTGATTATTGATCAGAGACGGGTCTCGATCATGTCTGCATTATTTTCGAACCGTAGGGTGACACACTTAAGGGATACCGACACCATTTGGAGCAAATATGTTTCAGATAAAAATTTAAGAAAACACTGGAATTATTTCAATAGACACCGAAACTGTTTCGGGTGAAATTGCTGAAATTGGTTCTGCATGTGATATTGAAATATTGCAGGGGGTTTTATGTGAATGTTTGTTAATTAATGTAATTAACAAAATACTGAATAAAATAAATAAAATAGTTTTATTAAATGAGAGCCTGCATTAAATTTGGTAGAAATTTAATGCATGTGTGAGTGGAATTTTGAGTGGAGGCTTTTTATCGGAGTGGGAGCTCCACCCACAGGAATGTGGAAGAGGTGGGGGCACCACCATGGCTGCCATGCCATGGCCCTTGGGTGCCTCCCTCTTCCCTATAAAAGGCCCCCTCTCCTCCTCACAACACACACCTGCTCGTGAACGATCTTTCTCCCCCTCTAGTTATTCCCCATGGTCTCGGATTAGCGAGATACATGTTCCTGATGGCTTTATCTAGAAAGAAGTTGCTGCTTCCGCTACTTCGCTGGGGCGAGGGACGGAGGTTGTCGGGGTACCGGACGTGTGTGCGATCACGGATGCACCGCTGCTTTGTGGTGCTAGACTTGGTGGTGTTGGACTTGCTGGAGCTGGATCTGATGGACGTGCTAGAGCCGGACCTGCTGGACTTCATCACGATCTTGAGATCGGCAAGTGTACGACTACATCATCCATGAGTTCCATCTCGTTAACAAAGCTTTGTTGTCTTCGATGGTAAGTTCTCTATGGATGTATATCCACCCGTTGCTTGTATCTAGTAGATAGATCTTGGCGTATAGTTCCCATCGTAGGAATTTTTTTGTTTTCTATGTTGCGATCCCAAAAACATTCATTTCACAATATCTAAAACATCTTATATTTTAAAACTAAGGGAGCATACGTGAAGAAGTACACATAGGTGGCAAGCTAAAAAAACAATGTATTGCCGCTTGATATCAATTTTCAAATATGATTCAGAAATTACACCACTGGATAGACTCTATTAGTGAACTCATGCCTTCAAATCCTTTTTTCAAGCAAGCAAACACGTCAAGTTTGTAATTCGGAAAAGTTGGTACTTTTAACATACCATCTCGGTGGAGAAAATTGGACATGGACGTGCTCCTGGTAATACGTGCATCCATAATCAACTAAAAAGACATCATTGTACATCTAATGAGGAGGAGCAACTTGAGATGAGTTTACTGTCAACCACATCAGTCGAAGATGATTGTCATACAAAACAATACCAGCCATTGGTACTGATGTTGCTAATCACTGATAAAAACAGAAATGACAGATGAAAATATTAGTACTTACGTCGATGCACTCAGACATGAAGACTGGCTGGTAACTCTTGATGTTTCACTTCCGGCTGGACGATTCATGCTGGTTGAGCCATCGGTTGACCATGACGACCTGTTGGTCAGTCAAATGTAAGTTAGATCCATGATTCTTCAGCTCGCCAAATTGCTTCATCGATGTCGGTGGACCATGATAAAATACATGGAATTGAAATAGCCTAGAATAACATATCAGTCAGCTTGCCAAATTTCTCCACGGGTCTACATACTACATGGGTGGCATCTCAGGCATGCAGCTTCCATCTCCTTCCGTCCAAAACGATTTGGAGTCTGCTCATTGCAGTAGGTTTGCTCCATGGTGATGCCAACTGTTTCTCTGCTTGGAAAAGCTGAAGTCGGTGGGAGACGACATTAATTAAAGGGAGAAAGAGGCGGGAGTATCAGCAATTAAGCATTGCCACCGCCAGACCAGCTGCATGGATCGAATATACACATCTCCATGCATGGCCGGTAGGAAGACCCACGTGCACATCATCCTCGTATCAAATAGAGAAGAACTCGATCAGCCAGCAAGCGGAGGCGACGGCATAATAATCTGGTAGAACATGGCGGCGGGGCATGGATTTTTGGGGAGATGTATCGCGTGCGCACGAAAGGAGATGGCATGAAATTTGGCCAGGACAACTGTTACTACTCGTATGTTTGATGGCCGTATATTATTTTTTTTCAGGGCTAATGGAAGAGGTTGTTAATATGGACGTGGGATAGAAAGCGAGGACTCTTTTTTTTAGTTCATCCGATGGCTGTAGATAAGTAGCGTGGAGATCGGATGGTTAATTTTCTTAGTTGTGGAGAATTAACATGGTGCTTCTTTTGGTGCCTCCAATTAGTAGGTGTGGTTCAAAGTCGGAAGATATATTTTATGACAATAATATCAACATATTTTAACCTGAACAAACTAAAGGTCTCATCAAAGGACAAAATTTATACAATATCATCTCATTTGAGAATGAGTGATGCGTAGAGACGCAAAGACATGCAAATACACACGGATCTGAAACTGTTAGATCCTGAGATTATGTTAACCACTAGCAATCGCATATATGCAACACCAGAAAGCCATAGGTGTTCAATACGCAAAGTTTTTCAAACTAGATTATTGACTCTAGTGCAAGTGGGAGACTGAAGGGAATATGCCTGCGAGGCAATAATAAAGTGGTTATTATATTATTCCATGTTTATGATAAATGTTTATTTTGCATCCTATAATTGTATTAATTGGAAAAGTTAATACATGTGTGTTTAATAAACAAAATACAAAGTTCCTAATAATGCCTCTCAAATAAACTAGCTCGTTGATTAACAAGATGATCAAGGTTTCCTGATCATGGACATTGGATGTTCTTAATAACGAGATCACAACATTGATGGAATGATGTGATGAATATTCATCCGAAGTATAGAGTTACGATCAAAGTCATTATGTTCATATTGCTACAACATCATACGAAGTAATCTTAGTCCTTAGACCATGAGATCATGTTAATTGCTAACATCGGAAGAGTAACTTGATAACATCAAACGTCACACCGTAAAAGGGTGACTATAAAGGTGGGTTCAGATACTCCAAAGGTGTTATGTTGAGGCTCATGGATCAAGAGTAGAATTTGTCAATCCTGATAACGGATAGATATACTCTGGGCCCTCTCGGTGATATCACATTAAGATAGCTTGCAAGCAAGTGATGTGATCACTAGAATGTTATATCACAGGAACGAGAAAAGAGTGCATGTCGGTAACGAGATCAAACTAGGTATTTGGATGCTGATGATCGAATCTCGGACATGTAATATATCGTGAGACAAAGGGATTTAGTTACAACGTTAAAGGTTCACACGATCACAAGAGTCATCGTTGAATATGTGGGAGTCAGTATGGATCTCCATGTCCCGCTATTGATTATTGATCAGAGAGGGGTCTCGATCATGTCTGCATTATTCGCGAACCGTAGGGTGACACACTTAAGGGATACCGACACCATTTGGAGCAAATATGTTTCAGATAAAAATTTAAGAAAACACTGGAATTATTTCAATAGACAGCGAAACTGTTTCGGGTGAAATTGCTTAAATTGGTTCTGCATGTGATATTGAAATGTTGCAGGGGGTTTTATGTGAATGTTTGATAATTAATGTAATTAACAAAATTCTGAATAAAATAAATAAAATAGTTTTATTTAATGAGAGCCTGCATTAAATTTGGTGGAAATTTAATACATGTGTGAGTGGAATTTTGAGTGGGGGCTTTTTATCGGAGTGGGAGCTCCACCCACATGAATGTGGAAGAGGTGGGGGCACCACCATGGCTGCCACGCCATGGCCCTTGGGTGCCCCCCTCTTCCCTATAAAAGGCCCCTCTCCTCACAACACACACCCCCTCGTGAAGGATCTTTCTCCCCTCTAGTTATTCCTCATGGTTTCGGATTAGCGAGATACATCTTTCTGGTGGCTTTATCTGGAAAGAAGTTGCTGCTTCCGCTACTTCGCTGGGGCAGGGGACGGAGGTTGTCGGAGTATCGGACGTGTGTGCGATTACGGATGCACCGCTGCTTTACGGTGCTGGATTTGGTGGTGCTGTACTTGCTGGAGCTGGATCTGATGGACGTGCTAGAGCCGGACCTGCTGGACTTCATCACGATCTTGAGATCGGCAAGTGTACGACTACATCATCCACAAGTTCCATCTCGTTAACAAAGCTTTGTTGTCTTCGAGGGTAAGTTCTCTATGGATGTATATTCACCGGTTGCCTGTATCTAGTAGATAGATCTTGGCGTATAGTTTTCATCGTAGGAAATTTTTTGTTTTCTATGTTGCGAACCCAACAACATTCATTTCACAATATCTAAAACATCTTATATTTTGAAAGTAAGGGAGCATACGTGAAGAAGTACACATAGGTGGCAAGCTACAAAAACAATGAATTGCCGCTTGATATCAATTTTCAAATATGATTCAGAAATTACACCACTGGATAGACTCTGTTAGTGAACTCATGCCTTCAAATCCTTTTGTTCAAGCAAGCAAACACGTCAAGTTTGTAATTCCGAAAAGTTGGTACTTTTAACATACCATCTCGGTGGAGAAAATTGAACATGGACATGGTCCTGGTAATACGTGTATCCATAATCAACTAAAAAGACATCATTGTACATCTAATGAGGCGGAGCAACTTGAGATGAGTTTACTGTCAACCACATCAGTCGAGGATGATTGTCATACAAAACAGTACCAGCCATTGGTACTGATGTTGCTAATCACTGACAAAAACAGAAATGACAGATGAAAATATTAGTCCTTACGTCGATGCTCTCAGACATGAAGACTGGCTGGTAACTATTGATGTTTCGCTTCGGCCTGGACGATTCATGCTGGTTGAGTCATCGGTTGACCATGACGACCTGTTGGTGAGTAAAATGTAAGTTAGATCCATGATTCTTCAGCTTGCCAAATTGCTTCATCGATGTCGGTGGACCATGATAAAATACACGGAATTGAAATAGTCTAGAATAACATAGCAATCAACTTGCCAAATTTCTCCACGGATCTACATAGTACATGGGTGGCATCTCAGGCAGGCAGCTTCCGTCTCCTTCCGTCCAAAACGATTTGGAGTTTGCTCATTGCAGTAGCTTTGCTCCATGGTGATGCCAACTGTTTCTCTGCTTGGAAAAGCTGAAGTCGGTGGGAGACGACATTAATTAAAGGGAGAAAGAGGCGGGAGTGTCAGCAATTCAGCATTGCCACCGCCAAACCAGCTGCATGGATCGATATACACCTCTACATGCATGGCCGGTAGGAAGACCCACGTGCACATCATCCTCGTATCAAATAGAGAAGAACTCGATCAGCCAGCAAGAGGAGGCGACGGCATAATAATCTGGTAGAACATGGCGGCGGGGCATGGATTTTTGGGGAGATGTATCGCGTGCGCACAAAAGGAGATGGCATGAGATTTGGCCAGGACAACTGTTACTACTCGTATGTTTGATGGACGTTTATTAGTTTTTTTCAGGGCTAATGGAAGAGGTTGTTAATATGGACGTGGGATAGAAAGGGAGGACTCCTTTTTTTTAGTTCATCCGATGGCTGTAGATTAGATATATATAAGATATACGATTATTTATATTGTTTGGAGTTATATAATTAAAGTTATGAATTTTCAAAGTTTGCAGTAGTAATAGTAGCAATTTTAATTGTTTCCATATTTAATTACCTGAAATAGCGAACCATGTTTATATTTAAATTATTCAAACATTTTCGAGCACTTTTTGTATTAAATTTTTTTCCATTTAAATTTGTATTTAGAAGTTATGAATGTTTTGAAAATAAATAGGAGTTTTTCTGAAAAACTGGGCGTTAGGGACCACTATGTAATTTGCTAACAAAACTTGAGGACCTGCTTGCAAAACTATAGACAGTGCTGTCTCGCACCGCCATGTCAGCCTGATGGATGGGTCCAAGTGTTAGAAATCGTGTCGGTTCTGTTTAAAATCAGTTTTCGTGTATATTGCGAAAAAGTTGTAGAAAAATGGTCACGTTTTGTTACGAGAACGCAAAGTGGTGGTTTTTAGAAATTTAAGCATAAAAATGGTGATTTTATGCTATCAGTGGACCGTGACCCTTATCCACGATGTAATGTGGTCGGGCTCGCAATCCGTTAACAGCCGTGTCCGAAGTCGTCTGCGTGGTGCCCGCACCACTGTGAGTGGGTCCGACCGGCAGAAGTGGTGTCAATTCGAATTTAGCGCCGAATTAGTGTTTTTTGAGACAATTAATGATTTCAGGGTAGATCTTTACTATTAAATTGAAAGCTGCGAATGCCTGGTGTCACACTCTAAAATTACAAACAAAATGCCACCACAGACTCTCTCTCGTCATGCCCAAACAACGCAACAAACTTAATCTTATCTCTCCTTGCTAATAGGAGAACCCACTCCCTACTCCCGACTCCCCACCCAATCGTGTGATCCTTTCCTCGATTGACTGAACGGATAAACTAAACAATAAATATTCGCAGGTTGCCCGATGGTTATGAGGAGAATGGTTAGAGAGGATCTTCAAATTAATAGTTTTCCCGATGCTTATCATTTTGTAAAATTTCAAGTTTCAAGCCTTGCTCCTTGTAGACTAGCTTGAAGATTCATTTACCCTTTTGTTTACCAATTATGAATCTCTTATGTTTCATGTAGAAACATTGCTTGTGTTATTATGGGTGCCTAGCAAAGTGAAATAGTTGTATTATTGTAGCGTATTCTGATTTGGGTCCTTCTATTCCCACGAAAACCTTAATTCTTCAAAAATTTCAGGCTTTCGGAATGAGATGAATCAATTGTAATCAATATGGATGGAGGCGAGATTGCCAGATGGGGCATACCGGGTACTGCAAATGCACCTCTACACCTTGTTATAATTTTCCAATTTGTCCACCTTGTTATAAATTTGGTGCCGAGTTAGGCAGTAATTCCGTGGATCAGGTGTATGATGAAACTCTACACACTTTAGCTAAAGTAACTTCTATGGGATTTTGTAGCATCATAATCTGACATTTGGATAATAAGTTTATAAGCTTTGCGAAACCCAGCCTTGTGATGCTACTAATTTATGTTGGTTTGGTTCGCTCTTGTGAATATTTGAATATGTAAGCAACCCATTTTGTTATTTCAAAGATTCATGTATACCAAATGTTCATGTAAGTCAATTTGTATGCTCATATTACCATCAGTTCTGAATTGAACAAGTTTATTTATTTATTATTGATGCACACTTAATCATACAAATGTGTTTTCCAAAAAATCTTCTCTTATTGTTGTTAAGTAAACATGTTCATGTTGGATAAACCAATCTTATTAGACTAGGGAAAAGTCGGTGGGAAGGTCCAATAAACAACGGAAGAGAAAAACTAAATTTAAAATCAAAGTTGAAGGAGAAGGATATTCACTAGAGTTTGATAAGTGCTTAAGTTTCAGAATGTATCCTCCTACGTCTCACCAAAATAAAGCATAAGTATTTCTTCAGACACATGTATACAATATAGTTTCATTTAATTTTGTAGTAGTGACATGGGAATTTAGCTAGACCTATGTGTTGATTGATTCAGTCAATTTCCAAACATGGAGTGTTTTTTGTTTCATCTACTCTATGCATATAATGTGTTGCCCTTGGATCTATGATGATCCTAATGGCTTTGATCATCCAACCAGATTCTTATGGCTTATTTCATGGGAAGTATTTATTGTCTCATCAAAATGGCGAGTGAGTGGAAGCCGGAGAAATTGGTAAAATTGTGATTCCAAGGGACACTACTCGATACAATTGGAGGGTAGAGCGCTGACACATGATAGGTGGGAGTGGTATAGTCAAAGCCTATCGGTGGCTAGAGAAGGAGGAAAATCAACCTACACACTAAAAGGAGTCTAGATACACTTCTTTCACAAAGCTAAAACATCTTATATTTTGAAACGGAGAGAGTAGCTATCTTCTCAATTTCCCATCCCTTATCTTGGAATGTGCAATAAGAATAGAAACTTGAGAGTTGTGGCAAGGCATTGGCATTTAACTAGTCTTGGTGGAGTTTCCCACTTCCCCCTCCCCTCTCCGTAGCTTTTTCTACAGTTGAGAGTCCGCCAGCCAGATCCGGGCCGACCCCAAGCCCTCTCCGACGGCGATGTCGACCAGAGAAGGCGGAGGAGAGGCACCGACATAGTATCCAGGTTTAGGTCGAGTAGTGGTAGACTGTGTGTGGGCTCTATGCCCGGCAGTGAGAGGAAAACGCCAGATCTCACAACCTAGGTTGTTCCTGCTCCTGCTATTCCTCCGATGGCCGGAGTTGGCGGCGGTGAAGAGGACAACCGTCTCCTTCAATAAACATGTGGTTGTGGGCCTCTTTGAGATGCAGAGGTGGGGTGCTTCTTCGACCTTCCTGGCCGTTCGTGGTGGCGATGAGGAAGGAAGACTGGAGCCCCAACGTGGTGTGGTTTCGCTGCTCCTGGTCGGCCGTGGCGGCAAGGAGGAGTCGTGGCGCTGCTCGGCGACCTCTGCTTCAAGAAGGAGCCATTGCCCTCCTATGGTGAGGGTTGGTTTGGCGGAGCTCTGTTGCATCTCGCGGGAGGTGGTTCCCCGGTCTCGTTCGTGTCGTCATTGTGACGGCGCGACGGTGGCTGGGCGTACTTTGCTCTGGCCTGCTCCCAGAACTCCTAGGGAAGTTGGGAGGTGTGCTCTCCAACACCTCACTGAAGCTGTGATTGCTCAAGGTCTTCCTCAAAGACGGCAATGTGGCGCCGCCGTTATCCATGGCCAGAAAGGCCATTGCTTCGGTCGGATGAAGTCAAGCTTCTTCTTCCGTGAATGGCGGAAGCTCTTCACCGTTTTGCGTGCGGGCTCCATAGCTGGCGACGCCCCAAGTGGCCAGTTCCCCGACGGTGGCGCTGACTCCCGGACGGCGACGTCTCTCATCTGCGGTGGAGGGCGAGACTTGATTGTGTTTTCCATTTATTTGTTAGGGTCTTTCTTGTAAAACTTGCACCCTTATCTTCAGAACCCCTTTCTGTTAGGGCCTCATTGTAATTGTACCCACCGATTGGTTTATTTAAGCAACTTCCAGGGCCTTCGTGTCCTTTCCCCGTTCCAAAATATATAATCTCGGTAAGACGAGGAAATAGTGTATAGTACCACTTGTTGGGGAGTGTTTTGCACAGAACCACACCTTGTGTTTGTTTTTGGAGAAAACACCACATTTTGCTGTAATCATTTGCACACAACACAAATTCTGACTAGTTGGGATGATGCGTATTTACAACTAAGCAGGAAAAGGTCATTGCTCGGCGACGGGATGAGCATCTCAAAAATGGCATTGGCGTTCTCCGAGCAGTCTCGTCCGCACACGGCGGCAGCCGCGCTAGCGGTGAAGCCGTCGGGCTTGACCCGTCAGCCCTCATCTCTCCATGCGGCCGCACACGTTGAGCACAAAGTTAGCCAGTCACGCCGCGGCTCGTCGAGGAGCTGGAGCGTGCGCTCGCACCAGCCCTTACAGGATAGCGCGTGCAGCACTCTAGTGTAGGCACGAACGTCGAGGTGGACGCCTGGCGTAGTGGCATTTCATCGAGCTGGTCGCAGATGACGTCGTGGCGCCCTCGTGTAGGCTGGACAACTCTGAGAGCCTGCACGTCGAAGCAGAGGAAGGAGTGGGCCGGGAATGCCCCATGCACGGTGGCCTGCACGACGTAGCTGGCAGGGATAATGTGATTGTTCTGGAACACCGTGTGCCCGGTGGTCTGCATTGCCGGCGCTCGGCGCGCGGTGGGTTGGCAGTTGTCATGTGCTCGCCAGACACCCCACGGGGGAGCACGAGTACATGGACGCCGCGTCCACCTCAAGCAGCGATGCAACACCACTAGAGTCGGTATGGATACATGAGACACTGGGCCTCGCCGTCGCCCACCAGCTCCTCTTCATCGCTAGCAAGCGCATCGAGCGATCGGACATCGACAAGAAGCAGAGTTGCTTCAGCCTTCATGGTACAGTGCGGTGACACCAACAAACGCCTCTTCCTGCTCCTCACGAGCACGCCGATGACGGGAACAGGACAACTGGGAAGGAGCATGGCGGTCTCATCGTGTCATCGTCATCAAGGTTGCCGGATGAATTATAAACTGACACGATGGGAGGCCGCTTTTGTCCTGGCATGTGGGCCCGAGGTGACTAATTAGCCATCAAAGCTGTTAATGAAATGTGGTGTTTTGTGAAAAAACAAACACAAGGTGTGGTTCTGTGCAAAACATTCTCCGACGAGTGGTGCTACCTGCTATTTCTTCTGGTAAGACAAAGCGTCGTTCTGCTCCCTAAAAAAGGAAGTGTCTACATCGCAGTCGACTATGTCGTAGTCGACTGACGTCCGCGTCGGCTGCTTCAGCACGATTGGTAGGTACGGTCCCCTTCTTGTCTCTGTTGGGCTTTTTGTTTTGTTTTTGGGATTTTTTGTTATGTTTGTCTTTTTAAGTTGGGCTTATTCTTGGAGTTCATCGCTGTCTCTGGTGGGCTGCTTACTTCTGGCCGATGAGTACCAACTTGGGAAAGAAGAAATCTCCAACGTGCCTGTAAGCAAAGACACCCATGAAAAATCAATAATAATTACACAGAGATCCATATAACTCATCCTCCACGTAGAAAACATTGTCTCGAATAAAAACAGATCGAGCTCAAAGCCAGATCTGCCTGTGAAAATTTATTCTCTCTCTTACTTGCTTGCTCGAACAAAATCAGATCCGAAAAAAGCAAACTTCAAACGAGATGCAAATCTGTAGGGAGTAGTGGACCTGGAAAGATTCAAAGAAGTTTCTACATGGATTTAACGCAGGAGACTAACCTTGGTAAGCTCATCTTCATCTTCTCTTTCTGATCCCAGAACCGCTTCCTCCCTCCCTACTTTTGATTGAATGTCTGAACTACTAATTTAACAATAAATTTCATCTCTGTCTATTTTCCAAGGTTGCAATTGATATGTAACTGTTGATTTTTTGTAGACTGGGCTGGTGAATGTATAATTGGCACTAGGGTAAACAAATCATATTAAAAATCAAAAAGTGAAGGTACTCTCTTCGTTACATTAATAAAACAGACTGGATTTTTACCTGTATGCAGATACCTTGCTCTGAACCAGACTCAGTAGCAGCACATTTGACTGATGAAGGAATCAGTAGCAAACAAAACAAAGTCAGCATGAACCAGATTAATTTTTCAAATCTTCATAATGTCATAACTGACATACTGTAATTGAACTTGGTTTGCTTCAGTCTTATACATAAAATGCATGTGTAGTTGGAACAAACACACATAGTCTGTTACACAACCCAACAAGAAACCAGAAACTAGCATGAATTCTTGATATGATAATAAAACTTTGCAAACATAAAATGCGTGCAATCATAAAACTTCTGCTCACATTTGTGATCATCTAAAAATATCTCCAGGTACTACCTGCTTCTAGAATTGACTACAACTCTTATCCTTATGAACATGAAGCTCAGTTTGCTATAAGTTTGGGGAAAAAAGATGAAGTTACTAAATTATACATCAAATTTTATTTAAGAACAAAACAAAAATCATATTATAATTATTGTAACTGCTGGTTTGAAACAAAAATGCAGAACATGACGTTCACTGAAATGATGTTATATGTCAAAAATCTGGCATCATCTCAGGTATTGAACATAATTACAAGTATTAATAACCTTTTGACACTTTGGTTTTGCATAAATTTAATGTGAAAACTATACAAAATCAAATTGCAGGGATTTTTGTAGAACAATGATGTTCGGATGGTAGAGCCTATGGGGTCTGAGGTACATTTCTTTCACAATGCATACACAAAAAATATGTCAACACCCGGATTTTAATCTCAAATGCTTGTTATGCCATACCTCGCAATCCCAGGATTACCATTTTTGCGAGACATAATAGATTGGATATCACAGTACATCATCCATTACAAACCATTATAAGTTTTTACAAATAAAGGATCTCATGATCCAGTCTTAATACAATCAAGCAGCGGAATAATAAGCGCAGTAGTGGGCTCCATCTTCAGGGTCACAGACAATGCTGACGATGGGAGATGATCCTAGTTGTCGTAGACATCCTGCTGTCCATCATCCTGGTAGTCCTCCTCATAGTTTGGCCACGGGAATAGCCAGGGACAAAGCCATGAGTACTCTTTAAGTACTCGCAAACTATCACTAACAAGTAAGGTAGTTCTAATAGGAATCTTAAGCTCTAGGTTTATTTGCAAAAAGCCAGATTTATCTCCAACTGAGTTTAGAAGTAAAGAAAACTAATTTAATGTTCTAAAGCACTTAAGCGAGAACCTAGTTTTCATGTCCACAATCCCGTTGTGGTCAAGTCAAAGTCACAGTTCATTTCACAAGTCATTTTGAAAACATCTGACGACGGAATAGTATGGCCACTCCAACTACCATGATCGCGGACGCGGCTATTCGAATAGTTTGACACTTTGCAGAGGTGGTACACTTTCACCACAAAATTCGATACATCTGTCAGGGATAACCCTGAATCAATCATACTTAGTATGCAGATAATCAATCATAACATTTCAATTACACACCCTAGTATAGGCAGCACCCCTATGAGCTTGGCCTCCTAGCCATGACCATCTGCCATCCTGGGCACTTCATAGGTGGAGAAATCATCGAGAGGTAGCCTCAGCTCAAACCTCTTCCACGAGGGAACCCATACTAAGGCAGATAAACTTCCGGCTAAGCCCTACCCAATTCAGGTATTGTGGTTGTACGGTAAAATTGGAATGGTATCGCATCCTCCCCAACCATCAGTTTTTGTAAAGGGCTAAGGCTCATGCCTCAACATTTTCATCATCAAACCATTGTTTTTCTCAACACATGTAAAAACATCTCAATAGAATGAAGCATCATTCCAAGGTTTTCATAATCATTTTCACCAAGTATTCCCATCTAAAGTGATCAACTTTTATGCTTAGCACTAGCCACTAAGGTTAAGAGTGTTTACTAAGGAGGGGTGCTAATCTTCAATCTCATGCCATAGAATGACATCTAGGTATAGGCCTAGTTTTATACTCTTTATGCTATCCATACTATTGTTCCAATACTCACAAAGCACTAACTAAAAGTAGAGAACTTTAGTAAAATAAAAGAATAAAGCTTGCAAGTAAAACTTGGGATTGGCATAATCAAAGTTGGATAACCAAGCATGCCTAATGCATCTTGCTTAAGTTATCAAGGGGGCAAGTGTTAACTTGCATAGTTCTAGCTTGTAATTAGTGATGGCTTGCCTTGAGTAGAGCAGTGGTTGAAGTTTTCTTCTTCTTCTTCTTCTTGGTAGTACTCCTCCTCGTCGTATCCTTGGTCGGTACTATCGTCTATAAAGGAATACGGGATACACAATCACCAAACAATACTTAACTCTTTTTATTTAGTACACCAAGGCTCACAGTTGATGATCTAGCATCATCACAATCATCACATGAAATAAAGACTAAATTTTATTTATCTTATTTTAGAAAAGTAATTTCTACTCATTGAAAATACTTAAGATTTAATATTCTCCAATTAAAATATGGGATCATGTTGACACATGTCATCACCACATATTCTAATACATGGGAATGTGATTTAAAGGGTTGATCATATTTTATAAAGTTTAAGATTATCATTTAATAGATTTAAAGTGACTAGAAATGCCTATATAGCATTATTTTGGTACTAGTCCAATGTCACTGCATGTAAACCTAAATATTTTTACATGTTCAGATAGATGTTATCAAATGTAATTTTTTAGAGTTGGAATCAACTCAAAAGCATTTATGGTTGATTTTTGAAAAAAAATTGAAGTTGGAAAAGTCTCTGTCTTGTTATTTTTACTATATGTGATCTCTAACTCCAATTGATTTAAATCCAACGGGCTTGGATAGATAATTTAAATATCTTTCTAAATTTTTTTTGAATCATGCAATTTGGTTCAGTGAATCTCCGTGAATTGATTTTTAAATCTCTGGACAGAAACTAGTTTTAACTAAATTGGAAAATCATTATTTGAATTCACTGGGCTGCGCGGGAAACAAAACGGGCCGGCCAAATTTGCACAGCACAACATAGAGGGCTGCTGACAGAGGGGGTCCACCAGTCAGCAAGTCTATCCACGCGAAGTGGTATCTGCGAATCTGAGCCCTATGATTAAAAGACGATCCAACGGCGGAGAGTCATTGTCGACGACGAACTGCACCGGCGAGGAATCAAACCTAACATGGAGGTGGGGGTCCGACAGGGCTCACCTGGGCTCCAGGTAGGGTCGGCGATGGGGGCGAACAGCGTTGTCATGGACGGCGGTTCGAATGGCGGTCACGGCAGGTCCTGGGGTGGTCGCAATCAACGGTGCGCTGGTGCGCTCTGGGCATGGCGCAGAGACGGTGGGCACGGCATAGCTAGGGTGGTCCAAGGCTCTCCTATGGCCGTGGCTTGGACAGGGGGTGGCGGTGGATGGTCACGTGTCTGGTGCGCGTCGTGGGTGAGGGTCGCGTGGCTTCTGGCGCGCTGTCCACGGTCGGCCGGCGACGACCAAAATCGGGCAGCGCGACACTATGCACAACGGCAAAGAGGCGGTTGGTCTGGTGTTGCTCGACACTAGGGAAGACAAGGGGATTAGAATGAGGGCACTAGTTGGAAGGATCACTGCTGAAATAGTGAAGTTAGGCAGATGCTTAATTAAGCTAAGCAAAGTGTTTGTGGAAATGGCCGCAAGAAATAAAGTTTGAAATTTTTGAACCAAATTTGGTGAGTGATCTATACTTAAGCTTGAGTGTCTATGGTTGCTTGGATTTTCCAAGGGGAATTGGTTTGAGTGGTTTTTGAAAAAGTGTGATCTTAGTACATACACTGGATTCAATTTTCAAATGTCCTTTAAATAGCTTTGCAAATAGTTTTGGTGAGTTTGTAAAGTTTGCTTGTATTCATTTTTATTTGGTCTAGCAAGGGGTGAAAATAAGTAGAAATGTTTCTATTAGAATTTCTCTTCTAGGAACACTCAAAGTGGCCTAGTGGTTAACTTTGGTCAAAATGACCATTTGCTTTATTTATTCATATTTGATTTCTTTTTCTTTTGATTTTGTTTGTAATTGGCCTAGATGATGTAGCATTCATCTTTAAACCATTTCTCATTATTTGTAGCAATCAAACATGGAAAATTCAATCAATTCTACACTAAGGCAAAACACACATGCATTCATATAGATTTTTGGAATTAAAGTTTTTGTTAACCCTAAATTTGGGTGATTAGAACTTCATAATCTTGATTAGAAGTTTTGGGGTGTTACATAATATTTATGGTTTCAAACAAGAAATTAAATATTTATGTTTTCAAACAAAATACAGAACATGACATTCATGATTACTAGAAGAGATGGTATTTCCCCATCATTGCTGCTAGATGAAGATGGCGACGAAGAAGAGCAGCCACAATTTGGTGGCAAAGATGACGAAGAAGGAGATGAACAAGAGCAGACTGTCAAAATGAGGCAGTTGAAGATGATGATGCGGATAGATTTTATAACTGGCAATGGGATGATGACAATGGACAATACAAAGATGAAACAGGTGATAAGGATTATGTGAACATTTTGGACGATGTCATGGATAAATATAAAGCAGTGGAAATAGAAATGCCTGATGGTATAGAACAATTAACAACTGAGGATGTTCGTCTGTATCTTGAGAGTGAAAGCGTCAAGGCAACACTCAGTGGTAGTCAAGAAGTTCTTGGCCATCATTTTCCCCATATAAACATGATTTTTGACACTAAAGAAGAAGCATACAATTTCTACATTGAATATGAATCTATATGTGGATTCTCCGTCAAAAAAGTAGGTATCTACAAGGGCAAGAATACAAAAGATCAAATTGGATCTAGACGAACTTACACTTGTAACAAATTCGGCAAGCCGATTGCTGCTGATGTTCTGGAGAAGAGAAAGCTAAGGAGGCAGGAGAGGAATCAAGAGCGGACTGGAAAAGCAGCGCCAGAGAATGCCAAGAAAAGAAAACAAAATATGAATGAACTTACTGGTTGCAGAGCTAAGATGATTGTTTCTTTGAAAGAAAGTAAGTGGCATGTTACAAGCATAGAGCTGCATCACAACCATGAGTTATGCCCAGCATATGAAAGCAAATTCTTACGGTCTCATAAGCATATGACAAATCAAGAGAAGTTGTTTATCCTTACTTTCACATATGTGAAGTTGGAAACTAGGAAAATAATGGCAACACTCACTTATCTTAAAGGAGGCAAGCCAAAAAATGTTCCTTATACAAAAAAGGATGTGAGTAATGTTATGAATGCAATAAGACAAGAGGACAACCAGAATGATATGAATAAGGTCCTTGAATATTTCAGGAAGAGGAAATATGAAGACCCTAGGTTCCATTATGAATTCGTGTTAGGGGAGGCAACAAGGTTAAATGCATATTCTGGGTTGATGCCTTTTCAAGAGAAATGTATGACTTATATGGTGATTTTGTGAGCTTTGACACGACATTCAAAACAAACAAGTATAATCTGCCATTTGCACCATTTGTTGGTGTCACTGGTCATAGGCAAAACTGCTTGTTTGGATGCGATAATAAACAATGAACAAGCAGACATGTTCAAATGGTTATTCCTGCATTCAAACGATGCCATGGACAAAACGATCCGGTGACAATTATAATAGATCAAGATGCTGGTATGAAGAATGCAATTGATGTAGTTTTTCTTAATAGTTCTCACATGAACTGTTTTTTCCATATCAAGAAGAAAGCTGAAGAGAAGTGTGGATGAAGTTTTGGAAGAATACCAAACCTGCATATAGATTTTTCAAACATCCTTCGCAACTCATTGACAATTGCTGAATTTGAAAATTTGTGGCCACAGATGATTGAAAAATATAATGTTGGTCAACTGAAGTACTTGAAAATAATGTGGGACAACAGGAGTAGGTTTGTCCCAGTATATTTCAAGAGGAATTTCTGTCCTTTTGTTCACTCAACTGCTAGAAGTGAAGGTACAAATGCAATATTCAAGCATAATGTTGGTTCTACTTTTAGTGTTATCAGCTTCTTGGGTGAGTACCAAAAGATATCAGAGAACATCGAGGAGTTGGCAAAAGGAGCAAGATAAGGTGACAAGAATGACAAAACCTAGCTACTGCTTGCACGGCGAGCTTGAAATAAAAGCAGGCCGCATGTACAATCGTAAGATATTCTATAGGTTTCAGAAAAAATAAAGTTTGCAGCAAAACTTCATGTCAATGAGATTGAACGGTTTGTGAGATATGAGGTATACAAGACAGCTATGCATGAAATGCAAGAAATCAGGCCGAGAACATATCTTGTGTCTATCAACCTTCAAACACAAGACGTTGTGTGCATATTCTGCAAATCTAACAAAGACAAGATTGTCTACGCTCACATTCTGAGGGTCCTTGTATATCTAAACATGTTTGAGTTGCCTGATAAATACTACATCGGTAGGTGGAGACCTAAAGAGAGAAAATACTTGAGAGAGAGCAATTCAACATTCCCATTGATCTAACAACTAGCAATAAGCATCTCAGATACAGTGTTCTATCTAGAAGATTGACTAATCTAGCTTCAGAAGGCTCAGAGACAGTTCGAAAGTACATGTTTGTCACACAAGAAATCAAAAATATAGAAGAAAAGTTGGATGAGATGACTCTTGAAGATGAAATAGAAGAAAACAACAAAAATTGTGAAGGAAAAGAACCTGCTTCAGCTACTGCGCATCCAAGACAAGATGATGGCTATGAAAATTTTCTACAAGATCCTGATGTTGCGCCTTCAAAAGGTCGACCTGAAAGTTTGAAAAGGTAGAAAACATTTATGGAATAGTTGTTTTCCAAGAACAAGATAACATGCTGTCACTGTGGTTTACATGAACATAACATTGCTACATGTCCTAACAAGCACCTACCAAAAGCTGCAGTTAAGAAGAAAAATACAAGAAGCAAGAAGAAAACAACTGGTACTTCCCTATGAAATTTGTTTTATATTCATTATGAAAGTGATTATTATGGAAACATCTAGCTAAATCTCTTGCATATGTTATTTTTTCAGCTGCTGATGCTCCTACTGCGAAGGAAGCAACAATGCAAAAAAAAGGAAGAGGTAACTGGGCATCAATTAAGAACTCAAAGCAACTATCAGGCAAATCTAGTTGCTTGTGAGTAGGAGCTTTACTGATGTAGTTGCCTCTCTCAAACTAATAACTCAATTATGATGTTGGATTGAATTGTAAAGGCAGTGAAGGGGACATACTGTTTATTTATGGTACATCTTCTTCATGCCAAAGTTTGATACCTAATTGTGATTGTTTGGAAATGTTGTCTGTTACCTGCAGAATGATAAGTAAAATAGAAAAAACAAGGTAGTGATGTTTTTATTACAATGGTACCATCCATGGATAAAATAGGGGAGTGTGATGATTGTCGTAACAATAAAAAGTGAACACGTAAAACAAAAAATTATAAACAATAGGAAACAGAAATGGGAACTATCATGCCCACACCTAATCTCGCGGTAATTGTTGTGATTTGTCACTACAATATTTGGATACTTCACACACAACAGACAGAAACGGAACTCAAACAAAAATTGAAGACACATGAAAACTAGAACAAATTGTTCTATCTACATCATTCCATTGTTTTTCATAAAACTTCATTGGAACTTTCTACTTGAGCATCCTTGTTATATTGTGTTCTCAATCTGTGGAAAAGAAAAGAAATAATTACCATAGTTAGTTAACCTGGTATATAATTAGTACTATGTATAATAACATGAAAAAGTATAAATCTTTAGTAAGTAGTCAACCTTAACATTCGAACATAGAAGCCAGATCCTTTGCATCGTGCTCCATATGGTGTCAGCTCATTACAATATCGTGAGTGTATTTCACACTAAACAATGGTATATCAAGATGGGAAAGTTGCACTTTGATTGATTTCTCGCAACAAACAGTTCCATGTCATAGACATTCCTATGAGATAATAAAAAGAATAATGAAAACAAAACACAATCAAAGAATAATCTAAAATAGAAAACAAAATAGAAGATAAAAACTGAAAGTTAATACACATTTTATTTGTACGTACCCAATAATTTATTTTGGTACATTTGGGTATGCTCTACCATAAGTTTCAAAGTTCATTTCCTTTAGTCCAGCCTCATGCCATGTGTTGGTAAAGTTTTTTATCTGCAACATAAACAATATCTCAGACTATGCAGAGATTACTTTAAAAATATGCAAAAAAATCAAAAAAGGTGGAAACATCAAATTAACAACAATAGGAGATTTGCCATTACCATACCATCTCCTATAGTCTTATGGAAAGTACTATCTTCACTGAAGAATGAGTTGAGAAATATGAAGTTCTGGTACTTGATATCAATAAGTAGCACAAATCAATGCATGTTATATATGCTTGGAAAGAACAACTAAAAAAACAAAAACTTGAATTGGTTTTCTCTCCCTTGATTTCATCAATTAGTTTAATCATAAACAATGAATATTACTTATTGTATAAATATACAGAAAAATACCGCATCAGACAAATGTAATTTGAAAGCTCTATTTGCGCTTATAAAAGATTCTAATGCTCGTTTGTGCCAAATGTCCTTTGCTTCTTCAGACTTCCATTTTTCTCTAGGAAAAAATCCCGTTTCAGAAATAAATGCAAAGAAAATAAAAGAAATAACTATTTGTTGAGCTCTACTAATTATTAGTGTTCATAACAACAAAAACTTTAACTTGACATTGCACACTTACTGAAATTGTATTGAAGAAGAAGTGTTTCTTTGTTTTGCTAGGATGGTTGTCTCGAAAAAGTTTTCGGGAAAAAGCATTTATTAACTAAGCATCAACCCACCTTTTAGGTTTAATTAAATTTCCTAACTGTAACATTGAAACTCTGACAGCGTCAATGTTGACACCCCAATCCCTGTAGTGAATTTAAAACCAAAATAAGCAATTATATTAGATATCAAAAACCAACAATATCAAGCATATGAACAAAATATATAAAAGAAAACACCAAACTTAAGTAGATGGTTTGGATAAAGAAAAAGGAAAATCTTACAAATTTATGAACTGGAACATCACACAAAACTGTGACAGCTCGCCAAACTTTCTGTTCAAAGGGTTCTATAATGACACTTTGGCCTGGGTTTACATCGTACGTGGAGAAGACATACTTGCTTCTTAGAGGTATTCGTTTTGGTAATCAATTTTCTTTGCAATTACGTGATGTAGAGTTTCCAAGAGATAGATTTGTGTTGTATAATTCATCCATTTCTTTTGACATACTGTTGCTTGGGTATCGAACTGATTTTTCTCCAAGAATTTGAACTTCTGGTGATGACTCCTGTGTTTGGAAACAATTAGTTCAATTACAAAGTTTAAGTTGACATGATAAAAAAGCGGTCCAGTTGTTAATGGTTTTTGACAACATAAATTTTCGAAAAAATTACTTCTACAAAGTTGTTCAATAATTGCACTACTGCGCCCTTGTTCTTCAAATTTGAGTTGTAGTCATCTTCATCATTTTCTTTAAAAAGTCTGTGGCCAACAATTAAAGCTTCTCTGTAATCCTCAAAAAAAGAACACCAATTTGTTTTTAGGTCATGTCTAAATACAAAAAAAGATATATACAATAGAATGTGTTTGAAGATAACTAATTTGCTTACATGAATTTTTGGTGTGCTGCTACCAGATTGTTCAATGTTCATGTTGTTTTTGCTAGTCATTGTTGTTATTGGAGAAACCTGGATTAAAAATCAGGAAATCAAACTTAAAAAAATAGAGTTCATGAAGTGAATATGAGCAATAATAAAACAAGGAGAAAAGAACTTGCAAGGTGTACAAAAGTTAAAGTTTGATCAATGAAAGCAAACTTGAGAAAACAACTTACAAGGTCTACAAATTTATTTAGTTCAGTTGGATGCCTTGTTGGTGAATTTGTTAGGCCTGGAATGCTTGTCCACCTTTGAGCACACTGGATGCTCATTTCACAATATGTGTCAATGTTATCCTTTACATACTAGAGACAAAAGAAGAAGTGAAGGTTTAATTAGTTACTGAATCATGTAAATGAAAAAAAGAAGTGAAGATTTTTATTAAATCAAAAAGCTACTTACAGCAGATCTATTGGTGTTTGAAGTTTTTGTTGTTACATTTCTGTTTGGAGTTATTGTGTCAGTTGTTTTTTCCTTGGATGTGATATTGTTATCTCACTCCTTATCATAGTTGCCAGAATCGTGATTCTACCATGATATTCTATGACTTTATGACCCAAATTGACTGGATCTATTCTATGATTTTACTAAGTAGAATCTACGGTTTCATAATTCTAAAAGTTATGATCCTATAGTCTACGATCCTACCATAGTAGTACGATCCGATTTAGGATCATGACTCTAACAACTTTGCTCCTTATTCTCTTCTTCTTTGCAATTAGAAATTGCTAACTGGAAACACAATTAAAAACAAAAATAATAAGAATATGTTAGCTATACTAAAAGAACTAGAAGACATACAAATATAATGGCAAACAAAAGGATTACATGACTTGCTTATACCTCACACATTTCATTGTATGAATAGTCGTCCATTCCTAGGGGTCGAAATAATTCAGGCTCTTCGATTGTTTTCCCATTATCATTTATCTACTCCATGAGCCTAAAAGATGGAACCCCTTCATCTTTGAAGAAATAATTGCTTCTAGTTATCTCTAGGTATGCACTCCTCTTTATTGCAGCTCATTCAACTGTACAAAAATTTAAACAGGCAAAAAATAGTGGATCAGAAAAAATAGTTAACCATCATTTCCATAAAAAATAAATCTGTAGTTAGAAAAATACTAGAAGACAATTAATACTTCGTGATAATGGTAAGTTTTCGTTCTTACCAAAAAAGGATTGTTTTGGAGATTATCATCTATTTCTTTGATCTTTTCATAGCATTCATCAATTGCAACTGTTTTATTATCAGGTAGGTCTCCTTGGAATGTCCCTTGTGTATGATCCTGATATTTCAGCTGAAATCGTTATTTCTGTTTGAACACCTTAATTGCAATATATACAAAAAAATCATGGGCTTACATTGTTGATAACATCCTCTTTTGAACTAGGGTGTTCGACATTTTTATCTTCACTGAAGTTTATATTTTGAGTCTTTGCAGTTGGTGCATCGAAACCATGAAAGTCATTTGTTCCTTCTTCAACACATTTTACATTGAGGTCCATGATATTGTCTCGAAGAAAAGAAAAATATATTTGAGTAAGTCTAAACATTACCACCCAACACAAAGCTATTGTCATATGATATTATACAAAATGACATATTAAACTTTATTTAGCATAAAAATTGAAAATTAAAAGTATCAGCTAAAAAGTACATCCTTTTGTGTCATCTAGCTTATTCAGCTTAACACATACTTGTGATGACACATCTACACATGATTCATTCTGTCGTGAGATATCATTTTCAAGTATCATATGATTAAGGCTAGCTGACGGAAACATTTGGGAGGTAGCTGCTTCAGTTTCTGTTGTTTCCTATTCGAAGAAATAATTTATGGTAAGAAAAATAAGAACAAGAAAATCAATTATTAAACAATTAAACAAAATAGTGCCCAAATACGATTTGACATCCATAAATTAATAAACATAGTATGCTATGAGCAATGCTGACTTCTCTTTTTACCCTTCTCATTTTACTTAAAGCATCAAACCTCATGAACACTTTTCATTGGATTACTGAAAAGAAGCCAACATACCTCATGAACCATTGAGAGAACACGAGGAGCTTCAGGATAATCAGGAATCCTATCAGTATGTTGTAACACCCTCGGGGTTAGGGTTAAACAAACCTCGGATTAACCTCCGAGATAAACTTAACCCCAACCTCAGAGACTCACAGTATATGATTCGGTAGCATTACAGAACACAGGGATTCAACAACATAAGTTTAAACTCTTAATAGAGTACAATATCAGATTATTACAAACTAGGGGTCGCAGACCCATCAGTACACCACAGTGAAAGCAAATCATGTTGTTCTACACAACAAACTTAACAAAGGGCCTAAGAGGCCATAAACATAAGCGACGTCCAACCCATAGTCCTTAGGCTGCTACCTGGGACCCCCAACTACTCGTCGATGTCAACGTAGAAGCCACCTTCAGTTGCGACTAGATCATTTGGAGAAAAACAACAATAGCGCAAGGCTGAGTACGAGAATGTACTCCGCAAGACTTAGATAACCTGGTATCTACATGCTCTGTCTTGAAAAGCTTTCCCTAGATTTTCTTTGCGTAAAGCCAACTTTGTTTGTAAACAAGAGAGAGTAGAGACTCGTCTACATAGAATACTTTCAAAACGGGATAAGGGAGCGACGACTCCATCTTGAACATCTAAACTTGTTAACCAAGTACATATCAACTCCTCATCTAGGATCACCCACTCGAACCCCCGAGGAAGCATCCTTAAGCACACGTGGATCAACAAGTTTTACTTTTAGTTAATGTTATCTATGATCTTAGAATTCGGTCACCAAGCATTCATAACCGTGAACACGACTTTTCGAAAAGATTTAACCCTGCAGGGGTGTACAAATTTACTCACACGTACCAACCGACTCTTAATGCCAAATATTATTAGCCCTCTTCCTTGGAGGGCCGGCAGAGGGTGGTTGACCACGACCATAACCTTGCTGTCGCCGAGACCATGAGTCACACCCTAAGGAGAGTTCCGCCGTAACGGGTCAAATCCCGAAGCCGGTCCATAGAGATGTGGGCGAGGTTGGTTATCAGGGGCTCCATCGACCCCAAGCAACCCGGTCCATGCTTACCTACCTATTATGATGCACCTCCATCTCCTCCTCTTTTGAAAACATTTTCAATGCGTATGCCAAATGGAAATCCCAAACTAGGTGAGTCATGGAATCTACTAGGCAAGTTAGTTAGTCGAGGGGTTTTCCAGGCCCCGTGTGGCTGTACGCTCGTCTCGGTTCCAAAGGCAAGAACTCGGTTTCTAGTAGTGGCGAGCATAGGACTACAAAAACCACACCTAACGTGGCCTCCCGTGCAAGCCTTAGCATATTTATCGGTCACCGTCGATCATGTCTCCATCTGCTACCTTTCTAGATTCTTTGGCATCTCCGATTCATCATCATCGGGATGGATCAGGCGTAAGTACTAAGCATGGCTAAGCTTGACCGTCGAAGAAGCTCTAGAAACGTTCACATGCCAGACCTAGGTATGCTAAGAGAAGTGGATCAGGTGTATAAGGCTACAATAGGGAAACTATGCAGCAGATAGGTAACTCTAGCTACTGACAAAAGACCACATTACAATCATGCGCAACATAGCGAGAAAGTAGGTACTTTGTAAAACATAGGTTTAGAATGAGAGGCTATGCTTCCCTTGTCCTTCAGTAGACAGATATGGATCTTCGGTATCATTGACTTCGGTCTTCTCCTCGGATCCTATCGAGAGGAAGCAATACCGGAAAGAAAGGAAACAATCAATACCTCGAGCCATGCAATGCGCAAGCACATGAATGATATGCCAGATTAAAGTTATCATGGCAACCCTAGGATTAGCATCGATTTAAATTGATTCGGAGTGCCGAGGGCTTGGAATTCCATCGATCCCATATGCAATTAGGGGGATTTCGATGTTCCTCTAACTATCTAGGGTTTAGGTTGATCAATAATGCATGATTGTATTTTTAAAGTGTAGATCTCATTTTTATGAACATTTTGATATATTATTCATATTTTTTGATTAAATATGAATTAGTTATGAATTTTATAAGATAATAACAATTTCTGGAATTGATTAAACCAAAATAATAGCTTTATTGCGTCATTATGACGTCAGCACAGGAGTGGGGATTTTTTACACCGGGGCAACACCTGCCCATAGTGGCTACAGTGGCTGACATGTGGGCCAGGGGCCACGTCAGGGTGCCATTGTGGCAAATGTTGCACATCGCTGACACAAGAAACACGTCAGCTCCATGCAACGCCACATCAGTGCCACCTAGGCTCGCTGGTGGACGCGTTGGCTGGCGGTAGTTGGCGGCACTAGGGGCACGCGGGCTAGCATAGAGGGGTGGGTTCGAACGAGCTCGGTGCGAGGAACCTAAATACGGCCGTGCCGCCTCTGGATGGTCACCGGACCAAACTCCCTGGTGACAAGCGGCGGCGGGACATACAGACACGATAGTGCTACGGGGCGTGAGGGAGAAGGAGGGAAGGTGCCTAAGCACCGGGTGCTCACCCTGGTTGCGTCGATGGCGTCGGCGAGGCGCGGGGAGGCTAGGAGCGACAGCGAGCAGCGGTGTCTGGTGGCGGAGGAACTTCTCGATTCCGGCGATTGGAGGCACACCGAGCTACGAGAACTAGTTGGGAAGAACAAGGAGATGAAGGCGATCAAATCGATGGGTTCAGTGGAGCTCGGGGCGACCGGGGACGGCGAGGGAGTCGATGACAGCGAGCTAGATCTCGCCGGCCATGGCATGAGAGGATAAGGGGGAGGGGGGAAGTGGCGTCTGGGGGTTATCCTCTGCGGTGGCCGAGCTTTATCGACGACGGGCATGAATCTTGGCGCGCGGCGGGCATCGCAACGCCAGCGAGCGGCGGAGGAGCTGCTAGGAAGCTGCTTCCTCGTCGTCCGGGAAGACGACGAATGGCAAAAGGTTGAAGCGGTATGCGGGCTGCAGCTGGGCTGGCTTGGGCCGAGTTTGGTCCGCAGGAAGCTGCTACACGTGCGGTAGAGAAGGAATGAGCCAGCCTAGATGGTAGGTGGTTCTGTTTTTGTTTTGGCTAAAATGTTTTCCTTTTCCTAATTCCTTTTCTCTTTTGTATTTCCAAATCTTTTCTACTTTGAACATTTTCAAAATACCAAAGCTTTTGCAAATATCCAAAATAGTGCAGGGACCCCTTTATACTATTTGGGATCCACATATTTTGGTGATTTTCGAAATACAAAACCATTTGAAAAGGGATAGAAATAAGGAGGAAAACAATTTAGAGAATTAGGGTTTTTATCCCCTCTTATCTCCAGAACACAACAAGAATGCAAAAGATTCATGCATGCGTATGCTCTTAAGTACTAATTACATATATTACAAACTTGGGTTGTTACAACTCTACCCCCCTTACAAGAATCTCGTCTCGAGATTCCTAAGTTTTAGAAAAGAAGGCAGGGTACTCAGATCGAAGACGATCTTCTCGTTCCCAGGTTACTTCATCCTCAGAATGATGAGATCACTAAACTTTCAGAAACTTGATGCTTTGATGACGAGTCTTGCACTCGACTTCATCAAGGATACAAACCTGATACTCTCGATAAGTCAAATGCTCTTGAAGTATAAGCGTTTGGTGATCAACACCACGGACATGATCTTTGAAGCAACGCTTGAGTTGAGACACATGAAAAACATCATGCACCCCAGGGAAGTTTGCAAGCAACTCCAATTGATATGCGAGCTTACCACATTTGGAAAGAACATGAAAAGGACCAACATAGCAAGGAGCCACTTCTCCTTTGATACCGAATCGATGGACACCCTTTAACGGAGTGACTCGGAGATACGCATGATCACCAACTTTGTATTCAACGTGTTGATGGTGACGATCATGATAGCTCTTCTGACGAGACTGAGCAGTTTCCAAACGATCTCGTATAATACGAACTTGATCGTCTGCTTCCTTGATCATATCTAGTCCAAAGAACTTTCTTTCACCGGTTTCGGACCAATTTAGAGGAGTATGACATGTTCTTCCGTATAAGAACTGGAAAGGTGCCATGCCTATACTGGACTGATAATTGTTGTTGTAGGAGAATTCATTAAAAGGTAGGCATTTCTCCCAGTTCTTACCAAAAGATATGACACATGCTCTAAGCATTTCTTCAAGGATTTGATTTACCCTTTCTGTTTAACCACCGCTACTAGGATGATAAGCTGTGCTGAAAGATAAGTGAGTTCCCATAGCTTGTTGGAAACTTGACCAAAACCTTGAAGTCAACAAACTCCCTCGGTCAGAGACAATTTTCTTTAGAACTCCATGAAGGACCACTATTCGAGAGATATATAATTCAGCCAACTGATTAGCAGTAATGCTCTCACGGACAGGTAGGAAGTGAGCAACCTTGGACAAACAGTCGACAATTACCCATATGGCATCATTTCCCTTTTGAGTCTTGGGAAAAAGTGTGATAAAATCCATACTAACTTCATCACATTTCCACTCAGGAATACGGTGCGGTTGTAGGAGACCAGCGGGTCCTTGGTGTTTAGCCTTGACGCAATGGCAAACGTCACATTCAGCAACAAAACGAGCGATATCTTTGTTCATACCAGACCACCAGAATCTTTGACGGAGATCCCAATACATATTGGTACCTCCAGGGTGAATGGAGTGTGGTGATTCATGAGCCTCTCTAAGAATTAAACCCCTCAACTTTGTTCTCTTCGGCACCACCAGATGGTTACCAACGTAAACAATACCTTGATCATCAACAGATAAATATTTTGCAACTCCCTTAGCAATGTTCTCTTTGATCTCACCAACTTCAGAATCATTCTTTTGAGCAAGCTTGATCTCATCCTCTATAGAAGACTTCAGCTCAAGAGTAGAAAGGAATCCACGAGGAACAACTTAAAGATTCAGTCGAGAAAATTCCTCATGAAGAGAAGGTTGAGCTTGTTTGATCAACAGATTGTTGCAGTAGGATTTCCGACTTAGCGCATCAGCAACGACATTGGCTTTGCCGGGTTCATAGTTGAGACCCAAATCATAATCTTTGATGAGTTCCAACCATCTTCTTTGCCCGAGATTCAGATCAGGTTGTGTAAAAAGATACTTCAGACTCTGATGATCTGAGTATAACTCACAACGACTACCGATGAGGTAATGTCGCCATTGGGTTAAGAGCATGAACAACAGTTGCAAGCTGAGATCATGAGTTATATAGTTGTTCTCGTGTGGTTTCATTTGTCGAGAGGCATAGTCCACCACATGACCATCTTGCATCAACACACACCCAAGACCTTGGTGCGAGGCATCACATCAGATAACAAAGTCTTTACTGGTGTCTGGAAGAACTAGCACCGAAGCAGTTGTTAGCTTGGTTTTCAAAACCTAGAAGCTTTCTTCAGCCTTATCAGACCATTCAAACTTCTTATCCTTCTTAAGAAGATCAGTCATTGGATTGGCAATCTTGGAGAAATTCTCGATGAATCGATGGTAGTATCCCGCCAACCCAAGGAAACTTCGAACATCCTTAATGGATTTGGGGATTCCTAGTCAAGAATAGATTGAATCTTGTTCGGAATAACAGCAACCCCTTCGGCAGAAACAACATGGCCAAGGAATATGAGTTCTTGCAACCAAAACTCACATTTGGAGAACTTGGCATAGAGACGATGTTCTCGAAGCTTTGTTAACACCAAACGCAGATGTTCAGCGTGGTCTTCTTCATTCTTGGAATATACCAGGATATCGTCGATGTATACCACAACGAACTTGTCGAGATACTCCATGAAGACAGGATTCATAAGCCGCATAAAAGTGGCTGGAGCATTGGTAAAACCAAAGGACATGACGGTATACTCATAAAGACCATAACGAGTGGTGAAAGCAGTCTTTGGAATGTCTTCCTTTCGGATCTTGATTGGTGATACCCTGACCTCAAATCCATTTTAGAAAAGACGGTGGCACCACTTATCTGATCAAAAAGATTGTTGATCCTAGGGAGAGGATACTTGTTCTTGAAAGTCACAGCATTGAGAGGGCGATAATCCACAACCAGTCGTGGTATATTGGTATCCCGCTTCTTAACAAAGATTATAGGACATCCCCAAGAAGATGTACTAGGCTGGATGTGTCCTTTTACCTCCAACTCCTCTAATTGTTTCTTCAACTCTACTAACTCATGAGGGGGCATAATGTAGGGTCTCTTGGAAAGAGGTGCAGTTCCAGGGACCAACTCTATGACAAACTCCACACTTCGATCAGGTGGATGCCATGCAACTCTTCAGGAAAGACATCCGAGAAGTCACATACCACGGAAACATCTTGAATCACTAACGGAGGTTGAACTTCAAGAGCATACAACTCCGCTTGAGGAATAGAAACAGCTGAAGGAGATAGTGACCCTACGGTCCAATAAGTGACTGTTATGCCAGCAGGACTAGTCAGAGTCACGAACTTGGTTGCACAGTCAATGACCGCTTGATATTGGGACAACTAGTCCATGCCCAAAATGACGTCAATATCACTTGACTAGAGGGCAATAAGAGAGGTAGGGAACAACTAGGAAGCGACATTGATTAGATTCCCATGACTAACCATGGTGGTTTGCCATCTAGAACCAGGAGAATGAACCAGTAAAGGAACAGGTAACCCCTCAAAACTTATCCCATGCAACTCAGCAAAATCTTGCGACATGAATGAATGCGATGCTCCAGAATCAAACAAAACTTTAGCTGGAATGTGATTGATATGAAGCATACCCATAACGGTGCTTGGATCTTCCCGAGCCTCTTCAGCAGAGATATGGGTCAAACGACCACTTCCAGCACCTTGAGGCTTGGTATACTTCTTTGGTGGTGCTCTCTCAGCAGCACTCTTTTGCGGTCACTCCTTTGCAAAGTGACCAGGCTGACGGGAGTTGAAGAAGGTAAGACCTGATGTGGTACCAGCAACATGATAGTTTGTCCTACCAGCATTGCTTGAGGTAGCATTCGGGCGAGGAGCATATCTAGAAGACCTTGGGGTGTAAGTAGCATGTGGCACAACACTGTAAGGCACAAAGACACGACGCTTCTTATTGCGTGAACCAGCCTTATTGCATCCTTCATAAGAACACTTACGAGTTTCCTCATACTCCACTTTTCCACGCTCTGCTTTCATTGCCTTATTCACAAGAGTTTGTAGATTCCCAAAATCCATCAGATGAAGATCACGACGAACATCAGGGTCTAGTCCCTTGCGGAATAGAGCTTGCTTCTTAGCATCAGTGGAAACTTATTCAGGAGCATAGCATGCAAGGCGATTGAAGCTGCGCTGGTAATCATACATAGATCCAGTGCCTTGTTTCAGCTTAAGGAACTCGTCCCTCTTTTCATCCATTAGACCCTCCGGAATATGATAGGCTCGGAATCCTTCAGTGAACTCTTGCCAAGTAATGACATGTTGAGCAGCTTGTAGTGCCAAGAAATTTCCCACCAGGAGTTAGCTGCTCCCTCCAGATGGTAGGCGTCAAATGTTACCCCATCATTTTCAGGAACATGAACAACCTGAAGTTTGCGATCCATGGTGCAAAGCTAGTAGTCTGCATCAAGTGGCTCAGTGGAATAGCTGTAGACTAGCGTAGTGAGACGTATGAAATCCTTGATACCAAATTGGTTGTTTGGGCGCTGGGTATTGTGCTCAATCCTTTCAAGGAGCCTCATGTTGTCAGCACGGTTGGTCTCATACATAGCCATGAGTTGAACCATTGATGGTGGTGGAGGCAGATTAGAAGGATCATCCTCATTCCTAGACCCATGAGCTTGAGCACGAGTGCAAGCTCGAGAAGTGTCACCCATCCTGTAATAACAAAAGGCGTTAGCCTAGGGTTTCAAAGATAGAAGATGCTGGATGTAAAACATGCCATCTCATCAAGCATGGTAGTATCAAGGCATACTAACGTATACACTAACCAACTGACTTACAAACCATAACAATGGAGTGCTAAGATGTTATGCATCAAGCAGAACTAAGACATCTTGATAACTCTGAGAATAGCAACCAGTTACAGAGTACTTAGAAGAACAACCCCGAATACACGATCCTAAACGTTTGATGTTAGGGGTAAGGAATGAAAAACTTTTCAAACCAAATAGGGCAAGAAACTCCAGCAATAGAATCACACCAGGAAAGGAGTAAAAAGAGTCCTAGTCAGAGTTTTTGCAAAAAGTTTTCAACCTTTAAATAGTTTTGTCAACTTCTAGACTCAACATCAAGCAATACTAGGGTTTCCTACAGGCAGTCCTGCTCTGATACCAAAACATGTAACACCCCCGGGGTTAGGGTTAAACAAACCTCGGATTAACCTCCAAGATAAACTTAACCCTAACCTCAGAGACTCACAGTATATGATTTGGTAGCATTACAGAACACAGGGATTCAACAGCATAAGTTTAAACTCTTAATAGAGTATGATATCAGATTATTACAAACCAGGGGTCGCAGACCCATCAGTACACCACACATGGAAAGCAAATTATGTTGTTCTACACAACAAACTTAACAAAGGGCATAAGAGGCCATAAACATAAGCGACATCCAACCCATAGTCCTCAGGCTGCTACCTGGGACCCCCAGCTACTCGTCGATGTCAACATAGAAGCCACCTTTAGTTGCGACTACATCATCTAGAGAAAAACAACAATAGTGTAAGGCTGAGTACGAGAATGTACTCCGCAAGACTTAGATAACCTAGTATCTACATGCTCTAGCTTGAAAAGCTTTCTCTGGATTTTCGTTGCGTAAAGCCAAGTTTGTTTGTAAACAAGAGAGAGTAGAGGCTCGTCTACATAGAATACTTTCAAAATAGGATAAGGGAGCGATGAATCCATCTTGAACATCTGAACTTGTTAACCAAGTACATATGAACTCCTCATCTAGGATCACCCCCTCGAACCCCCGAGGAAGCATCCTTAAGCACACGTGGATCAACAAGTTTTAATTTTAGTTAATGTTATCTATGATCTTAGAATTCGGTCACCAACCGTTCATAACCGTGAACACAACTTTTCGAAAAGATTTAACCCTGCAGGGGTGTACAACTTTACCCACACGTACCAACTGATTCTTAATGCCAAATATTATTAGCCCTCTTCCTTGGAGGGCTGGCAGAGGGTGGTTGACCATGAGTCACACCCTATGGAGAGTTCCGCCATAACGGGTCAAATCCCGAAGTTGGTCCCTAGAGATGTGGGCGAGGTTGGTTATCAGGGGCTCCATCGACCCCAAGCAACCTAGTCCATGCTTACCTACCTGTTATGATGCACCTCCTTCTCCTCCACTTTCAAAAACATTTTCAATGCCTATGCCAAATGGAAATCCTGAACTAGGTGACTCATGGAATCTACTAGGCAAGTTAGTTAGTCGAGGGGTTTTCCAGGCTCCGTGTGGCTGTATGCTCGTCTCGGTTCCAAAGGCAAGAACTCGGTTCCTAGTAGTGGCGAGCATAGGACTACAAAAACCACACCCAACATGGCCTCCCGTGGAAGACTTAGCATATTTATCGGTCACCTTCGATCATGTCTCCATCTCCTACCTTTCTAGATTCATTGGCATCTCCGATTCATCATCATCGGGATGGATCAGGCGTAAGTACTAAGCATGGCTAAGCTTGACCGTCGAAGAAGCTCTAGCAATGCTCACATGCCAGACCTAGGTATGCTAGGAGCAGTGGATCAAGTGTATAAGGCTACAACAGGGAAACTATGCAGCAGATCGGTATCTCTATCTACTGACAAAAGACCACATTGGAATCGTGTGCAACATAGCAAGAAAGTAGATACTTTTTAAAACATAGGTTCAAAATGAGAGGCTACGCTTGCCTCGTCCTTCAGTAGACAGATATGGATCTTCAGTATCGTTGACTTCGGTCTTTTCCTCGGATCCTATCGCGAAGAAGCAATACGGGAAAGAAAGGAAACAACCAATACCTCAAACCATGCAATGCACAAGCACATGAATGATATCCCAGATTAACCTTATCATGGCAACCCTAGGATTAGGATCGATTTAAATTGATTCGGAGTGCCGAGGGCTTGGAATTCCATCGATCCCATATGCAATTAGGGGGATTTCGATGTTCCTCTAACTAGATAGGGTTTAGGTTGATCAATAATGCATGATTGTATTTTTAAAGTGTAGATCTCATTTTTCTGAAAATTTTGATATATTATTCATATTTTTTGATTAGATATGAATTAGTTATGAATTTTATAAGATTAGAACAATTTCTGGAATTGATTAAACAAAAATAATAGCTTTATTGCGTCATCATGATGTCACGACATGAGTGGGGATTTTTTACACCGGGGTAGCACCTGCCCACAGTGGCTGACCTGTGGGCCAGGGGCCACGTCAGGGTGCCATTGTGGCAAATGTTGCACATCGCTGACACAAGCAACACGTCAGCGCCACGCAACACCACATCAGCGCCACCTAGGCTCGCCGGTGGACGCGTTGGCTAGCGGTAGTTGGTGGCGCTAGGGGCACGCGGGCTAGCACAGAGGGGTGGGTTCGAACAAGCTCAGTGCGAGGAACCTAAATATGGCGGCGCCGCCTCTAGATGGTCACCGGAGCAAACTCCCCGGTGACAAGCAGCGGCGGCACATACAGACGCTGGCGGAGATAGTGCTACGGGGCGTGAGGGAGAAGGAGAGAAGGTGCCTGAGCACCGGGTGCTCACCCTGGTTGCGTCAATGGCGTCGGCGAGGCGCGGGGAGGCCAGGATCGATGGCGAGCTGCGGTGTCTGGTGGCGGAGGAACTTCTCGATTCCGGCGATTGGAGGCGCGCCGAGCTACGAGAACTAGTTGGGAAGAACAAGGAGATGAAGGCGATCACATCGATGGTGTTCAGTGGAGCTCGGGGCGACCGGGGACGGCGAGGGAATCGACGGCAGCGAGCTAGATCTTGCCGGCCATGGAAGGACAGGATAAGGGGGAGGGGGAAGTGGCGTATGGGGGTTCTCCTCTGCGGTGGCCGAGCTTTATAGACGACGGGCATGAATCTTGGCGCTTGGCAGGCATCGCAATGCTAGCGAGCGGTGGAGGAACTGCCAGGCAGCTGCTTCCTCGTCGTCGGGGGAGACGACGAATGGGAAAAGGTTGAAGCGGTATGTGGGCTGCAGCTAGGCTGGCTTGGGCCGAGTTTGGGCCGCGGGAAGCTGCTACACATGCAGTAGAGAAGCAATGGGCCAGCCTAGATGGCAGCTGGTTCTGTTTTTGTTTTGGCTAAAACGTTTTCCTTTTCCTAATTCCCTTTCTCTTTTGTATTTCCAAATCTTTTCTACTTTGAACATTTTCAAAATACCAAAGCTTTTGCAAATATCCGAAATAGTGCAGGGACCCCTTTATACTATTTGGGATCCACATATTTTGGTGATTTTCGAAATACAAAACCATTTGAAAAAGGATAGAAATAAGGAGGAAAACAATTTAGAGAATTAGGGTTTTTATCCCCTCTTATCTCCAGAACACAACAAGAATGCAAAAGATTCATGCATGCGTATGCTCTTAAGTACTAATTACATATATTACAAACTTGGGTTGTTACAGCTCTACCCCCCTTAAAAGAATCTCATCTCGAGATTCCTAAGTTTTAGAAAAGAAGGCAGGGTACTCAGATCGAAGACGATCTTCTCGTTCCCAGGTTACTTCATCCTCAGAATGATGAGACCACTAAACTTTCAGAAACTTGATGCTTTGATGACGAGTCTTGCACTCGACTTCATCAAGGATACAAACCTGATACTCTCGATAAGTCAAATCCTCTTGAAGTATAAGCGTTTGGTGATCAACACAACGGACAGGATCTTTGAAGCAACGCTTGAGTTGAGACACATGAAAAACATCATGCACCCTAGGGAAGTTTGCAGGCAACTCCAATTGATATGCGAGATTACCACATTTGGAAAGAACACGAAAAGGACCAACATAGCAAGGAGCCAGTTTGCCTTTGATACCAAATCGATGGACACCTTTTAACGGAGTGACTCGGAGATAAGCTTGATCACCAACTTTGTATTCAACATGTTGATGGTGACGATCATGATAGCTCTTCTGACGAGACTGAGCAGTTTTCAAACGATCTCGTATAATACGAACTTGATTGTCTGCTTCCTTGATCATATCTTGTCCAAAGAACTTTCTTTCACCGGTTTCGGACCAATTTAGAGGAGTATGACATGTTCTTCCGTATAAGAACTGGAAAGGTGCCATGCCTATACTGGACTGATAATTGTTGTTGTAGGAGAATTCATTAAAAGGTAGGCATTTCTCCCAGTTCTTACCAAAAGATATGACACATGCTCTAAGCATGTCTTCAAGGATTTGATTTACCCTTTCTGTTTAACCACCGCTACTAGGATGATAAGCTGTGCTGAAAGATAAGTGAGTTCCCATAGCTTGTTGGAAACTTGACCAAAACCTTGAAGTCAACAAACTCCCTCGGTCGGAGACAATTTTCTTTAGAACTCCATGAAGGACCACTATTCGAGAGATATATAATTCAGCCAACTGATTAGCAGTAATGCTCTCACGGACAGGTAGGAAGTGAGCAACCTTGGACAAACAGTCGACAATTACCCATATGGCATCATTTCCCTTTTGAGTCTTGGGAAAAAGTGTGATAAAATCCATACTAACTTCATCACATTTCCACTCAGGAATACGGTGCGGTTGTAGGAGACCAGCGGGTCCTTGGTGTTTAGCCTTGACGCGATGGCAAACGTCACATTCAGCAACAAAACGAGCGATATCTTTGTTCATACCAGACCACCAGAATCTTTGACGGAGATCCCAATACATATTGGTACCTCCAGGGTGAATGGAGTGTGGTGATTCATGAGCCTCTCTAAGAATTAAACCCCTCAACTTTGTTCTCTTCGGCACCACCAGATGGTTACCAACGTAAACAATACCTTGATCATCAACAGATAAATATTTTGCAACTCCCTTAGCAATGTTCTCTTTGATCTCACCAACTTCAGAATCATTCTTTTGAGCAAGCTTGATCTCATCCTCTATAGAAGACTTCAGCTCAAGAGTAGAAAGGAATCCACGAGGAACAACTTAAAGATTCAGTCGAGAAAATTCCTCATGAAGAGAAGGTTGAGCTTGTTTGATCAACAGATTGTTGCAGTAGGATTTCCGACTTAGCGCATCAGCAACGACATTGGCTTTGCCGGGTTCATAGTTGAGACCCAAATCATAATCTTTGATGAGTTCCAACCATCTTCTTTGCCTGAGATTCAGATCAAGTTGTGTAAAAAGATACTTCAGACTTTGATGATCCGAGTATAACTCACAATGACTACCGATGAGGTAATGTCGCCATTGATTAAGAGCATGAACAACAGTTGCAAGCTCGAGATCATGAGTTGGATAGTTGTTCTCGTGTGGTTTCATTTGTAGAGATGCATAGTCCACCACATGACCATATTGCATCAACACACACCAAGACCTTGGTGCGAGGCATCACAGAAGATAACAAAGTCTTTACTGGTGTCTGGAAGAACTAGCACCGGAGCAGTTGTGAGCTTGGTTTTCAAAACCTGGAAGCTTTCTTCAGCCTTATCAGACCATTCAAACTTCTTATCCTTCTTAAGAAGATCAGTCATTGGCTTGGCAATCTTGGAGAAATTCTTCATGAATCGATGGTAGTATCCCGCCAACCCAAGGAAACTTTGAACATCCTTAACGGATTTGGGGGATTCCCAGTCAAGAATAGATTGAATCTTGTCCGGAATAACAGCAACCCCTTCGGCATAAACAACATGACCAAGGAATCTGAGTTCTTGCAACCAAAACTCACATTTGGAGAACTTGGCATAGAGACGATGTTCTCGAAGATTTGTTAACACCAAACGCATATGTTCAGCGTGTTCTTCTTCAGTCTTGGAATATACCAGGATATCGTTGATGTAGACCACAACAAACTTGTCGAGATACTCCATGAAGACAGAATTCATAAGCCGCATAAAAGTGGCTAGAGCATTGGTAAGACCAAAGGACATGACGGTATACTCGTAAAGACCATAACGAGTGGTGAAAGCAGTCTTTGGAATATTTTCCTTTCGGATCTTGATTTGGTGATACCCTGGCCTCAAATCCATTTTAGAAAAGATAGTGGCACCACTTAACTGATCAAAAAGATCGTTGATCCTAGGGAGACGATACTTGTTCTTAACAGTCACAGCATTGAGAGGGCGATAATCCACAACCAGTCGCGGTATATTGGTATCCTGCTTCTTAGCAAAGATTGTAGGACATCCCCAAGAAGATGTATTAGGCTGGATGTGTCCTTTTACCTCCAACTCCTCTAATTGTTTCTTCAACTCTACTAACTCATGAGGGGGCATACGGTAGGGTCTCTTGGAAACAGGTGCAGTTCCAGGGACCAACTCTATGACAAAATCCACACTTCGATCAGGTGGCATGCCAGGCAATTCTTCAGGAAAGACATCCGGGAAGTCACATACCACGGAAACATCTTGAATCTCTAACGGAGGTTGAACTTCAAGGGCATACAACTCCGCTTGAGGAATAGAAACAGCTGAAGGAGATAGTGACCCTACGGTCCAATAAGTGACTGTTATGCCAGCAGGACTAGTCAGAGTCACGGACTTGGCTGCATAGTCAATGACCGCTTGATATTGGGACAACTAGTCCATGCCCAAAATGACATCAATATCAGTTGACAAGAGGGCAATAAGAGAGGTAGGGAACAACTAGGAAGCGACATTGATTAGATTCCCATGACTAACCATGGTGGTTTGCCATCTAGAACCAGGAGAATGAACCAGTAAAGGAACAGGTAACCCCTCAAAACATATCCCATGCAACTCAGCAAAATCTTGCGACATGAATGAATGCGATGCTCCAGAATCAAAAGAAACTTTAGCTGGAATGTGATTGATATGAAGCATACCCATAACGGTGCTTGGATCCTCCCGAGCCTCTTCAGCAGAGATATGGGTCAAACGACCACTTCCAGCACCTTGAGGCTTGGTATACTTCTTTGGTGGTGCTCTCTCAGCAGCACTCTTTTGCGGTCACTCCTTTGCAAAGTGACCAGGCTGACGGGAGTTGAAGCAGGTAAGACCTGATGTGGTACCAGCAACAGGATAGTTTGTCCTACCAGCATTGCTTGAGGTAGCATTCGGGCGAGGAGCATATCTAGAAGACCTTGGGGTGTAAGGAGCATGTGGCACAACACTGTAAGGGACAAAGACACGGCGCTTCTTATTGCGTGAACCAGCCTTATTGCATCCTTCATAAGAACACTTACGAGTTTCCTCATACTCCACTTTTCCACGCTCTGCTTTCATTGCCTTATTCACAAGAGTTTGTAGATTCCCAAAATCCATCAGATGAAGATCACGACGAACATCAGGGTCTAGTCCCATGCGGAATAGAGCTTGCTTCTTAGCATCAGTGGAAACTTCTTCAGGAGCATAGCATGCAAGGCGATTGAAACTGCGCTGGTAATCATACATAGATCTAGTGCCTTGTTTCAGCTTAAGGAACTCATCCCTCTTTTCATCCATTAGACCCTCCGGAATATGATAGGCTCGGAATCCTTCAGTGAACTCTTGCCAAGTAATGACATGTTGAGCAGCTTGTAGTGCCAAGAAATTTCCCACCAGGAGTTAGCTGCTCCCTCCAGATGGTAGGCGTCAAATGTTACCCCATCATTTTTAGGAACATGAACAACCTGAAGTTTGTGCTCCATGTTGCAAAGCTAGTAGTCTGCATCAAGTGGCTCAGTGGAATAGCTGTAGACTGGCGGAGTGAGACGTATGAAATCCTTGATACCAAATTGGTTGTTTGGGCGCTGGGTATTGTGCTCAATCCTTTCAAGGAGCCTCATGTTGTCAGCACGGTTGGTCTCATACATAGCCATGAGTTGAACCATTGATGGTGGTGGAGGCAGATTAGAAGGATCATCCTCATTCCTAGACCCATGAGCTTGAGCACGAGTGCAAGCTCGAGAAGTGTCACCCATCCTGTAATAACAAAAGGCGTTAGCCTAGGGTTTCAAAGATAGAAGATGCTGGATGTAAAACATGCCATCTCATCAAGCATGGTAGTATCAAGGCATACTAACGTATACACTAACCAACTGACTTACAAACCATAACAATGGAGTGCTAAGATGTTATGCATCAAGCAGAACTGAGACATCTTGATAACTCGGAGAATAGCAACTAGTTACGGAGTACTTAGAAAAACAACCCCGAATACACGATCCTAAACGTTTGATGTTAGGGGTAAGGAATGAAAACCTTTTCAAACCAAATAGGGCAAGAAACTCCAGCAATAGAATCACACCAGGAAAGGAGTAAAAAGAGTCCTAGTCAGAGTTTTTGCAAAAAGTTTTCAACCTTTAAATAGTTTTGTCAACTTCTAGACTCAACATCAACCAATACTAGGGTTTCCTACAGGGAGTCCTGCTCTGATACCAAAACCTGTAACACCCCCGGGGTTAGGGTTAAACAAACCTTGGATTAACCTCCGAGATAAACTTAACCCTAGCCTTAGAGACTCACAGTATATGATTTGGTAGCATTACAGAACACAGGGATTCAACAGCATAAGTTTAAACTCTTAATAGAGTATGATATCAGATTATTACAAACCAGGGGTCGCAGACCCATCAGTACACCACACAGCGAAAGCAAATTATGTTGTTCTACACAACAAACTTAACAAAGGGCCTAAGAGGTCATAAACATAAGCGACATCCAACCCATAGTCCTCAGGCTGCTACCTAGGACCCCCAACTACTTGTCGATGTCAACATAGAAGCCACCTTCAGTTGCGACTAGATCATCTGGAGAAAAACAAAAATAGTGTAAGGCTGAGTACGAGAATGTACTCCGCAAGACTTAGATAACCTAGTATCTACATGCTCTGGCTTGAAAAGCTTTCTCTGGATTTTCTTTGCATAAAGCCAACTTTGTTTGTAAACAAGAGAGAGTAGAGGCTCGTCTACATAGAATACTTTCAAAACAGGATAAGGGAGCGACGACTCCATCTTGAACATCTGAACTTGTTAACCAAGTACATATGAACTCCTCATCTAGGATCACCCCCTCGAACCCCAAAGGAAGCATCCTTAAGCACACGTGGATCAACAAGTTTTACTTTTAGTGAATGTTATCTATGATCTTAGAATTCTGTCACCAAGCATTCATAACCGTGAACACAACTTTCCGAAAAGATTTAACCCTGTAGGGGTATTCAACTTTATCCACACGTACTAACTGACTCTTAATGCCAAATATTATTAGCCCTCTTCCTTGGAGGGCCGGCAGAGGGTGGTTGACCATGACCTTTACCTTGCTGTCGCTGAGACCATGAGTCACACCCTAAGGAGAGTTCCACCATAACGGGTCAAATCCCGAAGTCGGTCCCTAGAGATGTGGGCGAGGTTGGTTATGAGGGGCTCCATCGACCCCAAGAAACCTAGTCCATGCTTACCTACGTGTTATGATGCACCTCCTTCTCCTCCTCTTTCAAAAACATTTTCAATGCGTATGCCAAATGGAAATCCTGAACTAGGTGACTCATGGAATCTACTAGGCAAGTTAGTTAGTCGAGGGGTTTTCCAGGCCCCGTGTGGCTGTATGCTCGTCTCGGTTCCAAAGGCAAGAACTCGGTTCCTAGTAGTGGCGAGCATAGGACTACAAAAACCACACCCAATGTGGCCTCCCGTGGAAGACTTAGCATATTTATCGGTCACCTTCGATCATGTCTCCATCTCCTACCTTTCTAGATTCTTTGGCATCTCTGATTCATCATCATCGGGATGGATCAGGCGTAAGTACTAAGCATGGCTAAGATTGACCATCGAAGAAGCTCTAGCAACGCTCACATGCTAGACCTAGGTATGCTAGGAGAAGTGGATTAGGTGTATAAGGCTACAACAGGGAAACTATGCAGCAGATGGGTAACTCTATCTACTGACAAAAGACCACATTGGAATCATGTGCAACATAGCGAGAAAGTAGATACTTTGTAAAACATAGGTTCAGAATGAGAGGCTACGCTTGCCTTGTCCTTCAGTAGACAAATATGGATCTTCGGTATCGTTGTCTTCGGTCTTCTCCTCGGATCCGATCGCAAAGAAGCAATACCGGAAAGAAAGGCAAAAATCAATACCTCGAATCATGCAATGCACACACACATGAATGATATGATAGATTAAAGTTATCATGGCAACCCGAGGATTAGCATTGATTGAAATGGATTCGGAGCGCCGAGGACTTGGCATTCCATCGATCCCATATGCAATTAGGGGGGTTTCAATGTTCCTCTTACTAGCTAGGGTTTAGGTTGATCAACAATGCATTATTGTATTTTTATAGTGTAGATCTCATTTTTCTGAACATTTTGATATATTATTCATATTTTTCATATTAATTATGAATTAGTTATGAATTTTATAAGATTATAACAATTTATGGAATTGATTAAACAAAAATAATAGCTTTACTACGTCATTATGACGTCAGCACAGGGGTAGGGATTTTTTACACCGGGCAACACCTGCCCATAGTGGCTGACCTGTGGGCCAAGGGTCACATCAGGCTGCCACCGTGGCAAAGGTTGCACAGCACTGACGCAAGCAACACGTCAGTTCCACGCAACGCCACATCAGCGCCACCTAGGCTTGCTGGTGGACGCGTCAGCCGGTGGTAGTTGGTGGCACTAGGGGGCACGCGGGCTAGCACGGAGGGGTGGGTTCGAACGAGCTCGGTGCGAGGAACCTAAATATGGCGGCGCCGCCTCGGGATGGTCACTGGAGCAAACTCCCCAATGACGAGCAGCGGCGGGACATATAGACGCTGGCAGAGATAGTGCTACGGGGCATGAGGGAGAAGGACGAAAGGTGCATGAGCACCGGGTGCTCACCCTGGTTGCATCGATGGCATCGGTGAGGCGCGGGGAGGCCGGGATCGACAACGAGCGATGGTGTCTGGTGGTGGAGGAACTTCTCGATTCCGGCGATTGGAGGCGCGCCGAGCTACGAGAACTAGTTGGGAAGAACAAGGAGACGAAGGCGATCACGGCGATGGGTTCAGCGGAGCTCGGGGACACCGAGGACGACGAGGGAGTCGATGGCAGCGAGCTAGATCTCGCCGGCCATGGCGGGAGAGGATAAGGGGGAGGTTGAAGTGGCGTCTAGGGGTTCTCCTCTGCGGTGGCCGAGCTTTATAGACGACGAGCATGAATCTTGGCGCACGGCGGGCATCGCAACGCCAGCAAGCGGTGGAGGAGATGCTAGGCAGCTGCTTCCTCGTCGTCGGGGAAGACGACGAACGGGAAAAGGTTAAAGCGGTATGTGGGCTGCAGCTGGGCTGGCTTGGGCCGAGTTTGGGCCATGGGAAGCGGCTACACGTGCGGTAGAGAAGGAATGGGCTGGCCTAGATGGCAGCTGGTTTTGTTTTTGTTTTGGCTAAAACGTTTTCCTTTTCCTAATTCCTTTTCTCTTTTGTATTTCCAAATCTTTTCTACTTTGAACATTTTCAAAATATCAAAGCTTTTGCAAATATCCAAAATAGTCCAGGGACCCCTTTATACTATTTGGGATCCACATATTTTGGTGATTTTCGAAATACAAAACCATTTGAAAAGGGATAGAAATAAGGAGGAAAACAATTTAGAGAATTAATGTTTTTATCCCCTCTTATCTCTAGAACACAACAAGAATGCAAAAGATTCATGCATGTGTATGCTCTTATGTACTAATTACATATATTACAAACTTGGGTTGTTACATATGTCTTGCGTGTTCATTTTCATATGATGGTTCATAGTTCACCTTTGCTTCTGTTTGTCTTTTTTCCCTTGAATTAAAGCATCATCTATAGATGTTATTGCTTAATTGAAACAATGATTTTGGTAAATAAATAAAAGGAGACAAATAATTTGTACAGCAACAAAAAACATGAGTAAAAAGTTAAAAAACAAAGGGAAACAAAAATTAGTACCATCATTGTCATCTTCAAAATGAACATCATCTTCTTGGGACAATTTGACAGTTGTTTGAGATTCACTGGCAGTTTTGTAGGAACATTCTTCACAGGTGGAAATTTTGAGTGTATCTTGTGAACCATTTTGATTCGGAAGTCTGAATGACTTTGATTACAAGATCTTGAGATTTCATACAAATCCTCATTTCTTCATTTTTCATAATAGAGAGAAATGTTGTTGATATATCATGTCTCAACTGATCAGTACAAAAAATAGCAAAAATGTGAGAATATGTTACAAAAGAAATAGCAAAAATTGCTTACTAGCAACAGTAACATCTGGGTTCTTGGTACGTCGTAAATGTATCTATAATTTTTGATGCTCCATGCTTGTTTTGTATCAACTTTCTTATGTTTTATTTACACTTTGAGGTATTTTTATACATTTTCTGGAACTAACCTATTAACAAGATGTCGCAGTGCCAGTTATTTGTTTCCTGCTGTTTTTGGTTTCAGAAAAGCTAGTAAGGAAATATTCTCGGAATTGGATGGGACAAAAGCTAAAGTCAATATTTTACCAGAAGGAACATGGAGTCCGAAGGGCAGTCGAAGTGGGGCACGAGGTGGCCACACCTAGGGCTGGTGTGGCCACCCGCTATGGCGCGCCGCCCCATGGTGTGGGCCCCTCGGGCGCCCACCGACCTTGCCCCTTCGCCTATAAAGGTACCCCGATGCAGAAACTCTAAGCACCCAATCAAAAATCCATGAAAGAGTTTGTAGCCACCGCCATCTCCATCCCTAGATTAGGGGATCCGAAGCTCTTCCTGGCACCCTGCCGGAGGGGAGAGATCATCCCAGAGGCCTTGTTCATCACCATGCCCGCCTTCGGAGTGATGCGTGAGTAGTTCACCCTTGGACTATGGGTCGATAAAGTAGCTAGATGGTTGTTTCTCCTCCTTTGTGCTATTATGTTTAGATCTTGTGAGCTCCGTTCATGATCAAGATCATCTATTTGTAATCCTATATGTTGTGTTTGTGGGGATCTGATGGATATTGAGATACTATGTCAGATTGGTTATTGATTCTATCATGTCTATGTTATTTGTGATCTTTCATGCTCTCTGTTGTTAGTAGCTATCTTGGCCAAGTAGATGCTTGTAACTCCAAGAGGGAGTATTTATGCTCGATAGTAGGTTCATGCCTCTAGTAATCTGGGGAAGTGACAGAAATATCTAAGGTTGTAGATGTGTTGTTTCTACTAGCGAGAAAACAACAATCCTTTGTCCATGGGGAAATTGTATTGTTTACTTTACACACTTTGCTTAATGCAATTATCTATTTCTTGCAACTTAATACTAGAAGGGGTTCGGATGATAACCTGAAGGTGGATTATTAGTCATAGATGCAGTTGGATTACTATCTATGTATTATGTTGTAATGCCCAATCAAATCTCGTAGGAGTCAAGATGTCTAGTATATGCATTGTTATGCTTTCTCAATCTGTCAATTGCCCTGCTGTAATTTGTTCACCCAACATGCTATTTATCTTAAGGAGAAACACCTCTAGTGAACTATGGACCCTAGTCCATTCCTTTACCATTAATATACCATCTACTATTTACCGTTTACTGTTTACTTTCTACAAGCAATTACTATCTTCCACATTATACATTTAATCCTTTGTTTTCAGCAAAACCAGTGAGATTGACAACCTCACTGTAAGTTAGGGCAAAGTTCTGTGGTTGTGTTGTGCAGGATTCCAAGTTGCTAGCAACACCTTGGAGTTGTTTCCTTACTCCTACTGGTTCGATAACCTTGGTTTCATAACTGAGGGCAACTTGCTGCAGTGCTCATCATACCTTCCTGTTGGGGTTCCCAACGAGCTCTACATATCTTGAGCCATCAAGCACTTTTCTGGCGCCATTGCCGGGGAGTTAAGGACAGCTTCAATCTCTTCCTCCTCATCAATCACTTTTCAGGGAGAAAGAAGATTCTTGCAAGGGGACTCTCTCACAACCAATCTCTTTACTTTGTTTCTGTTTTGCTTAGTTTATTTTGCTTAGTTTGCTTGTTTCTTTTTATCAAAAACATACACACAAAAAGTTGTACTGGTTTGCTTCTTTTTATCAAAAGAAATTCCTATTTCAGTTTCTATTTCTGTTGGCTTGCCTTAATCTTGCAAAAAAAATGACTACTCCTAAAAACACTAAGTTGTGTGACTTCACTAGCACAAACAACAATGATTTCATGTGCACACCTATTGCTCCACATGTTCCTGAAGTTGCTTTCTTTGAAATTAAACCTGCTTTGCTCAATCTTGTTATGAAAGAACAATTCTCTGGTGCTGGTACTGATGATGTTGTTGCTCACCTTAATAACTTTGTTGAACTTTGCAAGATGCAAAAAACATAGGGATACAGATGGAGATATTATTAAGCTTAAATTGTTTCCTTTCTCTTTGAGAGGAAAGGCTAAAGAATGGTTGCTATCCCTACCTAGAAATAGTATTGATTCTTGGATTAAATGCAAAGATGCTTTCATTGGAAAATATTATCCTCCTGCTAAGATTATATCTATGAGAAGTGAAAGAATGAAATCTTTGGTAAAGAATTGCCCCACTCATGGACTGACTGCTTGGATGATTATCCAAACTTTTTATGCAGGACTGAATTATTCTTCAAGAAATCTATTGGATTCTGCTGCTGGAGGCACCTTTATGACCATTACTTTGGGTGCTACAAAAAAGCTCCTTGATAATATGATGGTTAACTATTCTGAATGGCACACTGAGAGAGCTCCACGAGGTAAGAAGGTAAATTCTGTTGAAGAAACCTCCTCCTTGAGTGATAAAATTGATGTTATTATGTCTATGCTTGTTATTGGAAATGCTCATATTGATCCAAATCATGTTCCCTGTAACACCCCAAAAATATTAATCAAGATTATCAAGTTCTAATCACCCAAGTTTAGGGTTAACAAAAACTTTTATTATTAAATTTAATATGAGTGTATGTGTGAATGGCATTAGTATATGAATGAGTGAAAATGCCATGTTTGATTGCTACAAATGATAAGGAATGGATTAAAGATGAATACTACATCATCTAGGCCATTTACAAACAAAATCAAAAGAAAAGAAAATCAAATATGAATCATATAAGCAAATGGTCATTTTAACCAAACTTATCCACTAGACCACTTTGTGTGTTTCTAGTAAAAGATTTCTAACAGGAACTTTCCTAATTCTTTTCACCCCTTGCTAGACCAAGTAAAAGTGAACACAAGCCCACTTTACAAACAAATAGAAACAAATTCCAAATCTATTTAAAGGACATTGCAAAATTCTATCAAGTTCATATGCATAGATCATCATTTTTCAAAAACCACTCAAATCAATTCACCTTGGCAAACCCAAGCAACCATAGACTATAAAACAAGTACACAGAACACTCACCAAAATTCATCCAAAAATTCAAAACTTAAATTCATGCGGCCATTTGGTTTAGCACCTGGCAGACACAAATAAACATTGCCTAACTTCTACTGTTCTGAGCAGTGATCAATCGCCACTAGTGCCTTAAATATCTCCCCTCGTCTCCCCCAGCACCTAGCAGCGGAGTAGACACACTTCCCCATTGCCGTGCGCACTAGTGCAGCGCCGCTCGAGCTCGCCGTGTAGGTCGACCAAGCACTGCTCGCCATAGCTAGCACCGCCCTCTCCCATGATGACCAGGAGACAGGCGACCGTCCACCGCCACCCTCTGTCCACCCCTCGACCAAAGACACATCATGGACCACCCGTGATTGCCGTGCCCACGCCTCTTCCTGCCATGCCGAGAGCGTGTTAGAGCGCCGTAGCCGACATGCCCACACACACCATGCCTTGCTCTCTCCACGTGTGCCCGCACTCACCGTGACCCCAACTACCCCCCAGACACGCTCGTTCGCCGCCACACGGACCATAGCCACTGTGTGCCGTCTCGAACGCCGCCATTCCTGTGTAGAGCATGGACTGCTCCCGACCGTTCTCGACTGCCCCTTGCCGCGCCATCACTCGCATGATGACCGCCATGAAGCACCGCGTCAACCCCTACCCTCAGCCATGCCGATAGCCCTCTGTAACGACTTTGCTGACAAGCCCGAGCCATGCCACTCTGTCCCTCTTGCTAGTGTATAAATAGAGGCCACCCTAGCCCTCATTCACCACACCATCCCACTCCCCTCTCTCTCAGACACCTCCCACACCTCTCCCCGGAGCAAGGCGAGCAACTGGACCTAGGAGCCGCCCCAGGAGCCACCATGACCACCATTCGAACCGCCGTCGACGACAACCTCATTCGCCCCCATCACTGACCCTAGCTGGAGCCCTGGTGAGCCCCCACATACCCCCACCGTCGCGTTAGGGTTTGTTTCTCGCCGGCGATGTGCGACGGAGACGACGATGCTCAGTAGTTGATCACTCTCTAATCACACGACCCAGATTGAAACTTACTGCTTCGCGTTAATTGAGTCGCTGATGAGTAGGACCCGCCTGTCAGCAGCCCGCTGCACGTGCACCGCGTAGCTGGGCCGGCCCAATTAGTTTCCCGCGCAGAGCTTGTTGATTGAAATAGATTTTTCCATTTTAGTTAAAACTAGGTTCTGTCAGTAGATTCAAAAATCAATTCAAAGAGATTCACTGAACCAAATTGCATGATTCGAACTTTGTTAGGAAGATATTCAAATTTTCTATCCAAGCCCATTGGATTCAAACAATTTGAAATTATAGATCACCTATACCAAAAATAACAAGGTAGAGACTTTTCCAACTTCAAACATTTTTGAAAAATCAACCATAAATGCTTTTGAGTTAATTCCAACTCTGAAAAATCACATTTGACAAGATCTATCTGAATATGTAAAAATATTTAGGTTTACATGCACTGATCTTGGACTAGTACTAAAAGAATGCTATATAGGCATTTCTAGTCACTTTAATTGTATTAAATAGTAATTCTAAACTTTATAAAATGTGACCACCACTTTAAATCACATTCCCAAGTATTAGAATATGTGGTGATGACATGCGTCAATATGATCCCATATTTTAATTGGAGAATATTAAATCTTAAGTAATTTCAATGAGTAGAAATTACTTTTCTAAAATAAGATAAATAAGACTAGGTCTTTATTTCATGTGATGATTGTGATGATGCTAGATCATCATGTGTGAGCCTTAGTGTGCTGAATAGAAGTAGTTCAGTATTGTTTGGTCATTGTGTACCTCGTATTCATTTATAGACGCTAGTACCGACCCGGGATACGAGGAGGAGGAGTACTATGAAGAAGAAGAAGAAGAGAACTTCAACCACTACACTACTCAAGGAAAGCCTAACACTACAAGTTAACTATGCAAGCCATCCTTGCAAGATAACCTATGCAAGTTGCATTAGGCATACTTTGGTTATGCAACCTTGATTATACCAATCCCAAGTTTTACTTGCAAGCTTTATTGTATTACTTTTACCAAAGGTCTTTACCTTTAGTTAGTGATTTGTGAGTATTGGAAAAATAGGATAGATGCCATAAAGAGTATAAAACTAGGCCTAAGTAGTTATACTTAGATGCCATTAAAAAGCATAAAATTAGATTTGGATAGTTACACTTGATTAGCACCCCTCATTAGTGAATACCCTCAATTTTAGTGGCTAGTGCTAAGCATAAAATTTGATCACTTTAGATGGGAATACTTGGTGAAAATGATTATGAAAACCTTGGAGTGATGGTTCATTCTATTGAAATGTTTTGACATGTGTTATGAACACAAAATGATTTGATGATGAAAATGTTGAGGCATGAGCCTTGGCCCTTTATAAAAACTGATGGTTGGGTTCGGATGCGATACCATTCCAATTTTACCATACAACCACAATACCTAAATTGGGTAGGGCTTAACTGGAAGTTTATATGCGTTAGTATGGGTTCCCTTAAACCTGGAATTGGATCAAGGTCCAGGTCCAAAACGTGATGTCCAATCGGATGTCCAATCTCACCAGGTGTGATCCAGCTCCAGTCCATGCCATATTTCCTAATATCCAAATCCAACCAGCTATAATATTGGATATCCAAGATCCATTGGACCTTAATACTAATCATTTAACTAAGGAAAATGCTTACAATTCTTCGGGCCTCTAGGCATCAAGCCTCCGTGTCCTCCACGCCCCGCACTCGCCACGTGTCCTCCCTTGACGGAAAGAAAGGAGACAGTCGTGCATTATAGGCCCACCACTCTACCCTTCTTTCCCCTTATTATTTTTTCTCATGCTCTAGATTTTCCAATGTCGTCGTCTTCCCTGTCGCTCCAATCTGGAGGCCTCGCACTCGAAGTCCCGGCCTCCACAGATTCCGCCAAAGTGTTCCCATACAACCGTGCTCCCACCCCCCACAGCTCCACCACTAGATCTCGGCTGATGCCCTCTCCAGATTCTTTCTCATCTCTAATCACATGTGCTCCCTCTTGTACTGCGTTCTTCGGATGGGCAAGACACGGAAGAGATGTCCATCGAGCTTTTGAGAAGGCTACTTTAATTAACGATGATTACACTTCTAGTGAGCGCGCCCTCCCAACCCCACCTATCTCATGTCTCCCTCTCTTCAAGGTCCCCCAGATCCCCCCGCTGAAAAAATCTCGATTCCGACTAGCCGGCGTCGCGCTCCATTGCTCTGCCTACCCAGCGAACTCCCCAACACGTACGGGCAGGGTGCATGTCATCACCGACATGTTTAATTCCCTATCCACGTGTTCCTACATATCACCGATGGTTCCTGGTCGGTCGCATCCCCATCCACATGCCCGCTTTGACCTCGAGTCCCCGACCTCCGCAGCAAAACGGGAGTACCAAGCACTCATTGTCTCCAGGAACTCCGGTCGCCTGCTCCACTTCCTGGAGGTGACTGTGGGAATTCTGGCCGCCCGCTCCCCTGCCTGGAGGAGACCGGCGGGTGCCTGCTATTTTGGGGAAGGCGGTGCGGTCGCTACTTCTAGTGCTGGAGCGAGGTGTGGGGTGGAAGGCGTGCAAGTTTGGTGGCCCTGCTCGTCCTCGACATGTGTGAGATCTGGAGCTGGAAGAGATTCGACTCCCATGGGCGGTAGAAACTAGCAGCGACAGCGACCAGTGAATGGGCGTGTATGCACAGAGCGCGTGTCCAGTGGATCTCGGACTATCCACTCTTTAGGTCCAATGTCCATCCATCTGTATTGGACCTTGACGTCCATTGATATCCAAGTCCAGTCAGGTCCAGTCCAATTTTATCCAACCAAATAAAGTCCAAAGCCCATTGGACTATGTTAATCCAATTCCAGATTTAGGTTCCCTCGTGGAAAGAGGTTGAGCTGAGGCTACCTCGTGTGAATGTCCACCTATGCAATGCCTAGGATGGCAGATGGCCATGGCTGGGAGGCCAAGCTCATAGAGTTGCCTATACTAGAGTGTGTAATTGAAAGATTATGATTGATTATCTGCATACTAAGTATGATGATTCAGGGTTATCCCTGACGGATGTATCGAATTTTGTGGTGAAAGTGTACCACTTCTGCAGAGTGTCAAACTATTCGAATAGCCGCGTCCACGGTCATGGACAGTTGGAGTGGCCATACTGTTCCGTTGTCAGATGTTTTCAAAAATGACTTGTGAATTGAACTATGACCTTGACTTGACCACAACAGGGTTGTGGACATGAAAACTAGGTTCCCACTTAGGTGATGTAGAAAATTACATTAGGTTCTTTACTTTTCAACTCTTATGAAATAAACCTGGCTTTTTGCAAATAAACCTAGAGCTTAAGATTCCTACTAGAACTACCTTACTTGTTAGTGATAGTTTGCGAGTACTTAAAGAGTAGTCATGGCTTTGTCCCTGGCTATTCCCGTGGCGAGACTACGAGGAGGACTACTAGGAAGATGGACAGCAGGAGGTCTATGACAACTAGGATCATCTCCCATCATCAGCATTGCCTGTGACCCTGAAGATGGAGCCCCTACTACGTTTACTTTCTGCTGCTTTGATTGTATTAAGCCTGTATCATGAGATCCTTTATTTGTAAGACCTTTATTATGTTTTGTTATGGATGATGTACTGTGGTACCAATTATGTTATGTCTCGCAGAAATGGTAATCCTGGGATTGCGATGTATGGAATAATAGGCATCTAGGATTAAAAATCCGGGTGTTGACAAGTTGGTATCAGAGCCATCCTAACCATAGGAGACCCTAGTTAGAATGGACGTCTGAACAAAAACTTAGTTTCAAAACAAAATAAGTGAGTATTTATGAAAAAAAATTCCCACTCTTATCCTTGAGATTCTTTCAAAAAAATCATGTTCCTAAAAAATTCTTGCAATCCTACATAAAATTTGACACACTTGATCACCCCACTAATTTTCTCACCCTAAATTCTTATAGATGGAGGTCAAGTATAGTAAGTTCTACCAGCCGGGCAACGGAGGCCACCTGATCTTTGAGAGGGATCTAGATGCACTCGCAGAGTATCTTGAGCGCCCGCACTCGGAGTTCTTCGGGGCCCAACTCAATGATCAGCCAGGAGGAGAACTATAGTGGCTGATAATTGCAGATCTCAGAGGTAAGATGGAAGCACCGACCTTGGAGAAGATTCAGTTAAGCGTTCGGGAGAACAACTAGCTAGATGGATTAGTCAGGGCTATGCATGAAGCTCTTGCCCGTCTGTGTGGGCAAAACATCAACCAGATCAGTGGAACTCGCTTTGCTCACTATGCAAGGCGTGATTCTATGGGAATGCCCTTGGAGATGCCAAGACACCCGGAGCTGAAGCACGAGGTGGATAATCTCGACTTCATGTTTTATGATAGACAGAAGGAGTTGGACAACGCCCATGCCTAGGCCAACCACAACCATGCCATTGTAGTCAAGAAGGACCAGACCCTCGCCATCCTTGCCAAGGAGCGCCATTCACTTCATCGTCAGCATGACAAGAAGGATCACATCATCGATCGTCTTCGCAAGAAGGTGGCCACTCTCGAGAAGACCGTCCGTGAACAGGAGATCCAGCTTGAAGCAAAGGAGGAGGAAGGTGAAGATATCTGTGGGGATCTCTACTCTTACCTCAGTGGTGATGACAACTACCTGGAGGACGAGGCCATGGAGTTCCACACTGATCATGATGATTCCGCCTTCATTAATGATGATTAGATGCACTTAAGCACTACTGTAGGAGTGGGTTGTACCTGGTCCCACTGTATCGTAGTTTCGTAGAATGGTTCCTAAAACCATATGTTTTCTATTTGTGTTGTGGTGTCTGTTTGTATTGGGTGTTATGAATGAATGAATGATTGAATGAATGAATGAATGAGAGGAAGTTGTTAGTTTTCAAAAACGGAGTTATACTCCAAGTTTAAAGTTTCTAAAACAAACTATAAACCCTAGAAATTTCCCCCTTGTCTCATTATCTATCTCAATCTTAAGATGACTCGCGGAAATCCCGGAGGAAGCAGTTCATCTCAGGATCCAATGTGGCAGATTCTGCAAATGTTAGTTTCTGACCATGAAGCTAGTAGAGCCGTAGGCCAAGCCAACTTAGCCACTCTTCAATAGATAGCTCAGATGGCCCACAATAATCAAGGCCATGGAAACCAGGATAACCATGAATCCAAGCTCAAGAACTTTCAGAATACCAACCCACCTATATTTAGTAAGTCTGAGGATCCCTTAGATGCTGATGACTGGCTGCAAACCATGGAGAACAATTTGGAGGTTGCAGGAGTTGAAGCCAATGAAAAAGCAGTGTTTGCCACCCATTATCTGGAAGGTGATGCAAGAGCCTAGTGGAATAGCACTCCTACCATAACGAAGGGCAAACGATGACTTGGGAAGCATTCAAGATCAAGTTCAGCCAGACCCATGTGCCCCAAGGTTTGGTTACTAGGATGAGGGATGAGTTCAGGGAATTGAAGCAAGGGAGAATGACTGTGGTGGAATACCATGACAAAATCTTATCTTTAGCTAGATATGCCACTGATGAGATTAGCACCGAAGCAAACAAGAAGGAAAGGTTCCTAAATGGATTACATGATGAGATGCAGATAGTGTTAGTCACCATCCGTTATGTGGATCTAGAAGAACTAGTGGACTCGGCTATCCAGATGGAAGGAAAGATCAACCAAGTCAATGACAACCGTAAGCGTCGCATGATGCACCAGCCTGGATCCCACCATACACCAAAGTATCGCCCCAACCCGTCTGCAGGATATGCCCCAAGAAACAACAGACCCCCTATGTGCCGTCCAAACTATCCCAATCGTGGCGAAGGAAACTTGAAGTCTGGAGGAAACCACCACAATAACCCGGCAACTCCAATAACTTCAATCGTGCATCGCCCAAGTCCAACAACAACAACACCAAACACAACAATACTGCCCCAAGGACTGGAAGCAATGTTGTGCCTATTGCAGGAAAAGACAAGTCCATGATTACTTGCTTTGAATGCGGAGTCAAGAGTCACTACTCCATTGAGTGCCCCAAGAAGCTTGCAGCAGCCACCAATGTGAATGCACCATCTCAGCAGCAGCGTCATGTTCAGCCTGGAAAGAGATTTTCCCCAGGGAACTCGCTCAACCGCAACGGCCGTCTGTTCCACATGAATGCTAAAGAAGCCCAGGAAGCGCCAGATGTCGCTTTGGGTATGTTTTCTGTTAACTCAGTACTTGCAAGAGTGTTGTTTGATTCTGGAGCATCGCACTCGTTTGTTACAGAAAAATTTGCATGCACTAGTAAGATTCAACCAACAAAATTGAAGCATGTTATGATAGTTCAAATACCTGGTTCAACCACCAAAGCTAGAAAAATTTGAAGGTTGTACCTATCAGAATCCATGGAACAGATTTTTATGCTAATCTAATAGTACTTGGAACCAAAGGTTTGGAAGTAGTACTAGGAATGGATTGGATGTCGAAACATAAAGGACTAATCGACTGTGCCAAGAAAGCCATAACCATGACCAGTAGCACTGGAGTATCAATAGCATGTATGTGAGACACCGCCCTGTCAATTCAAATGCAACAAGAGTCTAGCCCAACCAACCCTAGACCAAGTCAGAGTAGTCTGTGAATACCCCGACGTGTTCCTAGATGAATTGCCCGGTATGCCCCGAGATCAGGATATCGAGTTCATCATTGAACTAGTTCCTGGAACTGGACCCATATCTCAGAGACCTTATAGTATGAACCCATCTGAATTAGTGGAGTTGAAGAAGCAACTTGATACTATGCTGGAGAAAGGTCTGATTCAACCAAGTGCATCACCATGAAGATCGCCTGTTTTGTTTGTGGATAAGAAAGATGGAGGTAACCGTTTGTGCACAGATTACCGGAAGCTGAATGTTGTCACCATCAAAAACAAGTACCCACTGCCAAAGATAGAAGATTTGTTTGACCAGTTGACCGATACCGGAGTGTTTTCTAAGGTTGATCTTAGAACTGGTTATCATCAACTCAAGATTCGTGCAACAAATATCCCAAAGACCGCCTTTACCACCAGATATGGATTGTATGAGTACACTGTCATGTCTTTTGGATTAACCAATACCCCCGCTTATTTCATGAATCTCATAAATAAGATTTTTATGAACTTCCTGGATAAGTTTGTTGTTGTTTTTATCGATGATATTCTGATCTATTCCAAGTCAGAGGAAGACCATGAGCTACACCTGAGAACCATCCTTGAAACCCTTAGAGAACATTAGTTGTATGCCAAGTTTAGCAAATGTGAGTTCTAGTTGAAGGAAGTAGGATTCCTAGAACATATCGTGTCGGCAGGAGGAATTGCTGTTGATCCCACCAAGATTCAGGATGTTGAAGAATGGAAAACCCCAACCACTCAAACCCAAGTCCGCGCATTTCTCGGATTAGCGGGTTATTACCGCAAGTTTTTTGAAGGATTTTCGAGCATCGCAAGACCGATGACCCAGTTATTGAAGAAACATCAGAAGTTTGAATGGACAGACAAATGTGAAGCAAGTTTTCAAGAGCTCAAGGAGAGATTGATTTCAGCCCCAATTATGATTATGCCGGATATCAAGAAGCCTTTTGATGTGTATTGTGATGCATCCAAGATTGGACTAGGATGTGTGTTGATGCAAGAAGGCAAAGTCATATCATATTTGTCTAGACAACTAAAGCAACATGAGCAAAAGTACCCTACCCATGACTTAGAACTAGCAGCCGCAGTTTTAGCTTTGAAGACCTAGCGTCATTACCTTATGGGTAACCGCTGTGAGATTTATTCGGATCACAAGAGTCTGAAGTATATCTTCACCCAGAAGGAGCTGAATATGAGGCAAAGGAGATGGACAAAGTTAATCAAGCATTATGACCTTGACATTCACACCCCGGCAAAGCCAATGTGGTAGCGGATGCTCTTAGTAGACTGCCATGTAGATTAAACACCATGATAAAAGAAGCCCAACCAAGTTTGCATGAAGAGTTGGAGCAGTTTAGAACGGAGCTAGTTAGCGAAGGATTCCTAGCCAGTATTGAACTTCAACCCACTTTGATCAGTCAGATCCAGGAGGCGCAGAAAGGAAATGCAAGTATCGACAGAATCAAGCGTCGTATCGGTACAGGGCAGGTACCCAGATTCACCGAAGATGAAGAAGGAGTGTTGTGGTACAAAGGACGTATCTGTGTACCAGCAGATTTCGAGCTGAAACAAGTCATCATGCAGGAAGCTCATGATACTCTTTATTCTATCCATCCCGGAGGAACGAAGATGTATCAGGAATTGAAGGAGCAATTTTGGTGGCACAAGATGAAGAGAGAAATCGGAAGCTACATAGCCAAGTGTGATATTTATCAGAGAGTCAAAGTGGAACATTACCGACCCGCGGGACTTTTGCAACCATTACAGATTCTAGAATGGAAATGGGATTCTGTCGGAATGGATTTCATCACCGGTTTGCCTACATCTAGTAGGGGAAATGACTCTATTTGGGTCATAGTGGATAGACTATCTAAGGTATCCCATTTTATACTTGTCAAGACCACCTACCAAAGTTTGGAGCTAGCAGAGCTGTACATTGCTAGAATCGTCAGTTTGCATGGAACCCCAAAGACCATAGTATCGGATCGAGGAACCCAGTTTACCTCAAGATTTTGGAAGAAAGTCCAAGAAGGATTAGGAACCAAGCTGAACTTCAGCAATGCTTATCATCCGCAAACCGATGGACAAACTAAAAGAGTCAACCAAATCTTAGAAGATATGTTGAGAGCTTGTGTGCTAGAATATGGATCAAATGGGAAGATTGTATGCCTTTTGTATAGTTCTCATACAATAATAGTTATCAAGCTAGTTTGCGAATGGCCCCCTTTGAATTTCTGTATGGAAGGAAGTCCCGAACCCCCTTGAATTGGTCGCAAGTAGGAGAGAGTGAGCTCTTCGGACCCGACATCCTACGAGAAGCCAAAGAGAAGGTTCACAAAGTCCGTAAACACCTCAAGACCGCCCAATCCAGACAGAAGAGTTATGCTGAAAAGAGACGTTGAGACCTGACCTTTAATGTTGAAGATTTTGTATATCTCAAAGTATCACCCTTGAAAGGAATGCAACGTTTTCAACTGAAAGGGAAATTAGCCCCCAGATAAATTGGACCCTTCAAGATTTTGAATCACCGAGGAGAAGTATCATATCAACTGGAACTGCCGGAGGAGATGTCAGCCATACATAATGTGTTCCATATCTCGTTACTTCGCAAATGCCTAGAAGTTCCGGAGAAGATTGAAGTGTTCAAGAACATCGATCACTGAGCCATAGATATCAACAAGGATCTGACGTATCGTGAAGTACCCATTCGTATTTTGGAAGAAGCCTTAAGAACCACCAGGACCCGGGGTATCAAGTTTCTAAAGATCCATTGGAGCAACCATACTGAAGAAGAAGCTACTTGGGAGCGAGAAGATTATATTAGGACTGAGTTTCCAAATCTCTTTAGTTCCTAGTTTTTCCTAAATCTCGGGATGAGATTTTTTGTTTAAGGAGGGAAGGTTTGTAACACCCCAAAAATATTAATCAAGATTATCAAGTTCTAATGACCCAAGTTTAGGGTTAACAAAAACTTTTATTATTAAATTTAATATGAGTGTATGTGTGAATTGCATTAGTATATGAATGAGTGCAAATGCCATGTTTGATTGCTACAAATGATAATGAATGGTTTAAATTTGAATACTACATCATCTAGGACATTTACAAACAAAGTTAAAAGAAAATAAAATCAAATATGAATCATATAAGCAAATGGTCATTTTGACCAAACTTATCTTGTAGACCACTTTGTGTGTTTCTAGTAAAAGATTTCTAACAGAAACTTTCCCAATTCTTTTCACCCCTTACTAGACCAAGTAAAGGTGAACACAAATCCACTTTACAAACAAACATAAACAAATTCTAAATCTATTTAAAGGACATTGCAAAGTTGAATCAAGTTCATATGCATAGATCACCATTTTTCAAAAACCACTCAAATAAATTCACCTTGGCAAACCCAAGAATCCATAGACTATAAATCAAGTACTCACAACACTCACCAAAATTCATCCAAAAATTCAAAAATTAAATTCATGTGGCCATTTGGTAGAGCACCTAGCAGACACAAATAAACGTTGCCTAACTTCTACTATTCTGAGCAGTGATCAATCGCCACTAGTGCCTTAAATATCTCCCTTGGTCTCCCCCAGCACCTAGCAGCACAGTGGACACACTTCCCCTTTGTCATGCACACCAGTGCAGCGCCGCTCGAGCTCGCCGTGCAGGTCGACCAAGCACCGCTCACCACAGCCAGCGCCGCCCTCTCCCACGATGACCAGGAGACAGGCGACCATCCACCGCCACCCTCTGTCCACCCATCGATCGAAGACACGCCGTGGACCACCCGTGATCATCGCGCCCACCTCTCTGACTGCCATGCTGAGAGCGTGCCAGAGCACCGCAGCCGACACGCGCACACACGCCGCGCCTTGCCCTCTCCACGTGTGCCCGTGATGACCCACAAGTATAGGGGTGTATCGAAGTATTTTCTAGGGAAGTGAAACCTAATTTATTGATTCGACACAAGTGGTGCCAAAGAATATTTATAAGCCTTCACAACTGAGTTGTCAATTCAGCTGCACCTGGAAACAATCTTGCTCACATCAGTTTATCAGTAGCAACAGTTTTGTAGTAGGAATAGTAAAGTAACAGTAGTTGTAAAGCAAAGAAAGTAGTAACAAAAGCAGTAAACAGTGGGATTCGAGTGCGGTAGGCATAGGGATGGATGGACGAGAGTTGCATGGACAAGACAATTCACATAGCAATCAGAACGTAGGGCAATTGCAGATAAATAAGATAAAGCATCCAAGTACTAGACAATCCTAGGCATGTGTTCCATATATAGTCATACGTGCCCGCAATGAGAACTTGCACAACATCTTTTGTCCTACCAGCCCATTTGCAGCGGGGCCTCTAGGGAACTACTGGAAATTAAGGTGCTCCTTTTAATAGAGCACCGGAGCAAAGCATTAACACTCCGTGAACACATGTGATCCTCACATCAAAGCCTCTCCCTTCTGGTTATCCCGATTTCTGTCACTTAGGGGCCATTGGTTCCGGACAACAACGTGTGTATACAACTTGCAGATAAGACCAAAAACAATACTATCATAATGAATCAATAACATGTTCAGATCTGAAATCATGGCACTCGGGCCCTAGTGACAAGCATTAAGCACAACAAGTCGCAACAAAGTCATAAAGCACTAATAAAAGATACTAGGCACCATGCCCTAACAATCTGATGCCATTACATGAACGATCTCATCCAATCCCTACCATCCCCATAGCCTATAGCGGGGGATTACTCACTCATAGATGGGGGAAACATGGATGGTCGATGGAGAAGCGATGGTGATGATGATGGTGATGATCTCCTCCAATTCCCCGTCCCGACAGGGTGCCAGAACGGAGTTTCTGGTGCTGTTTCTTGGAATCTGGTGGTGGCGGCGGAGCGGAAGTCCTTCTGGAAAAACGTCGAATCCCCCGAAGTTTTTAGGTCAGAAGGCTCCTTATAGGCGAAGAGAGAGGCCGAGAGGGTGCCTGGGGGGCCCACAACACCCCCTAGCGCGGCCTGGCCTGGCCCGCGCCAGTAGGTGGTGTGGCCACCCCTAGCTCTTCTCCGTCTCGTATTCTGGCTCCTAGAGTCTTCGGGTGAAATAGGATTTTTGGCATATTTTCCGGGATTTTTCCTAATAGTTGATTTTCTGCACAAAAAGTAGACACCAAGGCAATTCTGCTGAAAACAGCATCAGTCCGCATTAGTTGTATCCAAATCACACAAGTATAGAGGAGAAACAATAGCAAAAGTGTTTGGGAAAGTAGATACGTTTTGGACGTATCAACCCGCACTCACCGTGACCCCAGCTACCCCCCCAGACACGCCCATTCGCCACCGCGCGGACCATTGCCCCTATCATAAGCATATTTAAATGGTTAAGGTTAAAGTGACACAATTAAGAGGATATGCTTGACAAGTTATAAATCGAAGTGTCATGCCCCTTACTTACGAAGACCGATCCTCATGCTACTCAACTTCAGTCACAAGTAAGCTCTTATCATTGTAAGTATATACGTATCATAGAGAACCACCAACGGGGTACCCCTTGCACATGACACGGGAGCTATCCCATAATCAAAATAACAAGGCAAGCAGACAGTGAGCATCTAGGCGATCTTTTTATTTACTATGTGCATAGATTTTTATCGAGTATGCTTCATAGAATGCTCATTATGGTTATGCTGCAAGTTTCCACCATGATTAGGCATGGCTTAGGCTAGCGGCCCAGGCGTTTCTCTAACATACATACAAACTCCATGATCTTACAAGTTCCACTTTTATTTCACACCGCCGGGATCCATAAGCAAAAGAACATGATATCAACTAGGTACAAAGTACCTATGAAGCATTGAAAGCGGTCCCCATGATACATGGTTCTACTAACTTTAAATCATAAATCACAAGAATATGCGCAACAAAGAAGGACGCAATGGTTCAGGTTTATTAAGTGCAAGAAAATAAAGTGTGCCATCAAGTTCGGGAGAGCTTTACTAACTAACTTTCTCATAACAAGCAAACATTTTATTTGGAAGAAAACAAGGCATATTGAATATGCACGGAGGTAGCAAATGATGCTAATGGGTAGGTATGGTGGACACTTTGGAAATATTTGGTTTAGGGAGTTGGGAACTTGAGTAAAACATACTCAGTGAAAGTGAAGGCTAGCAATAGTAAGGGAGTGACAAACGAGAGAGCAATAGCTGTCATTATCATGCTTGCAACAAAACAGGACTACTCATGGCATGAAAGTGATTCAAGATCCTCAAGGAAAAATAATTCATCAAGGCTTAACTGATTATCACAGTCATGTGCATGCGTGAGCATGTGCCAAGTCAATTCAAATGAAACACTCAGAGGAGGATACCGTGGTGTCATACCAATTTATGAATAGAGCAATGCAAGCAAACATTCATAAGACATGCTACAAACTATTAGCGAGCTGGAGCTAATCATAAGAAAGCAAGAACTACTAAGCATCCAAATATAACATACACCCTACTTGAACAGACTAATCAAGCCCACAGTGATGAGTATATGTACAAAAATGAAAACAAATAGAGTTCGTTACCAGCCTCTTACCACGCCTCAAGTTGTCATTAATCCTCATTATTGCTCTTCACTTGTGTGGCTTGAATAATAATATGAAACCCAATAATCCACTAAGGACTACCGAACCCTGTAGCAAACTCGCAAAAACCAAAGAAGAACGACAAATATTTTTGGTGTTTTCGATTTTTAAACAAGAACCAAAAGGGAAAAACAAAGCAAAGCAAAATCTTTTTGGGTTTTTCGAATAGTTCAAACAAAGCAAAAAGGGAAAAGAAAACCAAGGCAAAAAGAAGAAGCAAACCAAAGAGAAACAACAAAAATATTGTTGGTCTTTTTGTGTTTTTAGAAAGCAAAAGCAAAGAAAGAGAACGAAAACTAAAAAGAGAACGAAAATATGAATATACAAAGTACCGACGCAACATGATATGGAGATGAGTGCGGTGTCGGCGTACCTCCCCCCAAGGTTAGGCTTTTTGCCTAAGTGGGTATCAATCCCAAGCTGCCAGGATGAAGTGTCACCCTGGTACGACGAAGAGGTCCCCTCATCCTGGTGCGAACTCGAGTACGTCCCTCTGTAATGCGCGAAGTAATCATAGGAGGGCACATCCTCCTGGTGCTGCTCGTGGAAACCTAGCAAGCGAAGCTGCTCGTCCACCTCCTCCTTGGAGTGTGACCACGATCTCCTATGGACACTAAACAAAGCAGGCTATGGCAAAAGGATCTCCCTTTCATCCCCGTCAGTGAAAGGCATCCTATATACTAGATTGTTCAAATCAGAGGTAGCAGTGACAAAGTGATGAGTTTTCATGGCAACAAGGTCAAGCCTCTGTGGTGCCAGCATAGCATGGGATCCACTGAAAGACCTAATGCATTGACTATGCGCGAGGCAATGATGCCCCCATAGATAGGCCCCCTAGCAGCCAGGCGGCGAGCAATAAGCGAGCCAAGATTGTACCGAGTATCATTGTTATGCGCAGCAACAAGGAATGCTAAATGATAGTTGGAGATATTACTTGTGTTATCCCTACCAAGTACACTAGTAGCAAGATAATATGCAAAGTATCTAAGAGCAGGGAGTTGGATATTTCTTATCTTTCCACGCTGCGCCACGCGGTCATCATCATTGGTCACCCCTAGGTAAAGCTCCAACAAATCAGCGGGTCGCCCTTGAATTTTCTTCATGGTCCCTGTCATGCGCACACCTACAATACTTCAAAATCTCTCCAAAGGCATGGTGAAGGGCAGATCATAGATTTTAAAAGAGACAGTAGACTAATAGGGTGTGTTAGTAAACGTGAAGCTCTCAACAAAAGTTTTGGTGAGCATAGCGTATTGTGCACTCTCATCTTGCATATATGAGGTCAAACCAACCCTCTCTATCAGTAGCAAGAAATCATCAAGACTACCTGCAGCTTGTAAGAAAGTAAAACAAGGAAAAGAGGATGGGTGAGCATCCCCATCATCCCTTTCACTACCAATACGAGTTGCAATGAGATCTTCATTGTATGATGGCCTAGCTTGAGAGGCTGTCCTCAAGGGCCTCGAACTCCTAGGTGCATCACTCTCAAATATCTCTCCAAAAGTATGGTTGTTCATGCTTGGTATTCTGAAATTTAAACACCTATTAAACAAGTGATTGCAAAGTAAATATAATGAAGGATTCTACTCATAGGGACTTGCAAGAGGCCTAAAAATGCATCAAAACTATATCTCTAAGCATCAAACAAGCTTACAAGCTCTCATAACCAGTCACCTACAGCAAAAAAATACTCAATATATAATCCACTAAACACAAATCTACTTGGATAAGGGGAGGAGTCACATACCAAGGAACAAATGCTCCAAGTTTCAGCAAGAAAGATGGGCTGAGCAAGGAGATCAAAAAAATCGAGAGCAAGCACAGCAAGAACGCGATTTTGAGCAATGAACTGGAGCTTACTCGGGAGAGAGAAGAAAGTGGCAGGTGAGAGAGTTAGTGGGGGGCCAGGGGTGGCCCACACCAGGGCATGGCGCCACCCAAGGCTAGCCGCGCCACCATGTGGTGTGCCTGCCTGGTGGGCCCCCTGGTACCTCCCAGGTACTCCTCTGCCCCTTTTTTCACATAAAAATTTAATATGAATTTTCTGGAATTTTTCGAGACACTTTATTTTTAGGCAATTTTCAGAAATAGAAGAATGATTTTTCTGACAGACAGATTTTTTTTATTTTGGAAACATGATGCAAGGACAAAACAAGGCCAGAACTACAAAAGTTCTAACATGCAAGCAACTAACAACAAAAAGAAAACTAAATGAAAGCAAAAACTAAAATGCAAAGGATAGAAATAAACGGAGATAATCATAATGAAAACATTGTTTTGTTCAATGGAATCCTTTTGTTAACAATGTTGATCAAGTCTTGCTACCAAAACAATTGCATATGAGACAAAACTTTGTACTCCACTAATGATCATGTTACCTCAACCTTGATAGCAATGGTCCCAATCATAATAGTTTCAAATTTTTCTCTTGGTATGGGACAATATATTTCTCCAACTTGAATGCCTTCAACATGTTCAATTGAATTCAAACCATAAGTCCTTTCAATCTTCTTGGGGAAATAGATAGTATGTTCCTTGTCATTAACATTGAAGGTCACCTTTCCTTGATTACAATTAATAACAACTCCTGCAGTATTAAGGAAAGGTCTCCCAAGAATAATAGACATATTATCATCTTCGGGCATTTCAAGCACAACAAAATCAGTTAATATCAAGCAATTGTGAGCCACCTGAACAGGTACATCCTCACACTTACCCACAGGAATAGTGGTAGATTTATCAGCCATTTGCAAAGATATATCAGTTGGTATTAATTTTTCAAGTTGAAGCCTCTTATAGAGAGAGAAAGGCATAACACTAACTCCCGCTCCCAAATCACATAAAGCAGTTCTAATATAACTGTTCTTAATAGAGCAAGGGATAGTTGGAATCCCTAGGTCTCCAAGTTTCTTAGGAACCTTACCATTGAAGGAATAATTAGCAAGCTAAGTAGAAATTTCTTCATTAGGGATCTTCCTTTTATTCGAGACAATGTCCTTCATATACTTTGAGTAAGGAGGCAATTTAATAGCATCAGTCAAAGGAATTTGCAAGAATAAAGGCTTCATCCACTCACAAAACTTATTATAATGTTCATATTCCTTTGACTTGTGTTTCTTCTCAGGGAAAGGCATAGTTTTTTGGACCCAAGGTTCTCTTTCACTACCATGTTTCTTAGCAATAAAATCATCTTTGGTGTATTTAGTATTCTTAGTGTGGTTTTCAGGTTCTTCTTCAACTTTTCTTCATCAGGAACAACATTTTCTTCATTACCACTTTCAGTTTCAACATCAGAGATAGATATACTATTAGGATCTATAGCAGGTTCAGAGGGTTCTACAACAGTTTTATGTTTCTTTTTCCTTTTCTTACGAGTAGAACCACTATTTTCAGCTTGTTGAGAATCCGGCTCAATTCTTTTGGGATGCCCCTCAGGATATAGAGGATCCTGGGTAGCAGCACCACTTCTAGTTCTAATTTCATAAGCATGTTTTTCTTTAGCAGCATTAACTAGCAAGTCATTTTGCACTTTAATGAGTTGATCTATTTGAGTTTGAACCATTTGAAAGTGTTTAACAATCATTTTAACATCATTAGAGGTTCTTTCCACAATATCTTTCAACTCAACAATAGCTCTAGTGTTTTCCATTAGATGATTTTGCACCCTTTTATTAAAGTTATCTTGCTTAACAATAAAAATATCAAATTCTTCTAATCATTGATCAGGAGGTTTAGAGTAAGGGATATCACCTTCATCAAAGTGTTGGAGAGAGTGTACCTCAATAGTGGATGAGTAGGGAATAGGCTCACATAATTCTTCTATAGGAGGTAAATTCTTGACATCTGCAGCTTTAATTCCCTTCTCCTTAAGACATTTCTTAGCTTCCTTCATCACTTCATCATTTAATTCAATAACTCCCCTCTTCTTTGATGTTGGAATAGGCATCAGAATAGATGGTTCAGGTACAATTACTTCAGGTATAGCTTGTTTAGGAGGAGTCCAATCTTCATAGTTCTTACTTATTTTAGCCATTAATTCCTCAGCTTCCTTTGGAGTCCTATTCCTGAAAACACAATCAGCACAACTATCTAGGTATGTCCTAGATTCCTCGGTTAGTCCATTATAAAATATATCAAGAAGCTCATTCTTAGGTAATGGACTTCCAGCCTGTGCATGAATCAAAGCACAAAACCTTGCCTAAGATTCGGGCAATACCTCTTTTTCTCCCTGTTTAAAATCAAAAAGTTCCTGGAAAATAGCATGTCTAGAACTAGGAGGAAAATATTTCTGCAGGAAAGTACTAATCAAGCACTCAGGGCTATCAATAGATCTAGGAGGTAAATTACTAAACCAAGTTTTAGCTTCTCCTTTTAGTGAAAAGGGGAAAATCTTAGCAACAAAGTAAGTATGCATCTTAATATCATCAGAAAACAAGCCACTCATGGTAGAAAGTTCATTCATATGTGCTACCGCACTTTCATTCTTAGTCCCACAAAAAGGTTCTTTCTCGACAATAGCTATGTAAGATAGATCGAGAGAGAAATCATAATCTTCATCTATAATGTTTATGGGAGAAGCAGCAAACTTAGCAGTAGGAGATAATTTGGCTCTAATAGTACGCCTCTCAAGGAGACTCTTAACCGCGCTCCTATCATGGGTGTTCTTACATTCTTTAATAAACTCATCGGTCATCTCAACATAACCATCTTCAATATCATAACTCTCACTAGACTTAGGTGAGCTAACAGGTGTGGTAGTGTCTTCATTAGGAGCTTCGGTATTTCTAGCTATAGTTTTAACAATCGTAGCATCTAGGAAAGGACCTAATGAACCACTCTTATCAAGCACAGTAGAAGCAGCATCATAAGCATCAGAAGTTTCAGATTCAGCAGTAGTAGCAGTGTGTGTAGCATGTGTATGTGGTGGTGTAAGGAACTTACTCATAACAGACGGTGAATCAAGAGCAGTAGAGGTGTTCAGAACCGTACCTCTTCTTGTAGTGGATGGTAAAATAGGAACCTTGCCATCACGAGACTTACCCATGATAGATGGATAACAGCAAACAATAGAGAATCCAAGTGAACTTGATAAATAAAGCTATGCTCCCCGGCAACGGCGCCAGAAAATAGTCTTGATGACCCACAAGTATAGGGGGTGTATCGTAGTATTTTCGAGGGAAGTGAAACCCAATTTATTGATTCGACACAAGGGGACCCAAAGAATATTTATAAGCCTTAACAACTGAGTTGTCAATTCAGCTACACCTGGAAACAATGTTGCTCACAGCAGTTTATCAGTAGCAACAGTTTTGTAGTAGGAATAGTAAAGTAAAAGCAGTAGTAAAGCAAAGACAGTAGTAACAAAAGCAGTAAACGGTGGGATTCGAGTGCGGTAGGCATAGGGATGGATGGACGGGCGTTGCATGGACAAGACAATTCACATAGCAATCAGAACATAGGGCAATTGTAGATAAATAAGATAAAACATCCAAGTACTAGACATTCCTAGGCATGTGTTCCATATATAGTCATACGTGCTCGCAATGAGAACTTGCACAACATCTTTTGTCCTGCCAGCCCGTTTGCAGCGGGGCCTCTAGGGAACTACTGGCAATTAAGGTGCTCCTTTTAATAGAGCACTGGAGCAAAGCATTAACACTCCGTGAACACATGTGATCCTCACATCAAAGCCTTTCCCTTCTTGTTATCCCGATTTCTGTCACTTAGGGGCCATTGGTTCCGGACAACAACGTGTGTATACAACTTGCAGATACGACCAAAAACAATACTATCATAATGAATCAATAACATGTTCAGATCTGAAATCATGGCACTCGGGCCCTAGTGACAAGCATTAAGCACAACAAGTCGCAACAAAGTCATAAAGCACTAATAAAAGATACTAGGCACCATGCCCTAACAATATGATGCCATTACATGAACGATCTCATCCAATCCCTACCATCCCCATAGCCTACAGTGGGGGATTACTCACTCATAGATGGGGGAAACATGGATGGTCGATGAAGAAGCGATGGTGATTGTGATGGCGATGATATCCTCCAATTCCCCGTCCCGGCAGGGTGCCAGAATGGAGTTTCTGGTGCTGTTTCTTGGAATCTGGTGGTGGTGGTGGAGCGGAACTCCTTTTGGAAAAACGTCAAATCCCTCGAAGTTTTTAGGTCAGAAGGCTCCTTATAGGCGAAGAGAGAGGCCGAGGGGGTGCCTGGGGGGCCCACACCACCCCCTGGCGTGGCCTGGCCTGACCCGCGCTAGCAGGTGGTGTGGCCACCCACTGGCTCTTCTTCGTCTCGTATTCTGGCTCCTGGAGTCTTCGGGTGAAATAGGATTTTTGGCATATTTTCCGGGATTTTTCCTGATAGTTGATTTTCTGCACAAAAAGTAGACACCAAGGCAATTCTTCTGAAAACAGCATCAGTCCGCATTAGTTGTATCCAAATCACACAAGTATAGAGGAGAAACAATAGCAAAAGTGTTTGGGAAAGTAGATACGTTTTGGACGTATCAACCCGCACTCACCGTGACCCCAGCTACCCCCCAGACACGCCCATTCGCCACCGCGCGGACCATAGCCACTGTGCGCCGTCTCGAACGCCGTCGTTCCCGCGTAGAGCATGGACTGCTCCCGACCGTTCTCGACCGCCCCTTTTCGCGACATCACTTGCATGACGACCGCCCTGAAGCACCGCGTCGACCCCTACCCTCAGCCATGCTGATAGCCCTCTATAACAACGTTGCCAACGAGCCCGAGCCATGATTCTCTATCCCTCTTGCCAGTGTATAAATAGAGGCCACCCCAGCCCTCATTCGCCACACCATACCACTCCCCTCTCTCTCAGACACGTCCCACACCTCTCCCTGGAGCAAGGCAAGCACCACATCGCCGGAATTTCACCAGAGCCCACCGCTACAGAGGAGAAGAGGAACTGGAGCTAGGAGCTGAGAATATCATTTTGCGGCCCGAAAGTTGGGGCGCCCAGGCAACGCGGTACCCATGTTGCCTGAAATCAGCCGCGATGACTACAGTTGGTGTGCCAAATACTCATAGGGTCTTTTTCGGCACAAATTCGACTTTACATTTCAATACAAAATATCAGGAACGACCGTCAAGTTGGGCCCCCTATCAGTTCTCGCTGCTATGTTGCTCCCATCACTTAGGTGTCAATTAGGTTTGCATCGTTGGTCCATGCATCCATTACGCGTCTTCTTCTTCCCCAGAGAGGCAATCTGTAGGGCGTCGCAGCCATGGCGCGGAGCTGGGACGTGGACGAACCTGCTCGGCCTCGCTCTCCTCCTTGTAGGCTTGCAGCGTTGGTGCCTTCATCCATTACGCATCTTCTTCTTCCCTGGAGCAGCAATCTGTGGTCGCGGCCATGGCGCAGAGTGATACGTTGCTAACGTATCCATAATTTTTGATGTTCCATGCTTGGTTTTATCTACTTTCTTATGTTTCGTCCACACTTTGGAGTACTTTTCATATGATTTGTTGGACTAACCTATTAACAAGAGCCACAGTGCTAGTTGCCTGTTTTCTGCTGTTTTTGGTTCCAGAAAGTCAGAAAATGAACATTCTCGGAATTGGACCGGACAAAATCCAAAGTCGATATTTTACCAGAAGACTCATGGAGCCAGAAGACGAGACGGAGAGGGGCCACAGGGTGGCTACACCATGTGGTGGCACGGGCTAGCCCTGGCCGCGCCACTAGGTGGTGTGGGCCCCCTGGCCGCCCGCCGACCTTGCCTCTTCGCCTATAAGAAGCCTCCCGATGCATAAACCCTAAATCGTCAATCAAAAATCCACGAAAAGTTCCGTAGCACCGCGGCCACCAAAGGGGAGATTCGGGGGACAAAAAGTCTCTATTCCGGCACCCTGTCGAGACAGGGAAGTAACCCTGGAGCCTTCTCCATCGATCTCCACCACCATCTCCATCACCGTTGCTAATTCCCATGATGATGAGGGGGTAGTTCTTCCTCGAGGCTAAGGGTTCTATCGGTAGCTATGTGTTCATATCTCTCTCTATGCATGATCATATTGTGATCATGAGCTTTGTAATCAAGTAGATCTACCTTGCTACTCAAGTGCTTTAATAGATCTCTGCTCTCCCCATGTGTGTGAAAGTGACAGCATGCACACCATGGTGGCACTTAGGCTAGAGATTACAAATACTTGTTATGAGTTATATTTGGAGTTGGATGTCTTTATGAAATTGTGGTGTTTGTTGGAACCATCTAGTGGTCAAGGTGACAGTGTGGGGTTATCTAGATGTGGAAAGGCTTACTTTGAGGTGTGTTGTTATAGCCCTACCATGGATTAGAGTGTCCAACCGGAGAGTAGTCCAGAGTAGTATCATGTGGAGAAGATATTTATATGAGAGTGTTCACTAGCGAAAGTATGATCCCTATGCCTTGTTTCTTAACTCTGAAACATCATTTGCAACTAGATATGTTACATGTTTGCTTGCTTCCATCTTTATTTCAGTTTGCCTTTAGTATCTTTCATACCATCAAGCTATTTTCTAGCACCGTTACCACTTATAATTATCCATACCACTTGTATTTCACTATCTCTTCGCCGAACTAGTGCACCTATACACCTGACAAGTGTATTGGGTGTGTTGGGGACACAAGAGACTTTTTGTATCTTGATTGCAGGGTTGCTTGAGAGGAATACCTTTGACCACTTCCTCCCTGAGTTCGATAAACCTTGGGTGATCCACTTAAGGGAAAACTTGATGTTGTTCTACAAACCTCTGCACTTGGAGGCCCAACAAATGTCTACAAGAATAGAAGTGTGTAGACATCACAGAGCTGGGTGCTGGCTCGTGGTTGATATCTAGATCATTGGGGAACCCCAAGAGGAAGGTATGATGAGCACAACAGTAAGTTTTCCCTCAGTTATAAAACCAAGGTTATCGAACCAGTAGGAGCAAGGAAACACCTCCAAGGTGTTTCCAACTTAGAATCATGCACAACACAACCATAGAACTCTGCCCCCAACTTACAGTGAGGTTGTCAATCTCACCGGTTTTGCTAAAAACAAAGGATTAAACGTATTGTGTCGAAGAAAGTAATAGCTTGCAGAAACTAAATAGAAAATAGTAAACAGTTTTAGATTGATGGTAAAAGAAAGGACTTGGGTCCATAGTTCACTAGTGGTGATTCTCCTTAAGTTAGATGACATGTTGGGTGAACAAATTACAGCAGGGCAATTGACAAACATCAAGAAAGCATACATGCATATACTAATCATCTTGACTCCTTTGAGATTCGATTGGGCATTACAACATTATACATAGACAGTAATCCAACTGCATCTATGACTAATAATCCACCTTCAGGTTATCATCCGAACCCCCTCCAGTATTAAGTTGCAAGCAACAAATAATTGCATTAAGCATTGCGTGTAAAGTAAACAATACGATTGTTTTATGCACAAAGGATTGTTGTTTTCTCCCTAGTAGAAACCGCACATCTAATACCTTAGAGATTTCTGTCACTTCCCCAGATTACTAGAGGCATGAACCCACTATCGAGCATAAATACTCCCTCTTGGAGTTGCTAGCATCTACTCGGCCAAGATATCTACTAACAACGGAGAGCATGCAAGATCACAAATAACAAAGACATGATAGAATCAATAATCAATCTAAAATAGCATCTCAATATCCATCGAATCCCCGCAAACACAACATGTATGATTACAAATAAATGATCTTGATCATGAAGGGAGCTCACAAGAACTAAACATGATAGCACAAAGGAGAAGAACCAACCATCTAGCTACTTCATGGACTCGTAGTCCAAGGACGAACTACTCACTGATCACACTGGATGCTTGCATGGTGATGAAGAAGGCCTCCAAGGTGAATTCTCCCGTTCGGCAGGGTGCCGGGAAGAGCTTCAGATCCCTCCCGATCTAGGGATGGAGATGACGGCGACTACAGACTCTTTCGTGGAATTTTGATTGGGTGCCTATGGTTTATGTATCGGAGGCAATATACAGGCGAAAGGGGAGGCCGAGGGGGTTCCCTAGGCAGCCACACCACCCCCTGGCGTGGGTCAGGCCTGGCCGCGCGGCCAGGTGATGTGGGAGGCCCCTAGCCACTCTCTGTCTCGTATTCTAGCTCATTGTCCCCCTTGGTGAAATATTTACTTTGGCTTTTGTCCCGTCCAATTCCGAGAATATTCATTTTCTGACTTTCCTAGAACCAAAAAATGCAGAAAATAGGCAGCTGACACTGTGGCATCTTGTTAATAGGTTAGTACAAGAAAGTGTATAAAAAGTACTCCAAAGTGTGGACAAAACATAAGAAAGTAGATATAAACCAAGCATGGAACATCAAAAATTATAGATACGTTAGCAACGTATCAACATCCCCAAGCTTAACTCCTGCTCGTCCTCGAGTAGGTAAGTGATAAAAAGAAATAATATTTTTTTAGGTGAGATGCACCATCATAAACTTGATCAAAGTATTTGTAAAACATTGATAGCTGGGATCATAGTACTTCAACATAGCATGAAAGATATAGTTCTAGCAATAAGACATAAAAACTATGTTGTAACATGAAAAGGCACAAACAAAAGATTCATGAATAACAATGCTTTGCAAGACGTTTGTTTGTTTCACATAAAGAAAACAGAGCATAGTGGCATTCAGCTTGTCCCTCAATAGCAATAAATGTATAGGACACCTTCAAAGTTCATAAGGGTGACTAGATACAAATAGTTCAAGAACAAGCAATATCAAAGTTATGAATCAATCAACAAGTCTTGGGACAATGCACATTAAACTAAGAATAGCCACTATGCTCTCTTAATAGGTGCATAAAGATAGAAGATGGAGACTCAACATAAAAGGTAAAATAAAGGCCTTCATAGAAGGAAGCAGGGATTCAAGTCTCATAAAGAGCTTCCAAAAATTATGGTACTTGTTAGCTTTCAGCTCTCATTGCCCCTATCATAAGCATCTTGAAGTGATTAAGGTTAAAGTGAACAAACCATGGAGTATATGCTTGACAAAGTATAAGTTGGAAATCTCATGTCCCTTGAATACGAGAGCCGCTCCTCATGCTACTCAAGTTTAGTCACCGGTAAGTTCTTGTCATAGTAAGTACATGTGTATCATAGAGAACCTCCAACGGGGTACCCCTTGCCCGATGATACGGAAGAATCCCCATATCAAAATGACAAGGCAAGCAGATAACGAGAATCTCAGCAATCTTCTTATTTACCATGGGAAAATGGTGCTTTTTTCTCTCTTTCCTCTTTTCTCATATCTCTTTTTTTCTTTTTCTCTTTTCTCTCAATCTATATCTCTTTTTTATAAGAAAAATGCTTCATAGATTGCTCATTATGGTTATGCTGCAGGTTTCCACCATGATTAGGCATGGATTAGACCAGCGGCCCAGGCGTTTCTCTAACACACATACGTAACTCCATAGACTTACAAGCTCCCCTTTCATTTCACACCAATGACATCCATAGACAAAAGAGCATGATATCTATTAGGTACAATGTACAAGTGCAATGTTGAAAGCGTTCCCCATGACAACATGGTTCTGCTAATCCCCAACGTACAAGTGCAAGAATATACAACATAGATGACACAATGGTTCAAGTTTATTAAGGGCAAGAAAATTAAAGTGTGCCATCAAGTTCGTGAGAGCTTTAATCACTAATTTTCACATAACAAGTTTAATTTGGAAGGTAGATAAAAACATGAATATACTTAGAATAGCAAATGCTAATAGGTAGGTATGGTGGACTCTTTGGAGTAACTTGGTTTTATTTGGAGTTGGATGCATGAGTGGAACTCATACTTGGTTATGGAGGCTAGCAAAAGACTGGGAGCGACCAACTAAGAGAGCAATAATGGCCATAATCATGCAAAGTGACAAAACATGATTGATTAAAGCATAAAGTGATATTACAAGTCTAAAACTAATGGATCATCAAGGCTATAGTGACTTGGGATAGTCATAACATGGTGTGAGCATGCGCCAAGTCAACCCAAATAAAGCATCAAAGGAGAATACCACAATACTATGCTTTAATATGCTAAAACAACACATGATTCTTTCAAGGCACATTAAGCAATCTCAATTATTTATAACATGTCATGCTACAGCAAAAATCACTAAGCATAAATCCAAAAACAATATCAAGCATGACATGACAAACCATAGGCCACAGTCAAAAACAAACTCCTTTTACCACTTAAGCATGAACTTTTCCTACTCTTTTCCAATCCAAACCAAACTTATTTGAAAACTAATGTATAAAAGAGGGGGTCCAACAAATTTATTCAAGCAAACTAAGCAAACCAAGTAAACGAAAACCAAAAACAAAAACAAAGATGCTCCAAGAACAACACAACTGTGCATGAAACAGTAAAAATGAAGTGTTTGGAAGAAACCTGAGATTTTTATTGATGAAGGGGATGCCTTGGGCATCCCCAAGCTTTGACGCTTGTAATTCTTAAATATTTCTTGGTGTGACATGCGTGGCATCCCCAAGCTTGAGCTTTAGTCCATTCTTCATCTCATTACATCACTCTTTCCATACACCTGAAATTTTTCCTTCATACAAAACTTCACACAATCTTTATTAGCAACATTAGTGCACTCAAGATAATAAGTCTTTGGTTTCAGTTCCAACACCAATAAAACTTGAATTAAAACACAAGCGAGTGTAGAACTTCCCTCAAAAAGCTCAATTCCCCAAAAAGAAACCAAAAAGGAATCAACAAGAAGCAAATGCAAATAATGGCAGAAATCGGTCAAAACAGACCAGCAGGTAAAAACCAATTTTTCGAAGACCTTTTGTTGCTCAAATAGAAAAGTGTTGAACTAACGAAAGTTAGATAACAACCTGCGGAAAAAGCACAAAAAATCACAACTCAAATCGACGTACAAAGATTTTACACGAATTTTTACAGCGAAGCACAAATATCTGTTTCGGGACAACAACTTTCCCAAGCATTACTTCTCTCTCATTAGAGGTTACTCTTGGCACAAAAAGCAAATCAAAAGGATAAGGAGTGGTTATTACAGAGGTAATAACTTCCGAGACTCATCTAAAACTTTTGGGTTATCTCCCAATAAGTACTTCTCTTTAACGCCTTTAAGTTAGGCATAAGAAGCAAGAAAAGAATCAAGTGTTCTCAAATGAAGAAGCATTAAGAGCAAATTTTGTTTTTATAGGAGAAGCAAAAGTGATCTTCTATCTATTCTTGGGGAAGTGTTCTATACCTTTCTTGAGTGGGAGTTGATATTTAATGGTGTCTTCTTTCATATCAATAATGGCACCAACAGTTCTAAGAAAAGGTCTTCCCAAAATAATAGGACAAGAAGCATTGCATTCAACATCCAAAACATAGAAATCAACGGGGACATAAGCATTTTTAACCATAATAAGAACATCATTAATACTCCCCATGTGTTTCTTTTTAGCATTATCATCAAGTGGGACATTTAAATAACAATCTTCCAATGGTGGCAAATCAAGCATTTCATAAATCCTTCTAGGCATAATAGAAACACTACTGTCAAGATCACATAAAGCTTTGAAATGAAAATCATTTACTTTCATATTAATGATGGGTTCCCAACCATCTTCTAGTTTCATAGGAATAGAACTTTTATGTTTCATCTTTTCTTCTTTAATTTTATGAGAGCATCAGTAATGTGTTTTGTAAAGGCCATATTCATAGCACTAGCATTAGGACTTTTAGCAAGCTTTTGTAGGAACTTAATTACTTCAGAGATATTGCAACCATCAAGATCAAAATCATAATTATCATCTAAAGTAGTAGAGCTATTGTTTCCCATATTTTGAAGAATTTCAGCATTTTTATTAGAAAAGGTTCCATTGGGTTTACTAGCTTCAACATTAGTGGTAGTGATAGTAGAAACAGTAATATTTCTAGAAATTTCATCTTCTCTTTCCCACTTAGCATGCAGTTCAGCTAATAGTCTAACATTTTCATCAATTCTAACTTGTATGGCATTAGTAGCAGCAAAGGTATTCTTAATAGTTTCGAGTTTAGCAACCATTTTATTAAAAGAAGATTGTGCTTTAGCCAAGGATGCTATATTTCTTTCAGCATTAGAGAGTTTTTCCTCAATAGTTTTATCGAAAGCAGTTTGTTTACCAACAAAATCTTTAAGCAACTTCAAGTTTAGAGGGTGCACTCCTATGATTGTTGTAGGAATTTCCATAAGCATTGCCATTGTTGGGAGGATATGGCCTATAATTATTTATTACCAAAATTATTCCTATAGGCATTGTTGCTAAAATTATTATTTCTTCTTGAGCAACCAAAGAGGCTAAAGGAACATGATTTGGATCAATATGAGCTTTCTCGTTAACAAGCATAGACATAATAACATCAATTTTATCACTCAAGGAGGTGGTTTCCTCAATAGAATTTACCTTATTACCTTGTGGAGCTCTCTCAGTATGCCATTTAGAATAGTTAACCGTCATATTATCCAGAAGCTTTGTTGCAGCACCAAAAGTAATGTTCATAAAGGTACCTCCAGCAGCAGAATCCAGCAAATTTCTTGAAGAATAATTCAGTCCTGCATAAAAGGTTTGGATAATCATCCAAGCAGTCAGCCCATGAGTGGTACAATTCTTTACCAAAGATTTCATTCTTTCCCAAGCTTGAGCAACATGTTCATTATCAGATTGTTTAAACTTCATTATTTCACTTCTCATAGATATAATCTTAGCAGGTGGATAGTATTTTCCAATGAAGGCATCTTTGCATTTAGTCCAAGAATAAATACTATTTCTAGTTAGGGATTGCAACCATTCTTTAGCTTTTCCTCTCAAAGAGAAAGGAAACAATTTAATCTTAATAATATCCCCATCTATATTCCTATATATGCTTTTGCATCTCACAAAGTTAAACAAAGTTATTAAGATGAGCAACAACATTTTCAGTACCAATACCAGAAAAATGTTCTCTCATAACAAGATTAAGTAAAGCAGGTTTAATTTCAAAGAAAGTAGCTTCAGGAACAGGTGGAGGAATAGGTGTGCACATGAAATCATTGTTGTTGGTGCTAGTGAAGTCACACAACTTAGTGTTTTCAAGAGTAGTCATTTTTTGTGTTTTTAATAAAGAAAGCAAACTAGTACAACTATTTTTTTGTTTTTTATAAAGAAACAAGCAAACAAAGCAGAAATAAACTAAGAAAAACAAAAACAACAAAGTAAATAGATTGGTTATGAGGGACTCCCCTTGTGAAGATGTCCTTGACTCCCCGGCAACGACGCCAGAAAAACACTTGATGGATCGTGGTTGATATCGAGATCATTGGGGAACCCCAAGAGGAAGGTATGATGAGCACAACAGTAAGTTTTCCCTCAGTTATGAAACCAAGGTTATCGAACCAGTAGGAGCAAGGAAACACCTCCAAGGTGTTGTTTCCAACTTGGAATCTTGCACAACACAACCATAGAACTTTGCCCCCAACTTATAGTGAGGTTGTCAATCTCACCGGTTTTGCTGAAAACAAAGGATTAAACATATTGTGTGGAAGAAAGTAATAGCTTGCAGAAAGTAAATAGAAAACAGTAAACAGTTGTAGATTGATGGTAAAAGAAAGGACCGGGGTCCATAGTTCACTAGTGGTGATTCTCCTTAAGATAGATGACATGTTGGGTGAACAAATTACAGCGAGGCAATTGACAAACATCGAGAAAGAATACATTCATATACTAATCATCTTGACTCCTTTGAGATTCGATTGGGCATTACAACATTATACATAGACCGTAATCCAACTGCATCTATGACTAATAATCCACCTTCAGGTTATCATCCGAACCCCCTCCAGTATTAAGTTTCAAGTAATAGATAATTGCATTAAGCATTGCGTGTAAAGTAAACAATACGATTGTTCTATGAACAAAGGATTTCTGTTTTCTCCCTAGTAGCAACAACACATCTAGTACCTTAGAGATTTATGTCACTTCCCAGATTACTAGAGGCATGAACCCACTATCGAGCATAAATACTCCCTCTTTGAGTTGCTAGCATCTACTCGGCCAAGATATCTACTAACAACGGAGAGCATGCAAGATCACAAATAACAAAGACATGATAGAATCAATAATCAATCTGAAATAGCATCTCAATATCCATCGGATCCCCGCAAACACAGCATGTATGATTACAAATAAATGATCTTGATCATGAACGGAGCTCACAAGATCTAAACATGATAGCACAAAGGAGAAGAACCAACCATCTAGCTACTACATGGACCCGTAGTCCAAGGATGAACTACTCACGGATCACACCGGATGCTTGCATGGTGATGAAGAAGGCCTCCAGGGTGAATTCTCCCGTCCGGCAGGGTGCCGGGAAGAGTTTCAGATCCCTCCTGATCTAGGGATGGAGATGATGGAGGCTACATACTCTTTCGTCGAATTTTGATCAGGTACTTAGGGTTTATGTATCGGAGGCAATATATAGGCGAAAGGGGAGGCCGAGGGGGTGCCCTAGGCGGTCACACCACCCCCTGGCATGGGCTAGGCCTTGCCGCGTGGCCAGGTGGTGTGGGCGGCCCCTGGCCCCTCTCCGTCTCGTATTCTGGCACCTTGTCTCCCTCGGTGAAATATTGAGTTTGGCTTTTGTCCCGTCCAATTCCAAAAATATTCATTTTCTGACTTTCCTGGAGCCAAAAATAGCATAAAACAGGCAGCTGACACTATGGCATTTTGTTAATAGGTTAGTCCAAGAAAGTGTATAAAAAGTACTCCAAAGTGTGGACAAAACATAAGAAAGTAGATATAAACCAAGCATGGAACATCAAAAATTATAGAACATTAGCAACGTATCACTGGGATGTGACGAACCTGCTCGGCCCCGCTCTCCTCCCCATCCCGAGTCGGAGATCGCCTTCACCATGGATGCACCCATGGCACGGTGCGGGGATGCTCGGTTCTGTTTTCCTCCTCTAGAATCCGAGCTCGCCGTCACTGTGGTTGCACCCGCACCAATTCTGCCACCTCTGCCAAGGTCTCTGTGGTAGCTCAAGTTCTGCCATGTTGGATCTGTAAGAGAATTTGGAGCTGGGCGGCGACAACCCATTGTTGAACCTGTAAGGAATTTTTTGAAGACTGTGTGCCGCTCCAAGGTCTTCGGCTGATGCCTTTGGCTTCTTCCAACGTCCACTCACGATGTGAGAACATTTAGTTACTTCAATACAAAATTTCGACCAATTTAACTTGTTGATGTATTCCTTGACAATTATAATATAATCGAGCACTAGAAATATTTTGTAGTGTGCATGAGCATGATCAGTAATATAATTGAACACTAGAAATTTTAAGGCACTCCATATAAAGGAGTAGATTAATATAGAAGGTTCACCAGAGACACCACATATATATTGTCTTACATGCCACACACAGGTAATAATTAACTAAAACAAAATAAAAGCAGGAGCGGTAGTAGGAGGCCGGGACACGGAGACGCCTAGCAGGGCAAGGGCATTAGCAGGAGGCAGGGACAACCTAGTCGATGGGATACAGGCCAGTCCTAACATAATCCTGGAGGAATTTGCCGAAGGCTGCGTGCCGCGCCAAGGTAATCGGCCTATGCCTTCTGCCTCCGCCTCTAGCAACACCCACTGCGTGCTGGATCATGTTGTCGAGGTCCATGTTGATTGCTCTGCCACAGAATGGGCAAAATAGTCTCCCCCTACGGTAGAAATGGATTAGCCCACATTGTAACCGCCTCAACATGTAGCGGCTCTTGTTGTCCCTAGATTCCTTGCTATTGTCCACTTCATCATCATCCTCCCGTTGATTTTTAAGAACATAACTTAGAACTCATACATATGATTGAATTGTATTAGAACTCAAGAATTAACAACATTTACATGTAAGACAATATATACATGGATATCAAAGAGAAAGCATCTCAGCAATAGTTTGATCAGTTCATATATCATTCCATCTCAACACAATGACAATTAATTGCATCAGAGTGTATGTAGAATAAATCTAGGGGCCTCATAAGTTTCTTCAGGGATGGAGTGGGCAAACCAAGTAACAATTGCACAATCTATAATGTTCTTGTACATCGCCCCAGGTTCGCTAACTCATCCCTGAAAAAATCTGACACCAATGTGTCTGCCTTTCTTTGTGGCAAATTTGAATCATTGGCCACAATAAGAAATTGAAATGTAATCGTACAAAACAATATTCAGGGATATACATAGTCAGGTACAAAAACAAGCCTAAATATTGTAATTATAAATAATCTAACAATTAATCTTTAGGTACATGTTAAAAATTCTTATGATCAAAACCATTCATATACATATGCATCATATGAATCATTCAAAGATCAGAAACAATTCAAGGATCATATATGTAGTTCCATACAATAATAAATCAAGGGCCTCATAATTTGTTTCAGAGATGGAGTTGGAGAACCAAAGTACCAACAACACAACCTATATTGTTTGTGTGCATTGCTTCCTCAGGTTCACCAACCCATCCCTAAAACACGACACCATCATATGTGTCTCCCATTGAACTCTTTTGGGGCAAATTTCAATCATCGGTGTCGGTGAGAAACTGAAATGTAATTCTTATACACTATGAATGCATGGAATAGATAATTCAAATATCATAGTTCTATGAATGTAGAATAAAGATTGCAGCCTCATAAGTTTCTTCAGGGATGGCGTAAGCGAACCAAGTAACAATTGCACAGCTTATATCGATCTTGTACATGGCCACAGGTTCGCTAACTCATCCCTGAAAAAATCTGACACCAATGTGTCTGCCTCTCTTTGGGGCAAATTTGAATCATTGGCCACAATAAGAAATTGAAATGTAATCATACAAAACAATATTCAGGGATATACATATGCATCATACGACGCATTCATAGATCAAAAACAATACAAAGATTATATATATATAGGTTCCATATGAGAAAAAAAGTAGGGCCTCATTTTTTTCAAAGATGGAGTCAGAGAACCAAAATACCAACAGCATAACCTATATTGTTTATGTGCATTGCTGCCTCAGGTTCACTAACCATCCCTAAGAAAACAACACCATCAAATGCCCTTGCACTATTTTGGGGCAAAATTGAATCATTGGGCTCAGTAAGGAATAGAAATGTAATGTTATAGGCATGTTGTGTATCGAAATCAACACTCAAATAGCAAACTCAACTAGATGGCAGATGAGCAGATTGGGGTTTTGTGACTAGACAGATTGGGGTTTTGTGACTAGATGGCAGATGCATCGAGCGAACCATATATATACTACCCTACTCCACGATTGAGCAAATCCTATGTATGAACAGTGAAATCTGCGGCTGCGACTAGAGAAGCTAGCAATGTAGTACCTCGGACTCCTCATCAGGGACCTCCTCCTCGAACTCATCATTCTCCATGATTGCGTCGAAAATTTCTTGGACGGCGATGGGGCCATTGATGTAGAGCACCGGATTGCCTCCGCCTGCCGCCTGCCCCCCATCCAGATCTACCGCTGGCACCACGACATTGTCGGCCACGACATTGTCGGCCACCTCCTGCTTGGTGGCGACGGCTACTGGCTGGACGGATGAGCTCAAACCCTTGACGTCGCGGCGACGAGCGGCGTTCATGCCCAGAGAAGATGCCTCCGCCTGCTTGGCGACGACCAAGCCATCTGCTGCTATGCCTTCAACTGGCTTCACCTCCGGCTCGTCTCCACGCGCATGCTTCATGGCGCACCTAGGGAAGGAGGTAGTGCAAGCGAGGGAGCTTCAGCGCGCGCGGTAGGTGCAGATTGGGGTTTTGGGACTAGACAGATTGGGGGTAAATGACACGAGCACATGGAAGAAGAAGGTCGAGCGGGTTTATAAACACTGGACCGTTCGTACTCCTCGAGTGGAAATGTGTGGTGGGCGGGGGGGGGGGGGGCTACCACGATCTCCACCTTTTTTTGGGTTCCCTTTTTTTTGAAATAGCCACGATCTCCACTTTAGAGCTGCATTGAAAACACGCGCATGGCAGACCTCGATTCCACTTCATGCAAGTGGCGCACAACCAATTTCTAGCAACGTTAGATCTACTCGAGGGGGGCCCTTGACTCATGGAAGTTACTTGTGGTAGGGCCCAGTTGGAAGTGAGATTGAGAGCGTTGCGTAAAAATGGGATATGTCTTATTAAAATCAAGTGGCAATAAATTGCAGCGTCCCGTCGACAACCGTGCACTCGATGACGGACTTGTTTGTCTATGGTACCAAAGTTGGCAGGCCAGCGCATGGCGGTACCTAAGTTGCCTGAAATTACCGCGTTTCGAAAAGTTGGGCTGCCAACTACCGAGAGGGGCCATTTTGATGCAAACTCGTCTCACCCCTAGCAAATCCAAATATGCCGTGAAATTGCCCCATGAAGTAGACGGTCGGGACTCATGTCAGTAATATTTCCGTGATGCGAGCGCCAACGCGGCAACGACGTAGGCGAAACGAGATACTAAAGGAGCATCGTGTGTTGACCAAATTCACAAATCCACCCCCTCCCTCCTTTCGCATGAACCCTAGCACCGGCGGCGTCGAAATCCCCTCTCCAACTAGAATGATCTCTTCGGGCATTTGACTTCCGGCGCCAAGTTGCTACGCCTACTTGCTGCTACCGAGCTCTAATGCCGAATGTCGTGCCAGCCGTTGCGATGATCTAGCCCGCCTCTACCGCCGACGAGTTGAGCAGCGCAGAGGATGGCAGATCCATTTGCCGAGGAAGAAGTACTTCTGGCTAATTTCGGGTGAGCTACTCTTCTCGTTGCTATTCGCACTACCTATAACTGATAGAAGGGTATTGGCATTACAGAGATATATCGAACATAGAATTGTTTGCTAGCATGACGCTGACAAACAATTCTTATCTTGTGTCTCCAATTTTCTGTCAACTAGGATCTTCGCTGAACCCAAATACATGGTTCTGGTGAGCATCTGCGGCTACCTCATTAAATTAGCACATGGGAAGAGCACGTGGAAAGAGGCTCAAAGTCTGAAGATGGAAGTAGCGCATGTGCAGTTATGCACTGTCCCTGGTTTGGTTGCTACTGTGCGTGAACTTGCTGAAATGAGGCCAGAGTAGACTGCACGGTTCAGCCTCGTTGATGACCGAGGCTTCAAGGTTCCTATAGTGTGTGACAGTCAGCTAATTGGGTTGATGAAACAACATGTTAGGCTTCGCGTGGTTATGCTGGTGTGTAACCTAGTGGATGAGGAAGCTCCTGCTACTAGGAGTCGCCCAGCTATTATTGGACAGGGAGGTCTAACTCGAACCCCTGCTGTTGTTGAGAAAAATGTGGTTCCTCATCCGCAACATGCTTCTGTCAGGCAACCTCCTCGTAGGAGTCCCTGTATTGCCATTGTGGAAAACTCTGCTCTAGAATCTGCTGGTACTGGTCGTCCCCTTCCCCGTGCCCGTGTTGCTGCGGCTGCTGCTCACCCAATCCATGCCGCTGTTGAGCAAACTAAGGCGTCCGGAGGCTGCCCCTCTGTTGTTGCCAAGACTGCCGCCTTGTGTGCTGCTCCTCCTAGAAACCGTCCTCAAGTTGTGCGAACCCGTGCTCTGGAATCTGCTGGTACTGGTCGTCCTCGTGTTGTTGTTGATCTAGACGTTGTTGACCCAATCCCTGCCGCTGTTGAGAAAACTAAGGCTTCTAGAGGCTGCCCCACTGTTGTTGCAAAGACTGATGCCTTCTCTCCTCCTCGAACCCGTGCTGGGGTTCAGCGAGCTGCTGGTCTGTGCCAGCTCATGGTCTGGACTCTGGTAGCACTCGAAACACTGCTATTGTGGGAACTGCTCCTGATCGTCGAGGTGGCATGGCAGTAGCTGATCCTATTATGGCTGCCGTTAGAAGGGGCCATGCATGTCCACCATGTAATGTAGCTCCCGCTGCTAAGGGCCCTCGCCTTGCTCTTGGTCTTGGTACTTCCACCGAGGTTGATCCAGCTAACGATGACGCTGGTGATGGCGGCGGTGGCATTGGGGTTGGGTCTGATGGTGCCGCTCCATCTCTCGAACCTCTCGGAGGTTTCTATCCTGAAGAACCTGATGATGGAAAAGTAATCATTCGTATCGGTGTCGCGGATTATACTGCAAAATTAGATGATGGCACAGAAAAATTCTGTGACGAGTTTGATGTAATCCTTGGCAGATACGACCCTGAAGTGGTAGAGTTATCTGACCTGATGGCATCATTACGTGTGAAGGTGTTGTGGGGGTCCTCCCAGGAAGCACGTTTGTTATATTATGGTTACAGGAGCAAAAAGGCCATCGAAGTGAAAGATACCAGGGATTTAGTCGTACCGTTTACAAGGAAACATTATAGAGGTGAAGTTTACTTTCACTTGGTAGTGCTCACGGTTGGAGAGGAATTGGAACTTGACAATAGAGATGATGGACTTTTAGAAGGCATGCATGACCTGATCCATGGCATCACTGGGGCTGGTGCGACTGAGGGTGGCTTCGAACAGAGGAGATTCTTACAGAGGAGCATCATAAAGAGGAGCAGGAAGAGCATCCCCAGAAAGGGCACGCCGAAGAAGAATGTCACCAAGGAGACCACGCTAGAGAAGAGGACGCCCAAGAGTCGCACGACAAAAGGCACCACGCCGTAGAGTACACCCCTGAGATCCAGTCAAAATGCCACACCAAACGGTAGCAGAAAAAACACTAAGAGGGCTAGCACGGTGGTGAACACTCCCAGGAGTGGTAGCAAAGAGGCGAAGATGGCTAGCACGGAGGCTACCACACCCAGTGGGAGCAGAAAAAACACTAATTTGGAGTGGAACAAGCCGCTGTCAGGAAATTATGCCAGCACGAAGGAGAACACGCCCAATAGTAGCAGCAAAAGGGCTAATTTGGAGCGGAACATGCCGCTGAGGTCAGGCAATAATGCCAGCACGAAGGAGAAGACGCCCAATAGTAGCAGCAAAAGGGATAATTTGGAGCAGAACATGCCAATGGGGTTAGGCAATAATGCTAGCACGAAGGTGAACACGCCCAATAGTAGCAGCAAAATGGCTAATTCAAAGAAGAACACACCGCAGAGGTCAGGCAATAATGCTAGCACCCTGGAGCCAACACCCGTGAGAGGAGGCAGTAAGGAGATCACACCCAAGAGTGGCGGTAGAAGGCCTAGTTCGATGGGGAATGGAACGCGGATGTCAAGCCCTACTGATACCATCAGGAAAGATTACATCAGGAAGGAGGATGTACACAGGAAGAGCAAGAGGGTTCTGTACACTCAAGATGAAATTGATTCTGACTGTTGTTTGTCCACTGAAGTACCTGGGTTGCGTGCAAGCATAAGACCACCCCATGTGGTTGCAGCAGAACCAGCCGAGTGTCTTGGAGAAAACAGAGTTGCCGGTGAGGTGGACTGGGGCAATGTTCCTGTCCATCCGGGTGGAGACGATGGTCCAGCCCCACCCATGGGAGTCAATATGATGTGTGCAGTACTAGGCATTAGAGACGATGGCGAAGATTCTGAATCAGATGAAGAAGCAGGCACTGTAGAGGATCAAGAATCTGGTGATGATGAAATAGACGAGGAACTTAACGATGAGCCTGGTATTCCAGTTGATGATTTGGGTGTTGAAGTAGAAGAAATGAAACATGACCACGAGTATCCTATAATTTCGGTCGGTACGGAGTTCAGGAGCATGCATGAGTTCAGGATGTCATTCCGACATTTTTCTATCAAGGGGGAGTTCGACGTTTATCGACTGAAGAACCCTGCCGAGAGGTATGAGGCCGTTTGCAAGTTAACGTGGATGAATGGATGGGCCGAGGTACATTGTCCATGGAGGATCACAGCAAGATCCTTACCTCCGTCGACTGCAATTAGGGTATTGGGGCAATGAATGCAGCAAACCATTAGAACTCTCTCTCTCTTTTCACTCTATAACTACAATTGATGTGCGATATCTTTCTGGCTACTAGTCGACTCCGCTTATCTTTTAATGAATCTGTGTTGCATGTGAACAAAATGGGCCCTCCACACATGTGTCCGATAGGCAGCAAACTGAAATCCTCAATGGCTGATACGGAGTGGGTGGCTATGCAATCTATGTCCATATTAAAGGATAACCCTAAGGAGACCGCGTAGAATATTCAGACTAGCCTCGGTTCTAAATACAACATTGTCCTTCTGTATTACAGGGTTTGGAAAGGTAAAGAGAAAGCTCTAGGGGTCTTGCACGGGGATTGGAAGCTTCAGGATGCTGTACAACTTCAAGGCGGAGGTACAAGCTAGGTGTCCGGGAAGTGTTGTGGAGATTGACACCGAATCAGAAGGTGGTAAAATATATTTCAAAAGATTTTTCATGGCGCTTAAACCTTACATCGAGGGATTCAAGGACGGCTGTAGGCCATATCTGAGTGTAGACAGGACTGTCCTAACTGGCAAATGGAAAGGATGCCTGCCATCTGCCACAGCACTTGATGGTCATAACTGGATGTTTCCAGTGGCATTCACGCTGTTTGAAACAGAAACAGAGGAAAACTGGGTCTGGTTTATGAGGCAGCTCAGGAGATCAATAGGCCACATGGATCCATTGGCTATATCCACGAATGCATGCAAAGGGCTGATGAATGCAGTGAAGGAGCTGTTCCCGCGAGCTGAAGGTAGAGAATGCCATGCCCATATGATGCTCAACTTGTACTCACACTACGCAGGCAGCGTATTTCGTTACATGTTTCCTGCTGCTAGAGTTTACAAACCTAGTAGCAGCGATTATTTCATGAGCAAGATTTTTGTTGAAGCCCCTGAATTTCCAGAGTACTTAGCCATCCATCATTCGCAGCTATGGAAGAGGAGTCAATTCAACCATGAAATCAAAGTTGAGTACATAAACAACAACCTTGCAGAATGCCTGAATAACTGGGTGAAGGACATAAAAGTGCGTCTTGTTCATATCTTGATGGACAGCATACGTGGTATGATCATGAAGTTGTTAAATAGAAGGAGAGAGATCGGTAGGAGACTTAGAAGACATATGCTACCACCAGTTGTACAGCAACTGCACAAGAGAAGCCGAGGACTTGCTCATCTTAAGGTTCTCCCGTCAACCAGTAGAAGCTGTGAGGTGGTCAATATGTCCAAGAGTGGCAAAAGGGATGTTGTGAACATCCAGTTGCGAGAATGCACATGCTTAGAGTGGTAGCATACAGGGAAACCTTGCGACCACGCCTTGGCCTTCTTGGTGAAGAAAAGAACTCTACCACATTTGGATCAGTATTTGTCAGAATACTACTCTATGGAAAAGTTCAGAGCTGCGTACGCTGGATCTGTCGAGCCATGTACAAACCCATCTCAGTGGCCTCAAGTCCAACTGTCTTTCGAGCTTTGCCAGCCAGTTACAAAAAGGGGTAGAGGAAGACCCCAGGTGAATAGGTTTAAGAATTTTCTCGAGAAGAAGGGTTCGGCTTTCTGTGCTACAAAGAAGGGCAAAAACAGATGCAAGACCTGCCATCTTATAGGCCATAGAGCAGCTGGATGTCCCCTTAATGCTCCCAAACCTAGGTATGAGATGGTACATTCACACACAAAAATTGTTTATAGTCTCTAGATATAAGGTAGTAATCCATGTACTGTTTTTTTACAGGAAGCGCAAGGTAAGAAACAAGACAGCCGACTCAGTGATTTTGCTGCGAGAAGAAAACCAAAACAAGTGGAGTGATGATGCCGGACAAGATTCTGGTGCTGATTGGCCTGACTTCCCTCGGCCCGGAGATGCAAGGTACGTGAAGGTAAGAAAATTGGCACCCAGGAAGAGGAAGAAGGCAGGAGATGAAGAAGCCAGTGGACGTGAAGGAAAGAGGAAGAAAGTTGGCACCCAAGCAGAGAAAGAGGGCTAGCAGTGTAGCAGCCTAATGATGTATTGAACTTGAACCTATATATGTAGTTCGGTTAAACTCTGGAGCTGTGTGCGTGGAACTTGTCGGGCAAAACAATCTGCCTCCGTACTCGGAGTAAAATGTATCGCGACTTTAGGATTTGATACGGCCGAGCCCACTAGTTGAATCCAAAACTGTGACTGTGCCACTACTATCCGAACAATCGCGATAGCTGAGCGGTTAAATCCTCTCCAAAATCGATGGGTGTTAGTGGCACAGACATGATTTATTTATAGGGGCTTAATAAATCCCTGTTGTTGGCATTACACTTATGATAAGTTTCTGGGCTGGAAAACAATTTCTTAAGCTGGCCGCTACACTCCACGAAGCAGCAACTTATTTCAGCTGCTGGACAACGACATGGCAACATAAACTGCAAATGCAACAGATAATACCCATATAATGAGGAAATTGTGTCCACTATCTGACCTAATCTTGAGCCCGTCTGTCTCACCACCTCCCTGCCCCTGCCTCCCCTGCACCTGGCGAAGCTCCCGGATCTCTCGCTCCATCGCACAAATCTCCTCTTTCTTGTCCCACACAGCATCACGCAGATCCTGAACAAGCTCTCTGTGAAAACCTGTCAGTGGCTTTTCGATACACACAAACTTGTCACAGCCAGTCCCCCTCCCTTCCTGCGTAGTAGATCGAAGGAAACAAAAAATAATAATTACATTACGCTTTCTGGATCCGGGTTACCATTTTACCTACAGTAGGAACTTACCGCTCTGATGCTACAGTTGCTGAATTTTCCTGCAGTATTTTCGTCAGTCCATGAAATCCATCTTGGCATCTTCTCACCACACAAACACAGCATATCGGGGTAGTAATCGTAGGGCGCCCTCTGGTACCTGATGGGGGCACCCGCCTGACGGTGTTGAGCCGACCCTGATTCCGCCCGAGACGAACTGCACGAGTGGCAAGCCATGAGCGAGGGGAGCGAGGGCAGAGGAAAGAGGAGCCTTTGGATTTCAGGGTAGTGGTGAAGCTTGATTTATCCACATTCGGCTGATAGGTGGGGGACCTAGCGTGTGGACTTGTTAAAAAACTCGCGCCTTCATGGTTCAAAAGCCCTGTCACGCGCATTGGGCGAATTTTTTTGGTACCTTGCCCGCGTACATATCACTGGGAGGTCTTGCTCAGGAACTAGATATGCCTGGCCCACAATCTTTCTCCCTCCTAGGAACTTGTCATGGCTTGTGCCGACAGATCCATCCGCTCCACTGCTTCCGGTAGGGCTCGCCGTGGCGGATCCACCCCAATATCCTACCGTCGCAGTATCAAATGGCCATGGTTTCTTGAGAGGAGCGACGACGCTATGTATGCGAGCTCGGCCCCTCCTACCTGTAGAAGGACTGATGCGGTGTCGAGCTCGAGTGAGAGCCGCCAGGCGCGACAGCGCTCGGTCCACGCCAACCCCATCACCGTCGTCATTGTCGATTCCGATGTGGAGGACGACGGGGACGAAGCTATGCAGAACGCCATTGTTGCCTCCTTGGCGAAGGGCAAGCCACAGGTGGGAGTGGATGTCGCCGGGAAGGGCACGGCGATGTCACCAATCGAGGTGGACTCTGACAACAGCAGTGTGATGTGGGTTTAGATGTTGTTTAGGATGGTTGCAATTTCGGTTGTGTTTAATGCGAGTACAATTATTGTAATGTCTCTGTCGAGCTATATTGAGAAATATGTGCAATATCAGCGTGTCAGTGCTTCCACTTTAGAAATTGTGTCTGTGCCATTTGCATGTTGCATTATCAACATAGATTACTTGTAAACAATCCAATGAAAATCATTAGATTACAACCATTGGACGGGAGTGGCAGGATGGAAGAGAAGTTGGGACAGTGGCTTCGAGGGGAAGGAAGAGGGGGGCGTGACACTGGCAGGTGGGCCCTTGGAACACGTGACACTGACATGCGGGAGCGGGAGCACACGGTATTGTCGGTCTGTCTAGAGCAAGCAGACTTTGCAACGTCACAACAGCAAGCTGATTGGACCAATATAATAACTCATCGAAGTATTAAGGAGTACTGAAAACTACAACTGGGGTACATTCGCACAACACGTATGCTCTAAGCACCTGAGAAGCATCGCTTAAGTCTAACAATAACGACAACACAAGTACTACATTTGCCTGTCGGTCTTCTCGATACAAATGTAGAAATGCATCTGCCTGTTCGGTCCAGCACCGACAGGGTACTGAGATGGCACGCATAGGATCGACCTTAGGTCCACATACTCCACCTCCCACGGCGTCGGGTAGCTCGGCACCTCGGCTAGCACAAGAATGCTATCCAACGACGGCGGCTGGGCGTTCGCCCACATGCGCACCATGTATACGGGCCAGGCACACGAGACTGACCTAACGCATACGGCACCCACGATGGTGGGCCCGGCTCTGGTTCCCGGAACACCGACGGTGATGGTCAGGACGAAACAGAGTCGTCGTCCCCCCTGGAAACTTAGCAGGCGGTGTGCCGAGTTAGTGAATGGTACCTTCTCTTGGAAAATTGCAATGACTCTAGTGCTTATTTGTGGTTTTAGTATAAGAACAAACATGCAATTACTCAAATGAATCCATATGTGGTTTGTGGAAAGAACACACATGCAATGACTCGGGTTGATCCATACGTGGTTTGTGGAAAGAACACACACGCAATGACCACTGGTGGATCCATGTGTGGTTTGTGGAAAAGAACACACATGCAATGACCACTGGTTGATCCATGTGTGGTTTGTGGAAAGAACACACATGCAATGATAGTGGTGGATCCATGTGTGGTTTGTGAAAAGAACACACATGCAATGACTCTAGTGTTGGTTTTAGTATACGAACACACATGCAATGACCCTAGTGGTTGATCCATGTGTGGTTTGTGGAAATAACACACATGCAATGACTCTAGTGGTTGATCCATGTGTGGTTTGTAGAAATAACACACATGCAATGACTCCAATGGATCCATAAGTGGTTTATGGAAAAGAACACACGTTCAATGACCACTGGTTGATCCATATGTGGTTTGTGGAAAGAACACACATGCAATGACCACTGGTTGATCCATGTGTGGTTTGTGGAAAAGAACACACATGCAATGACCACTGGTCGATCCATGTGTGGTTTGTGGAAAGAACACACATGCAATGACTCTAGTGCTAATTTTAGTATAAGAACACACATGCAATGACTCTAGTGGGTCCACATGTAGTTTGTGAAAAGAACACACATGCAATGACCACTGGTTGATCCATAAGTTGTTTGTGGAAAAGAACACACATGCAATGAGTCTAGTGGATCCATGTGTGGTTTGTGGAAAAGAACACACATGAAATGACTCTAGTGCTGGTTTGTGGTTTTAGTATAAGAACAAACATGCAATTACTCAAATGGATCCATATGTGGTTTGTGGAAAGAACACACATGCAATGACTCTGGTTGATCCATATGTGGTTTCTGGAAAGAACACAGATGCAATGACCACTGGTTGATCCATGTGTGGTTTGTGGAAAAGAACACACATGCAATGACCACTGGTTGATCCATGTGTGGTTTGTGGAAAGAACACCCATTCAATGACAATGGTGGATCCATGTGTGGTTTGTGAAAAGAACACACATGCACTGACTCTAGTGTTGGTTTTAGTACAAGAACACACATGTAATGACTCTAGTGGTTGATCCATGTGTGGTTTGTGGAAATAACACACATGCAATGACTCTAGTGGTTGATCCATGTGTGGTTTGTGGAAATAACACACATGCAATGACTCCAGTGGTTGACCCATATGTGGTTTGTGGAAAGAACTCACATGCAATGACACTGCTTGATCCATGTGTGGTTTGTGGAAAAGAACACACATGCAATGACCACTAGTTGATCCATGTGTGGTTTGTGGAAAGAACACACATGCAATAACCACTGGTTGATCCATATGTGGTTTGTGGAAAGAACACACATGCAATGACACTACTTGATCCATGTGTGGTTTGTGTAAAAGAACACACATGCAATGACCACTCGTTGATCCATGTGTGGTTTGTGGAAAGAACACACATGCAATGACCACTGGTTGATCCATATGTGGTTTGTGGAAAAGAACAGACATGCAATGACCACTGGTTGATCCATATATGGTTTGTGGAAAGGACGCACATGCAATGACCACTGGTTGATACATATGTGGTTTGTGAAAAGAACACACATGCAATGCCACCGGTTGATCCATAAGTGGTTTGTGGAAAACAACACACATGCAATGACCATTGGTTGATCCATAAGTGGTTTGTGGAAAGAACACACATGCAATGAACACTGGTGGATCCATAAGTGGTTTGTGGAAAGAACACGCATGCAATGACTCTAGTGCTAGTTTGTGGTTTTAGTATAAGAACAAACATGCAATGCCACAAATGGATCCATATGTGGTTTGTGGAAAGAACACACATGTAATGACTCTACTGGTTTATCCATGTGTGGTTTGTGGAAATAACACACATGCAATGAATCTAATGGTTGATCCATGTGTGGTTTGTGGAAATAACACACATGCAATGACTCTAATGGATCCATAAGTGGTTTATGGAAAAGACACATGCAATGAACACTAGTTGATCAATGTATGGTTTGTGGAAAGAACACACATGCAATGACCACTGGTTGATCCATATGTGGTTGGTGGAAAAGAACACACATGCAATGACCACTGGTTGATCCATATTTGGTTTGTGGAAAGAACACACATGCAATGACTCTAGTGCTAGTTTTAGGATAAGAACACACATACAATGACTCTAGTGGGTCCACATGTAGTTTGTGAAAAGAACACACATGCAATGACCACTGGTTGATCCATAAGTTGTTTGTGGAAAAGAACACACATGCAATGAGTCTAGTGGATCCATGTGTGGTTTGTGGAAAAGAACACACATGCAATGACTCTGGTTGATCCATATGTGGTTTGTGGAAAGAACACACATGCAATAACCACTGGTTGATCCATGTGTGGTTTGTGGAAAAGAACACACATGCATTGACCATTGGTTGATCCATGTGTGGTTTGTGGAAAGAACACACATGCAATGACAGTGGTGAATCCATGTGTGGTTTGTGAAAAGAACACACATGCAATGACTCTAGTGTTGGTTTTAGTATAAGAACACACATGCAATGACTCTAGTGGTGGATCCATGTGTGGTTTGTGAAAAGAACACACATGCAATGACTATAGTGGTTGATCCATGTGTGGTTTGTGGAAATAACACACATACAATGACTCTAGTGGTTGATCCATGTGTGATTTGTGGAAATAACACTCATGCAATGACTCTAATGGATCCATAAGTGGTTTATGGCAAATAACACACATACAATGACCACTGGTGGATCCATATGTGGTTTGTGGAAAGAACACACATGCAATGACCACTGGTTGATCCATGTGTGGTTTGTGGAAAGAACACACATGCAATGACAATGGTGGATCCATGTGTGGTTTGTGAAAAGAACACACATGCAATGACTCTAGTGTTGGTTTTAGTACAAGAACACACATGCAATGACTCTAGTGGTTGATCCATGTGTGGTTTGTGGAAATAACACACATGCAATGACTCTAGTGGTTGACCCATATGTGGTTTGTGGAAAGAACTCACATGCAATGACACTGCTTGATCCATGTGTGGTTTGTGGAAAAGAACACACATGCAATGACCACTGGTTGATCCATGTGTGGTTTGTGGAAAGAACACACATGCAATGACCACTGGTTGATCCATATGTGGTTTGTGGAAAGAACACACATGCAATGACACTACTTGATCCATGTGTGGTTTGTGTAAAAGAACACACATGCAATGACCACTGGTTGATCCATAAGTTGTTTGTGGAAAAGAACACACATGCAATGAGTCTAGTGGATCCATGTGTGGTTTGTGGAAAAGAACACACATGTAATGACTCTGGTTGATCCATATGTGGTTTGTGGAAAGAACACACTTGCAATAACCACTGGTTGATCCATGTGTGGTTTGTGGAAAAGAACACACATGCATTGACCATTGGTTGATCCATGTGTGGTTTGTGGAAAGAACACACATGCAATGACAGTGGTGAATCCATGTGTGGTTTGTGAAAAGAACACACATGCAATGACTCTAGTGTTGGTTTTAGTATAAGAACACACATGCAATGACTCTAGTGGTGGATCCATGTGTGGTTTGTGAAAAGAACACACATGCAATGACTCTAGTGGTTGATCCATGTGTGGTTTGTGGAAATAACACACATACAATGACTCTAGTGGTTGATCCATGTGTGGTTTGTGGAAATAACACACATGCAATGACTCTAATGGATCCATAAGTTGTTTATGGAAAAGAACACACATGCAATGACCACTGGTGGATCCATATGTGGTTTGTGGAAAGAACACACATGCAATGACCACTGGTTGATCCAGGTGTGGTTTGTGGAAAAGAACACACATGCAATGACCACTGGTTGATCCATGTGTAGTTTGTGGAAAGAACACACATGCAATGACTCTAGTGCTAGTTTTAGTATAAGAACACACATGCAATAACTCTAGTGGGTCCACATGTAGTTTGTGAAAAGAACACACATGCAATGACCACTGGTTGATCCATAAGTTGTTTGTCGAAAAGAACACACATGCTATGAGTCTAGTGGATCCATGTGTGGTTTGTGGGAAAGAACACACATGAAATGACTCTAGTGCTGGTTTGTGGTTTTAGTATAAGAACAAACATGCAATGACTCTAATGGATCCATAAGTGGTTTATGGAAAAGAACACATATGCAATGACCACTGGTTGATCCATGTGTGGTTTGTGGAAAGAACACACATGCAATGACCACTGGTTGATCCATGTGTGGTTTGTGGAAAAGAACACACATGCAATGACCACTGGTTGATCCATGTGTGGTTTGTGGAAAGAACACACATGCAATGACAATGGTGGATCCATGTGTGGTTTGTGAAAAGAACACACATGCAATGACTCTAGTGTTGGTTTTAGTACAAGAACACACATGCAATGACTCTAGTGGTTGATCCATGTGTGGTTTGTGGAAATAACACACATGCAATGACTCTAGTGGTTGATCCATATGTGGTTTGTGGAAAGAACTCACATGCAATGACTCTAGTGGTTGATCCATATGTGGTTTGTGGAAAGAACTCACATGCAATGACACTGCTTGATCCATGTGTGGTTTGTGGAAAAGAACACACATGCAATGACCACTGGTTGATCCATGTGTGGTTTGTGGAAAGAACACACATGCAATGACCACTGGTTGATCCATATCTGGTTTGTGGAAAGAACACACATGCAATGACACTACTTGATCCATGTGTGGTTTGTGGAAAAGAACACACATGCAATGACCACTAGTTGATCCATGTGTGGTTTGTGGAAAGAACACACATGCAATGACCACTGGTTGATCCATATGTGGTTTGTGGAAATAACACACATGCAATGACCACTGGTTGATACATGTGTGGTTTGTGAAAAGAACACACATGCAATGCCACCGGTTGATCCATAAGTGGTTTGTGGAAAACAACACACATGGAATGACCATTGGTTGATCCATAAGTGGTTTGTGGAAAGAACACACATGCAATGAACACTGGTGGATCCATAAGTGGTTTGTGGAAAGAACACACATGCAATGACTCTAGTGCTGGTTTGTGGTTTTAGTATAAGAACAAACATGCAATGCCACAAATGGAACCATATGTGATTTGTGGAAAGAACACACATGCAATGACTCTAGTGGTTGATCCATGTGTGGTTTGTGGAAATAACACACATGCAATGACTCTAATGGATCCATAAGTGGTTTATGGAAAAGACACATGCAATGAACACTAGTTGATCCATGTATGGTTTGTGGAAAGAACACACATGCAATGACCACTGGTTGATCCATATGTGGTTGGTGGAAAAGAACACACATGCAATGACCACTGGTTGATCCATATTTGGTTTGTGGAAAGAACACACATGCAATGACTCTAGTGCTAGTTTTAGGATAAGAACACACATACAATGACTCTAGTGGGTCCACATGTAGTTTGTGAAAAGAACACACATGCAATGACCACTGGTTGATCCATAAGTTGTTTGTGGAAAAGAACACACATGCAATGAGTCTAGTGGATCCATGTGTGGTTTGTGGAAAAGAACACACATGCAATGACTCTGGTTGATCCATATGTGGTTTGTGGAAAGAACACACATGCAATAACCACTGGTTGATCCATGTGTGGTTTGTGGAAAAGAACACACATGCATTGACCATTGGTTGATCCATGTGTGGTTTGTGGAAAGAACACACATGCAATGACAGTGGTGAATCCATGTGTGGTTTGTGAAAAGAACACACATGCAATGACTCTAGTGTTGGTTTTAGTATAAGAACACACATGCAATGACTCTAGTGGTGGATCCATGTGTGGTTTGTGAAAAGAACACACATGCAATGACTATAGTGGTTGATCCATGTGTGGTTTGTGGAAATAACACACATACAATGACTCTAGTGGTTGATCCATGTGTGATTTGTGGAAATAACACTCATGCAATGACTCTAATGGATCCATAAGTGGTTTATGGCAAATAACACACATACAATGACCACTGGTGGATCCATATGTGGTTTGTGGAAAGAACACACATGCAATGACCACTGGTTGATCCATGTGTGGTTTGTGGAAAGAACACACATGCAATGACAATGGTGGATCCATGTGTGGTTTGTGAAAAGAACACACATGCAATGACTCTAGTGTTGGTTTTAGTACAAGAACACACATGCAATGACTCTAGTGGTTGATCCATGTGTGGTTTGTGGAAATAACACACATGCAATGACTCTAGTGGTTGACCCATATGTGGTTTGTGGAAAGAACTCACATGCAATGACACTGCTTGATCCATGTGTGGTTTGTGGAAAAGAACACACATGCAATGACCACTGGTTGATCCATGTGTGGTTTGTGGAAAGAACACACATGCAATGACCACTGGTTGATCCATATGTGGTTTGTGGAAAGAACACACATGCAATGACACTACTTGATCCATGTGTGGTTTGTGTAAAAGAACACACATGCAATGACCACTGGTTGATCCATAAGTTGTTTGTGGAAAAGAACACACATGCAATGAGTCTAGTGGATCCATGTGTGGTTTGTGGAAAAGAACACACATGTAATGACTCTGGTTGATCCATATGTGGTTTGTGGAAAGAACACACTTGCAATAACCACTGGTTGATCCATGTGTGGTTTGTGGAAAAGAACACACATGCATTGACCATTGGTTGATCCATGTGTGGTTTGTGGAAAGAACACACATGCAATGACAGTGGTGAATCCATGTGTGGTTTGTGAAAAGAACACACATGCAATGACTCTAGTGTTGGTTTTAGTATAAGAACACACATGCAATGACTCTAGTGGTGGATCCATGTGTGGTTTGTGAAAAGAACACACATGCAATGACTCTAGTGGTTGATCCATGTGTGGTTTGTGGAAATAACACACATACAATGACTCTAGTGGTTGATCCATGTGTGGTTTGTGGAAATAACACACATGCAATGACTCTAATGGATCCATAAGTTGTTTATGGAAAAGAACACACATGCAATGACCACTGGTGGATCCATATGTGGTTTGTGGAAAGAACACACATGCAATGACCACTGGTTGATCCAGGTGTGGTTTGTGGAAAAGAACACACATGCAATGACCACTGGTTGATCCATGTGTAGTTTGTGGAAAGAACACACATGCAATGACTCTAGTGCTAGTTTTAGTATAAGAACACACATGCAATAACTCTAGTGGGTCCACATGTAGTTTGTGAAAAGAACACACATGCAATGACCACTGGTTGATCCATAAGTTGTTTGTCGAAAAGAACACACATGCTATGAGTCTAGTGGATCCATGTGTGGTTTGTGGGAAAGAACACACATGAAATGACTCTAGTGCTGGTTTGTGGTTTTAGTATAAGAACAAACATGCAATGACTCTAATGGATCCATAAGTGGTTTATGGAAAAGAACACATATGCAATGACCACTGGTTGATCCATGTGTGGTTTGTGGAAAGAACACACATGCAATGACCACTGGTTGATCCATGTGTGGTTTGTGGAAAAGAACACACATGCAATGACCACTGGTTGATCCATGTGTGGTTTGTGGAAAGAACACACATGCAATGACAATGGTGGATCCATGTGTGGTTTGTGAAAAGAACACACATGCAATGACTCTAGTGTTGGTTTTAGTACAAGAACACACATGCAATGACTCTAGTGGTTGATCCATGTGTGGTTTGTGGAAATAACACACATGCAATGACTCTAGTGGTTGATCCATATGTGGTTTGTGGAAAGAACTCACATGCAATGACTCTAGTGGTTGATCCATATGTGGTTTGTGGAAAGAACTCACATGCAATGACACTGCTTGATCCATGTGTGGTTTGTGGAAAAGAACACACATGCAATGACCACTGGTTGATCCATGTGTGGTTTGTGGAAAGAACACACATGCAATGACCACTGGTTGATCCATATCTGGTTTGTGGAAAGAACACACATGCAATGACACTACTTGATCCATGTGTGGTTTGTGGAAAAGAACACACATGCAATGACCACTAGTTGATCCATGTGTGGTTTGTGGAAAGAACACACATGCAATGACCACTGGTTGATCCATATGTGGTTTGTGGAAAAGAACAGACATGCAATGACCACTGGTTGATCCATATGTGGTTTGTGGAAATAACACACATGCAATGACCACTGGTTGATACATGTGTGGTTTGTGAAAAGAACACACATGCAATGCCACCGGTTGATCCATAAGTGGTTTGTGGAAAACAACACACATGGAATGACCATTGGTTGATCCATAAGTGGTTTGTGGAAAGAACACACATGCAATGAACACTGGTGGATCCATAAGTGGTTTGTGGAAAGAACACACATGCAATGACTCTAGTGCTGGTTTGTGGTTTTAGTATAAGAACAAACATGCAATGCCACAAATGGAACCATATGTGATTTGTGGAAAGAACACACATGCAATGACTCTAGTGGTTGATCCATGTGTGGTTTGTGGAAATAACACACATGCAATGACTCTAATGGATCCATAAGTGGTTTATGGAAAAGACACATGCAATGAACACTAGTTGATCCATGTATGGTTTGTGGAAAGAACACACATGCAATGACCACTGGTTGATCCATATGTGGTTGGTGGAAAAGAACACACATGCAATGACCACTGGTTGATCCATATTTGGTTTGTGGAAAGAACACACATGCAATGACTCTAGTGCTAGTTTTAGGATAAGAACACACATACAATGACTCTAGTGGGTCCACATGTAGTTTGTGAAAAGAACACACATGCAATGACCACTGGTTGATCCATAAGTTGTTTGTGGAAAAGAACACACATGCAATGAGTCTAGTGGATCCATGTGTGGTTTGTGGAAAAGAACACACATGCAATGACTCTGGTTGATCCATATGTGGTTTGTGGAAAGAACACACATGCAATAACCACTGGTTGATCCATGTGTGGTTTGTGGAAAAGAACACACATGCATTGACCATTGGTTGATCCATGTGTGGTTTGTGGAAAGAACACACATGCAATGACAGTGGTGAATCCATGTGTGGTTTGTGAAAAGAACACACATGCAATGACTCTAGTGTTGGTTTTAGTATAAGAACACACATGCAATGACTCTAGTGGTGGATCCATGTGTGGTTTGTGAAAAGAACACACATGCAATGACTATAGTGGTTGATCCATGTGTGGTTTGTGGAAATAACACACATACAATGACTCTAGTGGTTGATCCATGTGTGATTTGTGGAAATAACACTCATGCAATGACTCTAATGGATCCATAAGTGGTTTATGGCAAATAACACACATACAATGACCACTGGTGGATCCATATGTGGTTTGTGGAAAGAACACACATGCAATGACCACTGGTTGATCCATGTGTGGTTTGTGGAAAGAACACACATGCAATGACAATGGTGGATCCATGTGTGGTTTGTGAAAAGAACACACATGCAATGACTCTAGTGTTGGTTTTAGTACAAGAACACACATGCAATGACTCTAGTGGTTGATCCATGTGTGGTTTGTGGAAATAACACACATGCAATGACTCTAGTGGTTGACCCATATGTGGTTTGTGGAAAGAACTCACATGCAATGACACTGCTTGATCCATGTGTGGTTTGTGGAAAAGAACACACATGCAATGACCACTGGTTGATCCATGTGTGGTTTGTGGAAAGAACACACATGCAATGACCACTGGTTGATCCATATGTGGTTTGTGGAAAGAACACACATGCAATGACACTACTTGATCCATGTGTGGTTTGTGTAAAAGAACACACATGCAATGACCACTGGTTGATCCATAAGTTGTTTGTGGAAAAGAACACACATGCAATGAGTCTAGTGGATCCATGTGTGGTTTGTGGAAAAGAACACACATGTAATGACTCTGGTTGATCCATATGTGGTTTGTGGAAAGAACACACTTGCAATAACCACTTGTTGATCCATGTGTGGTTTGTGGAAAAGAACACACATGCATTGACCATTGGTTGATCCATGTGTGGTTTGTGGAAAGAACACACATGCAATGACAGTGGTGAATCCATGTGTGGTTTGTGAAAAGAACACACATGCAATGACTCTAGTGTTGGTTTTAGTATAAGAACACACATGCAATGACTCTAGTGGTGGATCCATGTGTGGTTTGTGGAAAGAACACACATGCAATGACTCTAGTGGTTGATCCATGTGTGGTTTGTGGAAATAACACACATACAATGACTCTAGTGGTTGATCCATGTGTGGTTTGTGGAAATAACACACATGCAATGACTCTAATGGATCCATAAGTTGTTTATGGAAAAGAACACACATGCAATGACCACTGGTGGATCCATATGTGGTTTGTGGAAAGAACACACATGCAATGACCACTGGTTGATCCAGGTGTGGTTTGTGGAAAAGAACACACATGCAATGACCACTGGTTGATCCATGTGTAGTTTGTGGAAAGAACACACATGCAATGACTCTAGTGCTAGTTTTAGTATAAGAACACACATGCAATAACTCTAGTGGGTCCACATGTAGTTTGTGAAAAGAACACACATGCAATGACCACTGGTTGATCCATAAGTTGTTTGTCGAAAAGAACACACATGCTATGAGTCTAGTGGATCCATGTGTGGTTTGTGGGAAAGAACACACATGAAATGACTCTAGTGCTGGTTTGTGGTTTTAGTATAAGAACAAACATGCAATGACTCTAATGGATCCATAAGTGGTTTATGGAAAAGAACACATATGCAATGACCACTGGTTGATCCATGTGTGGTTTGTGGAAAGAACACACATGCAATGACCACTGGTTGATCCATGTGTGGTTTGTGGAAAAGAACACACATGCAATGACCACTGGTTGATCCATGTGTGGTTTGTGGAAAGAACACACATGCAATGACAATGGTGGATCCATGTGTGGTTTGTGAAAAGAACACACATGCAATGACTCTAGTGTTGGTTTTAGTACAAGAACACACATGCAATGACTCTGGTGGTTGATCCATGTGTGGTTTGTGGAAATAACACACATGCAATGACTCTAGTGGTTGATCCATATGTGGTTTGTGGAAAGAACTCACATGCAATGACTCTAGTGGTTGATCCATATGTGGTTTGTGGAAAGAACTCACATGCAATGACACTGCTTGATCCATGTGTGGTTTGTGGAAAAGAACACACATGCAATGACCACTAGTTGATCCATGTGTGGTTTGTGGAAAGAACACACATGCAATGACCACTGGTTGATCCATATCTGGTTTGTGGAAAGAACACACATGCAATGACACTACTTGATCCATGTGTGGTTTGTGGAAAAGAACACACATGCAATGACCACTAGTTGATCCATGTGTGGTTTGTGGAAAGAACACACATGCAATGACCACTGGTTGATCCATATGTGGTTTGTGGAAAAGAACAGACATGCAATGACCACTGGTTGATCCATATGTGGTTTGTGGAAATAACACACATGCAATGACCACTGGTTGATACATGTGTGGTTTGTGAAAAGAACACACATGCAATGCCACCGGTTGATCCATAAGTGGTTTGTGGAAAACAACACACATGGAATGACCATTGGTTGATCCATAAGTGGTTTGTGGAAAGAACACACATGCAATGAACACTGGTGGATCCATAAGTGGTTTGTGGAAAGAACACACATGCAATGACTCTAGTGCTGGTTTGTGGTTTTAGTATAAGAACAAACATGCAATGCCACAAATGGAACCATATGTGATTTGTGGAAAGAACACACATGCAATGACTCTAGTGGTTGATCCATGTGTGGTTTGTGGAAATAACACACATGCAATGACTCTAATGGATCCATAAGTGGTTTATGGAAAAGACAAATGCAATGAACACTAGTTGATCCATGTATGGTTTATGGAAAGAACACACATGCAATGACCACTGGTTGATCCATATGTGGTTGGTGGAAAAGAACACACATGCAATGACCACTTGTTGATCCATGTGTGGTTTGTGGAAAGAACACACATGCAATGACTCTAGTGTTAGTTTCAGGATAAGAACACACATACTATGACTCTAGTGGGTCCACATGTAGTTTGTGAAAGAACACACATGCAATGACCACTGGTTGATCCATAAGTTGTTTGTGGAAAAGAACACACATGCAATGTGTCTAGTGGATCCATGTGTGGTTTGTGGAAAAGAACACACATGTAATGACTCTGGTTGATCCATATGTGGTTTGTGGAAAGAACACACATGCAATAACCACTGGTTAATACATGTGTGGTTTGTGAAAAGAACACACATGCAATGCCACCGGTTGATCCATAAGTGGTTTTTGGAAAACAACACACATGCAATGACCATTGGTTGATCCATAAGTGGTTTGTGGAAAGAACACACATGCAATGAACACTGGTGGATCCATAAGTGGTTTGTGGAAAGAACACACATGCAATGACTCTAGTGCTGTTTTGTGGTTTTAGTATAAGAACAAACATGCAATGCCACAAATGGAACCATATGTGATTTGTGGAAAGAACACACATGCAATGACTCTAGTGGTTGATCCATGTGTGGTTTTTGGAAATAACGCACATGCAATGACTCTAGTGGTTGATCCATGTGTGGTTTACGGAAATAACACACATGCAATGACTCTAATGGATCCATAAGTGGTTTATGGAAAAGAACACACATGCAATGACCACTGGTTGATCTATAAGTGGTTTGTGGAAAGAACACACATGCAATGAACACTGGTGGATCCATAAGTGGTTTGTGGAAAGAACACACATGCAATGACTCTAGTGCTGGTTTTAGTATAAGAACACACATGCAATGACTCTAGTGGTTGATCCATGTGTGGTTTGTGGAAATAACACACATGCAATGACTCTAGTGTTGGTTTTAGTTTAAGAACACATATGGATCCATATGTGGTTTGTGGAAGAGAACACACATGCAATGACCACTAATTGATCCATAAGTGGTTTGTGGAAAGAACACACATGTAGTGAACACTTCTTGATCCATGTGTGGTTTGTGAAAAGAACACACATGCAATGCCATTGGTTGATCCATATGTGGTTCGTGGAAAGAACACACATGCAATGACACTGGTTGATCCAAATGTGGTTCATGACAGGAACACACATGTAATAACTCTTGTGGATACATATGTGGTTTGTGGAAAGAACACACATGCAATGAACTCTAGGATCTATCCTTGCATAATTTGATGTATGCCACAATGCATTTCATTGTAAAAGACACCCACTTTCCATTTTTATACTACTCAGCTTTGCCCCCTCCCCCCTCTCTCTCTCTCTTTCGTAGAAGCCCAAACCTGTGCCCACTCTGTCTGCTATGCCCTGATTGGTTGTCACAGTTGTCACGCGGATCGTGCGCACCAACCGTTGATCCTGTGTGATCCAACGAGGATCGTTGCACATGTCGTGCCCTTCAAAGGACAGTGCGAGACAGCACATACGTCTCCCTCAACGAGACTTCTACAAGAAGGAACACGATGTTGTCCATGGAAAAAGTCGTCGAGTGGTCATGTCATGTTTAATCTAGTCTGCAAAGGCTGCAAGTCTACTACACGGCAACTGGTCATCCACGGACCACCGGCTATACTATTTTTACTACGCAGCGCGCCTGCACTCTCACTTCCGTCAGGCCCCCACCACACAAACCTTCCACGCGGCAGCTGCAGCCGGAAGAGCTGTCAACCGGGGCCCTCGAGGAGGCCTAAACGTCCCCGCATTAAAAACCCATCCTATCGGGTCCTCCATTCGCACTCATCCACTACTCTCTCTTCCCTATCCAGCAAAACCCCACAATATTGAACGTACTTGCACGAACCTTCTCCATGAAACCAGTGCGTGGGGGTGAGTGTCCGGGCATCACCGCCGGGGTGGTGCTTCATGTGGCATATCTGGAGGAGCATCACGCAGCACAGGCCGAGGAGGACGTGCAGTTCAACCCCTTGGGGGACCATGTGCACGCCGGTGCTGATGAATTCGGAGGCGCCGATGAGGGCATGGAGTTCGAGGAACACGCTCCGCTCGTGTACCCAGAGGTACATCTATTTCTACATGTTTCATATTTTCTGCTCGAGCTTAATCTATCCAAGCGTCATAAAAATATCTAGTCCTAATGATTAGATGCAACATATGAACCGGTACATGGAGAGATCTAGTCTGTTCTGAATGAATCCACATTATTTATTTATTAATAAGTTACCAAGAACACAAACCACATTAATTTAGGAGCGAGCTGGGGAGACGGCCGTAATGAACTGCTGAACCTGTATAGACATGTTATTGCATCGAAAGTAACTTGGAATGGTGGAAGGAATATATATTTATTATTTTGCTCATTTCGGTTTGTATTCCATACATTACAGGTGTATTCAAGTGAGAAGGACTCTGACAAGGAGATCAGGGACAACAAGAGCCGCCATGTCATGAAGAAGCTCAAGAGCAGGATAATCCCTTTTCGCACTCAACTTGGGAAGCTCAGGTGCCCTTTCTGTAAGAAAGGAGTCAACCCGAGGATTGCCAGCTTGATTCCGCATGCGGTTGGCATCGGTAAAAGCCCGGCTAGTAAACACAAGTCAGCTACCAAGGCTAAGCACGCTGCTTATGGCAAGTTCCTGAGGGAGTATGTCAAGACCGGCCTAGTGTCCCCTTACTTAGGAATCAGCAACTTCTAGCCGACCAACCCCGTCACTGTGCTAGCCCGGCCACTAATAATATTTAGTTCTCTTACCGTATCTAGAACCTTAAACTATGGGGATTTGTATTTTCGTACCCTTCAAAATATATTCAAGTTCATCTGTTTATGTTGTTAAAGTTCCGGTGGCATACTCGTTATTTTGCATGGATCGAGGGGTGCCCCCGACAGATATAAGGGTCATCTTGTTCGCTAGATCACAGAGGATCAATGGTTGGTGGGCAAAACTGAGTACAAATGAATCGCCATGGTTAGACACGAGGGAAAAAATGTGACTCACGGTACGCGTGTGCGGCGCATGGGGCGGTAGCGGACATGTGTGGCCGTGCACGGTGCATTAGCGTACGCGGTGCACGGTAGTGCAACGAAACGCCGCTTCCCTTCTCCTTTAATAGAGGCCTCACCACTCCCACTCATCATGCACTCGCTCACTCAACCGTCTCCACTGTCCCATCACCTTCTGCAAACGCCCACCAAAACCCCAACCACGCTAGAGATGGAGAAGATCGGCGCGGTGGCCATCGGCGCCTCCAAGGAAGCCATCGAGGATCCCCCCGTCCCCGTCCCCGCATCCGCCATAGCCGCCAGCGAGGAGGCCCCCGCCGGTCTCGGACAGATCCCGCTCGGCTAGGACCCCTACGAGGAGGTTGTCTACATAAGGCCGGAGAACCCCTATGACACCAGCATCGCCGACCCATGGTCTGAGGTAACCAGGGTTTTCTCCCCTTCCCTTGTTCGTCCCCCGTTCCCATCGTTGGATGCTAGATCGTATGTTATTATGGCTTGGCTGTTCGTATTTTTTACAGTAGCTAATCCTATTGTGTTAGATCTCTATTTTTGATGAATCCCCCTGTTCGTAGTTGGGATCAGTATTCGATTTGGTTTGAGATTTGGGGAATAATCGGGAGATCTCATCGGTTAATTTATGCAAAAAATCAATCCCGATAATCAAAGTATCTCAATCATGTCCTTATTTCACTCTACTGTTTTTTCCAACAGGAGGATAGCAGTGACCTCCGCAGCGACGACGAGTCGCAGGACACCAAGACTCGTCATGTGCTGAGGAGGCTAAAGTCCGGTCAGTACAACAACTTATTCGCCGGCGACATGTACAGGTGCCCCTTCGGCCCCACCAGGAGGCTCCGCGGCATGGACTTCAACTCCCTCGTGAAGCATGCCAAGGACATGAGGACCTGCGGCGAGTCCGTGAACGTCCATGGCTTCAGGGCCAAGCACCAGGCGCTCGGTCTTCACCTCCGCAACCTCTAGAAGGTGGTTATCGAGGAGGGTCGCATGCCCTCGATCAGACCCAAGGTGCCCAAGGTCAAGGGGCTAGGCAGCAAGAAGTGGAGGAGGCGCCAGAGGGAGGAGGCGGATGCCCTCTTGGCAGAGGCCACGAGGGGCCACTGATCAGCTGCTGCTGTAAAGCAGCTTCTTTTGTCGTGTCTGTGTTGAAGCAGTCCGTTGTTGCTGCTGCTGAGCAGCCTAATTGTCGAACCTCGTTAAGTACCATACTATATAACCTATATTAGCTGCTTTATCTACATCTGCTCTATTTACTGAATTTATTTATGGTGCTGTTTTTTTTTGCTGCTCTAGATTTGCTACCAGATTGGGAAAAACGATCGCAAAAGGAACAATGAATGAAGAGAGAAGCTGCTCTAGATTCCCTACCTTTTTTGGGCAAAAAACACAACTGTTAGAGAGAGAGAGGGGAAAAGGCGCTCTTAAAAAGGCCAAATGACAAAAAAAAACTTCCACTTTAGGCGTCATGGCGCACGTAACGGCCAAGCCTTTGACCAGAAGGCACCCTCCTCCGAGCACATGTGAGGGCTTCGGAATATCGGGAGGGCAAAAGTAAGGACAAACGAGACACAATGTTGCTATAGCTAAATCTGACAAAAAGCTGAATTTGGCTTTACCATGCAATTTGGCTAGAGCTCCACAATGTAGCTATTCTAAATCCCTAAACTATGTGGTGCTTTGAAACCTAATGCTTTTTCCACCGACACGTGTGTTGCAAATTTGCTTAATCGTGCATGCTTACACAAGCGGCGTACAGAGAAACTTATAGAAGCATGGGAAAATGAGATTCATTTTGGCAAATTCGGGACAAGCTTTGCGCAATCGGCTAGCCTATGTGTGGTTTTGGTAATTAATGACAATCCCTATGGACTATGTGTGGCTGGCCTATGTGTGGTTGGGCGGCTGCCCTAGGGTCTGGGGATGCTAGGTCCATGTTGAAAGGGCATGTATGCTCCATGTGTGGTTTTGGTAATTAATGACAATCCCTATGGACTAATGTGCAAATTGAGTTTCACTTGTAGGTTTGTCCATTTGCATCACTTGGACCATGTGTTGGTTTCAAGGATGAAGAAGAAGAAGCATTTTCCAAGGGCTTTGTGCCTATTGGAATCAAGTAGAAGAAGAAGATCAAGTACGTCTTGAAGAAGAAGAAGAAGATGGAGTTCCTCATGGCTTTCTTCAAGACATCATCATCAAGATTTGATGTGCAAGCTCACGGTGCACCATCTCTAGAAGATCTCATGCTTGGAGCTTGCCACCCTCGGCGTTCATGGAGTGATGAAGACAAGGTCAAAGAAGAGGTTTCCCCATGGAGTATGGGGGAGCCATTCGCAAGTCTTCATCAAGCAAGAGCAAGCAAGAGCAATCAACAAAGGTGTTCCATCTTAAAGGTGACAAGATCGTCTACATCAAGCTCAAGTGGGATGCTCAAGGCAAAGGTATGATCTTGATAGGTTTTCTACTTTATCGGTCTCTTGTAGTGTTGGGAGACCGGGTTTAGGATAGATAGCCGTACTATCAAGAGGGGCTCTCGAGTGGGTGACTCGTTCGTATCTTTCGGAGAGAGCTCAAACCTTTGCATACATAGCATCATCTTTCTTGGTTGTTGTTTGGTTCTTGTCCATGTGAGGATCTAGAGCTTGTGGTTATCTTCATAACATGCTCTAGTTCATCAAAAATGGATTTCCCATGCATATCTCATTGCGTTTTTGATCTTGCGGGTTTTCCGGCTCCACACCTTGGGAGGTATCTCACATATATATTCATGGTATTTTCTCCCTTGGTGATATCCAATATTTCGTCTCGTTTGGAGTTCGGATGCAAAAGTTATGGCATTTCTGGTTCTGAAGTTTCTCTGACCGGAAGTACCGGCCAGACGCCGGAAGTACCGCTCGGGCAGAAATGCCGCCGGTAGTACCGGTGTTA